>OW203670.1:1272500-2522500 GCA_934044485.1 Apeira syringaria | reverse complement strand
GTCAAACTATACATATATATCTATACAGTGATAAAAAAACTTACGGGTTAAAAATCTAAACTCGCGTCAGGACACGTGACACTGATCGAAAATTCGTAAGACGCGTGACGTTATCGTTCTACCGCGCGGCGAAAATGTCTGCTCCTGCTGTTTCGTTTAAACGGTGCATGGCGATGTAAAATAATTGTACTAGTTCAGAAGTATTTAATTTTTTTTTGGAATATAAATTGTCATGTTTGTGTACGATAACGCAATAAATTAATATTGTATTTTTCCACATAAATGATAGTACTTTTATACTGATAAATAAAGCAATTTGCGCGAAATGCACAACGTTACTGTTCAAGTTTCACTTCTGCCGGCACTCCCGGAGTGCACCCCGCTGTTTTTTTTATAATTTAAATAACTATTCAAATTTTATAAAATCTATCCACTTGATCAGGCGAATAAAGTTCATTAATTTATTTACCTACGTTTCGACCGATTTCACAACACCTTAATAGAGACAATAAGATAGGTGTTAATGGACACATTCTTAATTCTACTCGTTTTAGCAAGTCAAAACCAAACACCTACACCTAACCTACACCAAACACCTGGTGTCCATTAACACCTATCTATTAAGGGGAAGACACCTTGTTCTTGTGTTCTTTAAGATAGCACTAACTTAGCTATGCACTGACACTTCACTACACTAACTCAAAAGGTTTTTTCCGTTTGAGTCTTCTCACTATGTACCATAAAAATACTAACCATTCATAGAAACCGGGCGTCTTTTAGGTACGGCTGGCTTTTTCCCTATAGTTGCGAAAGATGGCGTCTCAGTAGCTTCATCCAAAGACCTGACAGCCTCCTCCAAGCTTCCGAGGGAGATGGAGAAATGCTCTCTAGCCGCCGTGATCGAAACATCACTGTCTCGACGAAGGGTGACGATCTCGGAATCGACTAAACGGATGCATGCGAAGCCATACGAAAAAAAAAACATAAAATAAAATCACACATAAAAAATTAACACATACAACACATAACATAAAATAAAAATAGATAGGCATGACCGATTTTACTTAACCTTTCAGCCAGCTTGAGCAACATATCTAAAATATGCAAACTATTTTCGTTTTTATTTCAAAGGTTTTTGGTAAGACCGGCCATTTAAAACAAATATGCAAAGCAAAGAAGCATATTTAAACGAAAAACAAACACAACACACAAAAATAACATCGAGCCTGTTTTCTGGAGGAGTAGGCAGAGATCACGGACTTTTTTTTCTATACAGAATAGGCAGGTGTGTGACACTATCCCAGATGATGTTAAGTGATAAGCGGACTACAATCTCCCGATCTTGACCTTGGTGTGAGTTGAATATTACCCATTATAAAATGTCTCTTCGTCTCTAGCCTCATCATATTTAAAATAACCTCATCTTATGTTCAAATATTTGAAGGAAAAAATTCGGCTGCTAGTGGGACTTGAACCCACGACTACACAATACCGTCCTGTCGCTTTGTCCAACTAAGCTATAGCAGCCCATACCACTAAGGCCGAATTACTTCCCTCCTTATTAACATCTGCGGGGATGTTATTAGCGCCATCTACCTTTAATTGTATGAACAATTAATTAATAGGACTGATTGACCAACATTACAGTTGATATCGTATCAAACGAAGGCACCCTACCCTAACAACTTACAACTACTTTAAAAATTCGACAAGCCGAATTTTTTCCTTCAAATATTTGAACATAAGTTCTACCTAGCATCTAGTTAATGCGATACACAATAAAAACTCTTAAAATAACCTCATCTTTCATCCAACAAATGTCATTAAATGAAGTTTATATATATTCCACAGAGAAGACCATAGAGGCATTAGACTAATTAATAAAATTTGCCACTTCGCAGTTCACCAAACACCTTTCAGATAGCGCGGGTTTGAAACTCATCCGAGAAAATTCAATGTAATCCATGGTAGGTATAGCGACTCTACGAACTGAATTGTTCACAGCAGACAAAAACTTATTGGAAAAACGATAGCAAAATCGAGATACACGAGAAGGCCTTAATCATTTGAAGGCTTTTACAACTATGTTACATCATAGTAATGTAGACACAGAATGTGCCAACTGACATGTTAATGTCAGATTAAGCATAACAAGCATTTATAACGAAATGTCGCACACAAACTCCATCTCTACAATTAAACAAGTGAAACAAACCATCTGGATGTTGCACTTGGTGCTGATGGGCGTGATCTTCCGCTGCAAACGCACCCTGGCTTCCATAGCCGCTCGAAGATTCTAAAGAACTTTCGCTGGCGCTGCTTTCTGAACACACCTGGAAAAATACACCAAATTGTGTTTAAAATCAATGTATACTTCATATAAAAATTTTCCTGCAAGACTTTCGAAACAATTTCGTTTATATAAGTACCTGTTAATCCTAGTAGTTGTTAAAATTAAACAAACTTTTAGTTAGCTATAGGCCCAGTACATATAGATACAATGATATGTACAATCCTGGAGTCTTCAAGTCGCGAGTGAATAGGTACCTTCTAGGTTTGCGTGCTAAATCCTAGACAACGTCATCACTTAACATCAGGTGAGACAGTTGTCAAACGCAAACTTATAATATATAAAAATAAAGTCGGTTTACGGACGATAGATTTACGTGATAACGACATAATCATGTATGACTTTGACTTTGACTTTGACTTTGTCATTGACATTGACTTTGACTTTGAAATTGACATTGACCATTGACCATTGACCATGGACCATTGACCATTGACCATTGACCATTGACTTTGACTGACTTTGACTTTGACCTTGACTTTGACTTTGACCTTGACCTTGACTTTGACTTTGATTATATTATCTAGATCTAGATAAAACTTAGGTGGAACGTTACGCGGAATGTTACCGTTACTATTTTTCATTTTGGCATTCATCAATTTATAAAACGTTATCACGTCAAAAAAAAAAAGATACAGGATGGGCCATTTAGATGGGTCAGTATGGGCAACTCTGAAACCATAAGAAAATGCATATACGTATGGTATATTATATATGGTGGTCTATTATATATGGTATAGTACTAAGATCATGCAAAGATATGTTCTTATCATCGAAACATTCATACATCTAACAAAAACCTTAGACCTACTCAGTTCGGAAATCAAACCCGGTCGCATAAAAAAAAATCTTACATTATTTCTATTTCGATGTTGGTCGTGTAGGTCACAAGCAGTAAATGTTAGTATGAAACATGATATAATATCGTGACGAAAACAATTCCATTTTTTTCTAAAAAAATGTTTTTCTCCCTTTTCAGTGACCTTTGATACTCACGGGATCAGTTGTCATTATGTATGTTCACCGATTTCTTCACGAAGTTATAGAAGTAGACGTAACACTTTTCAGTTATTGGAGTGTAACTCAAAAACCGATTGACCGATTTTGATGGAATTTAAATGGGACCACCTCAGAAGTATACTCTATGAAACAAAGAAAGAAACACCAAAATCGGTTCACAAACGAAGAAGTTATCCGCGAACATACAGAAAAAAATACATATACACGCGGTCGAATTGAGTAAGCTCCTTTTTTGAAGTCGGTTAAAATTGAATAAAGATCATTATAATCCGGCAATTGTGAAAACATACCAAGAGGTATAGCACTGGTAACACACACTGAAGACCTTTGTATTATTTCATTGTGGTATTTTGAACGATAAATCGATACTTTTCCATAACAATTTATCCCGGCAAACGCACATACGATTGTTTTAATTATGAGAATGTAAACAACTCAACAGTATGCATACGGTATATAGTAGCGAACAATGGGATTATGCGGTGTTATACCGGTTACGATGGTTATGCGAATAGCGCAACTGAATGGGTCTTGATACTTTTATACCTTTGATTGAATCAAGAACTAGTCTCATATGCTAGAAAAAGCTTGCAATGACTTTGGTTGAGACAATAACTCGAAGTCTACAGCACTGACGTACAATCGTTTTTTATCGTTTTATCGCGAATACGTTTTGAGGAACGCGCCCAAGACCACCTACATAATTAGATTCCTTCTTCCCCGTTCTCTTTTACAGGCGAACAGGATACTAATTTACAGGCGGGATAGCGGTGTGGGGAGTCTAAGCCGTCAAGCAGACAGTCGCACACTGTAATCTCAACAAGTCTAGTAAAACAAATAGCTGACCTATTTAGGCTATTAAAAATTCTTGCAGCCCGCGCCGTGGGAGAATGCATTTGATCATTCGTGTTAATATTGTAATTTTGATATAAAAAATAATTGTATACACTTATTAAAAGGCTAACCAACACAATGTGTATAAATTAATAAGTACGTCCTAAGATAAAATAATGTTGAGTGCATCAATAGTCAGAAGAAAAAATAATATATGCTTTAGTAAAAAATAAAAAAAAATTAAAATAAATAAGTTGGTTTCCACAGTCTGATTAATACCACTATGAAAAAACGGATAAATTATGATAAAACGCATTCTCTCGTCGGCCTTACTATAAGTAAATAAATATATCATTTTAAAGTTTTTTAATTAAAGTGGGTGTTTAACATTCGCATTATAATCCTTTTTATTTTATCGTCATTAAAAATGTAGGCCCTAAATCAAAAGTATCTCCTTATAACTCTCCCTGAATATCGTTAAATAGATACAACAATTAAAATAATAATCAATATGTTTTATGAGACGTTATTAATGGAAATGAAAATGGTCTGCCACATAACCAATTATTATAAGTTCTCAATCTGTTTCGATTCTGATATAATTTGGTAATTGGCACGCCAAATATCAAAACCATTCACACCGCGTTCAATTGCATTACAACCGTCGCAGTATCGTCGATAGTTACTATTGCCGACAGGACTAACCATATAACACGGCGTCTGTAACGCCAAGCCGAATCCGATCAGTTGATTTTCAAGCAAGCACAGAACTGCACGAGTGTTTGTGTGTACAATGTTAAAAACACACGCGAAATTATTAATCGAGTTACTGTAAGTATGTTTTTTTTGTTTGTTTTGGCACTATACATTTGCTTAGCCGTAAACAGTTACACATATAGTATAAAGTATGACCCATTTAAGTGTATTCTGCTTAGAGAAAAAAACATAGTATACATACAAATGCATCCTACAAGATATTACGATCCAGCCGAAAAAAGCTAATAAGTAATTTTAGTCTAACTTAACCTGCTGTATTTACTGTACTAAGAATGTGTCCATTAACACTTTTCTTACTGTCTCTATTTAAGGCGAAGAGACTTTGTTCATGTGTTCTCTATGAGCAGTATTTTAACCACATTACACTAGCACACAGTCACTGAACACTACACTAATTCGAACGATTTTGTTCTTTTGAGTCTTCTCACTAGATCTGTCTGGTCAAGGAGCATAACTGCCTCGACATTAACGTGACGATGAAGTCTATATTGGTGAGCTCTGCAACTGAGAACTGAGAAACTGTAAGGAAAGCAAATACAGAAGAATTGAGAACCTCATCCTTTTTTGAAGTCGGTTAATAAAAGGGCAAACGTGCAATATTTCGCTACACTTTTCTACACTGGTGCACATTCAAGTATACTGACGCTAGGATGTTAGATATACACTATAGAAAAAGTTAGACTTGGCGTCGAACATTTTCTTTACCTTATTCGATTAAATTTATACAATATCTTTTGAATGAAAAAAAAATCCTATCATCAGAATCACTTTTTTCAAGTCTGTAAAAAACGTGTGAAAAATATCGATCCAGGCCGATTCGCTTGACTATTTCTCGGCCCCCAACGGCTAGTTCTAGTTTGAACTAAATGACCTGGATTTAACTTCGAAAAACCATTATCTGAAATGGGCTAATAGGGATCGCAATTTCCAAAACTTAACGCTTGATCGTTGCGATCGACGATTTAGTGTCCTAAATGTTAGCACATAATTATATTGAGTCAGCATTACAATTCAACATGGCAATACTGCAAGTCTTCTGGGTACGCAGCAAACTGTCAGCGTGTTAGAGCATTTGAGCTGTAGGTAGGCTGGCTGTTACCAGTTGTTCGATAGCACAAGTCTTATAAAGCTGATATAGTATTTAAATGAGTTTGTAAAATTGTATCTCATTTTTTGAATGTATTCAATTTAATTTGTTTAACATTATAGATATCAAGGATCCAATTTTTGTAAGTGAGAATGATGTTATTGCGATGGTAACATACATGGAAACATTTTTATTTCAAGTAGCATTGACACATCATAGATGCACGCGCTGACCCCTATCACCTTCAAAATTCTATCGCCACGAAAACCGTCATGTTTGGCCTAATAAAGGCCATACAGAATTGTAGCTAAAATTTCCCATAACCACGTATTGTAGATATTTTTAAAAAATACCAAAAAAGGAGCCGACTTTAGCACTCAAAAGTGTGCAATAACTTGTTGAAGTCGGTACCATGATAGTTCAAATCAAAACTATCAAAATCGGTTTACCCAGTTCGAATTGCTAACCTCCTCATTTTTTGAAATCGGTTAAAAATACATCAAAACTGTTAGAAAGCGCAATCTGAAAATATTGACTCATACACATCAAAATGTCCAATGTTAGTGTAAGAATATAAATCATATGGCTTTTATAATGTAATTTAATGCTTTGTTTCTTCGTTGTATAAGGTCTCAATTCGGTTAACAAACCACCGAAACATACTAGTCTTATGCTTATAGTAAAGCAATAACAAATGCAAAACTCATTGATAAGGACAATATGAATTGGAATTGAATATGTATTTTAATTTCATTACAGGTTTGTTTTGAATGTGCAGTCCAGTTATCAATGGTAAGTTTTTAAGACGCTTCTATTAAATTCGGCTTTGTTATCTATAAATATATGTGATGGATTACTTTGAACGTGATTTTCACCATACTTGTCAATTGATAAAATCTCACTTGATGGTCAGTGACTTTAGAATGTCACCTTTTAATGGCCATAATTCTGTTAATCACATAAACTAATTAAAATTCACTAAAATTCTTCAAATTGAAATAGTTCGTATTCTATTTACGCTAAAATTCAAATACGTATAACTCCATACAACGCTCTTACTAATATTAGACGAGTTTTATTCAGCTGTTGGCCAATTGCGGGTAGTTTTAGGAGGCACTAAATAAATGGCAACTTAATTTCGCTAAAACTACCCGCAAATTTAATAAATATATTTTAATTTTAGTGATGTTATTGATAAGTCTCATACTGATTTAGACTTTATCGTAACCGTATATAAACTGATTTAGTTTTCCAAAATTTTAGTTTAGTTCAGTTGAATAAGCGAATCACTACCAATGTCACTGATTGTGCTTCAATGTCACTTTTTTACGAAATAGGTGGCATACAAGCAGACTGGCCGCCTGATAGTAAGCGATCACCGTCGCCTTAGGATATCTGTAACACTGAGGGCATTACGATACGTCGCCAATCCTTTCAAGACATTGTTGACTTGTTACGGCATGTGTTTAGATGTGTTATATATAGGTCAATATGACCGTTAATTACCGAACAATTTGGTTGATAATCATAAATAGACTTGACTTAATTCCTAATTTGAATTTAGAAATAGAATTATCATCATCTCAGTCATAGGACGTCCACCGCTGAACACAAGCCTCCCCCATTGATTTCCATTAGGACCGGATGGAAGCCCGCATCCAGCCTAACGAAACAAATCCTGCGATCTCACTCAGGTCGTCTGTCTATCCACCCTGCCTGTGTACGTCCTACGCAGTATTTGCCAGTCTGTGGTCTCCTTGCGAGAACTTTTCGACCCTGACAGCCTTAAATTATTAATAGAATTATGCTATTAAGTCAGAGATATAAAATAAGGGTAGAAACCCGATCGCCCGATCGAAAACGGCACAGTCAAAACAAGGTATATGCCTTGTTTTTTTGCTCTCAGTCGCGTGTGATCGCGCCAATGACGTAACGTGTTGCGATGCCGAAGTGAGAATCCAAAAAGTAATATATGAAAACTCTTACAAATGTTTTACAACTCTATTGCTAGGGTGCTATGGTTCATAATTAAAATGAATAAATATCCGCTTGTGGACTAATTTTATATCAACTGGAGAGGTACCTGTATATATAAGTAAACACTGTCGAGAGGACACTTTTGAGGTTTGATTTTCATAAAGACTGTGTATCTATAGTATATTTGATTGACGTACTAAGTAAATAAAATTAGGAAATTCTATGTTCAGCCCTGTAAATGGCATGGGAGACGAGAAAGCGGTGTACAAGTCCGGCGAGATACACGACCAGCCGCTGCCTATAACTATGCACAAGATGAATACTAAACTGAAAGAGACCGGTATATTTGATGCGGAAACGGCGATTTTAGATGAACGGGAAAAAAAAGAACTGAATAAACTGTTCGATACCATTGAGATAATGGTAAGTTTTAAAGAGCGGTTTACTCATATAAATTTATTAAATACTAGCCCCTAGCGACCTTGCGGTTTTACCCGCGGTGTGATGATTGATTATGACGATGATGAAAAGTAACCTATGTGTTATTTCGAGACCTGAAGTATATAATATATACTAAATTTTATCCGAATCCGTCCAGTGCGTTAGAGTCTGGAAGAGTAACAAACATCCATACAAACTTTCGCATTTATAATATTAGAAGGATTAAATGGCATTTATCATTCCACGTTTGAATAATGTTTGATAAAACTAAATAGATACTTTTATTAAAAGAAAATGACACAAAAAGAATTGCGAGTTTATATACCGGATTTGTAGCTGGCTTAATGACGACAATCTCAAATTTGAAATATGTAAATATTTATTATACAAATTTTTATTGTAATAAAATGGAATTACATAATAAGCCTGTAATTTACTCAAAATTGACTCGTAATAAATATTATTAGTGAACGACGATGTAGTGACTAAGATCGAGAAAAGTATGTTATTGAGGTGGTTTGATCATGTAGAGCGAGTGAGAAAGAAGATTGACTCGGCAGGTCTACATGGATGAAGTAATGGTAGTGTTAGACGAGGAAGGCCTACGCGGATGCTCTGAAATCAGATAGAAAAGGTTCTAAGGCCAGGTCAAGAGTACACTAAACCAATTCTCTTGTATGAAAGGTCTGATGAGCGAGGATGAAGCGAGAGAAGTGTCTCCGGATCGTGGCAATTAGAAGGGTGTGGACTTTTCATGACCTTGAAAAGAGAAAAATACCAGATTAATCTGGTATTTTTCTCTTTTCTTTATGGTATAACATTAACTGCAAGAATCATATGCTCCAGGTTCCGCTATAATGCCTTATTAGAATTTGAAGCAGAGGTAAACAGTGAGAATACGAGGAAATTAACAACTAATTACTGTTTGTTGTATGTATTGCTTCCGGGCTGTTTGGCCGTGGTCTAAGTGAAACTTGTGTTCCAGACGTTTCGTCGATCACTGCGGTCGACATCTTCAGTGGTTCTTCGCGTGGTCCTTCGCGGCGTCTTCTCTGTTACTGATGACGTCAGTAACAGAGAAGACGCCGCGAAGGAGAGTTCTACGCTCTTGTCGCCGCTCGGACCTGAACCACTGAAGATGTCGACCGCAGTGATCGACGAACCGTCTGGAACACAAGTTTCACTTAGACCACGGCCAAACAGCCCGGAAGCAATACATACACCATGCAACGCCGGCCGTGAAAGCCTTAGAGTTTACAACTAATTACTATTTTAGCCTTTTCTCAAGAACGGACTTGCTGCGGGTCGTTTCCATTCGCTCCTTGTATAAATTAATTTGGAAGGCATATGTCCAGGTGTGGACATCCTATGGCTGAGATGATGATTACCAGCTCATATGACTAACCTATTTGCATTTATAATTACAAACACCAGTCCATAATTTTAAATAAAACCTTACGTTCAACAGACGACATCGCGCAACCGACAGCCACAAACCGTACAAAACATGTTTTCTTCACTGCGATTGATCGAACGAGTGATCAAGAAACAGGTCAAAGAAGGTCAGATATCGGAGACTCTAGCCGCGAAGTTCCATTGGGAAAAACTGTAAGTACTGTGAGCACTTTAGTAATAAATCTCATGAATTTAGATGAATTCTTTCTCAGCAGAACAGAGAAGCGCACTTTACATTTTAGATAAATATGCTGGTAGCAAATCTTCGTTAACAATTGAAACAAATAGCAAAAAATCCAACTCGGCTGGGCAGCGTTCTGGAAGCTCCAAAACGTCTTCTCGTCTAAAATACCACAATGCTTGAAAACGAGGGTCTTCGAACAGTGTGTGTTACCAGTGATGACTTACGGATCTGAAACGTGGTCCCTGACTATGGGCCTTCTGAACAGGCTCAGAGTCGCACAACGAGCTATGGAGAGGGCTATGCTCGGAGTTTCTCTACGCGATCGAATCAGAAATGAGGAGATCCGTAGAAGAACAAAAGTCACCGACATAGCCCAGCGGATTAGCAAGTTGAAGTGGCAGTGGGCAGGGCACATAGCTCGAAGAACCGATGGCCGTTGGGGTCGAAAGGTTCTCGAGTGGAGACCACGGACTGGCAAGCGCAGCATAGGACGGCCACCAACCAGGTGGACAGACGACCTGACTAAGATCGCAGGCAAGGGTTGGATGCGGGTCGCTTCCAACCGGTCCTAGTGGAAATCAATGGGGGAGGCCTATGTCCAGCAGTGGACGTCCTATGGCTGAGATGATGATGATGATGGCAAAAAATTGAGTTGGAAATGGTCACAGAAATCTATTATGACGTTACTTTGACTTCATATCTCAATATTGCATATTGTTTGTCTACTATAATAACGAGATCGATACTGACTTTAAATCTCTATTCTAGTTATGCCGACATCTTCTTGTCCATATCCCACGCGAGGTGGGGTCGCCATAACATGTTTTCCTCTTGCACTCTGTTCTGTCACTAGTCATCACAGTGCATGAATACATCATTCTGCACATTTAGTTATTGTATTCCTTATAAGCAATGATATTATATGTTTATATTAGGTAGATGTCGCACAAGCGCGCGGAAACTGAGGCGGCAAAATTAAGGCAATTGTAGTAATTTTCATTACGACGCGTACTTCAAGCGCAAATCTAAACATATAGCTATCCTTTTCTATATTATTTGTACCGTATTATCTGTCGCAGTAAGCATGTTTATGTCGTAAAGGAACAAAATCTGAGCACCGCGCAGTATGAATATACGTCATCTTTAGTAAAACATCATTGCTTATTAGATGAAATTATAAAATAGCAGTTTATGAAACTGTTTCATAATAATAGTTCTTATTTATAGCATTACACGAGTGTTTTAGGACCAAATTATGTGAAGTTTCATACACTACTTTATCTAATCTCATAAAATAATGAAATTTACGTAAAATTACAGCATATTCATTATTATTCATTTATTTGTAAGCGTTTAGCGCCAAAACTCATTTGCTGATCGCGAAAGCGTGTTGCACCGCGTTTTTAGGTTATGTAGAAAAACTGCATTGCATTGCAAGCTCCTTGGTCCAGCTGAAGTTGTATCTTAATGGTAAACAAGTTACGTTATGCTACATTTAGAAGAGCTGTATCATAATGTAATTTTTTTTAATTTATTTCGATGGCTTGTATTGTCATTCATATTTTGTTTTTATTTTTTTAATCTTTAGACATATTTAAGTATGAGATAAGATAAAATACTTTATTATCTTAAAGAATTCTAATAACTTTGGATAAACAAGAGAATTCCGACGATTGCCTATAAATTCAGCACAACGTATCAGGCACTCGAAGACCACGGACTGACTAGCGCAACGAAAGGCTTCCACGACAGACGATTTGACCAACATCGTAGGAACAGGCTGGATATGGGTCGCTTCCAACGGGTCCTTGTGGGGGTTAATGGGGGAGGCCTATGTCTAGTAGTTGACGTATTCTGGCTGACATGATCGATAAATTGGGATTTTTATCTTTCAGCCCAGGGCGTCAGAGGAGGAACCAGCCATCGTTCGTCTTGGACAAGACAACCAACATGAGAATGTTTAATATTGGATTAGATCAAGCTAAGAGCATCACACATATTAATCCATGAAATTTAACACTAACATATGTTTTGTATAACTTTTACACTAATTAAAATATATTTTGATTTAACTGTTTAACTTATTAACATATATTTTTTTATTTTATTGAATTTAATTGAATAATAGGCGTCGCATACTTTGCGATTCTCCCGATCGTTTCTGCCATACACCTGAAAAATGAGGAACTACCTTCCTCTCTCGGTGCAACCAAGTAGGTAGCTACAATATGGGATTCGTCAAAAGGAAAATTTGCAGATTTTTACAAAGGTTGGCTATCCTTAGGCGATGGTTAGGAGCTTACTATCAGGCGGCCCGTGTGCTTGTTTGCCACCTATTACATAAAAATGACTTTTGTATATTTAGCGACTCATACTGTACTGTTTGAAAAGTAGGCCAACATCTATATGAGTTGATAACCATAAGATCTATTGAGTTATATAACCATAAGAAATGTATATAAGTTTAAAACAAAAACGGTCGCTGTTGTTCATTGAGCAGTAACATGACTTCCAGTCCCAGAAAATTGGATTCAAATCCCAGCTGGGGTAAACATTTATGTGATGAGCATGCATATTTGTCCATGCCTCCCACGACACGGGAAATGTTAGTGTGGGGGTATGAGTATTTACAAGAAAAGGACGCGTATAAACCAGTAGTGGACACCAAAATCCGGTATTGGGACCGGAACAATACCGGTTTAGCAGCAAAAAGATATGAAAACATGCATTATACATTATAGTTTGTATTTGGAAAATAACTCAACTACACTTTATTTAGAAATTTGGATTGGGAAACACATATTGTGTTTCGCATAAACTCTTTATTTAGCCAGTAAACTGCTATTGCGTTTATAGAATAGTCGACATCGGCAAAGAATAAGGCAAAAGTCTATCCGTATCGCATTTACGGCTACTAAAATAAAATGTATGGCGTATAACTACACATAAAAAGTTATGCAACAATAAGCATGTGTAAACAACATGCGATTAAATTTATGCGTGATAATTTAGCTTAAACAACGGTTTAACTTGCGCACTGCGCATGCGCGGACGCGGCCGAGAGCGCGTGCTCTCTATGAAAAAGTGGCCCAGAAGGTCACGAAACCAGTCTGGATATTCACTCGACTTATATACGTAAGTTAAACCGCAGTTTAAGCTAAATAATGTCGAATACTAACGAAACTTTCAACCAAGTTTTAAGCGCAATAATTATATTGTTCCGATATGTAATCGTAATTACCGAATAATTTGAAACTTGAAGGGGTTACGAACAAATACGCATATAAGGGACATGACTAAAACCTAAAAAAACGAATACTAAAACTTAATCTAAAAGTCCCACCGTGGGAGGAAAAGTCCCCAAAATGTTGGAGGCCATTGCCACGTTGAATAGGGAAACTAAATTTTTGTGCTCTCAGCTCTCATGACACAATACGCCTCCACCAAACCCTTGGCAAGGTGTATAATATTGAAGGAAAGAAAGAAATAAAAAAAGCTTTATTTGTGACATTACACAAAAGTTCAGACACATTCAAGTTATACACCAGCAAAGAGAAATAAAAAATGCAGTATAATGTCATAAAATGGCCCCAACTCAGCATAATGCCGGGTGTAAGCCAGCGCTGGTCTTCCATATTTGTTGAGTGAGAGCGGTCGGCCCCCACTAACTAGTATATTTTCATGTTGCTTACCTTTTCCTGATGTGGATGGTCAATGTTCTGTTGTTGCTGCTGTTGTGCCCGTGAAGCCGCGAGTGTGGCCAGCTCGGACATATTCACATATAATGCTTGGGGCATTTCTGAAACAATTCAAATGAAACTTCTTTAAATTAGTTAATTTCAGCCTCAGCTGGGTTTCGACTCCGCATCATCTGATTATCCGGCCCACTGAGACAAACAAAATACTGACATTGAATATATTCATATTCATTTGTTCAAATTATCCACACACGTTAAGAATTACGTAATTACGAATGATGTACGGATTAATTAATACAAACAGACATATGTTCAGAGACTACAATAAGCCATTTTTTTTTTACGGTAGCCGGTTAAAAAATCAAATTAATGAAGTACCTATATTGAAGAATGTTTCCAACTAACAAACCTTTAGTGAGGTGAGGCGGTAGGGAGGACGGTTTGGTCGGCTTGAACTCCTGCTGTCCGGTGTTCGCGTTGCCGGATTTGGCCGGAACTGTGGGCCGCTCTAGTGACGAGCATCGCTGCAAATATATCACATATGTAGTAACTGGGAGACCAAGCTTCGCTCGGCGTCAAGTATTTTTGTCCATCCCATAAAACTTTTTTTAAATGATAGACTTATATGATGTGACTGGCCGGTTGGCGCAGTTGGTAGCACTCTGCCTTCTGAGCCGCTGGTCCCGGGTTCGATTCCCGGACAGGTCAAACATTTGTGTGCATGAACATGTCTGTTTGACCTGTGTCTGGGTGTGTATAAATATTTAAGTATAGCTCAGCTCAAGCTCAAGAAGATATTAACAAACTAACACACTGGTTTCGTGATAATTTGCTGACGATCAATGCATCAAAAACTAGCTATGTAATCTTTAAAGCCAAAAATAAAAATGTTTCAACTGATTTATGCCTAAAAGTTGGGCAAGAAATATTGGTGCAAAAGAAATGCGAAAAGTATCTCGGTCTACGTCTAGACTCCCACCTGTATTGGGACGTACATATTGACTGTATCCATAAAAAACTAATGTCTCTACTAGGCTCCCTGCGAGGGATAGTGCGCTCACTACCTCAGTCGATCCGACATACCATATATAATTCCCTCATAAAGCCCCATCTTTTATATTTAATTGAGATATGGGGTTCTGCCCCAAAAACTAGACTCAAAGACTTGCAAATTGCTCAAAATAAATTAATAAAAATGCTATTTAACTACGACTACTTAACATCTCCGGTGAAAATATACAAGGAAACAAAATATATGAATATTAAGCAATTATATCACTACTGTACATGCATACTTATTCGAAAAGTACTTAATAAAGCAATACATATAAAAAATATTACATTTAAAAAAATACACCAAATTCATAACCGGTCTAGTCGAAGAAAAGACCACATAGTACTTCCACTAGTCAGAACTGTCCATGGTCAACGATCGATTACTTTTATGGGAGTACAAATTTATAATAAACTTCCAAAAGAGGTAAAAAATGCAGATACTTTCAATATCTTTAAAAAGAAATTGAAAGTGCACATACTAAATGATATAGCACTACTAAAAGAACACTAGACTAACTGTCAACGATTGCACTGTGGCGCGCTGCGACATAATCCGCCAACCGGTTATATTGTCTTCCTCGCCGCCACCGACACTCGGTCGCCCGCAATTTTTGCATACAAAATCGATGTAATAGATTGTAGTATTATGTCACATATAACTTTAACACATTTTAAAATACCCTAGGTTTAATTTTAATTGTTATTTTCCTTATCTGATAATATACATACCGAGATTGTAAAGGTACTTAATACTCTAAGTAATGTAATGTACTACGTCGAAGCATAAATACCTACTTAGCATAAGTTTCTCACATGTGAAATGTAATTTCTTGTTGAGAAATAAATATCTTTAAACCGAAGTATATATATCAGTCAGGTTACCATAGTACAGGTTCTGCCTAGTTTGGGACCTGAAAACCTTGTGTTAATGTAAATAAATAATTAATTAACCATTATTAACCATTAACCATTAACCATTAACCATATTATATAAAGCTCGATTACCACTCACTCACTCACTCACTGACTGACTTATTGACATCATTGTTCTCCCAGAAGGAGCGATGGGGGGTGTTTGTGGTGTAGGGAAAAAGTGTAGAGGAGGTTCCCATGACCACCAGAAAAATCCGAAAAGTGGCATTTTTGGTTTCCTTGATGGAACTGGTGTACGGATCTCGGAAACCATAATCGATGGGGGGTAGGTGCCAAAACTAAAAATGACTAAAATCCTGGGACTTTTTTGGAAAGTTGAAAAAAAATTACCCTCCTGAACAAAAAAGAGGTTCTCCCATACAAAATTAAAACGATCGCAACTCCGGAACCGTTGTAGGTGGGTATGGGGGGTTCAAACAAATATTATAGAAGGTTTGTAGGGGAACTTGAGGTTACTGTCAAAAATTGAAAATTGGTCCTTCGACCCGGATACCAAAATTCAAGTTGGTCCGATCTGGCTAAAATTTGGTATTTAGGGAGATTGGGGGTCCCTGATTCCAAATATAAAAAAAAATTTTTGGTGACGTCATTTGTTTTTTTTTTTACTGGATGGGGATTTTTGAAGGCGAAACCACTTCTAAGGCCGAGTTCCGAATGGGGTGTTACGCATTTACATTCCTTAGGAGAGTCACTAACGAGGCCGAAGGCCGAGTCCTGAATGGGGAGTTTTTTTTCCACATCTCGAGTTGGTCTTTGATGCAACCGCTCACGGGAACTAAAAGTATCTGTCAGTTGTTCGACTTGCATGAGATTTTTTAAATCTTTTTATTTACTGGATGGGGATTATCGCTGGCGATACAACGCCACGGTTGCGAGGCCGCAGGCCGAGCTTCAAACCTGCGAGGCCGAAGGCCGAGCTTTCGGCCCGCAAAGCCGAAGGCCGAGCGTGGCCTCCGCGAGGCCGTAGGCCGAGCCGTGTTAGTCACTTACGAATGGGGTGTTACGCGTCTACATTCCTTAGGAGAGTCACTAACGAGGCCGAAGGCCGAGTCCCGAATGGGGAGTTTTTTTTCCACATCTCGAGCTGGTCTCCGAGGCAGTTGCCTCGGAGACTGCCCACGTTAACCACTGCACTTAGAGGTATGGTCCCTTGACAAAAGTCGTTTACAATCTTGGTGCGATTTTACAGCGCCTAAAATTTTATTAAAAAAAATCAACTTGCACATGGTAACCCTGCTCACACTTTGTACTGAACTAGAAGAAACTGTCCCTTTCTCGACTTGTATGAGAATTTTTATATATTTTTTCAACTGCAATTACAATCTTGAAATAAATACAAATGCACATCGATAACGCGGGCTGCTCGCAGCCCGCGCACCACCCGAAATACTAGAATATATATATATAGATAGATATGATATTAGCTGCACACCGAAGTTTTACCCTCGTGGTGATGATTGATGATGATGATGGTGAAAAGTAGCCTATGTGTTATTCCGAGACCTGAACTATCTATATATTTCATGCAAATCCATCCAGTCGATTTTGCGTGAGAGAGTAACAAACATCCATCCAAGTATGTCAACTTTCATTTTTTTAAAAATTTTTTTAAAGATTATCAGCTTGCGTTTGACCACTTCGCTCACTATGGTGACAGTATAACTATAATGAACACACACCTAGTTTTGACAAACTGCTTGCGTCCATTTTGGCGAAAATCTAATTCCAAACTGGTCTGAGTGTGTATATAAGTATATATATATCAGTCATCAGGTTACCATAGTACAGGCTCTGCCTAATTTGGGACCTGAAGACCTTGTGTGAATGTTACCCGTATTAAAAAGGGGTTGCTCTCCGGCAGTACCGGCAGAAGTGAAAACTTGCAATCATGTGGTAAAATACAATATTCATTTATTGCGCTATCGTACACAAATATGACAATAGGAATTTAAGTTTATTGATTTTTTGTCACTTCACTTTGTTTTGAATAAAAATATCACATACAGGTAATTAGCAATTTACACACTGTAGTGAGGGCGATAGAGCATACGATAGAATGAAGTTAAAATCAACATGTCAAACGGGCAAGCGAGGTGCGAGCGCGGTCAGCTTCAAAAAGGTCGTATTATACCTACCAACAAACTAAACTGTTCCTCATTCGTAACATAATTAAGTTGAAATTTCAAGTACATACAAGAATTTGGTTATGAATATGTAGTGTTAATCCTGTGAAAACGTTTGAAGTACTGGTGACGACGTGAGACGGGCGAGTACTCACGGTGGGTAAGGGGGGGCGCGCGTACCCCCCGCCGCCCCCGTCCCGCGGAGACATCTCCAGCTCGGCGTGAGGGAACGTGTGCACGCTGAGGGCGGGCCGCGGGTGGCCGCGCTCGTACGCTGCCGTAGTACATACCATTACATACCAACATACATACATAAACATTTTATATCTAGTAAAAATTCCAATACGAACATCAATTTATTAATATAGACTACATAGAGCTCAAAATATGCCCAAAATTTTTCACCCACAAATAGAACAGAGCGGTACCATGATAGTTCAAAAGTAACTATTATCAAAACATTGTGCTCATGGTACCGACTTCGACAAAACCATTTACAATTTTTAGTGTTGAAGTCGGTTCCATTTATAGGAAACATTTTTTTGTAATCTTCAGTGACTTGCTACTCACGGGATCAATTGTCATTGTGTATGTTCACCGATTTCTTCACCAGCAATTAGGAAGTCGTTCAAGTAGACGTAACACTTCTCAGTTCAATAACTGGGACAAGCGGTTTTTCAGTTATACTCCAAAGAGTATAACTCAAAAACCGCTTGTCCAATTTTGAGAATCGGTCCAAAAATGGGGAAGAAATCGGTGAACATACAAATAAAAAAACAAAAACATATATTACTCAAACATAATTTCAACCTCCTTTTTTGAAGTCGGTTAAAAGAATAATTATCGTGGCGTACAGGGAGGGTTTCGCCAAGTCTATCGACCATGCTAAATTATGCCTAAATGCGCACGTGCGTTATTTACGCACCCCTATCGAGCATCATCTTCCTCCGCCTAATACTTGATGATGACATTTGCCAAATGCTATACGATCGTAGAACTGGATGTTAGCAGAAATATCATTTCCCAGAATATTATGGCTCTCGGGGAGTGGGGACCTTGAGAGGAGTTCTCTTTATATATACAATAAACACATAATAGTTACCTGCAGAGATGGTGTGTGGCCGACCGCCCATAATGGCGGACGCGGCGCGTTCGAATTGCGCCGTGTCCTTAAGGTCCGGCCACGTCGCCGACGCTGTCAAACAATGCAATAGTATTGGCCTCGCTACAAGTCTGGACATTATATATGAAACGATTATAATAAAGTACGCCGGTCGCAGTGGCGCAGTGGTTAGTGTCAGTGACATGACTTCTGTGTCTCCGGGACCCTGGGTACGAATCCCGGCAGGGGCAGACATTTGTGCGATGAGTGTAGATGTTTGTCCCGGGTCTTGGGTGTTTGTGTGTTTGTCTATGCCTCCCGCGACACAGGGTATCCTAGTGCGGTGGTGTGACTGTGTTAAATAAAAGAATAAAAAGCTAATACTGTAGGGTATTTACATCGTATAGTCACGAACGAACGATGTCTTACCTTCTCCATTTAAGGTTTGGTTTTCTGTAACCCTACAATGCCGCTACATTACACTCATGACGAGTGTCCTTGTGGTAAGAAAAACCACAATTTAAAACAATACAAAATCATATGCAGTAGATACTTCGTTTCACATTTAGTAACTTTAGTTCAGTATAAAAGCATATTAAGGATATAAAACACGATTAGGTATAAGTGTATCGATAGCTTTATTTTTTCAAATACCTGTTTTTAAGAGATTCTATACCCCGTACTGGTCCATACAAAAGTAAAAACATTATAAATGTATAAAACACGGGAGTTACTCACGTAATAAGTCAGAGGGATCCGACAATAGTTTCAATTACATTCGGTGCTCTTTTTCAAGAAGAACGCGGTCGCGTTTCGCCTAGTACTGTACCTCGTACCTACTACCAGTACTAGGCGAACCGAGACCGCGTCCGCGAGCGCCGCCCCGTATTCTTCTTGAAACAGACCACCAAATGCGGTTGAAAATATTGTCGAGCCCTCTGCCTTATTACGTGAGTAATTCCCGTGTTTTATACGTTCATAATGTGTCAAAACCACGTCAGTTTTAATAACAAAAGTAAAAACATTTTACGTGACCGTGACCACAGTCAACGTCTGCCTATGCTAGTTTAAAGAGTACTTGTGTTTTAAACATAACATAATTATGTTCAGGTGTTGTGTTTATCTAAACCGTCGGGGAATCCCCGCCTTAAACCCGCAGTTGACGTCACTGAAGTTGTGTATGTAAACAAGATAGTGCGGTTTCCTACTCATCGTTTTTGACACCGCCTGTGACGACACATTGCACTGACATTTGCACGGCGGTCAGCCTCTTTACGAATAAATACACTCATACAAAATAACAAATATTTGATCCCCATTATTTTTATGTTTTGATCATGAATTCATGAATCATTGGTAGCATCAGTTGGTAGCACTCTGCCTTCTGCCTTCTGAGCCGCTGGTTCCGGGTTCGATTCCCGGACAGGTCAAACATTTGTGTGTATGAACATGTCTGTTTGACCTGTGTCTGGGTGTGTATATGTATATAAGTATGTATATCAGTCATCAGGTTACCATAGCACAGGCTCCGCCTAGTTTGGGACCTGAAGACCTTGTGTGAATGTTGATAAATAAATAACATATTATGTTATTTATAAAAAAATCATCTTAGTTCCCAGTGCCCCAAGCCTACCTCATAAAGAATCAATTTTATTTTGTTTATTTCTTTGAGAATACACTGTCATCGGCTATCGAAGGCCCTCAGGATTTGGGCGGTCTAGAAACTCGACATTTTTTTATACATATTATAAGTTTGCGTTTGACAACTGTCTCACCTGACGTTAAGAGATGACGTTGTCTAGGATTTAGCACGCAAACCTAGAAGGTACCTATTCACTCGCGACTTGAAGACTCCAGGATTGTACATATCGGGAAACACAGACTCGGGCAACGAGTTCCATTCCTTGGCAGTACGCATTAAGAAAGTGGAAGCAAATCGCTTCGTACGTATAGACATTGTGCTGGCAACTAGCCACTAGCCTATCCGCCAAAACGCATTGGCCAGCGCGGTGGGAAACGGCCAATATTCCTCTGTTGTGTGTAGCACGTGGGACCGCCAAGGGCGGATTATGATGATAATATACAAGTTCTTGGTCGACAAATCAATCAATACCATACAAGTGTTTACCTGCATTCCCAATGATATCGGAGCGTGTATCGTCCCCATTATCCTCACCGTTGTTGCATTTGGCCGGTGTCATGCATTCGCTACTCACGCTCTGGTTATCTGAACCCTGGAATCGTCATACACAAAAAGCTACTAATATTGAACAGAAAAAGGTGGAAAAATATCTTTAATCAGGTATATACGTCGAAATATTTCGACGTAGGTTTCGGGCATACCCTATGACCATAATCAGGTGAGCTTACGCTGTTGACCACTATCTCACCTGATGTTAAGTGATGATGCGGTCTACGGTGGAGCACGCCTGCCTAGAAGATACCTATTCACTCGTGACTTGATGAAATACGCTTTTTGCAGGTATAACACAACGTCCTTTTATTCTTCCTATACATACAAGCTATCAATATATATATTCTTAGCTATTAGATAATCACTGGCAACATTGTCACAGGCAACATTAATGTCCCACTGTCACTTATAAAAGCAAGCGCCCAGTCGAGTACCGCCACAAACTCCGGCTAATGACCCGCGCCCCCAAAACTCGATCTCCAACCGTGACCTAGTCAGTGTCTTCGGGCTCGCTGGCTTCACGGTAAGACACCGAGCCGCCGTAGACCACTGCGTCGCAGGCCCCCGATTAGACGTATCACCCATCACTCAGCTACTACCCATCTTGGTGGCTCCCCAACCGATAGGCCGCGCCATAGTCTGCGACGTCCACACACACAGACGCTACCTCGTTTAGGCGATAGCCCAAGCCGAGGTCCGAACCCTTGAGGTGCCCTTGCGCGAGTCGCTCCCCACTCACCCCAACCAAAATCGGCTGAGTGCCCTCTGCACTCGCCAAAAGTCCGGTGACGCCGTAAATACCCCATGTGGTAAACAGCATTTAGTCATTTCTAACATAGACATAGAGTACCGCCACATTTTGTTCAGTCGTCGGTCGGTAAGGTGCTTGGGCTCGACGCTGCATACCGTAAGATCGTTCCATTCTTATTTATGCTGTCATTTTGTGTCTTTGTATAAATGTTTCATTTTAACATGTACTTGGTTAAACCTTTTTGTATTAGACTAACATTGTAATAAAATTCTACAACATGTTCTTTCTTATTTTTAATTTACACCACTTCTGATTTACAATAAAACGTCGAAGCTAGTCAATTTTACACATTTATTTATATATATATATATATATATATAAATGTGTAAAATTGACTAGCTTCGACGTTTTAGTCTGTTGCCTGAACACCTCGTGCATTTGGTGACAGTTCCAACTTGTACTTGCTACCTAGTTAGGCAGATACTGCAATATACCTTACCACCATGCTGTAATTTTAATGATGGAGCTGTCACAAACAAATCACAATTCATAAACATCCAAGACGTAAAAACAAACATATGATCATCACAGAAATGCTTGTCTCAGCCGGGATTCGAACCCAGGGTCGCGTTTCCAAATTTAGTGTCAGTGATCACTGAGTCACAACGACCGGGTATTTCGTTGCATAAAATAACTTTTCTAATACATTTACTTACATACTAGTTCAGAAACAAACTAATGAAAATAAGATTTATAAAGCTTAATAAAGAAAGCATTGGCGTGTGCAGGCAAAAAAAGCAGTGGATCTCTCTAAGCGAAGGAATTATACATTTCTATGTAAGCTCTCAGTTCCTACATATAAAGTTACATAATATGAAATCGGCATTCAGTTGAACTGACCAAAGAACTATGTATGAAATAAAATAAATTATAATAAAAAACAAAGTGGTTTTCTTTCTAAATATCCGGCGTGTGATTAGGAATAGTTCTAAGGTGTTAGATCGAAATTTGCTCTTGTATTTGTGTCTCGAATTTAGTGAATCATTCTGTTATCGATTTTTCTTTGACATCGTTCTGCGGGCTTACTCTTGACAGTCGATGCCGATCGCAAATTGTGATTTCGATCGACTTCACACAGATTGATACTCTTGAACGTAACACTAGCGCACGATTGGAATCGAGTTAGATAGATTTTTTTCGGAACTAAACGAAAGCGACGTCATTCGATCTAATCTTTTTAATCTAATTTCAATCTCGATCTTGTTCAAGAGTACCATAATGACGTTGAATGAGATTGGAACGGATTCGGATTAGAATTGAATTGACATTGAAACTGAGTTCAAGAGTAAGCCAACTATTCATAATTATGTACGAATACGAGTTCCACGCTCTGCTGAAACCAAGGGTTAGTACGTTTATGGGATCTTAAAAAATAATTATTAAACAAATAAACATATAACTAAAAATAAAACCAAAAGTTTACATTATCAACGTAGAGCGAGGGTCGTTGCAACGCGTCCTGAGAGCGGAACCCAGAGTCGGCGCTGCACACGCTGGCCAGCCGCGCGGACTGGTCACACAAACAATACAAAACACCATGTCAATCGACACAAACAAAACATAAAAATAATAAGTGATAAAACATGCAAGCTATTATATATCTATCATATACTCCTCATGACATGCCCAAACCAAGAGAATCCCCTTCAACTTATCATTAACTGGTGCTACTTTCAAGCTTCCTCTGATATACTCATTCCTTATTTTATCCATCCTAGTCACACCACACATCCATCTCAACATTCGCATCTCGGCCACATGCACTTTTCTTTCATCTACGTGACTAAACCTGACTAATATACGTATGGACGTGCAGAAAGGCAGTCATTTATAACAGTTGTAGTCTTAATTTTTGCTATTATTTTATACTAGCTACGACCCGTGGTTTTACCCGCGTGATGATTATCGATGATGATAAAAAGTAGCCGATGTGTTATTCCGGGAACTGAAGTATCTACATACCAAATTTCATTCAAATTTATCCAGCCGTTCTGGCGTGATTGTTTAACAAACATTCATTCATCCATCCATCCAAATATTCACAATTACAATATTAGTGGGACACCGACCAATACTTGTTGGATTAAAATTTGTGAAAGATCACGTGTTTAAGCAATTGTTTTTGTAGATATTTGGGTCCGCTGGGACCGGCCGCTCTCACTTAACATGGAGACTAGCTGCAAAGACGGTGATGATGGTGATGATGAAAATAAGCCTATGTGTTAATCCAGGGTATAAGCTACTTCAATACCAAATTTCATCGAAATACATTTAGATTAGCCGTGAAGGAGTAACAAACATACATCCATACTCACAAACTTTCGCATTTATAATATTTGTAGGATTTGGCGAAGGTTTTAGTGGAGGCGTTTTAAAAGAACTACTTTCTGTCGGTCGGCGTGTACGAGAAGCCGCTAAAAAAGCACGTATAGAAAAAATGTTTAAAAAATTGGTTGTCTGTAAAGTCGGTTTACGGACGATAGATTTACGTGATAACGACATAATCATGTATGACTTTGACATTGACATTGACATTTGACTTTTGACTTTTGACTTTTGACTTTTGACTTTTGACTTTTGACTTTTGACAATTGCCAATTGCCAATTGCCAATTGCCAATTGCCAATTGCCAATTGACTTTTGACTTTTGACAATTGACCATTGACCATTGACCATTGACCATTGACCATTGACCATTGACCATTGACCATTGACCATTGACCATTAAACATTGACCATTGACTTTGACTTTGACTTTGACTTTGACTTTGACTTTGAAGTTTGACTTTGAATTTGACTTTGACTTTTACTTTGACCTTGACCTTGACCTTGACCTTGACCTTGACTTTGACTTTGATTATATTATCTAGATCTAGATAAAACTTAGGTGGAACGTTACAGGAATGTTACCGTTACTATTTTTCATTTTGGCGTTCATCAATTTATAAAACGTTATCACGTCAAAAACAAAGTTTTTCCCTTTTCTAGCAAAACGTTATCAATGTTTTCACTTATATTTATTAACTAAATATCACAATGGACCGTATACGTGCTAAAATCTTTTATATAGCAATGACTAGTTTAAAAATGTCAGACTTTACACAATCGCATCAAAACACATCATTACCTAAACATGTACCATTCAAGTTACAATAAACTAATATGTGCTCTTTTTTAAAGACTACAATGTGGATATTCGAAGAAACAACGCTACTTTTTCAAGCAACCAACCGTTCAACCCTACCGCAGCATGGATGCGTGAAAGAGACAAAGTATAGTTATACCTGCGAGAGACAGAGATGCGACTCGTTGTTAGGAGTAGGGATGGTGCCGGCCGAGGACGCGTTAGAAATGGGGGTCGAACAACTCACTGTCGAACCCGACACACCTGCAAACACATTATCATGTATCGTGATTGAACATTAAGTCATAACATATGTTTATTTTAATTTATATAGAGGTACATTATATAACCATTACTACCAGTACTCATTTCATAATGGGCTAGTTGAAGGTTAGGTTTCCTCAGGATATATTCATAGTTCTGACGGATAAATACAGTATCATCATCATCATCTCAGCCATAGGACGTCCACTGCTGGACATAGGCCTCCCCGGAGGTTTTTTTTTTTTTTTCCTCCTCGGAGTTTCTCTACGCGATCGAATCAGAAATGAGGAGATCCGTAGAAAAACAAAAGTCACCGACATAGCCCAGCGGATTAGCAAATACAGTATAGTCATACAAAATTAAGAACCACATCTGCATGCAAAGTTTACGTAATTACTAACGAATATGCATTATGGTACTAAAATTCTGAAGCGACGATAGCTCAGCGATGGGGACGTTGGCTGTCAAACTGACGGACGCTGGTTCTATCCCATTACGGTGAAATGAACACTGTTATCTAAGTCCCAGCATGGTGGTAGGGTACTTTCGAGTACCCACCTGACTAGCTACCACCCTCAAGTTTGAAAAACTGTCACCAAACAGATAATGTGTTCAGGCAGCAGTCCTTGAGAGCCAGTGAGCATTCCAGGTCTAGCGTGATAACATCACTACCACATCGTCACCGAGTAGCTTATTATCGGCCTATATCGATAATCCAGGTTTAATAACCTGGATTATTACGTAGGCTACTTTTTATACATATTTACATGTATAGTTTACATTTATTACGTATTACTGGCTACCGTGCCGTGGTGGTACCGGCCTAGAATAGTACTCCCCATCTCTTCACGCCGGTGCCGTAAGAGTCGGCTAAGGGATCACGTACCAGAAGGTGGGCAGCAGCGCCTTCTGAGGATTGGAAATCATACTGCGCTGGCAAATCTCCCCTATATGAGGGAGGCATTTATCCAGCAGTGGACATCCTATGGCCGAGATGATGAATGGCTATATTCCGAAATTCATTGCTCTCAGTAGCGCAATAGTGAGTAAGTAAGGTACACCAATGTAAGAGGACACACAGCGTAAGTGTGTGAGAGCACGTGTGTGGGTAGGGTAGTGTAGGCTAGTGTGCGGTAGTGTTAGGGTAGGTACCGAGTTGTTGGTCGGAGCAGTGGCTGGAGAGGCTGGAGATGGAGGTGAGGCTGGACTTGCGGCTGCCGAGGCGGGAGGCGGGCGCCGACGGGGAGGGCGGCGCCGCGACATCCGCCCAGCCACTGTAGCACGACTTCACGTCGCAGATCACCTGCGGAACACGTAAATTGGAATGTTACTTGTTCTCTCGATACTGGTACTGTGCATCCAATGGGGATCTGGGAAAAATCGCTGTCAGCGAGAAAACCGCCCATATACATATTTTAGTTTGAAAACCATCGCGAGTTTCGTCTATCATTATTATTTAAGAACCAGCTATGGCTCACGTGGTTTATACTGGATAACTACTCTCCGACCAGTTTGGAACAGATTTGCAGTTCTTCATCTGAGAGTTATCAGCGTGTCTGGCGACACCAAGTCACAACGTTACTGGCGTTGAGACGGTCGCGTTGCATCAGTCAAATTAATGTACGTACTGTCGCTCACAAATATATAGAAAGATAACTCTTTATTGTAACACACAATTACAATTATTGTAATTGTTCGTAACTACACATCATAGTGTGATAATTGGCAGCATCGTCGCTAAAAATAATTTCTACCAGGCAACTTCTGCTGTCACTTAGGTCAGTTTTATTAAATGTCACTGACACCAGGTGAGACAGTGGTAAAACGCAAGCTTACAAGTATCTTAAAAAAAACCGTCAATATACTATACAGCTATGCTGCTACTTATTATAGCAGCGTAGAAGCATCAGTATATATGCATTGACATTTCATATTCTAATGTCGGATTCGCATTGCACTAAGAACATCCTATTTCTGATGTCAGATATATTTTGGCACATTTTATTATGTATCAATATCTGGGTAACCCAGCTTTGCTCGGTTTTTCTATAGTGTTGATTAACAGCGCCATCTTTAATGTTGCTGTTTCTTTAAAACAGTTTAGTTGTTGCTTAAGTAGTATAACTACTCGCCAATAGATGTCAGGAAGACTCATAGTTTAATCGTATTGTAGCAGTTTCTCATTGCCTGAAAATACGGATAAACAGATATTTTCTAGAAATGGAACCTAGCTAGATCGATGTATCGCCCCCGTAATCCCCTTCACACTAAATTTCATCAAAAACGTTGGAGCCGTTTCTGAGATTCAGATTATGTCTATATATACATATGTTTAGTTAAGTGTTCGGTGTATTATATAGCAAATTTAAATTGGCGATCAAACAATCCTCATTTGCGTTCAAATATTTGAAGGGAAAAATTCGGCTGCTAGTGGGACTTGAACCCGACTACAGAATACCGTCCTGTATCCGTCCAAAATCCGCATTTGTATTTTGTACTTTCTTTAAATGACTACTCTTCTAATATTGTTAAACTGTTCCTCTCTCATGTATTCCAAATTGTTGTTTTTTTTTATTATATTATAAGTTTGCGTTTGTCAAAACGCAAACTTATAATATCGACGTTTGTCTCACCTGATGTTAAGTGATGACGTTGTCTAGGATTCAGCACGCAAACCTAGAAGGTATCTATTCACTCGCGACTTGAAGACTCCAGGATTGTACTTATCGGGAAGCACAGACTCGGGCAACGAGTTCTATTCCTTGGCAGTACGCATTAAGAAAGTGGAAGCCAAACGCTTCGTACGTATAGGTGGTATATCTACCATATAGCGATGGCGAATTGCCATACGTCGAGTCGACCGATGATAGAAAGGGGATGGTGGAATCAGATTGTGAAATTCCAGTGCACATTCTCCGAAATGCACCCGATAGAAAACCGATAGGCTTGCTACTCTACGCCGGTGTTCAAGGCTTCTAAAGCCTACGTTCCACCAAAGAGTTACAGCCGATGATTCTTAGGTGGTGGTATATTATATTACTATATTCATGGTCAACGTATCAAATGTAATTCCACAATCATTATGATAACTGTGGCAGCGGTCATCAAGATCTAATTAGCTAGATACTGGTCGCTCTCTTTTTTAAGTAAGTTGCCGTCCCCTATAATTATAGTGACACTTTTAGTGGCATTTATTACAAAGCATTTTTTAAGATTGTTGTATCAGTGTAGGTACATTATGTTGGGGTTCAAATTTACCCACCAGAGAACATATATTAAACCAAACGGTAATCGTATAATATGTAACTCTCCTCCGCGGCGTCTTCTCTGATATTGATTCAGTTTCTAAATATACACTCTCGTGTGACATATAGTTTAAAAAAATATATAATTTAGTTGTAGTGTGATAATTATTTCCTGATAGTTGTTCATTTCTATCAACATTCGCGTTATACTGATACTCAGTATCAGAGAAGACGCCGCGAAGGAGAGTTCTACGCTCTTGTCGCCGCTCGGACCTGAACCACTGAAGATGTCGACCGCAGTGATCGACGAAACGTCTGGAACACAAGTTTCACATAGACCACGGCCAAACAGCCCGGAAGCAATACATACAACATGCAACGCCGGCCGTGAAAGCCTTAGAGTTTACATTGTTACGAACACTTTATAAATTAAGTATTCATAATACATATGCACAAAATAATAAGTAATTCACGAGGAAAATTATTTTTAGACCAGCCAAAGAACAGTTGACGTAGGTCATTATTATACGGCAGAATTGATATTTTTTGTTTTGGGTATATATATAAAATAAACATACATAAATGGATAATCTATTTGCTTAATTTATTAATGAGAACACGTGTTTGACAATGGCTGTGCTGTATTTCAGGGAAAAATTTATTTTTTTGCTAAACTAATAAGTTAAGCAAAAACTTATTGGTTTACCAAAAACTTATTAGTTAAGCTATTAAATTTTCTAGTTCTCCGGAGGTGTAGAATCGATTTAATACATTTTCGACCACATTGCCTAAATCTTTATTTCTGCAAAAATATAACCTGGGTATCTTCAAGTCACGAGTGAATAGGTATCTTCCAGGCAGGCGTGCTCCATCGTAGACCGCATCATAGCTTAACATCAAGTGGTCAAACGCCTGCCTATTACCAATAAAAATATAAAAAAACTGTGTGTATATTTGTGCACTTTTTGGGTGAGCAAAAAGCGTGAAACTCGCGTCATCGTCACCGCACGCTTTCCATCTTAGAAACCATATAGTTTTCACTTCTATCGGCAGTCCCCAAAGACTGCGCCGCATGATTTTTTTCCGATGAGTTACCTGTAGACTAGCCGCTGGTAAGGTCCTGGGCTCGGTTGTTTGGCGGACAAGCTGTTCGCTGCCCTCCTGCAGGTGGCCGACCTCCGCTAGCATTGCCACTTCACTCTCCTGCAAACGACATGTACACAAACTGAATTCGACTTAATTTCAAAACATTTATATGCGGGTTTACCATGAAACACACATTTGGGGGACTGGTTAATAGACTTATCTTTTAATCTGACTAACTACCGACTAACACCCCAGGGATATCAATTTCATTATATTGCATAATAAAACATACACAAGAAAGAAATGACCTAAATCTAATGATATAATACACAGGTATATAAATTATTTGACTGGCAATTATTAGTTAAAAAACAATAAGTATTATTTATCCATTGTACCAATTTTTCTCTCAGGTCATCAGAAAACCTAATGTTAAAAACACCCAGCCATGGAACTTCCTTTTATGACCGGTCATTCACAGTTGAAGCTGTTCGTCTTTGGAATGCACTTCCAGTTGCAATTAGGAAGGCTCAGTCACTATCTGCATTTAAAAGCAAAGTGAAAGAGTTTTATCTGACGCAGTGATTTGCTTCATTAAACAGAATAATAGTTACTGTTGATAATTGGACATAATTAAATGTTTATTCTTATGTATGTTCTTATTTAAGTTTATATAGATATCTATATGTATTTTGTGTTTATTGTATACATGTATGTATATCATTTTATATATTATATATATATATATATATTATTTGAATGTATTCCATTAATATTAACGTACACCCTATTCCTTTTATCACTTTGTTTGACTCCTTACCAAGGTTGACTGGAAGAGATCGCTTTCAGCGATAAGTCCGCCCTTTGTACTGTATTGTTAGATTTAAGATGTATTTTTGTATTGTTTTTCCCTGTGTGTACAATAAAGTGTTTTGTACTGTATTGTATTGTAAGTACAGCAAAGAGAGAGCGAGAAGGGAGAACATCGTTCTGTTTTGAAGTCAGTTACAAACAGTGACGTCAACGAAGAATACTCAGACATAAAATGACGTAACTACATATTTCTGTAAAGCTTACAAAGTGACTAAGAATGCTGAAAACCAGTAAATACACGGTTTACGTTTGTGTTCGCACGTCCACACAGTGACGCAACACATCGTAAACATTTGAATATTTTACCAAAAAAAGCCACAACAAGTCATTACATATGGTAGCATTGTCATAGTCACAATTGCATATTGGCCATTCCGAAAGGTAGCACCATAGCTTTCCCTATATTATCCATCGGACTCGTTAAGTCAGACTTAGAAATCTAAATTTAGCATCTAGAACGTAGCCCTATCTATAGCTTCCACTCTGTTGACCATAAACAAGCAACACCACACTTTAGTCAATTTGGCAAAACGGAGTCAATATATTCCGCATTAGCTAATATTTTGTTCGTAGGTTTAAGGGTTTTCAAACATATGCTTGAAACTTTTACTCTAATATCCGATTAAGAGTCATAAAATATCAGACGTATTATACACCCCCCGCAGATGTTAATAAGGAAGGAAGTAATTCGGCCCTAGTGGTATGGGCTGCTATAGCTTAGTTGGGCAGAGTGACAGGACGGTATTCTGTAGTCGTGGGTTCAAGTCCCACTAGCAGCTGAATTTTTCCTTCAAATATTTGAACATAAGTATTATACGGTCTCAAACCTTCAACGGCGTATGTTCAAAAACAGTGCATTGCTTCTTGCAAAAGTAAACGTTAAAAGGAAAACGTCTATAGCGATTTTCGTCCAGCGATTAGCCGTTTTGTATAGAAAAATGTGAGATTCGTGAGGATTTTGTTCTGACTCACTCACTCACTACACTCTCACTTAGAAGAGTTCAATTAATTGAATCGTATGGCAGGCACCCTAAGCAGGAAACCATAATGAATAATTCCTGATTTTTACATAGTTGATATAGTAAGGCCGATGTACCAGCTGGGAATATCCCTACATTACGTGCCATCACCGAATGGCTCCGACGGAAGACCAGCGCTGGCTTACACCCGGCATTATGATGAGTTGGGGCCATTTTGTGACATACTGAGTCTTCAAGTCGCGAGTGAATAGGTTCCTTCTAAGTTTGCGTGCTCCACCTTAGACCGCGTCGTCACTTAACATCAGATGAGACAGTGGTCAAACGCTTTTAAAAAAAAAAACCTTTTGTCTACTATGATACTCTTGCTTTTGTTTTATTTCTCTTTGCTGGTGTTTATCTTATTGAATGTGATTGAATTTTTGGGTTTAGGGTTTCGAGCTCTTGCTTCTTGCCCCTACTATTCATCATAATCATCTCAGCCAGACATCCACTGCTGGACTCACATATCCACAGCTCATATATCTCCCCCATTGATTTACACAAAGACCGGTTGCGTACTCTTAGTCGGGGGTAAAGTTAGTAATGCTCTGGCACAATTCGGGATGAGCTAGCGAATGTAATCAAATTGACGACACGCGGTAGAACGAAACGGACGGTACTTTTTAACTTACTTCAAAAAAGGCGGTTACACAATTCGACCGTATATATTTTTTTATGTGTGTTCGCAGATAACTTCGTCGTTTATGAACCGATTTTGATGATCCTTTTTTTATTTGATAGTGTATACTTCCGTGGTGGTCCGATTCCGATTTCCAATTTCATCAAAATCGGACAATCGGCGGTTTTTGAGTTACACTCCAATAACTGAAACAAGAAGTGCTTCACATACATCGATGATATTATAGTCGCGGTTGAAGACATCGATGCACATACACAATGACAATTGATCCCGTGAGTAGCAAAGTTCACTGAAAAGGGTGAAAAAAAAATTTTTACCCATAAATGGAATTTTGTTTTAGTAAAAAAGTTTGAGTGTTGAAGTCGGTTCCATATTTTGGTAAGTATTTTTTCATTTTCTTTTACGATACAACGAAAGAATGAGAAAATAAAGAAAGACAAAAGCTTTATTTGTGACATTACATAAAATTTCAATCACATTCAATAAGATAAACACCAGCAAAGAGAAATAAAACAAAAGCAAGAGTATCATAACACAATAGATTTTTTTTTTAAAGCGTATGACCACTGTCTCATCTGATGTTAAGTGACGACGCGGTCTAAGGTGGAGCACGCAAACTTAGAAGGAACCTATTCACTCGCGACTTGAAGACTCAGTATGCAGTATGTCCCAAAATGGCCCCAACTCAGCATAATGCAGAGTGTAAGCCAGCGCTGGTCTTCCGTCGGGAGCCATTCGGTGATGGCACGTAATGTAGGGATATTCCCAGCGCGTACATCGGCTGACCAAAAAAATTAAAAAACCAAATGATAACTGTTTATCGTTTGGTTTTTTATATCTGTATAAAAACACAAACACAAAACATGAGTGTTCATTACGCGCAGTGTGGCGTATAATATAGGTATACGTTCTTCATACATAATCATGAAATATATTAATATCAATGATAGTATATGTTTATATGAGGTAGATGTCGCACAAGCGCGCGGAAACTGAGGCGGCAAATTTAAGTCAATTGTAGTAATTTACATTGCGACGCGTATTTCAAGCGCAAGTCTAAACATATAGCTATCCTTTTCTATATTATTTGTACCATATTATCTGTCGCAGTAAGCATGATTATGTCGTAAAGGAACAAAATCTGAGCACCGCGCAGTATGAATATACGTCATCATTGATTTATGTGAACAAATAGATCTGGGCAAGAGCGAAATTTATGACATGTATTTCTTACTTAAAAGGAGATTTTATCCATGAATATTTTTTTTTTCTGAAAACGCATTAAACATATTTTATTTATTTATATTTAGGCATAATAAATCCAAAAAGGAACGTACGATCTACCGATACGTTTGTTGAGTTTTTCAAAATGATCGGCTGCCGCGCGTCCCGATAACTGCATGATATTTATCGGTAACAGAAACCGGTTTCCAACTCATTCGGTATTTGCTAAATGGAAACTACAGAATATAAATTTTAAAAAACCTGTAAGATGGTGGAAAACCCGAGATCATTAAACAAATACCATGTTAACGTAAAATGTATCATATAGGCGGTACACGAGTGAGAATCGCAAATCTTATAACTTTTGGTCAAGTTGCTTTCTAAAGTTCTAATGATTTGGTGTGATTTGATTTGATCTATTGTGCAGTGAACAGGGTTTAAAATGGGTTAATATTTCTGTCCTTGAAAGAAGGAATTAAGAATGTTTAATAATAATGTGCCGTGGGGTACCGGCTTAGAATAGTACCCCCCCATGTCTTCCCGTGGGTGGCGTAAGAGTCGACTAAGGGATCACGTACGAGAAGGATGGGCAGCAGCACCTTCTGAGACTCACATTTTGTACTGCGCTCGCCAACCCGCCTGCCAAGCGTGGTGACTATTGGCAAACCCCCCTATGATGGTAAACTGATGGCCGTTGGGGCCGAAAAGTCCTAGAATGGAGACCACGGACTGGCAAGCGTAGCATAGGACGGCCACCGACCAGGTGGACAGACGACCTGACTAAGATCGCAGGCAAGGACTGGATGCGGGCCGCTTCCAACAGGTCCTTGTGGAAATCAATGGGGGAGGCTATGTCCAGCAGTGGACGTCCTACGGCTGAGACGACGACGAATTATAATGTTAAAAAAATAATTAATAAATGAAGAGCTGAAAGGCATTCACGGCATACAAGTTTATAAGGCTACTATGTATATATAGAATAGGTAATTAAAGCAACATCCTTCGGAGAACTCACCACCACTGGACTAAGCAAGGATACGAAATGGCAAAAGCGGTTGCGCTCCTCGATAAGTGCTGCTTTTACCGCTTTCTCCTCCATCTCCTCGAGCTGCTGCTTGCGCTCCTGAACATCCTGGAAAATAGAAATGATGACATTTTCAACCTTAATTTATTGACATAGAATTTAACTTGCATTGTTTAAGAAATAAATACAGTGTATATTAGGAAGTAGAAGGTTACTATTTAACGAAATAAATTCAAGTCCTGTTTTTTTCACACTCAAACATCAAAGACCTGGACAAAAACCAATGGTGCGTTTCTTATTGAGCTTTGAGCACAGATAGCGTGCTTAAAGTCATTCTGAAATGCACTGACAGCTGCACACAACATTTATATGACGTCATCCATGACGTCATCATCCTGTGCACGAGTACGACGTAGAGCAGTGTGAGCGCTGTCAAACACGTAGATAAAAAACTATGTACTGAGAATCAAACATCTGACACATTAAGAGAATCTGTCGAAAAATTGGTAGTCCGTCACAAAAAATTAAAAACGTAATTTTATATCAGAAAAAAAATGACCCATTTAGTGCCCATGAAGTACGGAAGTGAATGATTTTATCATCTCAGCCATAGGACGTCCACTGCTGGACATAGGCCTCCCCCATTGATTTCCACAAGGACCGGTTGGAAGCGGCTGATGAAATTTGAATGGGACCACCTCGGAGGCATACTCTATCAAACGAAAAAAGAATTTTGAGAATCAGTCCGAAAATGGGAAAAAATCTGTGAACATACATAAAAAAACATACAGTCGAACACATAACCTCCTCTTTTGAAGTCAGTAAATAAATGCCGGGGCAGTCCAACCGATAAAGTTGAAATGTCAATGGGCATATCATTACTCGAATAATATATGCGCTGACTATAAAATGTCATGGAGCAGGGTCTTTGCGTAATGCAGTTTTACCTTTGTATGTACATATATGTATATAGGTATATGCACCATGTACTTGCTGCTACCAGGAAGATGTTTAGTAATGCTTAAGTGAATAGTATAGATATGTATGAACTGTACCAAACATCGTTGTAATATTCCAACGCACATTAGAATAAGGTCTTTACGCGTAATAATAAATAAATTCGACAGTTCGTATTTGGAAGCGATGATAACTCAGCGGTGGGAGCGTCCGCTGTCAAACTGAAGGACGCTGGTTCGATCCCCACCAACGGCTGAACTTGCGATGAACATAACACCGTTATCAAATTCCCAGTATGTTGTTAGGGTAGTTTCGAATACCCGCCTACCACCTTCAAGTTTTACAAATCTAGCAATGCCGTAGAGTACTTGTATTAATAATACATTACCTGAATGGTAACATCTGCTCGCCTCTTGGCGTCAGTGGGCTGTCGCCGCGCCTTCCTCGCCTGTCGTTGGGCGTCAGTCACCCGTCTCCTCAGCTCCGTCCTGGCTCTCTTGCACTCTCTGGCGTGCTCGCGACTGAGCGCCCCTGTGGCGCAACCGCCGCGACGCCATTCGTCAGCTCGCTCGGATAATGGAGTGATCAGGGTATCCATCAGGGCGCTGGAAACACAATTCAATTCAATTATTCCGTGCGTAAATGGGTACAATAATACTCGTGTACATTATTAATAATTATCTACAGAGCTCCATTTTCTGCCTTTCGGCGAGCACCTTATGTTAAATGTGTAGTACCTACTTGCTTAAAACAAAATACAACAAAACACATTAAAAAAGACGTGTGGCACTCGGGGACTGCCGCGGTAAAGCTATTGCATAGCATTTTTTTATCAACTTATGCAATTAATATTAAATTAATTTAATAACTTATGCAGTAATGCCGATACAACCAATGCCACCTAGAGGCGAGTTGCTGAACTAAACAGACAAGCGTGATATTTCAAAAAAGTCATTAAAAGTTCTGCTATTCATCGATAGATGGCAAAACTAAAAAGTATCACCGCTATGCCGGTCGGAGTGGGGGGTGTTAGGTTATTTTCGTTATGGAATTTCCGGATTCTCCACGCTCAAGGCCCGTGATAGAAGCTATGCAATAGCTTAAAAATAATAATAATAAAAAGTCACAGTTATAATGTCTTAGCGTAAATAATTCAAAACTAAAATTTATCTTCTAAATATTCCTTAATACTAAAATATGATTTATTTAGAAGAAAGCATTTAAGCGTATATTTAAAAATATGGGTAAGTTTAATGTCAATAATGCTTTTAGGTAAATGGTTATATATTCTGGGAGCCATACATAATACACTTTTATTACAAAAAGCTGTTCAATTTGTCAAATACTGAATCCTACACACAACTTTAGTGTTTACGATAGTACTAGTAGCGCCCCGCGGTTTCACCCGCGTGGATTACGGTTTTCCCGCTACTTCAATTATCCCGCGGGAACTATGTTATTCCAGGATAAAAGTACACTATGTGTTATTCCACGGTCTAACCTATCTCTATACCAAATTTCATAGAAATCAGTACAACCGTTTGAGCGTGTAGGAGTATCAGAGGTTTATGAATTATTTGCTTATCCCACGGGAACAGCTACTACTATACTACTACTATTTTCGGGGTGGAAAGCATATGTGCTATTCCAGACTATAATCTATTTCTGTGTCAAATTTCATCCAAATCCGTTCAGTATTGAACTTTGCGAACGGCGCGCGAGTTGCACATTCGTCAGTCGTCAGGTCTGGATACTCACAAACGCGGTTTCTGTCATTTGTCTGTTGAATATTATATGTCATAATCATAAAATGAATAAATCAAATAAAAATTTAACCATTTAGAAAATTACATGCATATTATATAAATTTAAATGCACCTTTTCAAAATGCAAAGGATTTAGGATTTAAAGGACTTCGTGCACTAATTCTCTACGGGAAAAAGGGTTTTGCACATTGCAACTTAACCAGCACATTTTACAGGCGGAATTTTCACTAAATATAATGTAGATATTTATTTTAATGTCTTGTAGTTTATATACTCGAGAAACCACGTCCAAACATCTATATTATCAACCAAGAGCATGTTTTTTTTTTATAGATTTCCTCTAATGAATGCAAAAATATCTAATTAATATCTATTTCTATCAAATCTCAATATTTTCCAGATAATGTTTTCCGAAATGGCACTAGGTCAAGAACTTACCTGATGAAGGTTTTCATCCTGGATTCGATGGCTCGGTGCCGGAGACACACCCTCGTCAGCGCCGTACCGATCTCTTTCGTGGCTCCTGTAACAAGAGATACTTCCATGAATAAAAATATATATTCAAATTTAAGACAATAATGGGTGATACACACGAGTAAGTTATAGCCACTAATAGTCAACAATACACGGTCTCGCCGCGCCAACAAATTGGATAATTGTTTTCTAAGAATTTGGTAGGATTCCCGTGGGGAATCCTACCAAATTCTTCTGTTCACCGGTAATTTTCTCCCCGACCAGCTTACGAACGGATTTGCAGTTCTTCATCTAAGACATGAAGACATGAAATGAAATAAATTTATTTTTATACCAAGGCATATGGGTCTTAAAACTAAGACCAAAGTATCCTACATCTGTTTTTTTTTTTGACAACATTCACACAAGCTCTTCAGGTCCCAAACTAGGCGGAGCCTGTGCTATGGTAAACTGAAGACTGATTATATATACTTATATACATATACACACCCAGACACAGGTCAAAGAGACATGTTCTACCATATAACATATTCCAATTATTTTCCAAAGAACGCCAATAACATGTAATAAGTAGGGACAATTATGTACTTAAATAATATTTGAGATTTTTAGTTGTAATATTATTTTTATGTAACGTCTCATGCATTATTTGTAACCTTTGAATTTGAGGCAGTTAATGAATATTTTATTTTTATTTATTTTATTTATTTAGTACGTCAGAAACGGCTCTTACGATTTCATCATAAAATTTTACTTTAATATCATTTTGATTTTAGCTGTCTTATGTTTATGACCCATCTTTATAAATTAATAATAAATAAATCATTAATTAATTTAAATTAATTAATTAATTTGCGCCTCGCGGTTTCACCCGCGTGGATTACGGTTTTCGCGCTACCTCAATTATCCCACGGGAATTATACTTTTCCGGGATAAAAGTAGCCTATGTGTTAATCCAGGGTTTAAACTATCTCCATACCAAATTTCATCGAAATTGGTGTAGCCGTTGGAGCGTGAAGAAGTAACAAACATACACACATACACATGAACTTTCGCATTTATAATATTAGTGGGACAATTTCAGTCTAAGAATATATTTAATGATAGGTTTTGTTTAGATTCTTCAATTTTATGTTAAGTACCTGCGCGCGACTTAATCTTGTACCGTTAATTCTTACTTGGGTCACCAAGATACAGGCTATGCCTAGTTTGGGCCCGTAGGGAATTTTACCATGTTTACCTTGTAATATTAGTGAAATCTAAATGAAAAATAAATCGCCAGTCGCCGTAGCGCAGTGGTTAGTGTCAGTGACATGACTTCTGTGTCTACGGGACCCTGGGTTCAAATCCCGGCAAGGGCAAACATTTGTGCGATGAATATAGGTGTTTGTCCCGGGTCTAGGATGTTTGTGTCCTGTGATCGTGTGAGTCCATGCCTCCCGCGATACAGGGAACCCTCGTGCCGTATGAGTGTGATTAAAACAAAAAAAAAATAGATAGATTGACACTTTATTGCAACACCAACATAAAATCTTATTCCTAGACAATTTTAAATACAATGTGAAACGTTGAAACATGTTACTACAGGACATATGTTTTGAGAAATAAACGATATGATATACATATATAAAATATACAATATTAATACAATATTGCTTTATGATTGCATACAATAATGATTTATCAGAGGACAAACCAACCGCAGACACAGGATGAGTGACAAGCGATGAGACAATTAATATGAACCATATTATCCTCATGTATTTGTTGCCAATAAATACCTGTATAAATACTGTACGCTCCACATTCATGATGTCTTAGTAGATACTGCATAACAGTACACATACTGTAAACTCTAAGACTGTCACGGCTGGCGTTGCATGCTGTATGTACTGCTTCCGGGCTGCTTGGCCGTGGTCTAAGTGAAACTTGTGTTCCAGACGTTTTGTCGATCACTGCGGTCGACATCTTCAGTGGTTCAGGTCCGAGCGGCGACAAGAGCGTAGAACTCTCCTTCGCGGCGTCTTCTCTGATACTGAGTATCAGTATAACGCGAATGTTGATAGAAATAAACAACTTTTAGGAAATAATTATCACACTACAACTAAATTATATATTTTTTAAAACTATATGTCACACGAGAGTGTATATTTAGAATCCACGTTTCGGTTCAATATGGTATTCCTGGCTAACAACCCATAGCTGAATGTCAATAGTTCCCAAATTATGCAATAAAATAAAATAAAGTCGCAAATTATACCAATATCTGTTTCGACTGTTTCGAAAAATAAACGAATAGAACGCATTCAGGCAGTGGTCGGTAATTAAACATTTTACAGCCAGCTACCCTTTACGCTGGTATGACAGAGTTAGAACTGGCTAAGCCATCTGGCTCCCGAGGTAACATCATCTAGATTTAATTTAATTCAAGTCGCGAGTGAATAGGTTCCTTCTAAGTTTGCGTGCTCCACCTTAGACCGCGTCGTCGCTTAACATCAGGTGAGACAGTGGTCAAATGCAAGCTTATCATCTTTAAATAAAAAAAAAATTGGTTGTCTGTAAAGTCGGTTTACGGACGATAGATTTACGTGATAACGACATAATCATGTATGACATTGACATTGACATTGAAATTGACATTGACATTTGACATTTGACATTTGACATTTGACATTGACATTGACATTTGACATTTGACATTTGACATTTGACATTTGACATTTGACATTTGACATTTGACATTTGACTTTTGACTTTTGACTTTTGGCATTTGACTTTTGACTTGACTTTTGACTTTTGACTTTTGACTTGACTTTTGACTTTTGACTTTTGACGGAACGGAAACGGAACGCTACACGGAACGTTACTATTTTTCATTTTGGCATTCATCAATTTATAAAACGTTATCACGTCAATAAAGATAAATAGACATATAGATAGAAAGCTATGCACACTATTTCAAATATACACATAAAGAAATTAAACAAGTATAAACATAGTGACACCGAGGGCGGTCTTATAGCGATTTCTTAACGGACAAGGATTTTCATAAATTCAATAGATTGATAGGGATTGATAGATAGATTCAATATATTTCAAATATCTAATAGAAAATAACTTCGTTTTTTTAAGAAATAACGCCATAAAATGCACCGTCCCTTCAGTGTCGTTATATAGAGTTTACACTGTAGGTATTAGCGACTGCGTGAGTACGACCGGTGCAGTGTAAAGTACGGAAAAGTTAAGATATTTTTTTTTTTTTTTTTTTTAAATCACACTCAGACTCCCGCACTAGGATTCCCTGTATCGCGGGAGGCATGGACACACACAATAACAGCACACAAACATCCAAGACCCGGGACAAACATCTACACTCATCGCACAAATGTTTGCCCCTGCCGGGATTCGAACCCAGGGTCGCGGTGACACAGAAGTCATGTCGATGACACAAACCACTGCGCCACGGGACCGGAGATGCAGGGTTCACGGTTATCGCGCGCCCATCCATCCAAAATGTATTTGTTTAATCTAAGATCTCACATAACTACTATAGTATAATAACTACTCACGACCTTAGGTCGAGATAACGTGTATGCTGAAGATCAGCCTAACGTAGACACTGTGTCTTTTTTTTTTACTTATTATAAGTTTGCGTTTGACAAAATCAAATCAAATCAATTTATTGGTAATAGATTTTATATTTATTATTACATGTCAATAATAAATATAAAATAATATCATTCCGATACTCATTACAATTAGTCATTTTTAAACTGAATATAAATCAATAAAAATGTATCGTAAAACACATACATAGTAACATAATACAGTCATTTCAAATTAATAAATTCTTCGAAGCTATAGAATGCCTGCTCGATTAGCCAGCGTTTTAGTTTAATTTTAAAACCGCAATGTGTGGTTGCAGTAGTGATGTGTGCTGGCAGCTTATTATATACTACTGGACCCATAACATGCGTAACTTTAGTGGATTTCGTAAGTGTCCTAGCTATGCCCACGACAGCTTTGACAGCTGTCAAACGTGTGTCTGTGTGTCTAAGTAGCGCAGCGCTGAGCATATCCCCATTGTCAAAATAATCTGCTTCATACGGCTTCTTGTATTACAATTTATATAATTTTATGGCGATAAATATTACTTTTCTATTCTAATATATATGAGATCTACAATGGCTACTATATGAGCATTCAAATCATTTGTCATCACTTAACATCAGGTGAGACAGTTGTCAAACGCAGACTTATAATAGTAAAAAAAAAAACTGTGATATTACTTCACAGTCATGGAGGAAAAAGAAAATTAGCATTACCCATAATGTTATAGTTCTTGAAAACTCAATCCATCACTTGCAAATTATTATTCGATATTCTGGTTAATCAACTTCTTGGAAACACTCATTCAAGAAATTCCACATCGTCAATTCCTCAATTGTTACTGAAGCAGGCCCATAAAGAACCAGACAAGTACGAGTTGCGCCTCGAGGATCAAAACATATAAGAATAAACTCAGGTTTGCCATTGGAAAACTGTAGTCTCAAAGTGATTGACCTAGGTCACGGTCAGGTGTAACTACAAATTATGGTTTTCACATTGATCCCTTTATTTAAATGATTGTAGTCATATTGAATGAATGTTTTATCTAACTGAATAGTGAGATAACACAAACACAAGTAGATTTTATTTATTTTTTTATTGACATGTTCATACACACAAATGTTTGACCTGTCCGGGAATCGAACCCGGGACCAGCGGCGCAGAAGGCAGAGTGCTACCAACTGCGCCAACCGGCCAGTCAAAGATACTTGTTGATTTAAAATATTATAAAAATGTAGTTTACAGATGAAGATAATAATATTTTTGCTTTTAACTTCCTTTTTTCTGGTGTAAGACACAATCGGACACGCATTTGTCATTATTGCGAGAATTTTCGACTAAGGAAAAATATGGTCGTTCTAAAATATTTTATAATTAATAAATTAGGATATAATTACATCGCAGAATAGCAGTAGCATCGCGGTGATGCGATGCTCGAGCGAGCCCGATATGCCCGCCTAGCTCCTCGGCTAGGCGAAAGTGCGTAAATGCATTTCCCCAGGCAGAAGAAAGGACTCATTCCTGGCATTGCGCAACGCAATCATTTATGACTTTGACTTTGACTGACTTTGACTTTGACTTTGACTTTGACTGTGACTTTGACTTTGACTTTGATTATTTTATGTAATACAAAACTCAGGTGGAACGTTACGCGGAACGTTACTATTTTTCATGAATGTTGCTGGTATTCATCAATTTATAAAACGTTATCACGTCAAAACGTATTTTTTGTCTTTATCTCGCTTTTATTGGAAAACTGTATGTAATAACAAGTTCATGCCAAGAGTAAACGTAATTCCCTTATGATACGTAAGGTTCAATAAAAGTCGACCTAGCTACTCTACTCGACCTAGCTAGCGTGTATCTTATCAGCAAAATGCCGCTTACGGGCCAAAATAGACTGTAACACGGCATATTAAGACTTATATCGCTTTGCAATCTGCATCACATTCCCATCCAGCGAGATGCAACTTCTGCACTGCGACTAACATACTAAAAACAGAACAATAAATTAAAAAAAAAAAAAGTGGGCATGCTATCAGAAACATGTATACAAAGAATTATATATACTTAATACGAGACTCGGCGAGGAAAAAGATAATAGTCTAACTTACGGTCTTCATTTTAAATATAGAACATGATCTAAAGTTGTAACTTGAAGTCATTATATAAAACAAGGTTTTTTAGTTCCACGCAGAGTGCAATTGTTGTTCGTGAAGAACGGTCGTGTTTATCATAACAAGTTTTTAGTGTGACACGCGATAAGAGCTTCGCAATGGCTCGCGTGTTATTTGATTTCACGATATTAGTGGTGCTTTTCTCCGTCGTTAACGGATGTAAGTCTGTCCTTACCTTTTATGTGTTTTACTGATTCGGCGTTACGCGACACTTTTTATTACTATGTTTTAAAAGACATTTATTCTCGGTATGACAATTGTGGTCGAAAAGTTCTCAAATGAAAACCACCTACTCGCAAGCGCTGATGAGAAATAAAACAAATATAATATCAGTGATTGAAAGACATTTAGTAATTTATTAACTCGTAACCACGACTGACGAAATTGTAGCGTGTGCGGGTGGAAGTTGGCTAGACAGAGCTAATGACAGAGAAGGATGGCATTCCTTGGGGGAGGCTTTTACCCGAACGGGGTCCATGCATTAAATAATAATTTAATGCAAATAATGTAGTTATTAATATAAAATAGAACATATAATTAGAATTCAAATTAATCTAAGTGTGTTAATTATAATTAAATAGTATAGGTTAATAAGTTAACAATTATTATCGTTTAATATGTACTATGCATGGAATTAAATAAAGTTTTATTATTATTATTAACAACTTCCAACAGGTCCTTGTGGAAATCAATGGGGGAGGCATATGTCCAGCAGTGGACGTCCTATAGCTGAGATGATGATGATGATGATTATTATTATTAACCAAGACTAATACAACTTGGTCAAAACGTCGCGTCGTCGAGATATTTATATTAATTACCAAATGTTTTTCACGCGATCAAGTCCCGATTGAGTTATTGACAATGTGTTCGAATCGAAATTGTCTAAAAATTACAATTAGTAACAATGCAAATAATTAATTAATAATACTACGAGCGCCAATTCATTCTTCACATGCTTAGTAGTTTCACAAAAAAAAAACACTGTTAGTTAAGACCAGTTTTTGGTCACCATAGCCATCGAAAAACCGGTCCTAGGTGTTTTTAGTTTGGTCAATTCGATGTACGTATGATAATGAATGGTTACTGTTTTACGAATAAAAATACATAATTATATTGTGATAATTGAGTGGCACGATATCATTGTTCTCGGCAGGTGAGACACTATGATAGGAATTGACGTCGATAAGCATACTCATTGCTGTTTCGGACTGATGAGATAGATAAATAAATATATGAATTATTCACAAAAGTTGTCAAATCAAATTCATTTATTCTGAACACGAGATTAGCTTAGGTGTAACAATTAATAGTCCACCAGATTCATCCTTACGGGCATAGATTATCTCTAAATATAAATAACTCAAAGGTGACTGAGTGACTGACATGTGTGTGATCTATCAACGCCATAGAAGTAATATGTACTACGTACAACATATTACTATGATCAACGCACAGCCCAAACCACTGGACGGATCGGGCTGAAATTTGGCATGCAGGTGGATGTTATGACGTAGGCGATTAATTCTGCCGCCAAGGAGATAAAATAGGGGATGAAAGTTTATATGAAACTCTGTCAATTTTAAACCGATCTAGCTGAGACTTTGCATGCATAAAGCTACTATGATGTAGGCATCCCCTAAGAAAAAAATTTAAAATGCAGGCCATATAAGATTAGTAACTTTTCAGTTTAAAATATACGAATTTCTGTATGCTAGCGCCATCTACTTTGAGTTATTTTGGAGAGAACTTTGAATTAACCATTTTTGTGCATAGCGCATAGATAATAGAATGCTCACTGGCTCTCAAGGACTGCTGCCTGAACACACTATGTGTTTGGTGACAGCTTTTCAAACTTGAGGGTGGTAGCTAGCCAGGCGGGTATTCGAAAGTACCCTTCCCCATGCTGGGAATTTAATAACGGTGTTACCTTCACCGGAAGCTCAAGCTGTAGTTGGGGATCGAACCAGTGTCCGTCAGTTTGATAGGCGACGCTCCCCCCGCTGAGCTATCATCGCTTCAAAATTATATTTGTAAAGTATGTTCAACAAATTCTACGCCAACTGTTGACTGATTTTGTAAAAAAAATTTTTTGTCGCTTCAGAGAGGGGTCCCATTTAAATTTTATCGAAATCGATTAAGTAGCTTTTAAAATACCGAGGAAAATCTTTAATATAAATCAAGTCGGTTGTTCCGATTTTTGTTAACACGTAACTCGATATACCTATATACAGATATCCCACAGATAGACGATGGGAGTAGGTTTGTTTAAGTGTTAAATGACGCAATTATTTAAAAAACATAATTATTTTCAGTAAGAGTGTGCTTAACGCCAGACAGAGAGACCGGGAGATGCATATCGATAAATGATTGCCCTTCAATGCTTGAATATTCAAGAAGAACCAATAAAACACAAGCCGACTTGGACTTTTTAAAAAAATCAGACTGTAGTTTTCCTAAAGAGAAGCCTAAGGTATGTTCCGCAAGCAGCATTTTCGACTGACCCTTTACATATTTCTCAGAGCACATTATGACGGGTTCGCTTTCAAGTCTTGGATTGTCGTCGGGAGGTTCTTGAGCGCTCCGGAAAACCATAATCAGTTTTTTTTTAAACATTCACACAAGGTCTTCAGGTCCCAAACTAGGCAGAGCCTGTACTATGGTATGACCTGATGACTGATATATATACATATACACACCCAGACACAGGTCAAACAGACATGTTCATACACACAAATGTTTTCTAACCAGCCACGTGCCTATGCGCCAAACCGCATTACTTAGTGGTGTACTATGGCCAACCCTCTTCTCTGAGACAGCCCGTGTCGCAGCAGTGCGAGCATGATAGGCTGGTTATGCCTATACCTTCCAGAACTCACACTAAACTTTTATTTCTTGCTGTGCTGCTGTGCTGCTCTGTGCTTGCTGTAATCTCATACATCAATGATTATACTTCTTACTTCTAAACTGAACTACCTATAGTGGAGGATCTTATTAAGAACGACCTTCACCCATATTTTAACCGACTTCAAAAAAGAAGGTTACTCAATTCGACCGTCCAATATCGTATATATATTTTTTATGCGTGTTCGCGGATAACTTCGTCGTTTATGGATCGATTTTAATAATTCTCTTTTTATTTGATAAGGTATATTTCCGAGGTGGTCCCATTTAAATTTCATCAAAATCTTTAAAGTGCTACGCATACCTGGACGATATTATAGTTGCGGATGAAGACATCGGAAAACATACACAATGACAATTGACCTCGTGAGTAGGAAAGGTAACTTAAAAGGGTGAAAAAAATTGTTTTTCCATAAAATGAAACCGACTTCAACACTCAAAAGTGTGAAATAACCTTGTTAAAGTTGGTACCATGAGTACAATATTGTGATGATAGTTAATTTTGTGAACTATCGTGGTACCTAGCTTCCACGGCTAGACTGTAATATCTGTATGTATATGGTATGTATTTATATATAAAAATAATAAAAAGACATATATTTAAAATGTTAAAAAGATCGTCAATATCTTCAACTATAATGTAAAAAATTCAATCTTTCACGCAAGCACTATAATAAAGTAGTAATTATAATTACCGAATTCAAAAAGGTATATAATGTATTGCAGATATGCTGCCCTAACCCATGCTACACTCCCGAGGGTAAGCCGGGCAAATGTATGAGCGTTCACTCTTGCACACATATTGTCGACCTACTAAAAACGCCTGTTTCTGACGAAAATAGGAAATACGTCACCAGCACTATGTAAGTATACGATTATTCTAGGCATCTATCATATCATTCTCGTCCAAAATACCGCAATGCCTTAAAACGAAGGTCGTCGAACAGAGTGTGCTACCAGTGATGACTTACGGAACCGAAACGTGGTCTCTGACTATGGGCCTTCTGAGCAGGCTCAGAGTCGCACAACGAGCTATGCATGGAGAGGGTTATTTTTGGGGTTTCTCTACGCAAACGAATCAGTAAGAGGAGATGCGTAGAAGAACAAAGTCGAAGACAGACGATCTGACTAAGATCGCAAGCAAAGGATGGATGCGGGCCGCTTCCAACCGGTCCTTGTGAAAATCAATGGGGGAGGCGTATGTCCAGCAGTAGACGTCTTATGGCGGAAATGATGATGAATAGGTAGATGTTAGAGAAGAAAAAACTGGCCATGTGAGGTCGTACCCGCACACCGAGGGTTTCGTACAAACCTGTAGATATAAATTTCAATTTGTTCTCTCAATTTGAGTGAAAGGGAAAAACTCTCCCCAACCACATGGTGTGTTCAGGCAGTCCTTTAGAGCCAGTAAGCATTCTAGGTCTAGCGTGATAACATCTTCGACCACATCAGCGCTAACCTTCAAGTGAGATAGCGGACAAACGCTTAATCTACGAAGTAAAAAAAAACCTGACATAAAGCATTACTTAAATGTTAGTTATTTACATATACTTTCTTCTTGACCCTGACAGATGTAAAGGAAAAGACATATACAGCGTGTGCTGCGGTCCACCACCAGTTATGGAAAGAATTTCTCATAGTGGCTGTTCTGGGAGCGTCACAGCCTTTCCGCCAGACCCTCAGTCTGAATGCTGTGGTATTGATGCCCGTGTCGGAAACAGGATCACAGGTCAGTCTTACAACTTTCATGGAAAGTCTTACACCAAATACAAAACCTATTACATTATGTACTTACAACTACGGTCAACTATTGTATTCGCACTAAAGTGAAGCTGTCTATGTTTTTCTTTTAACCATTCACAGTACATTGATTATGTCACAGTATCTACTAAATTATTTTAAATAAAGAAGAAAGAAAGAAAATAGATTCATTTGAGACAGTAACAAAAACACTTAAATTTTAACAAAAGTTAAACATTTGAAACATTACTAAATAGTGCGGTAATTGTCACGTCTCAAATCGGTCCCAACTCAGCATAATACTGGTTGTATTTCGTATTTCGTAACAATACAATCGATCGTTGATAAATAAATAGTTATATTATGGTCATGTAGGGAGAATGAACGAAAGGAGATTGACTAAGCAGATATACAACTGTGAAGTGAATGGTAGTGTTGAAAGAGGAAGGCCTGGGCGAGAGTTCCGAAATCAGATTGAGCAGTTATAATAAAAAAAAAATAACAAAATTAATTTATTTCAGGCAATTATACACCCATAGACAAAAAATAATAAATTAACGTAATAACAGTAATACATAATCAATACAATTTAATACCTTCTATCAGGCGCTACTGCGGCGACATGTAAGCCGCAGTAGTGCCGGATATAAGGGCATTATGAGAAAGGGCCAGGTCAAGAGTACTCTAAACGACTCTGACGGACTTGTATGAAAGGTCTGATGAGCGTTGATGACACTGACGATAGAAGTGTCGGGATCCTAGCATTTGGAAGGCTGTGGTCTCTGCCTACCCTTACGGGAAAGAGGCGTGAATAGTATGTATGGATGCATGTATATTTCTCAAAACGCAAAACGTTTAAATGACCACTATGTCGAACTAATATAGGCCAACACTCTTGCTTGTATAGAATTTTATCTAATTGTAATGGAATTTGCTCAACACTAGATATTTTTAATGGTTCTTTAGCGTCTATTAAGACAAAAGTCATTCAAATTGTAAGTTGACATTCCAATTAACATAACTTTTAAATACTTTTAACTTATTTTTCTTCTTTTTTTGTGTCTTTCTTACTTACTTTTTTGAATTGGAATGCCATAAATGAACGCTGTGTTCACTATTTTTAGGATGAGCACTGATTGTATCCTAGTTTTATTATTATGTTTAGTTAAAGTGTTATATCTCATTTCTAAAGCAAAAAAAAAAAAACAAAAAAAAAATTCTAGGCTCGTACACAATTAACTTTATCCTACCCTCCGAACTAGTTAGAAAACTGTAGCTCAGAAGATGGTGATGCACTTTCTCGGTTACTTAACAACTACTCCCTATCCTACTAATATTATAAATACAAAAATTTGTGAGTATGTTTATTACTTCTTCACGCTCAAACGGCTTTACCGATTTCGATTAAATTTGGTATGGAGATAATTTAAACTTTTATCCCGGAAAAAGTATAGTTCCCGTGGGATAATTGAGGTAACGGGAAACCGTAATCCACGCGGATGAAACCGCGGGGCGCTACTAGTAAAATATAATTTGTAAATTATTGTATGCACTCAAGATAATCACGCGAGTGGCATCTCAATACACCGCGCTTAGTCTATATCACGTCCTCTTACTTATCGTATAGGATATAGCAATGAGGTAACACTGTCGATATCTTTATTGGACATAGGAGGGGTATATACTTTTTTTTTTTTTTTTTTTTTTTTACATATTATAAGTTTGCGTTTGACAACTGTCTCACCTGATGTTAAGTGATGACGTTGTCTAGGATTTAGCACGCAAACCTAGAAGGTACCTATTCACTCGCGACTTGAAGACAAGTTTGACACATATCGTAGAGACATCGCAAACTACTTTACAGGAAGCGTTAAGACGCTACTTTCAATGCATATCTGTGTGTTTACGAATGGATGAAATCATTATCAAATTCGAAATACGCTTCTCACTAGATTTCATGATCCAAAAGCGGGTCCACCAGGCTTTTCCCATAACTCAACAAAAAATGTTACTTTTAACCGACATTCATAATCTCGTTATTTATGTTTGCTAAGACAGTGTGCTGCCTCACATTTTTGTTTTATAAGTACCCTCTTAATAAAATGTCACAAAAACCGAAAATTTTAAACATTGATCGTTAATCTATATACCTATACAAGCGGCATTCATATATTCCATATCCATTAACTGGCCGGTTGGCGCAGTTGGTAGCACTCTGCCTTCTGAGCCGCTGGTCCCGGGTTCGATTCCCGGACAGGTCAAACATCTATGTGTATGAACATGTCTCTTTGACCTGTGTCTGGGTGTATATGTGTATATGTATATAAGTAAATATATAAATATGTATATAAGTATATATATCAGTCATCAGGTTACCATAATACAGGCTCTGCCTAGTTTGGGACCTGAAGACCTTGTGTGAATGTTGTCCCATATTATTATTATGTTATATGATAAGTATGGCATTAATTTAAGTTGCACTGCTATACTCAAATAATAAAATCTACACATTTGCTTCATAGGTGGCAATGCAACAGCTGTGGATCAGTACCCGTGGCTGGCAGTTATCGAGTATGTCAAATTGGGTGAAATCAAGCTTTTCTGCGGCGGCAGCCTCATCAGTGCAAGATACGTCCTGACAGCTGGCCACTGTGTCGCTGGAGACATTTTGGATCAGGGCACACCGTAAGTTTAATACGCAGTACCTGGACGACCGAGCTCTGCTCGGTTTTTCAATAATATGGTATTACAAACCGTACTGGTTCAACACTCAGAAGCAAGTACTTTGAATCAAAAACACTCTTTGTGAACTTGAAAATCAGCTTTATTGATGTAGTTGGTACTGCTATCGCGTTTTAATACGAATGCCCGGCAATCCCAGCATACTGATAAAAATGCCCCGCCCACAAACCCACAACTAATTATATTTTCGTGTGATTGGTCGAAGTATTGTACATATATATATTATATTATATTATTATAATTTATATAATAAATAAATAAATAAATAAGTTTCGGCCAATCACACAAATCTAATACTTTTGATCTTACTACTTTATAAAAATGATTGTAATTAGTCAAAAAAATATAATAATAATAATAATAATTGTAGATATAGATAGCATAGATATCTATAACAGTATGGTCTAACCTCACACAAAACACTCATTAATTTAGTGTTGCTTAACAACGCCTCTATCTAATGTCAACTAGCTTCTTATTTTTATATTAAACTTCGACTATAAACGTAAGTAAAGCCGGATACCACATATGTATAATAATGTGTCAAACTCACGAGAATGTCCAATCGAAAATTCTTATTTTTTGTTTAAGCGGAAATAATAATAAAAGTATTACTACTCGTCAATATGTCGCGAAGAGTCACTAACCGACTTCAAAAAAAGGAACAGGTTCTCAATTCGACACATGTTTTTTATGTGTGTTTGCTGATAACATCGTCGTTTATGAACCAATTAGGAATCTTTTTTTTTATTTGAAAAAAACAACTGGTAAAATGGTTTGAGCCGTAACCGAAAATCGACTCTTATTCTCAACGTAGGTATGCCACCGATAGGACATAATGCAAATAACTAAATAAATGAACCAAAACAAATTTTGATCCATTAACGTAACTTTTGATATTTACAGAAAGAATGTGCGACTGGGCGAGTATAACACCAAAACAGAGGGAGAGGACTGCGTCGCCGTCGAAGGGAACGGCACGGACTGCACCGACGGCATGATCGTCATTCCGATTGAGAAGACCATCCCGCATCCTGGCTTCTTGGCATCAAAGAGACAGACACCGAATGATATAGCATTGATTAGGCTTGCCCAAAATGTTCCATTTACTGGTAAAGCACATATTAACTATTCCACGGTAGTATGCTTAAATTTTAGCTACGAAACGATAACGATGGTCTTCGATCAGTATGTGTTACCAGTGATGACTTACGGAATGGAAACGTGGTCTGTGACTATGGGCCTTCTGAGCAGGATCAAAGTCGCACAACGAACTATGGAGAGGGCTATGCTCGGGGTTTCTTTACGTGATCGAATCAGAAATGTGGAGATCCGTAGAAGAACGCAAGTCACCGCCCAGCGGATTAGCAAGTTGAAGTGGCAGTGGGCAGGGCACATAGCTCGACGAACTGATGGCCGTTGAGGCCGAAAAGTTCTGGAATGGAGACCACGGACTGGCAAGCGCAGCATAGGACGGCCACCGACCAGGTGGACAGACGACCTGACTAAGATCGCAGGCAAGGGCTGGATGCGGGCCGCTTCTGTGTCAGTTTTAGGCTCATGATGATATATAATGAGCCCGGAAAACAAACAACTATATTTTAAATACATAGTTTTAGGCTCATGATGATATATAATTAGCCCGGAAAACAAACAACTATATTTTAAATACATAGTTTTAGGCTCATGATGATATATAATGAGCCCGGAAAACAAACAACTTTATTTTAAATACATAGTTTTAGGCTTATGATAATACATGATGAGCCCGGAAAACAAACAACTTTATTTTAAATACATAGTTTTAGGCTCATGATGATATATAATGAGTCCGGAAAACAAACAACTATATTTTAAATACATAGTTTTAGGTTCATGATGATATATAATGAGCCCGGAAAACAAACAACTACATTTTAAATACATAGTTTTAGGCTCATGATGATATATAATAAGCCCGGAAAACAAACAAGTATATTTTAAATACATAGTTTTAGGCTCATGATGATATATAATGAGCCCGGAAAACAAACAACTTTATTTTAAATACATAGTTTTAGGCTTATGATAATACATGATGAGCCCGGAAAACAAACAACTTTATTTTAAATACATAGTTTTAGGCTCATGATGATATATAATGAGCCCGGAAAACAAACAACTATATTTTAAATACATATGCATATACATGAAGCAATCTTTAGTAGGTATTCTTACGACACACAGACCAGGGTGCCAATTCATAAATAATGCATTAGCAATTCAAATTCAATCATAAATAAACTCAGCATTCCGCTATGACAAATGGATCTCGATTAAATTTCGATAGAAACTAGATCTGCGTCTAGCAAAAACGACAATTCATTAACAATCTATGAACAATGTGTTAAGTAGAATTAATAATACCCTGTGCGGGTAATACAGACTGCATATTATCTAGGACGATGTTTTGCAATAAGACGAGATATGAAGCCTCTCTTTTTTTATGTAATACATTATTTTATATATTATAAGCATCTGAAAATGATTTTTTATTTCTTTTATTTGTAATATGAAACTCGTGCGTTCGTGATGCCAGTCGATGAGTTCCTACTGAAAAACAGCGCGAAGGTTGTCAAACCCTCGCATATGCTGAGTAGGGACTCATTTCTGGCATCACGCATCACTGCAATACCTACATTAACGTTGTTTTAATTTGTGCTTATTTTATGTTTATATTTTATTTTTATTTTTGATTTCTGTTTGTAGGGGTCTGTAGGCTTAAGTGTCTATGTATGTGTATTGTAGTGTTGCCTTTTGTCAGAAATAAATATGTTTTCTTTCTTTTTCTTTCTTCCTTTCAAAATATAGCAGTCGGCAGTCGAGTATAAGCTCCAAATTGCATATAAAATTATTGCTTTCAGATTTCATACGGCCAATCTGTTTGCCAAGGGCTGACGTCACGGTAACTCCTCCCCCCGACTTCTTCCTGTACGCTGCCGGCTGGGGAGCAATCTCAACCAATGAACGCTCCAGTGACGTAAAGCTGCACGTTGACTTGCCCTACGTAGAACAGAATGTAAGTGCAATAATTTAATGTACATCATGATCTTGTTTTAATAATCCGCCTTTGGTAAGATGTTTCATTCTCTGTCTTGTATTATCAATGAAAAGATACATAAATCAGGTGGTCGGTGGACGTACTATGCGGCGCTTGCCTAACCGTGGTCTCCACTCGAGAACTTTTCAACCGCATCACCCAATGATGTTTTACTAAAGATGACGTATATTCATACTGCGCGGTGCTCAAATTGTGTTCCTTTACGACATAAACATGCTTACTGCGACAGATAATACGGTACAAATAATATAGAAAAGGATAGCTATACGTTTAGACTTGCGCTTGAAATACGCGTCGCAATGTAAATTACTACAATTGACTTAATTTTGCCGCCTCAGTTTCCGCGCGCTGTGCGACATCTACCTCATATTAACATATAATATCATTGGCATCACCCATTACTAAGATATATCTACCCTGCCCACTGTTATTTCGACTTAATAAAGTGGGATTTTTCTATGAGTGTATGAATTTGCCGTGGGGTACCGGCTTAGAATAGTACCCCCCCATGTCTTCCCGTGGGTGTCGTAAGAGTCGACTAAGGGATCACGTACCAGAAGGATGGGCAGCAGCGCCTTCTGAGACTCACATTTTTATACTGCGCTCGCCAACCCGCCTGCCAAGCGTGGTGAGTATTGGCAAACCCCCCCCCCTATGACAGTACAAAATAAAACCAGGCCCCCAGTCCCCGGCAGCTCCGCTAATGCTGGCTCCGGTAGCGGCCAGTGTAACGGTGGAGCAGGGGGTGCTAAGAATCTCCGGCAGATTCCCGGCTACCACTCCCTGAAAAAACGACCTCTGGCCCTGGTAACACACAATATAAGATCTTTGTTGGCAGACGAGAAGATCGTCGAACTGGAAGAAGAAATGAGTAAGTTACACTGGGATATCTTAGGGTTATGTGAAGTCCGTAGAGAGGGTGAGGACACCATAACTCTCAAATCCGTTAACTTGCTCTACTACCGGGAAGGCGACCAAAAGTCCCAAGGTGGTGTCGGATTTCTCGTTCGCAAGTCCCTCGCTAACAACATCATCACCATCGACAGCGTTTCGAGCAGGGTGGCATACCTAATACTCAGAATATCAAGCAGATATTCGTTGAAGGTCATTCAGGTATATGCACCGACCTCGAAACTCGGAACCGATGAGGAGGTAGAGGCTATGTATGAGGACATTAGTAGGGCCATACATACCTCCAAGACCCATTACAATGTTGTTATGGGGGACTTTAACGCAAAGTTGGGCGAAAGAAGTGATGGAGAGTTGAGAGTGGGGCAATTTGGTTATGGACAACGGAACCCTAGGGGACAGAGGCTGGCCGACTTCATGGAGAAAGAGGGACTCTTTATGATGAACTCTTTCTTTCAGAAGCCGCCTCAAAGGAAATGGACCTGGTTGAGCCCCAACGGTTCCACAAGAAATGAGATCGATTTCATCATGACCACCAAGAAACAAATATTCAATGATGTCTCTGTGATCAACATGGTCAAAACCGGTAGTGATCACCGCATGGTAAGAGGCACATTGAATATTAATGTTAAACTTGAGAGGTCCCGTTTGATGAAATCCACGCTCCGACCTCAAAATGTCCATATCCAAAACCCCGAGAGCTTTCAACTTGAGTTATCCAATCGCTTTGCTTGCCTTGAGAACTTTGCGTCGGTGGACGAGACCAACAACAGGTTTGTAGAAACTGTCCACGAAGTGGGGTCTAAGTTCTTTAAGCCCCGCCGTACAAATAGACCTCAAAAACTCTCCAGCCATACCCTCGACCTCATGGCTGAACGACGCTCGTTGCAACTGCAATCATCCGATGATGCTGCGTCATATAGGCAGCTCAATAGACGAATATGGAAATCCTTGCGACACGACATCCGTACCTTTAGTACAAATCGTATTAAAGATACGATCGAACGGAGAAAAGGCTCCAAAGTGTTTGCAAGAGACAGGTCTATTGGGCAAAGCCAGATGACTAAGCTGAAGAGAGATGATGGCAGTATAGCGTCGACCAAAGCAGAGGTGCTTGGAGAGATCGAGAGGTTCTATGGACAGCTATACACTTCGGTCGCTAAACCTGTTGACAGCTTGGCCAAAGACCCAAGAGCCAAGCTGACCCGGCACTATACCGAAGACATCCCGGACATCAGCCTATACGAGATTAGGATGGCTCTGAAGCAGCTTAAAAACAACAAGGCACCGGGTGACGACGGAATCACATCAGAGCTTCTGAAAGCGGGTGGATCACCGATACTGAAAGTCCTTCAGAAGCTCTTTAATTCCGTTGTCCTCGAAGGGTCAACGCCGGAAGCATGGAACAGAAGCGTAGTGGTGTTGTTCTTTAAGAAGGGTGACAACACATTGCTTAAGAACTACAGACCCATTTCGCTTCTGAGCCATGTTTACAAGCTGTTTTCAAGAGTCATCGCAAATCGTCTCGAACGTAGGCTTGATGACTTCCAGCCTCCCGAACAAGCCGGTTTCCGAAAAGGCTACAGCACCATAGACCACATCCATACGCTGCGGCAAGTTATACAGAAGACCGAAGAGTATAACTTGCCCTTATGTTTAGCGTTTGTGGACTATGAGAAAGCCTTTGATTCGATCGAGACGTGGGCGGTGCTTGAGTCTCTCCAGCGGTGCCGTATTGACCATCGGTATATCGAAGTGCTGAAGTGTTTGTACAATAACGCCACCATGTCGGTCCGAGTACAAGAGCAAATTTCGAGGGCGATTCCATTGCAACGAGGCGTGAGACAGGGAGACGTTATTTCTCCGAAACTGTTCACTGCCGCATTGGAAGACGCCTTCAAGCTCTTGGAATGGCAAGGATTCGGCATCAACATCAACGGCGAGTACATCACTCACCTTCGGTTTGCCGACGATATTGTGGTCATGGCAGAATCCATGGAAGACCTTAGCACGATGCTCGAAGGCCTCAACAGAGTTTCCCTAAGGGTGGGCCTTAAAATGAACATGGACAAGACGAAAATTATGTCAAATGCCCATGTTGCGCCCGCCCCCATATCAATTGGGAACTCGACTCTCAAAGTTGTTGACCATTACATCTACCTAGGACATACAGTCCAATTAGGTAAGTCCAACTTTGAGAAAGAGGCCAATCGTCGAATCCAACTCGGCTGGGCAGCGTTCGGAAAGCTCCGAGACGTCTTCTCGTCCAAAATACCGCAATGCCTGAAAACGAGGGTCTTCGAACAATGTGTGTTACCAGTGATGACTTACGGAACTGAAACGTGGTCTCTGACTATAGGCCTTCTGAACAGGCTCAGAGTCGCACAACGAGCTATGGAGAGGGCTATGCTCGGGGTTTCTCTACGTGATCGAATCAGAAATGAGGAGATCCGTAGAAGAACGAAAGTCACCGACATAGCCCAGCGGATTAGCAAGTTGAAGTGGCAGTGGGCAGGGCATATAGTTCGAAGAACCGATGGCCGTTGGGGCCGAAAGGTTCTCGAATGGAGACCACGGACTGGCAAGCGCAGCATAGGACGGCCACCGACTAGGTGGACAGACGACCTGACTAAGATCGCAGGCAAGGGCTGGATGCGGGCCGCTTCCAACCGGTCCTTGTGGAAATCAATGGGGGAGGCCTTTGTCCAGCAGTGGACGTCCTATGGCTGAGATGATGATGATGATGATTTTCTATGAATTTCGTATCTCCTACGGATCTCCTTAATTCCGCGTTGGAATAATATTTTTTTAAGGATTATAAGCTTACGTTTGACCACTGTCTTACCTGATGTTAAACGAATAAGATAAATAATAATAATAATTATCTCGTAGAGAAGCCCCTAGCTTAGCTCGTTGTGCGACCTTGAACTTATTTCAAAGTCTGTAGAAACTAAAGGTACTACAAATTATCGAACTTCTATAGTTGCAAAAGTATTTATTCAATAACAGTACAAATAAAATGGTAATTGGTGAAAACTACTTTCGACTAAAAAGACAACGATTTCTTGAAGTTATATAGTAAAAAGTAATCTTTAATCTATAAACGGAAGTTGATACAAAAAATAAGACTATTTTTCATTATTTCAAGGCATGCGAAACGATCTACACATCACGCGTTAGAAAACTCAAGTTCACAACCGGTCAGATGTGCGCCGGCGGGGTCCCTGGCAAGGACTCCTGCAGGGGAGACTCCGGCGGCCCCCTCATGTACGAGAACGGAAGAACCTTCGAGGTGATCGGAATAGTCAGCTTTGGGCCAGAAAATTGTGGGGAAGCGGACATCCCCGGAGTATATACCAAAGTGTACGAGTATGTCGATTGGATAAGTAAAACTATTGTAGCGTAGAGAATAATATAGAAATTTATAACAGTTATTGTTTTTTTTTTTAATTGATAAGCTTAACTTTACCCACTGTCTCATTTGATGGCAACGCAGTCTAAGATGTAGCACGCAAGCCTAAAAAGATACAAACAAAGTCTATTCCTCGTGACTTGAAGACTCTAGGATTGTACCTATCCGGAAACAGACTCCAATCCTTGGCAGTGCGGACGAAGAAACTTGAAGAAAACGATCTTGGAAGTTTGGTAGGCTTGTTTATACAGTTAGTACTGGCTTAAGAAATGAAATAAAAAGACTCTAATAATTAATGTAACTTTCTTATTCGCAGTTATCTTTTACAATTGCGCGCCAGTTGAAGGTAAATAAATGTATGTATGTTTATGGAATATGTACTTACTTAGTTTTCAATTAATTATTACATTATATGAAAATATTCAGCATATATTTTTTATACCCACTCAGACCCCCGCACTAGGATTCCCTGTGTCGCGGGAGGCATGGACACGTACAATCACAGCACACAAACATCCAAGATCGGGATTCGAACCCAGGGTCCCAGAGACACAGAAATCATGTCACTGACACTGACCACTGCGCCACGGCGACCGTCAATATTGCTGTCTAAAGATTACACAGCAATGTGAACGAGTTTGAGGGGGTGACATTGACAACTGTTTACACGCGGGTTTTTTCCTCACACGAGAAATCTCTCGCCCTTAGTGTTTCCTCCTAAGGGTTAAAAACCCTTAGGAGGAAACACCTCTTTACAGGTTATGTGCCGATTTACATAGCTATTCGAATTACAGTGAGCAACGCGCCATATATAGCACAGCAATAAAATTTCCAAACAAAATGTACCTAACTGACATCAATAGAAGTTATGACTTTTTAAGGAAAAAGTGACTTTGATCACACTCGATGGTAATGGCTAGTTTTATTTATCGACTTTGGTAAGGAAATGCTATTTTATTCAACAGTGAGTAAAAAGTTTTTAAAATTCGATCGCTTCCAAAAATTTGAAACGTGATTTGAGGACGAACGGATATTCTAATGTTACAAACTATATATTGTCTATATATAGTTTGTAACATTAGAATACGGAATGATTAGAATACATTAGAAACGGATATTCTAATGTTACAAACTATATATTGTCTATATATAGTTTGTAACATTAGAAAACGGAATGATTAGAATACGTTAGAAACGGATATTCTAATGTTACAAACTATATATTGTCTATATATAGTTTGTAACATTAGAATACGGAATGATTAGAATACATTAGAAACGGATATCCTAATGTTACAAACTATATATTGTCTATATATAGTTTGTAACATTAGAATACGGAATGATTAGAATACATTAGAAACGGATATTCTAATGTTACAAACTATATATTGTCTATATATAGTTTGTAACATTAGAATACGGAATGATTAGAATACATTAGAAACGGATATTCTAATGTTACAAGCTATATATTGTCTATATATAGTTTGTAACATTAGAAAACGGAATAATTAGAATACGTTAGAAACGGATATTCTAATGTTACAAACTATATATTGTCTATATATAGTTTGTAACATTAGAATACGGAATGATTAGAATACATTAGAAACGGATATCCTAATGTTACAAACTATATATTGTCTATATATAGTTTGTAACATTAGAATACGGAATGATTAGAATACATTAGAAACGGATATTCTAATGTTACAAACTATATATTGTCTATATATAGTTTGTAACATTACAAAACGGAATGATTAGAATACATTAGAAACGGATATCCTAATGTTAGAAACTATATATTGTCTATATATAGTTTGTAACATTAGAATACGGAATGATTAGAATACATTAGAAACGGATATTCTAATGTTACAAACTATGTATTGTCCATATATAGTTTGTAACATTAGAATACGGAATGATTAGAATACATTAGAAACGAATATTCTAATGTTACAAACTATATATTGTCTATATATAGTTTGTAACATTAGAATATTAGTTCGTTTATTTTGGTGTTATCCTTAATACTATTAAATAAATAAGATTATATTTTAAGAAAATTTATATCATAAATTCTTATACTTATACAGCCAATTTAATTTAAATGTTTTTTATGAAAATATAATAATGAGACATATGTATGTACACAGCTTAGATACTCTTTCTACGGTGTAGAGTATGTGAACGCGCCTGAAGAAAATAATGTAAACCCGCTGACCAATCAGAGAAGAGGGCACTTTTCTTTATTCTTTCCTGTTTGTTTTGTTTTCTGTGTACCGAATGATATAATAATATGTTATTTTGTTTTTTTTTAGATTACAAGCTTGCGTTTGACCACTGTCTCACCTGATGTTAAGCGACGACGCGGTCTAATGTGGAGCACGCAAACTTAGAAGGAACCTATTCAATAGCGACTTGAAGACTCCGGGGTTGTACCTAATACTTCTTGTGTTCGTACATGTTTATTTTGTATATAAAAACGGGGAAACTTTTCTCCGTTTAATGATTGACGAGACAACGTTCAAAAATCGCTCTGAAAGAAGCCTTTGAACGAATTCTTCCCGCCGCGCACCTTGCAAGTTCCTGGCTAGTGAGTGCTAGTGTGGTGAAAAATGTACTGTATCACTCGTGGGTAAAGTTTTTTAGCGTTTCGTGTTTTGAAACCTTCGCTACACTCAGGTTACCAATCGAAGCACTCACGCCAAAAATGAAATTTACCCATTTGTAAAATAAATAGCTATTGATGATGCGGAAAACTACTGAAATATTAAAATGAACTATAGTGAATAATCCCGGGTATAAAACCCATGTTTCATTAGTTTTAACAACACAGTACAGATAAAGTTTGGAGTGAAAAGACGCGTTACTCAAAAAAGTATAGAGTGCGATTGTTGTTAGGAGTGGCAATGGCTCCTGTTTCGGCGATTTTGACGACTTTGGCCGCCTATTTCTGTATCACTAACGGATGTAAGCCAATTTTCACTACTTGTGTAATTCACGCGTTCTTTTGTCCGATTATATAAAATTAGTTTAATTAGTAAAATTTGTCCTAAGCTGATATCTACATATATATATATATATATCAGAAATTTTAGGTTGGAAGCATTTATAAATTGTGTGATTTAGTGATTAATTTGTGATATTTCAGTGGATGTCCTATTGCTGAAGCGATGAAAATTTCGATTTCACATACAATGCATATATTCGGCAATTTGCGTGCGTGTCGATCGACACAATCAGATTTTGTAACAATAACTTTGATTGTGGTGCTTAATGTGGTAATAATAAGTGTGAATAAATATGGCACATATTTATGTATAATTTGGCATCGGTCAGCTGTACTGATCCATCAGATTCAGTTCCCGAAATGCTAATCTCTTGAGATTACTTCAGCAAAACGAACTGAATCCCCATTGAAAAAAATAATTATTGGCTATGTTTCTATTTTTTTATTTAAATTAAATTTCACATTATAGGTACCTTCTAAAAGAATGTTAGAGGTTATTTTAATTGGAGACTATACAGGATTATATTATATTACTATCTCACTTGATGGTCAGTGATGATGTGGTCGAAGGGATCCCCTAGACATCTAGAACATCTAAAAAAACACTCTAGATGTTTACTGCCTTCTGAGGACTGCATCTGACTGAACGCACATGTTTAAAAAATATTTTCTTAAAAATGAAAATAATTTGAATGAAAAATGAAATTAATACATTTGAGTGTTTGGCGGGTTACGACTAGTTTAACCTCCCGACTCCTGCAAAATAAAAAAGATTTTGTAGAAATACATTTCTCTAAATGTTTTATGAGTATGACGCGTCTCCATAACGTCTAACATTCTTTTAGAATGTTTACATGTAAAATTTATTTTAATGAAATGTAAAAACGGAAACCTTTAATAGCCTTTTTTTTTTATTACGAGCAACATGAAATAGTAGTTTATGAAACTGTATCATAATAAGGGTTCTTAAAACACGAGTGTAAGTTTTTTGACGGCAACTGTCACTACAGTCTTCACGATTGTTTTAAGACCAAATTATGTGCAGTTTCATACACTACTTTATGTAAACTCATAAAATGGATAATAACATTTAGGTAATATTACAGTCAGGCAAGGGCTGGATGCGGGCCGCTTCCAACGGGTCCTTGTGGAAATCAATGGGGGAGGCCTATGTCCAGCAGTGGACGTCCTATGGCTGAGATGATGTTGATGATGAAAATTACAGCATAATATGTTTGATTTTATTTGTAAATGTTAGCGCCAAAATCCATTTACTGATCGCGCATGCGTGTTTCGCCGCGTCCACACAATATACGTAGGAATAATTTTATGGTAAACATTTTTATTTTCACCCTTTTCAGTGACCTTTGCTACTCACGGGACCAAATTGTCCTTGTGTATGTTGTGCACATTTCAGTTATGGAGTGTAACTAAAACACCGTGTAACGACACGACCTATTCAAGATGCGGTCCTTGACGTTACTCTAGGTCAGAGGTAATACCTCCGCTGGTAGTAGAATTCAATGGTTGTTCTGCGATCCAGATTACCAGATAACAAGTACACACAGCACCTTACCTTAGCAATCCAGCCGATAGCTGCCTCCAGAGCTTTAGCGAAGTATGTTTCGAATGTGTTCGAGACGGTGTAAGTTGATTCACTGACGCTCAAGCAATGACAGAACGGAGCCAATCAGTGACGAGAAAGGTGCGTTTGCTCCGAGTTCACGGAGCCTTGTTATTGGTCAATTACGGAACCGCAAGAAGCGCGCGAATTTATGAAATGAAATAACGAATAGTGAACACACCGCCTGACCGATTTTAATGAAATTTTAATGGGACCACACGCGAAGCACCAGCTTTCAAATAAAAAAGATCGATCAATATCGTTTCCCCTAGTCGAAGGTTATGCGGTAACAAACATTAAAAAAGAAGAAGAAATAAATACGGGTCGTGTAAAGAACCGCCTCCTTTTTTGAAGTCAGTTCAAAACTGCATTGCAACCTCCTTGGTCCAGCTGAAGTTGTATCTTAATGGTAAAAAAATTACATTATGATACAGTTGCAGTCACAATATTTCGAAATAAATTAAAAAAGTTACATTGTATTTTTTAAATTTATTTCTATATATTGTCTATAAAGACTGTCATCCAGTTCTGTTTTTATTTTTTAAACTTTATGTTTCAGTATTAGATTAAATAAATAATATATATATATGCAAGTCTGCTTGCAGTCTGAACACTGTACCTGAACACTAGGTAATTAATATGTTGCACAGTGTGCTACCACATCAACTTTTGGTTTTGATTTTACATTGTTTCAGTGAGAACGTGCATCACGCCCGAAAGAGAAACCGGAAGGTGTATGCATCTGAGGGATTGTCCTTCAATGCTTCAACTTGCAAGCAAAACGAACAAGACACAAAAAGAGTGGAACTATTTAAGGAAATCAGACTGTAGCATTCCCTTGGAGAAGTTCATGGTATGTACAGATTCGACTTCGACAAGTTATTTCACACTTTTGAGTCGATTCCAGTTTCGGTAAAAATTGTTTTTTCACCCTTTTCAGTAACCTTTGCCACTCGCGGGATCAATTGTTATTGTGTATGTACATCGATGTCTTCAACCACAACTATAATATCGTCGAGGTATGAGTAGCACTTTATAAGTTATTTAGTTATAAGAGTGTAACTCAAAAACAGCTTGTCCGATTTTGATGACATTTACACCTCGGAAGTGTATTCTATCAAACAAAAAAGTATCATCAAAATCGGTTCATAAACAACGAAGTTATCCGCGAACACACAAAAAAAACATACATACGGTCGAATTGAGTCACCTCCTTTTTTAAAGTCGGTTAAAAATATAATAAATAGCACTGTATTGGTACTAAGACATAATTTTTGTATTTTGTTATCTCCTCGGCTGAACTGAAATATAGTTTGATTACTGTTCATTTAAACAATTTACACATATACAACAGATATGCTGCCCTAATCCCTGCTACACTCCAGAAGCTAAGCCAGGGAAATGTGTTGACGTGTACTCCTGCCCGCATCTTCTCAACCTGACGAAATCACCTACTTCGAACAAAAATATGCAATACGTTCATAGCGCTCGGTAAGAACTCCTCGTGGCGTGTCTGACCAAACAGGCGATATCCATTATATCTAATACAGTAAAAATACTGGCTAGGACAATCACGTGACATTTACCGGCTCCTAAATATATTACACACATATATTATATAAACAAGAACCTCTGATTCCCTGGGTCACGCCATAGCTTGAGATTAATTTTACCAATTTCATACATTTTTTTTTTTTTTTTGTTATATTTAATAGGTGCTTACGGAAAGAAAAATTAAGAAAACTTCGCACTAAATTTATAAAAAAAAAACATAATATGTAGTAACGTATCCCCATCATGGTAACATTATTCTAGTTGAGGACTCACTCCCGACTGCTCCCGCCCTCTCTTCTACATATATTGCATGCAGGAAGTATAATTCGCTTACTCAACCGGAATCTCTTTCGAACTGTTCACGAAGCACTTTCGGAAGATGTTGACTCGGCGAACGTCGCAACGACTCTCGTTCTGTCTTTCACCGAGACATGAGACCAAGTTATGCGTGAGGGAGTACGGTATACAATGCATCACACTGTAATGTCACTTAGCCGCAGCAGGAGGTAGCAGCATGTAATTTCTTTCCTTATCTTCATAGATGTATGGGGAAGTCAACATACAGCGTATGCTGCGGTCCGCCTCCAAACCGTACCACAATCGCGTGGAGTAAAAGCTGTTCCGGACGGGTCAACGCTTTTCCCCCAGTTCCCCGATCTAAATGCTGTGGCCTTGACTCCAGAGTACAGCACAAGATAAAAGGTTAGTAAAGACCTGTAACATATTCAAGTTTGGGTCCGCGAATGCAGCCATCGCGTATCTATTAATAGGTTTTGTGGTTGACATAACCTATTCACAGATACGCGATGGCTGCATTCTTTCCACTTTTACCAATGATATTATATGTTTATATGAGGTAGATGTCGCACAAGCGCGCGGAAACTGAGGCGGCAAAATTTAGTCAATTGTAGTAATTTTCATTTCTCAGTTTCTTTTGAGGGACATAATTATAAACAACATTCTACTAATATTTGCACTATCCAAGGAAAATGTTTACTTGTATAATCGCACTCAGAGTCTCAAGACACAGGCTGTCGCCTAGTTTGAGACTTCCTGGTAACTTATAACTTAATCACATATTGTTATACTCCATATATCTTGTAATTAGTAGTGTTTTGTGTTGGACAATGTACTTTTTAGAAATAAATAAGACGCGTATTTCAAGCGCTAGTCTAAACATATAGCTATCCTTTTCTATATTACTTGTACCGTATTATCTGTCGCAGTAAGCATGTTTATGTCGTAAAGGAACAAAATCTGAGCACCGCGCAGTATGAATATACGTCATCTTTAGTAAAACATCATTGACTTTTACGTTTAATTAGGCAAATTACACGTACTTGGATCGACACACTGGTGTAACATAGTACGCAGAACTGATGACAGTTGGAATCCTGATCGAAAGGTTCTAGAGTGGAGACCACGCTCTGGCCAGCGTAACGTCGGATGTCCACCTACAAGGTGGAGGATGACCTGACCAAGATCACAGGAAGAGGCTAGGGCTGCTCTCAACCAGTTTATCTAATAGTAGGCTGATGACGATAACTTATATGACACATTTCTTGGCAAGGATCTAAAGTAGTAATAGTATTTTAATTATACGTTTATTTGCAGGTGGAACCGCAACTCTAATTGAACAGTATCCATGGCTAGTCCTCATTGAATACGTCAAAATGATGAAGCCTTATGATGAAATTAAGCTTTTATGTGGCGGCACCCTGATCAGTGCACGATACGTATTGACAGCTGGCCACTGTGTAACTGGAAAAATTTTTGATAACGGCACACCGTAAGTAAAGTTATATATTTTTTTATTACATCTGACAAGACAGATGTGAGTGGCGATTTTCTTTTATAGTAGGTGTACCAAGCCGTTCCAGCTGAAGTTGTCCGGCCGAATAATAAAATCCTAGAACCAGATGGCAGTGCCCACTGCTAACTGGGTCCAATTGTAAATTAAATCAACCAGGGACTTACTACCACAAACAAACCATTCAACAAAATTGGTCCAGTTTTTTAGGAGGATTTCAGTCTGACATGTACACACACGTATAGAAGAATTATTTTCTGAATACTGTGAGAAGGTTTCTGAATACTGCGAGCGATTACACTGTGAGATAATTATCTTCATGAGTATTTCATAGACACGTGTTATCCATTCAGACCGGGAACGCGACCATTGTAGTGTTTGAAACTTCCTTTGGTATACCTATAAAATTGAATCATAGTGATGTTTAGGAAACAACTCAAATCAGTCCTAGGCAAGATTAAGTTTTGAACAAACCACATTCCTGTTTCTTGACATAACTTCTGATATTTTCAGTAAGAACGTGCGACTGGGCGAATACAATACCAAGATCGAGGGTGCAGACTGCAGATCCGAAGCAGGAACGAGGACGGTCTGCACGGATGGCATGATCGTCATCCCGATAGAAACGATGATTCCGCATCCAGACTACTTGCCAAAAATTGCGGCGCCTGATGATATAGCGTTGATTAGGCTTGCGCAGAATGCTCCATTCACTAGTAAACAAAAATCTTTAACTATAGTCACATTTTCTACGATCACTACTTGCAGTTATTCTGCCCTAGTAGAACTAAACACACATTTGAATATATTACGGGCCAGTTTTCTTGATGAACACACTTCCAAATAAACTAAACGGAAATGAAATCATTCAGTGGAACACTTTAGGATAATGATATGATAACACAAATTCGTTAAAAAAATAAAGTTATATAAAAGCATATTCCAAAGGACAATTTTAACATAATTATAATTTATTTTCAATTGGCCGATATTAAAATAAAATACTAATAGCTAATTACAATACTACAGCTACTACAAAAAACATTTGAGCAATCCACTAGGTATTGACAACCTATAGATAACTTAAATGCTCTAACCCGCGCCAGCTGCCAGCATGCCCAGAATGCTAGCAGCATTGCCACGTTGAATTGCAATGCTGATCCGTTGACCCAAATATGTGCCAGCATTTTGGTCATTATGATTTGTGTGGAGTTGAATGCCTTCTGGCGTGCTCTTCAGGTCCATCAAACTGTTCGACCTTATATTGCTTCTAGCCAGTTATACCATCGCAGTGCTCGACACCATATAAATGTGATGAACATCAATACGGTGTCGAGTAAACGATCAGATGACCAGGACCATCCAATTTAAGCAGCCTGTTATGCCACATTAGACCAAAATTTGGAAAGATGTTCATCCTTTCTCAAAATGAAGAAGATTGGACCTCTATAATATTAATACTGGTAAAGCGTGACACTTACGCGTAGTTAATGTCACGATGGTTAAATGTTGCGGCTTGTGGTACGTTCGTCGTGACGAGACGGGCGTCAATCGCACTCAAGATCCTGTTGAAGGCCTCGGAAAGAAATCTTGGACAAGATCTTGAGCTAGAGGCTCATTTAAATTTTTAATCTCAAAATATAATATTCTTATTAGTTTATATGAAAATAAAATATTATGTATATCTGTATTTATAACAATTTCAGATTTTATAAGACCCATCTGCTTGCCAAGCGTGGACATCACGGCGACTCCAGCTCGTGTTTTCTCCTTGTACGCTGCCGGTTGGGGAAAAGTTGGATATAAACAAAATTCCAGTGACGATAAGCTTCATGTCGCCTTGCCTTACGTAGAAAACAGCGTAAGTTTAATACACGTTGGGCTTGATCCTTCTAGCTAAATCCAATTAGAACACAATACTTCACTTCACTTCACATTTATTTCTCATAAGTAAATAGAATGACAATAAATCGCCGCACATTGCTAAATATTTTCGATGTCACAATAATGGGAAGGAACTGTTACCCTGTAACACAGTGCATACTAGTACGCGGTACAGGGATCTCTTCACATAACTACACACATCATAATATAGACTTTATTCATATTATTCTTATTGTCAAAAGATGTAACATGTGTGTCCTTAAGATGTAAATAAAGAATTTATTATTATTTATATTATTAATTCGAGTACAGTCAAGTGAAAATGTACAGTGACTGACACAAAGTAACAAAACTTGTTTCGTTATGTCTAGGTATGCGAGGCAATGTTTGAATCACGTGTGAGAAAGCTAAACCTCACAAGTGGTCAGATGTGCGCCGGCGGTGTCGCTGGCAAGGACTCCTGCAACGGAGACTCCGGTGGTCCTCTCATGTACCAGAACGGCAGAACATTCGAGTTGATCGGAGTAACCAGTTTTGGCCACCGTGTTTGTGGCTCCGTGGGCGTCCCAGGAGTATATACCAAAGTGTACGATGCCGTGGTGGTACCGGCCTAGAATAGTACTCCCCCATCTCTTCCCGTGGGTGCCGTAAGAGTCGGCTAAGGGATAACGTACCAGGAGGTGGGCAGCAGCGCCTTCTGAGGATTGGAAATCATACTGCGCTCGCCAACCCGCCTGCCAAGCGTGGCGAGTATTGGCAAATCCCCCCTATATGGGGGAGGCTTCTGTCCAGCAGTGGACGCACATGGCTGAGAGAGAGTACGAGTACCTTGATTGGATAAAAAATACCATTACAACGTAGACCACTCTTATTTTATATTGTATTCGTTTATTTATTTTCATTTAATTGTTACAAATAAAGTTTTTCTTTCTTTCTTATGATTTTTTAGCGTTTTACTAGCATTAAGTTGTTTTCACAGTGTGCCAATTTCATTATATACATTATGTAGTAATCATCCACGAGAGAGCGTCTTTTTATTTCATTTTGTTTCTTATTACTTATATGCTTCATTTGTATTACGTGTTATGTGCAAAACTTACTATTAGACCTATAACTTACTATAACACCTAAAATTCACGTTTTTGTTCGTGATGTCAGAAATGAGTTTCGACTGAAAATGTGTGCTAGGAGTGCTAAGCGCTTTGTGCGCTGAAAACATTACGTACTTAAAATAAAGGCGCACAATACATTTACATTAGGCAATGACTTGTTTAGTTTATTATGGTTATCTTCTTTTTTTTCGTTACTTTGTTTTCTATTATATTGGATTATTTTCTTGCAATTGTAGTGAAAAGTACAAACACTATTTAAGGAATCAATCGGGGCTTGATCGCGAGAAAAACATTTAGTAATTTATTTACCGCGACGTTCGGCGTTCGGCGATCAAGCCCCGATTGATTTATTAACAATGAATTCGAAACGCGAAAGTTTAAAAATTTCAACTATTTAAGGAATTTCTTACATATTATCTTAAGCGTTCTGTGTAACAATATGTGTAAAAAAAAAGAACACTTCATATCAGTGTAAAAATACACTTACCTACTAACATTTTCGAGAGAATTATTAAACATGTTCAAACGTCTAACATGGATTTAATCTATCTAGTGATAGATTATGGTGCATTTAAGATCGAATAAAGTTATGAATACTTTAACAATGTTTTATTTTCACTAATAAAATCATCATCTCAGCCATAGGACGTCCACTGCTGGACAAAGGCCTCCCCCATTGATTTCCACAAAGACCGGTTGGAAGCGGCCCGCATCCAGCCCTTGCCTGCGATCTTAGTCAGGTCGTCTGTCCACCTGGTCGGTGGCCGTCCTATGCTGCGCTTGCCAGTCCGTGGTCTCCATTCGAGAACCTTTCGGCCCCAACGACCATCGGTTCTTCGAACTATATGCCCTGCCCACTGCCACTTCAACTTGCTAATCCGCTGGGCTATGTCGGTGACTTTCGTTCTTCTACGGATCTCCTCATTTCTGATTCGATCACGTAGAGAAACCCCGAGCATAGCCCTCTCCATAGCTCGTTGTGCGACTCTGAGCCTGTTCAGAAGGCCCATAGTAAGAGACCATGTTTCAGTTCCGTAAATCACTGGTAACACACATTGTTCGAAGACCCTCGTTTTCAGGCATAGCGGTATTTTGGACGAGAAATACTAATAAAATATAATAGAAACACTAATAAAATATTAACCAAAAAATGGAACCGACTTCAACACTCAAAGCTGTGAAATAACTTGTTGAAGACACGTAATATAGGTATCTTCAAGTCACGAGTGAATAGGTATCTTCTAGGCAGGCGTGCTCCATCGTAGACCGCATCATCACTTAACATCAGGTGAGATAGTGGTCAAACGCCTGCCTATTCGCAATAAAAAAATAAAAAAAAACGTTCAAACAGTGTTAGCTGCGAAGCCGCTCTGTTCATAGATTGATATAATAAACATAATCCATCCTAGGGACCATCTGAAAAAGATAACCAAAAAATGGATACGAAAGTGTGAAATAATTTATTGGAGTCCGTACCATGACAGTTCAAGTCCAAGTTATTTCACACTTTTGAGTGTTGAAGTCGGTTCCTTTGTTTGGTAAAAAAAATATTTTTTACCCTTCTCCGTGTCTTTTGTTACTCATGGGATCAATTGTCAATGTGTATGTTCACCGATTTCTATACCCTCTACTAAGAAGTCATCCAAGTAGACCTAACACTTTTCAGTTATTGGAGTGTAACTCGAAAACCAGTTGACCGATTTTGATGAAATTTAAATGGAACCACACTGGAATCAACAGCTTTCAAATTAAAAAGAATCATTAAAATCGATTCACCCAGTCGATATAGGTAACAAAAATAAAAAACCCCACATCAAATCGAAATTGAGAACTTCCTTCTTTTTTTGAAATCGGCTAAAAAGTGAAATTTTAGCATCTCTTTTACTTACGAAATCTTTGATGGTTTTGCTAACACTATTATACAAATAAGGACCTAGAAAAGACATATATCGTTGTGCATGTTTAGTCTTAAGCTGAGGAATAGTAACAACCACATCGTCACTGACCATCAAGTGAGATAGTGGTCAAACGCAAGATCTTTACATTATAAAACATCAAATTTACTACGTGGAGTAGCGGTGAAATTCGACCTTACAAATAAAATACAGTGAAGTTCAACGTTCAGCGATGTGGCCGTCATACAGTCCATCGCAATAGCAAGTCCATATCAGTTCACTTGAATCATTACAGGTCATATTGCCTTGCTCTTTACAAAAGATAAATGGCCGCTTCGTATACATATAACCTCCCACATCTGTACGCAGCTATACATATATAGTGTGCAAAAATATACAAAATTAATAGTCGACTACGAATCCAGAAGATAGTAAGTCGTCACATTAATAAAGAATACAGAACTTTGTTGGGTAAGCGTTAAGAATTATATTGGCCCGCGTTAAAAATCTTAAAGATGAAGTCAAGTTGTTGTCATTAAAGCTAGGCTTGTTTGTGTGTTCTCGAGCATAGTGCGTTCGCTGTTTGCGGAGAACGGACGTGTTCACAAAACCAAGTGCTGAGTGTATTAAAGTGACCGAGCTTCGAGATGGCTCGCGTTACGCTTTTATTCACGGTCTTGGCCGTTCTTTTCTGCGTCTCTAACGGATGTAAGTTTATTATGTGATAGATATGTGATCAATTTTTAAAGGTATTGATTTCTGCATTAAAATGATTCCATATTTTACATAGCATACATATATTTACGCCACTTTCCCATAGGGGTAGGCAGAGACCACAGGCTTGCAATTGCTACGACCCCTACACATTTTCTTTACTTCATCCACGCTCATCAGACCTTTCATACAAGACGGTCGATTTAGAAAAGTAGACATGGCCCGTTTTAATAACTTCTTCAATCTGGTTTCGGACCTCTCGCCTAGGTCTTCCTCTTCCATCACTACCATTCACTTCACCCATGTATACCTGCTTAGTCAATTTCCTGTCGTCCACTCTCCATATTTTATGCAGTTCAAATTCACGTAGCATTTACTAATAATTTAATCATTTTTCCTTATATTATGAACTGTGTAAAAAAATCTGAATGTTCAAATGTAAAACGAAGTCTGACAAAAAAATACTACTTCGCAGAGTTCTCACGTCAAATGAATCATAAATAATGAAACGAAACCAGAACTTTATAAATTACTAGCTGCACCTCGCGGTTTCACGCGCGTGGTGATGAAAAACGGTGATGATGGTGATGATGAAAATAAGCCTATGTGTTAATCCAGGGTATAGACTATTTGTGTTCCAAATTTCATCCAAATCCTTTCAGTAGTTTTCGCGTGAAAGAGTAACAAACATACATCCATACTCACAGACTTTCTCATTTATAATATTAGTAGGATTAGCCGAATAGCTCACCTTCAAATACCTTAGTGATAGCTATCTTCAGACGACACCCGGGACCACCAGCTCAACGCGCTCTTCGAAGACACGGAAGGTCTCAGGAAAAAATATTAGCGAGCGACCATATTTTTCCTATATTAAAAATTCTTACGGTAAAGACAAATGCGTCAGAACTGTGCATTACACCAGAAGAAATTTAAAAGTTTAATAATGTGATTATTAATATTTTTGAGCACGCAAGTCATTTTTGTAATATTTTAAATCGACACGCATCCGGATTTGTCCCGCCTCTTCGGCCTGTAGCGCGAGCCTCGTAAGGTTTGACTATTATATCACTTGATGATCGCTGACGATGTGGTCGCAGGAGGAATCAATCAATCAATCAATCTATATTCTTTATTGCATAAAAATGGTAACAATGTTGTCCTAATAGTTAGTTACATCAACATACGTAAATTTAAATTTGTTCCGTTACCAGAGGCATTATGTATTCGTACTTGTCTGCAGCCATTGTCCAGCCACCGAGCCATCAAAAGAAGTTCCTGCTTCCGAACTAAGTTAATAACTTGTATCTCGCATAACAGAGACCTCCCCAGATAGATAGAATCACCCTAGAACTATAACTTAAGGGCAAGGGTCTCAACAGATTGTCTGTATGGTGACATATTTTTAAACTTTAATAATTGGAAATTGTAGTTGGCCCTGCGATTAAGATTCTAGGTGATGTTATTTGATTCGAAGTTTTGTCCATTTTCGCAACATCGCATAATCACCTCAGCCATTGGACATCAAAGCTGATTTGCACAACTTCAATTAAAAACGTGTCTAATCCTCATAATTATTGGCTCTTACGTCGTATTCGCTCTCTTATGTCATATATTATTAATAGCTTATTTGAGGTTATTTACTGTCGCATTATATATTAACCAGGTTTAGTAAGCCTTGAATAAACGGGTCTGTTTGTCCTTATTTTTGATATCTGTAGTCTAAGCAGTTCCATCCCCACCAACGACTTGAGCTTAAGACGGCGGACGACAAGGTGGACAGACGACCTGACTAAGCGCGCAGGCAAGATGATGATGATGATAATGATGAAGATGATGATGAACATAAAGACATGTCGTGAAACACAACTGACAACACATATGTATGTCTCTATAACTCATCTGGACGGCGTACATGTACGGCGTCGGAAAATAATTAGGTTTTATTTGTAATAAAATTATAGCCTCTCAATGATCAACAAAGTAATAACAGTAACAATTTTATTGATTGTTGTACACTTTTTTTTCAGTAAGAGAGTGTGCAACCCCCAAAGGAAATAGTGGTAGATGCCTTGCGCTAAATGACTGCCCTTCAATGCTTGAACTTTCTAGAAAAAAGAACAGATCACCTGCAGAATCTGACTACCTAAAGAGGTCAGACTGTACTTTACCCAAGGAGAAGTCTATGGTACGTATAATACTGACTGCACCCCGCGGTTTCACTTACGCGGATGAACTTTTCAGAAACCCGGGCTTAGCGGACGAATAACTACTATAGGTACCTATCTGCGTACCAATTCGGTTGAATCCGTTCAGTGATTCAAGGTTGGTAGGTCAGTCTGTCACGGTTATTCTATATAATATATAATGAAGATAACACACAAATTAATGTATTCATCATTATTTTTATACTTGACGATCGAATGGCTTCAAGTTGAAGCAAAATATGATAGTGCGTCTAGTTAGATTGAGTTTGTCTATAACACTTGATGATCTGTGACGAAATGGTCGAAAGCGTGATCAAACTAGACCTAAAATGTTACTAGTTGTGAAGAACGGCTGCTCGAACACACTTTGTTTGGTGACAGTTTTTTCAACTTGACTACGGTAGCTAGCCATGGAAGTGTTGAATTTAGCATGCTGTGGTTTTGATAATTTTGTTGCCTTCATCAGAAACTCAAAACGTCGATGGGGATCGAACCAGCGTGCGTCAGGTAGACAGCCGACGCTCCCATGGCTAGGCTGCCATTTCTTCAAATGTGTGTGACGTAAGATAAGCTTCTCGTGTACCTGATCTGAAGCACCTGCCCATAACAGGTGCATCCACCTGGAGCTCTGTTATAAAATACTATTCTACTGCACTTACTACTATTCTACTGCATACATAACAAGAACGTTACCAGTGCTAATCTACGGTTTTTTCTCATGGGATGAGTATTGGCCTTTAGCTGCTTCGATGAGATAAAGACTACGCTACGATTTCGATAATGATGATTCGTGCTCTAGCCACTTGACCAACCACTTTTAACAGATACAGTTTGCTTCGATTTTACATTATCATCATGTCAGCCATAAGACGTCCATCGCTGAACATAGAACCTCCTTCATTGATCTCCACAAGGACCGGTTTGCGGCATGCATCCAGCCCCTTCCTGCGATCTTGGCCAGGTCATCTGTCAGTGAACGTCCAATGCGCTAGGCTGCCCCGATAGCCGTCTCTACGGCCAGCGGTTCTCGAGATGTGTGCTCTGCCCACTGATGATGTTACGATGAATAAGGAAATGTCTGGCCTTACTTTATGGGGTCGTTTCGTGAATCCCGTTTTATTTGAAAAGCAATAAAGTTTATTTTTCTTTTATTACACTCATAGCCTATATAATATAACTATATGTATATGAATAGGTTCCCAAAAGCTAATACAAATATGATGCTTCTGACCGTTGTAGATGAATAGTGTTTCACTTTTATACTTCCATCGTGCTTGACTGTTGTTCGTGCATCAATGTAAGGTCTGCTATTAAAACCAGCGCACTAGATTCGTCAACAAATTGTATTTACTTGTTTACTTCAACCATAATGTATATAAATGTATGTATTGTATGTAGTGTTGTTTAAGTCAGTAATACATAATTTTCTTCTTCTTCTTCTTCTTCTTCTTCTTCTTCTTCTTCTTCTTCTTCTTCTTTCTTCAACAACATATTATACAGAGCGCAGCCTGTAACTGCTGCACCCTATAACTTATATTAAGCTAATAATTAAGCTAATACGTACTGCAGCTTATTTATACATCTGTTTGTATTGTTGCTGCGAATAGTGCTTCTCTGAACACTAAGACACTATTACTGCGTATAGAGGAGCTAATGTCATGCTCCATTTTGCAAGAGTTTGAACTAAAGTCCGCTGCAGCGCTTATAAACAATACTTAGTTCAAGCGGAGTAATCTGCATTGCCAAATTATGAACTAAATACTGTTGTGTATTCTTTGGCTGCTACTTTAGCATGTGACGTTTGGCCCCTCCCTCGCCTTCTTCACCCCTGCCTCGCACGGTGGCAACTGGCCACGGATTCCCTAAGTGATCTGTGGGCATTGTTATTAATAATAATAATAATGTTTATTGTTAAACAGTAAGTTACATGCTTCACTAATAATAATAGTAATAGTAGATACAATAACATTGGTGTTTAGAGCCCACACTAAGAATAAATCTTGTGTCGTGGACATCTGTTTCCTTCGGAGACACAATATCCTATATTACGTATACATTATTATTTTTGTTTATGGTGCTGCTCTGAACTGTTAGCGTCGATTAATTTTCGCACATTTTTATCCGCATAATCAATAATATCGTGACCCCTCCCCCCCCCCCCCCCCCCCCTCGTGACCTCCGGTTATTATTTATTGTTTTGCTATGTAGTGTTCGCGTTCATTAATTTCCACCCATCACAAACCACAAGAATGTACATAACGTAAGTGTTGCGTTAGCCGACGACAGGGCGTTAAATCATTTCGAATTTGAACATCAACAGGTTTTTTATTGTATCTAGTATGGAAACTGATAAAATCAAAGTTTTCTAGGGTCATAAAATACGCGTTAATATTCTTTACATAATCCTACTGAAGTTTCCCGGTCTAGCTACAATATCGACAACTATTAGTGCGAAATGCGACACGTGTCTTTTTATGTAGGTAATACTAATTAAAACTAATGCATATGAAATAATAATTATAGATAACAACGCAGTACCTATACTTATATAGTTATCTATAAAGCTATGAACAGTATATCATAATACACAAAATGTGGGAAGCCACAATGAGAAAAAAAACTTGCTGTCTGTGTCTAAACTAGCAACGGTACAGCTTCGTCATAGATAAGATGACCATCTGTAAACCGTAGGTTTCCCTAAGTAATCTGTGACTTTGTCGTCCAACTAGACAGTACAAACAAAAAGCGCTAGACGTACTACTAGGTAGTAATAGTATCTCAGTGTCTGAATATATTGTTTTTTTTTTTTTTTTTTTTTACATTCACACAAGGTCTTCAGGTCAAACTAGGCAGAACCTGTATTATGGTAACCTGATGACTGATATAGATACTTATTTAATATATACACACCCAGACACAGGTCAAACAGATATGTTCATACACACAAATGTTTGACCTGTCCGGGAATCGAACCCGGGACCAACGGCTCAGGAGGCAGAGTGCTACCAACTGCGCCTACCGGCCAGTCATTTTTCTTCTTCTATATTGCAGATATGTTGCCCTCATCAATGCTACACTCCCGAAGGTCAACCAGGAAAATGTATAAGCGTCCACTCGTGTCCACATCTCGCCGAGCTACTGAAATCGCCCGTTTCAACGGAAAATATGCAATACGTCGCTAGCACTAAGTAAGTTTACTAAAACTGCAAGGTCGGTTAACTAAAGCTGGCACGTTCACAATACTCACACTTTTTTTTTTTTTTTTTTATTCACAATAGGCAGGCGTTTGACCAATGCAATAAAATAAATAAACTTTAAATAAAATTAAAAACCAAACCACACTAATGCAATTTCACTATACAGCATGTTTTAAAAATAAATGATTTTAATTGAAGATGCAATATGCATAAATAATGGTTAGTTTAATCTGGTTATAGTAAGGTTGGGTGTATTATGATGGAATTTAAAATATATTGTATCACATTTTTGCGCATGCAATGTTTTTAAATGTAATTGGAGGCAAACAAGCAGACAGCCCGCCCGATGGTAAGCGATCACCGCCGTCTATAGATATCTGCAATAATGAGGCCATTACGACACGTTGCCAATCCTTTTTAAGACTCTGTTAACTCTCCTTTTACAACACATTTTTGTTTATCTCGAAACAGCCCCCCGATTCAGAACCCTTCTATAACTAAACGAATCGATTCGGTTCGATATCGTTCTCGTATCGAACGCCAAATTTCGAGCTATTCAGAACGATCGATAAGAGCGTTCGATTCGTCTTCGATTTCGGTATCGCTATCGTTTTCATTACAAGACGCGTTCTGAGGTATAGTTCTGTAAATGTCAATCTAATTGTCAACGTTATGTAAAGAGGTGCATTTTTAAAGTATGATTATGTATCTTATTGTCATTCAAATTTTGAAGGAGTAAAAGTGTGACCAAGTTTTACAAAACTCTACTAAATACGTAGCATTTAGTAGATTTTTATTAGTTGTGAGTAAAGGGACATTTTTAAACTGTATAGATCTAGCGTTTGACTATTATCTCACTAGGTGGTCAGTGACGATGTGGTCGGAGATGACCCAGAAAGCATACTGGCTCTCAAGTTTATCAAACTTGAGGGTAGCTGGCCAGGCGGGTACTTGACAGTACCCTAGCACCATACTGGGAATTTGGTAACTTTAATAGATTATTTATCTCTACGTGGTAGTTTTTTAACGACTTAAATATATATCTGTTATTATTAAGTATTTCCAAATAATCGATCGAGTAGTTAGCTTTCAGTAATATAATAAAGCAGAAAAGTAATAAATAAAATTAACAACCATAAAGTTACTTTCGTTTTACATGAAAAAACTTAGAAGACATATAAATTTTACGTGTGTTCGCGGATAACTTCGTTCTTTATGAACCGATTTTGATGATTCTTTTTGTTTGATAGAGTTATACTTCCGAGGTGGTCCCATTTAAATTTCACCAAATCGGTCAAGCGGTTTTTGAGTTGCACTCCAATAAAAAGTGCTACGCATACGTGGATGACAATATAGTTGCGGGTGAAATCGGTGAAAAAGCAACCGATTGCACTCCGAGAGTGCCGGCAGAAGTGATAACTTGAACATGATTGATAATGACAATGAAAAGTAGCTTATGTGTTATTCTGCATATCACATTTCATCCAAATCCGTTCAGCCGTTCTGGCGTGATTGAGTAACAAACATCCATCCAAACTTTCAGATTTTCAATATTAGTGGGGAATGAAATCTTTCTTCTTTATATTATCGGCGTTTTGATAACTGAACTCAATAACACTTTTAACAAAACGAATTTATCAAATAAAAAAATTTTAACAAAACATGCAACCGACTTCAACACTCAAAAGTGTGAAATAACTTGTTGAAGTCGGTACTATGATAGTTCACACAAAAGTAACTATCATCACAATATTATGTTCATGGTACCGACTTCGACAAGTTATTTCACACTTTTGAGTGTTGAAGTCGGTTGCATTTTTTTTTCACCCTTTTCAGTAACCTTTGCTACTCACGGAATCAATTAAATGCCATTGTGTTCTGCGATGTCTTCAACCGCGACAATAATATCATCAAGATACGCGTAGCACTTTTCAGTTATTGGAGTATAACTCAAAAACAGCCTGTCCGATTTTGATGAAATTTGAATGGGACCACCACAGAAGTATACTCTATCTAACAAAAAATCTTAGGAATTTGATGACGTCACGTCCTGACGCCTGACGTTCTGACTATCTGACGCGAGTTTAACATTTTTCCCCATACAAAAGTACACAACGCCGCTCAAGAAGTTTTCACTTCAATATACACAATGACAATTGATCCCGTGAGTAGCGGAGGTCACTGAAAAGGGTCAAAAAATTTATTACCATAAAATGGAACCGACTTCATCACTCAAAAGTGTGAAATAACTTGTCGAAGTCGGTACTATGCGCACAATATTGTGATGATAGTTACATTTGTGAAGATGGATTTGTGCTATGTCGCGTCGCAATGCTATAACCTACTTGTCGGCCAAAAATGGATACAGAGTGCGAGGTTGACAATCTTAAAGCACTTCTCTCGTTTACTCTACGCGACGATCCGTGTATTCGTAATATTTTATGATAATAAAGAACTTATTTATATTATTATTTTAAAACAACCAGCATCACATTGTCCCGCTCATTCTGCGTGTAATCAACCGCGTAAAACCTCTGTAATATCATATGCACGTGTTAACCCCTTAAAGTGGATTTCTGGTAGATTTGATGGATGTTGCTAGGAGTTTAAGAAAGTAAAAGTTGGTAACACTAGTTGTTTGTTTACAAACAAAACGTCAATAGAAAAACTTAAATAGAAGATAGAAATAAGAAGATATAAAAGGATTCAGCATTCGTGGCTTCAGTGAGGATTTCTTCGGAATCTTGAACCACAACTAGGAAATCTGGCTCAAAGTCTTCAGACAGTACTTCTGCCTGGGACACATCAGGCAATTCATTATACTCGGGGCTTCTAGTGGATCTTCTAAACAACTTATCCTCTATAAGTACTTATCCTCCAAATAGCCAGCAAATCATTTCCTACATTAGAGAGTTCTCCGATAAGACACGCGCCCTGTGCCTCGAGCATGCCGAGCATGCATTATTTGTATTGTTATTGTGACAAACGATTTATAATTAACATTCCGATTTAGGTATAACTCTATAAGTGTGTACTATTTATAAGCTCTATAACAAACATAAGATACTGTTTTACTTGTAATAAGATAAGTAGGTACCTACAGTATTGTTTATTGTCTAAGTGATAAAATGTTATCAATGATGAGTCTCAAATAAAAATATCAATAGAAATATGCATCATTTTTTTATTATTATTAAGTGTAGATAGACTATAAACAATAATCTATGTCTCCCTCATCTTACTAACAAGAAATAGAGCAACTTTCGAAACAGCCTCACGCATGGCAATCATTATGATAGCTGTTCTGTAATGCGACGTATCACATTGCTGCGGACTTGAAATGCTGCTCCTATAGCTGCCAAAGCTACATGTGCTGTGTCACCATGGATAATATTGTTGGTTTCAAGGCCACTTCATCTGGCAATGGTAAACGCGCTAGTGTGCACATGTTGTTATGTAGAACACAGCAGGAATTTGTAAGTTTTCCTGCTTTTCTGGGCTATATTCTAAATGCCCAAATGCATTTGATGCATCCCACAAAGAACGTAAAATTCGCCTGTGGTGTAATGCTTTTTCATCGTGATTGGACTGTTCACGTCCTCACTCACTTTGCATCATTGTTATAAAACTAAATAATAAAACATATTAATATTGTATGTTGCCTAGAAAGTAAAATAGACACTCAAACTAGATATCGACTGCCTTCTAGCTATCGATAATTTACCGAACATATTAATCGAAAGTTCGATATACGAGATTCGATATGAGCATTCTGAATAGCGTTACAAGTCGAATATCGAATACTATGACGTCACTTTCGATTCGAGATCGAATTCGATAAATTCGGCGTGGGTTCGACTATTGTGAATTGCAAATGATTGTTATCGAATCGAATCGATCGACAACTGAGTAATCGAACGGTTCTGAATCGGGGGGTGGTAAACAATCACAAATATTATCTCGATTATGTCAGTATAACGTCGTTAGAGCTTACATTTACCTGTTGGCAAACACATTAACATGTTGCTAAGCAACGTTGCTCGATAACAGATCTTGTAAGACTGGTATGGTTTTCTGGACTGGTTTACAAGGAAAATATAATGTTCAATAACATTGGAGACCTAACGTGATACCCGATCAAGCAGGATAGTGACTAAACGCTACACCTACAGTAATAAATATTTATAGGAGTGCTGTTATACTGTTCAGTGTGTATAATAACCCTACTAATATTATAAATGCGAAAATTTGTGAGCATGGATGCAATGATGTTTTACTAAAGATGACGTATATTCATGCTGCGCGGTGCTCAGATTTTGTTCCTTTACGACATAAACATGCTTGCTGCGACAGATAATACGGTACAAATAATATAGAAAAGGATAGCTATATGTTTAGACTTGCGCTTGAAATACGCGTCATAATGAAAATTACTACAATTGACTTAATTTTGCCGCCTGTTTCCGCGCGCTTGTGCGACATCTACCTCATATAAACATATAATATCTTTGGTATGGATGTATGTTTGTAACTTTTTCACGCCTAAACGCCCGGATGTGTTTAAATGAAACTTAGTGTAGAGATATCTTATACCTTCGATCAACAAATAGGCGTGTTTTCATCATCACCGTTTTTTATCACCACGCGGTACTACTTGTACCTAGTCTAATAAGATCTACATAATTATGTATAATAATTAAAAACCGGTTCAATACATATATCATATCACGCCACAACGGTCGTCGTGGCTCAGTGATCAGCGACACTGACTTTGGAACCGTGACCCCGGGTTCGAATCCCGGCCGGGGCAAACATTTCTGTGATGAACAAAGATGTTTGTTCTCGGGTGTTGGATGTTTGTGTATTGTGATTGTGTGTGTCTATGCCCCCCGCGACACAGGGTATCTTAGTGCAGGGGTATGAGTGTGTAAATATATATATAATCAATAAGTAGGTAACTATCAGTGATATTATGACCTGTAACTATATGTTTGATGCAGAAGAAACGTAGTCCTCCAGGCAAATAAACCATGGGAAAAAGGAAGTAAATCACTCATTTTTCTAGTGTATGATACAATGATTGATTTAGTAATGTGTCATGTAAGTGAATAGTATTTTTTTACTGTACTGTATATACCTAGCGTTTGACCACTATCTCACTTGATGGTCAGTGAAGATGTGGTCGATGCTGCCTGAACATAATACTATGTGTTTGGTGACAGTTTTTCAAACTTGAGGGTGGTAGCTAACCAGGCGGGTATTCGACAGTACACTACCACCATGCAACTCTAGTGGAGTATCAAAGTTATAAACACGCATTATAGTCTCGCAGAGAAAGCATAACACTGAGATGTCATGTAAATCAGTGGTGTCAAGTTTAATCCGTTTTTACAGGTGCATAGGGCCAGAAAAACACAGCGTGTGTTGTGGTCCACCTCGAACAACACAGAGATACTCAAGTGATGGCTGCTCTGGAAGGCTCAATGCTTTCCCGCCAAATCCACAATCAGAATGCTGTGGCATGGACGCAAGGGTCGGAAACAGGATCACAGGTCAATATGAAAGCCCTATAACTATTGTATAAACTGTGTTTAAAAATAGGTCATCATCATGTCACCTCGTCGATCATCTGCACTTGCCAGTCCTTGGTCTCCATTTGATAACCTTTCAAATTTTCGAATAGATAGATAGAAAACGCTTTATTTGTTTCTCCAAGTTTTACAAAGGAACTTAATACACATAATGATGTTTAGAGCATAAACTATTCTGGAGAAACAAAAGGCGGACTTATCGCTTAAACCGATTTCTTCCAGTCAACCTTTTGTTTTGAAGAATTTGAACTAAAAGTAACAGTGGCATCCTTTCACCTGATAAACAGTAAACTAAATTACCTAACCCTAAACCCTAAGCGCATAAGGTATATTCATATAATCGTATCATATTTCTACAGGTGGCAATGCGACAGCTGTGGATCAGTACCCGTGGCTGGTCGTCATAGAATACGTCAAATCGTCCGAAATCAAGCTTTTATGCGGCGGTAGTCTCATTAGTGGAAGATACGTTCTCACAGCTGGTCATTGTGTCGCTGGAGAAGTTTTGGATTATGGGACACCGTAAGTTTAATTTTAATTAAATGCAGGATTTTATGTGACTTATTATGAGTAAAGCGAATGTTTTGCAATAGCATCCGATGAAAAACCCTTCATATGCAGACACAATATTCTTAGTTTCAATCAAATCACACTAATATTAACTCGAAAGTTTGTATATGTGTTTGATGTCTCTTAACGACTTGATATATTTTACTTGACTTATTATGAGTAAATCGAATGTTTTGCAATAGCATCCGATGAAAAACCCTTCATATGCAGACATAATATTTTTAGTTTTAATCAAATCACACTAATATTAACTCGAAAGTTTGTATATGTGTTTGATGTCTCTTAATATTAACTCGAAAGTTTGTATATGTGTTTGATGTCTCTTAACGACTTGATATATTTTACTTGACTTATTATGAGTAAATCGAATGTTTTGCAATAGCATCCGATGAAAAACCCTTCATATGCAGACATAATATTCTTAGTTTTAATCAAATCACACTAATATTAACTCGAAAGTTTGTATATGTGTTTGATGTCTCTTAATATTAACTCGAAAGTTTGTATATGTGTTTGATGTCTCTTAACGACTTGATATGTTTTACTTGACTTATTATGAGTAAAGCGAATGTTTTGCAATAGCATCCAATGAAAAACCCTTCATATGCAGACACAATATTCTTAGTTTTAATCAAATCACACTAATATTAGCTCGAAAGTTTGTATATATGTTTGATGTCTCTTAACGACATGATATATTTTTCTTTCCTAACACACATTCCTAATTTTAGGAATGTGTGTTAGGAAAGAATGACTTAACCTTATAATCTGGATTAACACATAGGATACTAACATATATACAATAATTTATCATCGTATTATATCATTGATTTTATTGTTTAGAACGATGTAGGCATTACTATGTACAAATGGGAAGAGAAAATAGTCATACGGAGACAGGGAATCCTAGTGATGTGGCTATTTGCGCTTGTAAACAATTCCATTATTGTAAATAATTTTTAGCACCAATAAATTTATAATTACTTATTACTTAATGTTATAACTGTATTAAGAGTATAATTAACTTAGTATTAAAACTTAGAAATGAAACGAAAAAATACAAAAAAAGAGGACTCACTTAGTTTCTAGATTATTTAGTGTTGTAGACTAATCTCAACATTTTCCCTGTAACATCTTTTAAACTAAATTAATATTGTAAAATACTATTTAATGCAATTTAATAAAAAAAATGTACTGGGCCATTGAGCCTGTAGTGTGTAGTAGTTTAACCAATGAAAAAAACAGTTATATTTGTGAAAATAATTCTGTCTGTGACGTTTTCACGCCTAAACAGCTGAAACAATTTTAATGATTTTTGGTAGAGAAAGATTCCCATCTATCTCTAGCTCTCTCTGACTACGAGGTCCCCCTCGAAGAAGTACATACTATACTTTTTGGTCTGGAAAAAGTATGGTTCTCGTATGATAACTGAAGTATCGTAAAAACCGTAGTCCACGAGTTTGAATCCGTGGGACGCAGCTAGTGAAGTTAATAATTGAATTCGAAAGTGTACAGGGAACGAGAAACTAAATCTATACTAATATTATAAAAAGGAAGGATTTGTATGTAAGTATGTTTGCTCAAAAATGCTGGACCGATTTTAAAAGTTCGTTTACCACTTGAAAGCTACATATAGTAACATAGGCTATATTATATTTTCAAAAAATTAGGGATGCTTATAATTTTTAATTTTCTAATTTTTTACTCGTGCGAGACCGGAGCGGACCGCTAGTTTAACATGAAATAACATTGTTCTATCATCTTCTTCTTCTTCTCAGCAATTGGTCATCCACTGCTGGACATATGCCTCCCCCATATAGGGGGGATTTGCCAATACTCGCCACGCTTGGCAGGCGGGTTGGCGAGCGCAGTATCATTTCCTATCCTCATAAGGCGCTGCTGCCCACCTTCTGGTACGTGATCCCTTAGCCGACTCTTACGGCACCCACGGGCAGAGATGGGGGAGTACTATTCTAGGCCGGTACCACCACGGCACTACCACTATCATAGAATTGTGATATTTTCAGTAAGTATGTACGACTGGGCGAGTATAACGTGTTGAACGAGGGCAAAGACTGCATCGCCGTCGAAGGGAACGGCACGGACTGCACCGACGGCATGATCGTCATTCCGATTGAGAAGACCATCCCGCATCCTGACTACATATCGACTAAGAAGCAGACTCCGAATGATATAGCGTTGATAAGGCTTGCGCAAAATGCTCCTTTCACCTGTAAGACAATTTATATTAACATTATTCTTACGTTATTGCATCTGCTTTATATTTTTGCAATGCTCCACAATCGTTTAAGATCGCCACAGTACGTTTATTTGTTCCACTCTTCTCAATTATCTCAATTTTCATATTCATTACTATCTCAGTAACATGTATTTCGTGTGTTGTACAATTATAATGTATATAATATAATGTAATATAATAGTGGCTTACCCATCAAAGGCCTGACTATTAAATTTTTATATTATGAATGTATAAAACACGGGAATCACTCAGGTAATAAGTCAGAGAGTTCAGACTATAGTTTCAACCACATTCGGTGGTCTTTTTCAAAAATACGGGGCGCTGTGGACGCAGTCGCGGTTCGCCTAGTACTGACAATACACATTCACAATGTGTCAAAACCACTTTAGTTTTAATAACTAAATTATCGTAATTGTCTTTCTGCGTCCTTTAATACTTAAGTGACGCAGTAGGTTGTAGTAGTTGCTTTTGTATTTTGTGTTTGTAAATACAAGCTGTGGTTTTAATGATGATGATTCAGCTCATGAGCTTAAGCAGTTCCAACTGTACATATTATTTTCGATTTTAGATTTCATACGCCCAATTTGTTTGCCAACCATGGACGCCACAATGGCTCCTCCTCCTGATTTCTTCCTGTTTGCTGCCGGGTGGGGAGCGGTTTCAACCAATGAAAGATCCAGTGCGGTGAAGCTTCATGTCGACTTGCCTTACTCGAGCAAAAGTGTAAGATCACGTTTTATGAACGTAACCTAAAAGCTGGCTATTGTTCAAAATGGCACTGATATGTTTCTCATCCGACAAACTCTTCAACAGAATGCAATTTAACATGCCAGCTAAGAGTTTGAAATTGAAATAATCAAGATTTGTGATCAATCATTGTTCTATTTAAACCACATGCACGCTTACAAATAACATAGCTCGTCATGTTTATTTTTTTAAGGAATGCGAATCACTATACCGAGCACGTGTGAGGAATCTCAAGCTGACAAAGGGTCAGATGTGCGCCGGCGGGGTCCCTGGCAAGGACTCCTGCAAAGGAGACTCCGGCGGTCCTCTCATGTACGAGAACGGAAGAACCTTCGAGGTGATCGGAATAGTCAGCTTTGGGCCCAAATATTGTGGCTCACCGGACATACCTGGAGTATATACCAAAGTGTACGAGTACCTTGATTGGATAAAGAAGACTATTGTTGCATAGAAAATAATATTGGAATCTTATAACTTGTATTTGAAGTATTTAGGCCCTCAGACATGAACAGTTTCGCATCAATAAACAAGGAGTTTTTCTCCACATAAGTTTTAGCTGGCCATTGTACACTCGTTTTGTTTATGCGGCGGGTGGTATTATTTACCTCTCAGCGTAAATTACTGCAGCTCCTAACCAACAACTACAAGTGCTCTTGTAGTTGTCGGATAGCTGTGAACTTACAGTTCGTCACAAGAACAATGCGTTATCTCAAATGGTTGCTCATCACATAAATGTGAGCCTCGGCCGGGATTCGAACCCGGGGTCGCGGTCAGTCAGCGGGATCGCACAAAGTCAGTGTCGCTGATCACTGAGCCACGACGACCGTCAATTTGGTGCATATATTAATAATACCAACCTACCACAAAGTGTGAATGGGTCAGCTAATTTTTTAAATGTGATTTCTATATTACAAAATTCGTACGTTTTCCGCCCACGTATTTTACAATGTCTGTGCGCTATTTCTTATGTGTCTTTACGCGTTCTATTTAACAATATGGGTAAAGAAAAAAATAAGGTCTTCAGTCTATAAATATGTACTTATTACTTAATATTTTCGAGAGATTATTTAAACATGTTCAAATGTCTAACATAGATTTAATCTATCTAGTGATAGTATGATGCATTTGAGGTCTAATAAAGTAATGATTGCTTTGACTATCTGTTTTATTTTTGCACTTTATTTTTAAATAATATGAAATAGTTGTACGTATGTATGGATGTATTGTCGGGCGTGTTGAGAGCGAAAACTGATGCAAGAATAATACATAGACTAAGGCCTCAGTCTCGAAGTCAACTTTGTGGATGCTAAGCAATCAACATCGCCTATGGATTTTTTAACCTGTTTAGATCTAGCGTTTGAACTATACCTCACTTGATGGTCAGTGACGATGTGGTCGAAGATGTTATCACGCTAGATCTAAAATGCTCACTGGCTCTCAAGTACTGCTGCTTGAACACACTATGTGTTTGTTGACAGTTTATGAGGGTGGTAGTTAGCCAGGCGGGTATTCGAAAGTACCCTACCACCATGCTGGGAATGTGATAGCGGTGTTACCTTCACTGGAAGCTCAAGCTGCTGTTGGGATCGAACCAGTGTCCGTCAGTTTAACAGCCGACGCTCCTCCCGCCGAACTATCATCGCTTCAAAATCGACCTTGGGTATCTGTAGCACAGGGGGCATTACAATACAATACATTGCCAATTACTTTATTATTTAGAAGTGAAGTATATTTGTTTACTTGTTTTAATAATTTGATTATTTTACAATGAACCAAGAAACCAGATCTAACTCTGAAAACGTCAATCGATTATAAGTTTGTGATTTATAGCCACAGCAGATATATCATTCCCGGATCAGGTGGAAAGAACGACCTGATACAGATCCCTTGAGTGGTGGAAGCGGGCTGCATCCAATCGGCCCAAACCGGATCAATGCGATAAGCTAACTCCTAGCAGCTCAAATCATGAGGACGGTTGCCGTGGCGCAGTGGTCAGTGTCAGTGACATGACTTCTGTGTCTCCGGGACCCTGGATTCGATTCCCGGCAGGGGCAAACATTTGTGCGATGAGTGTAGATCTTTGTCCCGGGTCTTGGATGTTTGTATGGTCTGATTGTGTGTGTCAATGCCTCTCGCGACACAGGGAATCCTAGTGTGGGGGTCTTAGCGTAAGAAAAAAAATCGTATGGCTATAAAATTACGTTGACTCATCATCGTAATTAGATTGAAAGACAACATACAAAAAATTTTTACCTTATTTATTATTTTTATTTAATTAATTAAAATTATAATTTTTATTTATATATTTTTTCATACCTTTCAGTGATCTCTCAAAAAAAAACATGTATACGGTCGAATTAAGTAGCCTCCTTTTTTTGAAGTCGGTTAAAAAAGAAGACATTACTTTCTCCAAAAAAATCCGTTTAATTTGGTTGTGACACGTTTGTTGGCGCCAGTCGTCATGTGAGAATAAGTATTGATGTTTAGTTGTATTTAGTTTATGCCAAAAATTCCAAACGCTTCGTTACCCTAACTTTTTTGACTAACATTTTATATTGATACTAGTGGCGCCCCGCGGTTTCACCCGCGTGGATTACGGTTTTCTCGCTACCTCAATTATCCCACGGAAACTATACTTTTTTCGGGATAAAAGTAGCCTATGTGTTAATCCGGGGTTTAAACTATCTCCATATCAAATTTCATCGAAATGGGTGTAGCCGTTTGAGCGTGAAGAAGTAACAAACATACACACATACTTTCGGATTTATAATATTAGTAGGGTTATGTTTGGTAATGTTTGTGGTGACGTCGTGCAGTCATTTGCCTGTTAACTTGTAGACAGTGAACAGTCCGTTGCAGTTTCAAAAACAATGGCTAAGTTTTCTGGCTGCCCGAGGTCCTAACCCTAAGGTGTCCTAAGGCAACACCAAGGACCTACCAATAGCTTAACGCATCATCTGAAGAACAGAAGCGTTCAAATGAAAATACCAGTTGTGGTCGCGGGCACTAATGTATCGCAGAGAACGTTGCTTCACCTATTTAATCAGATATGATCAGATAAATAACCTAAACTAAGAATGTAGCTCTATCAAGTTGTTTAAAAAACCTTTTTACTCACACATACATTTTACACAAAACAAAAAAAAAAAAAAAAAAAAAAAAATTATTTCAGGCATAAATTAAACCCATACAGATAACAAAATACAGTACTTACAATTTAAATCACGGAAAAAACAATATAATAAAATTCACAAAAATAATCATGATACATACATAATTTTATTTACAAAAGGAAAGAATTCCTACACTTTACATTTCACTTGTTACTGGCAGCACGACGGATTAAGGAGCAATTTAGAACATCGGTATGTTCTAAATTGTTCCTTGATTCGTCGTGTTCATAGTCCGACACAGAAAGGAATTTGGAACGTGCTGTATTTATAGAAAAATATATCGCTGACCGCGCTATATAGATTTGATTGGGGTTAGGGTTTGTAAGTCAGCAATATTCATCGTGTAACAGAACTTTCTGGAATATGCCTTACTTATAAAAACTGGAACGACTGATCGCGTACGAACTGGAAAAACGGTTACATTAACAAAGATGACATCGTGGTTTGTAGGTAAGCTATCTACCATCAAGCCTTTGGATTCTCTCCAAGTTTATTTACATTATGGAAATATTAGAACAGGCAGAGTGCGCTCGCTGTTTGCGGAGGATAGACGTTTTATCAACATTGTGTAAATAAGGATAGACAGAGAGCTTCTGAATGGCTGCGGTGCCGATTATTATCGCGGCCTTCGCCGCCCTTTTCAGCGTCGCCGACGGACGTAAGTATTATCTATTACATATCTACATATAGTTTTGCAATACCTAAATTAGCTTACTAGTTCAATTGTAAATATTTATGATCGCATACAATATTTAATTTAATTATAATAGTATAAAACACGGGAGTTACTCACGTAATAAGTCAGAGGGTTCCGACTATAGTTTCAACCACATTCGGTGACTTATTACGTGAGTAACTCCCGTGTTTTATACATTTATAATGTGTCAAAACCACGTCAGTTTTAATAACAAAATTTAATTTAATGTAATTTCTCCACCTCCCCGGGCCGCTTCCAACCGGGGCTTGTGGAAATCAATGGGTGCGGGCTATGTCCAGCAGTTGATGCCGTGGTGGTACCGGCCTAGAATAGTACTCCCGTGCCGTAAGAGGCGGCTAAGGGATCACGTACAAGAAGGTAGGCAGCAGCGCCTTCTGAGTATAGGAAATCATACTGCGCTCGCCAACTCGCCTGCCAAGCGTGGCGAGTATTAGCAATTCCCCTCTATATGGGGGAGGCATATGTCCAGCACTGAACGTCCTATGGCTGAAATGATGAATGATTATGTCCAGCAGTGGACGTCTTATGGCTGATATGAAGATGATGATGATGAATTTCTCCCTTCACATTATATCCAGTGTTTTATTCATAAGTCGATAACCATATCTACTAGGTACGAGAAGACCACATTTTGTAAATGTGTAAATTTGAACTTTTGGATGTTTGTTGCTCAAACACGCCAGAACGGCGAAGTGGATCGGAATAAAATTTGGCATAGACAGGCTCTGTGTCTGGAATAGAATATGGAATACTTTTTATCCGGAAAATGTAGGGTAACGCGGGGTACAGCTAGCGTATAAAATATAGTCAATTCACTTACTGTTTAAAAATAGCAATAACGTACCTAAATAACTCGTTACAAATGAATAATGAAGAGTAATAAAAAAGGTGTAATGCTGCAGTCATATTGAGTTTATGTTTATTTATGATAACAAATATCGCGAAATTAAAAATATTAGTTATTCATATTCTACGCAGAAACATGATTTATATTTTTAACAAGCTTCCAAAAAAGGTGCATACTATATTTTTAGAAATGCTTAAAAAAAGTGGCTTTAAATTTTTAGCTTGCTGTGCGTATGATCTTGTTTTTTTTGGGTTGAGAGAGCTCTTTTGTTATGTTGGGAGCTATCATCGAGTATCAGTAGCCGTCCAATACTTTTTTTTTCTTTGGGTTGAGAGAGCATCTTTGTTATGTTGGGAGCTATCACCGAGTATCAGTTGCCATTCAATACCTTTATTTTTTCTTTGGGTTGAGAGAGCATCTTTGTTATGTTGGGAGCTATCACCGAGTATCAGTTGCCATTCAATACCTTTATTTTTTCTTTGGGTTGAGAGAGCATCTTTGTTATGTTGGGAGCTATCACCGAGTATCAGTTGCCATTCAATACCTTTATTTTTTCTTTGGGTTGAGAGAGCATCTTTGTTATGTTGGGAGCTATCACCGAGTATCAGTTGCCATTCAATACCTTTATTTGTTCTTTGGGTTGAGAGAGCATCTTTGTTATGTTGGGAGCTATCACCGAGTATCAGTTGCCATTCAATACCTTTATTTTTTCTTTGGGTTGAGAGAGCATCTTTGTTATGTTGGGAGCTATCTCCGAGTATCAGTTGCCATTCAATACCTTTATTTTTTCTTTGGGTTGAGAGAGCATCTTTGTTATGTTGGGAGCTATCACCGAGTATCAGTTGCCATTCAATACCTTTTTTTTTTCTTTGGGTTGAGAGAGCATCTTTGTTATGTTGGGAGCTATCATCGAGTATCAGTAGCCATCCAATACTTTTTTTTTAGAAAGAGTGTGTGTGACCCCCAACAATAGAAGCGGAAGATGCAAGTTTTTAAACGAATGTGAAACAGTGCTAGAACTTTCTAGAAAAACGAATAAAACACAGACAGACTTGGACTTTCTGAAGCAATCAGAATGCGGTTTACCCAAGAAGAAGCATATGGTATATCACTTTTTATAAATGACTTGACGTCGCTACTGCATTGATTAAATTATTTTCATATTAAAGGTCTGCCTCAGGTTTTACAGCATCGTGAGGTCGAACGATAATGCTCGGATGTATTTTTTTATACTGGTCTAGCGTTTGAACACTATCACACTTTTGGGTCTTGATGGTCCCTTTATTTCTTTTTTTGTTTTTCAATCAGTTTTTTCTATACCTACCCATATCTGAAAATGGTGTACCATTTTTTTTGTTTTGTTTTTTATTTTTTATTAGCTCACAAGGTCTTCAGGTCCCAAACTAGGCAGAGCCTGTGCTATGGTAACCTGATGACTGATATATATACTTATATAGATATGCACACCCAGACACAGATCAAACAGACATGTTTATACACACAAATGTTTGACCTGTCCGGGAATCGAAACCCGGGACCAGCGTCTCAGAAGGCAGAGTGCCTGCGCCAACCGGCCTGTCAGTACTATGTTTATTTAACTAATATTAAATTATAGAACCATACTAGTTTTCATGACTAAATAGATAATAAATCTACGGGTCACTCGGACCATCGCCTTTCCTATAAGGACTGGTGGCGAACACAGTCACTGTGTGCGCAGTCAGCTTATGACAGTGTTTCTGCGTAATGTGCTTATCTTCAAGCATATTTACATACGCTCGTTTTTTCATTGAATGAAAAAAAATAGCTAGGTACTAGTGGGATTTGAGCCCACGACTAGAGAATATCATCCTGTCGTTTTGCCAACTAAGCTATAGTAGCACTCTACTAGCTGTCCGAATTTATTCCTTCTTTTTTACATCTGAGGGGATGTCTTCCTTAGCACCATCTGTCTCTTAATCGTATGAACTATTAATAGGACTGATAAACCAACATTACAGTTGGTATCGTATCAAGGGAAGACACTATACTCTAATTCTTAGTTTATGGTTTATTTACCTACCCGTTTATTGACCCCAAAACCCGAACGGATCAGGATCAAGTTTGGTACAGAAATAAATTATAATCTGGAGTAGCACATACACTCTTTTTTGTGTAATTTTTAGACTTTCGCGATTCGAACACTTTGTTATTAAATCAAACGGGGCTTGATCGCGAGAAAAACATTTAGTAACTTATTTACCTCGACGTTTCGACCAAGTTGCATTGGTCGTGGTCACGAGAAGACTGCGAATATCGGCGAGAGCGTATAATAACGTCGAGGTAAATAAATTACTAAATGTTTTTCTCGCGATCAAGTCCCGTTTGATTTAATAACAAAACTCTTTTTCATCCCGGAACATTTACGGTTTGCGTGGGATAATTGAGGTTACAGAAAACCTTAGTCCACGCGCTATGGCACTGATAAGCTGGTCTATACCTATTGGCATTCTAATCAGATGTAGGTAGGAAGATGTCTTTCAACTTCACATAAGGTTATCAGACAAGTCCAGTGACAAGTAAACAATGTTTTACCAGAAACGTATCTTAACTATTCAAAACCAAGTTATAAATAATAATTAGCAAAAAAGATATTGGTGGAAATTCCTACCAAGTAGAAATCAGAATTTATTTATTTATTTATTTCACATTCACACAAGGTCTTCAGGTCCCAAACTAGGCAGAGCCTGTGCTATGGTAACCTGATGACTGATATATATATATACTTATTTACATATACACAGAATTAATCTTATCTATAATTGTATACCTAAATCGTTGTTCATAAATAAGTATTAAACATGATGTTTTATACTTATGATATAGAACTTATTTTTGCAGCCGAGCGAACTCGACTACAGATTAAAAAAACAACGGGTTGCACTCCGGGAGTGCCGGCAGGAGTGAAAACTTGAACATTAACTTGTGCATTTTTGAATTTTTTGTAATGATTAGGAAATAATATCGCAGGAATTGCTTTATTTATACGTATAAAAGTACTGTCCTTCATATGGTAAAATACAATATTCATTTATTGCGCTATCGTACACGAACCTGACAATAGGTATTTAAGTTTATTGATTTTATGTACCTACACACCTAACAAGATGACGTTTATTTTTTTTTGTAACAATGAAATCTTTCCTCTATTATAATATCGGCGTTTTGATAACCGAACTCAATAATACTATTAAAAAAATGACTTTATCAAATAAAATTACCAACAAACGAAAATGTTTCTTATTCGTAACACATTTAAGTTTAAATTTCAACGGCGCTCTACTTTCCCTCCGTCTTACGAATTCGATAACGTCACGTTCTGACGCGAGGTGTCCTGACGCGAGTTTAACAAATTTTTTTCCCATACAAGAGTGCACAACGCCTCTAAAGAAGTTTTCACTTGAAAAACATAATATTATGTAATTACCTACTCATCATTAAAATGCTGTAATATAAGCCGTTACTGATTTTAAATACATTACTCGGCTCCCTAACGATCTATTCGAATGAAATGTACACTACCTGGAAATTTTATATTTAAGAAAGAAAGAAAGAAAAACTTTATTTGTAACAATTAAATGAAAATAAAAGAACGAATACAATATAAAATACAATGTTAAATGTTACAAAACGGACCCAACTCAGCAATGCTGGCTAAAACCAGCGCTGGTCTTCCGCTGGGACCGGTTCGTGACGTCACGGAAGAATAATTTGACAACAGTATATTTTAAACTAAAGGGATATTTATGATGACTGTAATTACATAATAATAAATGATATAGACAAATAATACTTGCATCAGCACAAAGAAAAAAATAAAAATAAATAAATAAAAAGATATTGAATATAAGATATTTAAAGAACACAAATGTGAAAACCGCATAATTATATGCTATTATTTTCAACATTTCTTGAATTTAAACTCTAAGGCTTTCACGGCCGGCGTTGCATGTTGTATGTATTGCTTCCGGGCTGTTTGGCCGTGGTCTAAGTGAAACTTGTGTTCCAGACGTTTCGTCGATCACTGCGGTCGACATCTTCAGTGGTTCAGGTCCGAGCGGCGACAAGAGCGTAGAACTCTCCTTCGCGGCGTCTTCTCTGATACTGATACTTCTCTGACTCAGTATCAGAGAAGACGCCGCGAAGGAGAGTTCTAAGCTCTTGTTTTTGTCACAAGTTTCACATAGACCACGGCCAAACAGCCCGAAAGCAATACATACAACATTTCTTGAATTGTAATGTAATAGTGTAGTTAAACATTTCTGCTTGGTTGGTTTTCCCTAGCTCCTCTGGGTTTGGAGAAGTCTATACTCAAAAGTACTTCTTTGAGCATAGACTTCTCAGGTTCAGGTTTACAGGTTAATTGTTGTACAGATTATTAGGCCCACTTGCATGTTCCCGAGTTAGTCTAAATAACTCGGAGTTAACAGCTAACACAGGGATAAATAAATAACTTGTCTTGTGCCATCAAGAGTTAGGAGTTAGCCTAGGGTTAATTTTCTAAATATTTAACCCACCAATGTGGGAGAGTTAAGTCGCTAACTCTAGGTTAGTGAATGTCAAAACAAATTGACGTTATGCACTGAGGTACTATTACTACGTATAGAGATGACTTTACTTCAAACTCCTGCAAAATGAAGCATGACATTAGCTTTTGATAGCTCCTCTATACGCAGTAATAGAACCTCAGTGGCTAAAAAAAGAAATGTCGGGTTAGCTATCCTGATGTTGTTTTATAGATGTGCAAGGGACAATGAAAGTTAAAATTTTAATGATCTTACCCTGAGTTTACAAACTCTACATTTATTTATTTAACCTGACAATGCGTGCAAGTGGGCCTTAGAGTAGCATAATATGGTTAAACGCATTAACAATCCTGTCAAGCATGACGTTACTTGATGGTTAGACTAACATCCCCTTAAATGAATTTGCAATGAACGAATAAATTCGGGGGATACTATAGCTTACTTGGCAAAGCGAGAGGATGGTAGTCTGATAGTTAGGTACGTGCGTTCAAATCCCACTTGTAACCTAATTTTCTTTAATATATTTGAACGAAGTTTTTTTATCGGAAACTTACGTGAACGCATTAAATCATCTCCCACATTATTTGGATAACACTGTAATTAATGGTACTAAGACATACTTTTTCAGTGTATTACCGCCTCGCGAAGACAGAAATGTGGTGTGATTACTATTCATTCAAATAATGTCAACATATTGCAGATATGCTGCCCTAACCCATGCTACACTCCCGAAGGTAAGCCAGGGAAATGTAAGAGTGTTCACTCCTGTCCTCATCTTGCTGACCTACTAAAATCGCCTGTTTCTAAGGAAAATTTGGAATACGTTTCAAAAACTAAGTAAGTTAGAGAATTACTAAGATGTTCTTGCAGAAACAAATGCCCTACACTGTGAGTTTGGGAACGGTCGTGGCTACCCAGGCCGACAATAACAAGTACATCATATTCATGACACTCACAACATCATTATTATTCTGTTCTGTATTGTTTTTGTATGTATCTCTTGTGTAATGTGTGTTGTGAGTGTCTTGAATAAATGTGGTTTCTTTCTTTCTTTCTTTTCTTTTTACCTTGTATGGATTTGATGACGAACTAAGCCAGAGGTGTACTTGCGTCCAGCGACCGCCCGGCTGACGACAGCCTTGATCACCGCTTCACAAACGTTAGCCAATACAACTTACTAAAATGTTATTGTTAGGAATATTAATATTTCTAACAAAATAAAATATTTTAATATGTTTTTTATCGGGTAAGTTAAGATTTATTCGTTTCATCATAATGTACGCTTAAAAAAACATACCAAACACACTGTTTTCAGGCGCTATCCATAAGTGTTAGTCGACATTCAGACACTAAGGTGATTTTACCGAATCGTCAAATGCGTAAGGAGTTATGGCCTAAAAAACTATTATTAAAAAATATTCCCGAGACAAAAATTTGTAGTTTCATTTTTTTCTTCTACCTTCACAGATGTAAAGGTCCAGAAAAATACAGCGCGTGCTGTGGGGCCCCTCCAGACCCGAAAGAGCCTAAAAATATCTGCTCCATGTATATCGATGCCTTTCCGCCGTATGCACAATCTGAGTGTTGCGGTGTGGACTCCAGGGTCGACAACAGGATCATAGGTCAGAATTAGAATTAACATTTAGCGTTCTTAGGAGGAGTTACGAAAAAAAGGGTCAACATGTATAATTATGAATGCATAAAACACGGGAATTACTCACGTAATAAGTCAGATGGTTCCGACTATAGTTTCAACCATATTACGTGTACGCAGACGCGAGCGCCCCGTATTCTCCTTGAAAAAAAGACCACCGAATGTGGTTGAAACTATAGTCTATATATATATAGAAACCCTCTGACTTGTTACGTGAGTAATTCCCGTGTATTATATATTCATAATGTGTCAAAACTACGTTAGCTTTAATAACAAAAATGTAAGATAATATGCTATATATAGATAATAACACGTATGTTACAGTAGCTTTTATTCAACACAATAAAAATATTGTTTAACACGGGATACGCACCATGATTTAGATTTTGATTGAGTTCCCGATATTTCGGCGCGGTTCCACGCACCATGATCACCGCGCCGAAAGATCGGGAACTCAATCAAAATCTAAATCATGGTGCGTATCTCGTGTTAAACAATATTTTATTGTGAAAAGCCATGAAAGTTTAAGATAATACTATACTTTATTCAACACATTTATGATTCAATACTAATGCAAGGTACTTGTTTATTTTAAGGTGGCACCGTAACAGCAATAGATCAATACCCATGGTTGGTCGTCATTGAATACGTAAAATTGGGTGAAATCAAGCTTTTCTGCGGCGGCAGCCTCATCAGTGCAAGATACGTCCTGACAGCTGGCCACTGTGTCGCTGGAGAAGTCAGGGATTACGGCACACCGTAAGTTTAGTCTAGCGCCGCCTTGGAGGGAAGCTTGGTCAGATATGGTTATTCTAGTGATGGCTTTGAAAGCGTACCTACGTAATAGCACAAGTTTACGAAACCATGGTGTTTTGCCACCAACCAACCAATTTTGCCAATATTACTTCACAAAACGATCAGTGAAGAAGATAAAGTGTTGCTGGATATAATAACCCCGCCTAGTCAAATGGGGTTATCCTGGGTGTGGAGAGCAACCCCCCAAGTATGAGCCCTCCGAGGTGGCGATGCCCTCAATGTGTTCCCGAGGGTGAGGGAGGAATCCCTCCCCGAGGTGGGCCCGTCGCAAGGCGGGCAGCGGCGTCGACGGGGGCTGCGAATAGTGCGCAAGCGGAACCGTGCCCCCCGTCACTTGCCGACGACGGAGGAACACCCCGCTGTTTTAGTGGGTACACTCGCCACTCTGGCGGGGACTCCCACATAACCACCGTGCCTCCCCCGGCCGGTGGTATTTCCCCGGGTAAAAAAAAAAAAAAAAAAAGGGTGTGGAGAGCAGCCGCACCCTCAGACCCTCTAACAGCTGTCCACGTACGTCGTGGACGTAATTACTTTATAAAGTGCATTTCGGAGAATGTGCACTGGAATTACACAAACTGATTTCACCATCCCCTTTCTATCATCGGTCGACTCGACGTACGGCAATTCGCCATCGCTATATGGTAGATATACCACCTATACGTACGAAGCGTTATGCTTCCACTTTCTTAATGCGTACTGCCAAGGAATGGAACTCGTTGCCCGAGTGTTTCCCGATATGTACAATCCTGGAGTCTTGTGGTCAATCAAGTCGCGAGTGAATAGGTACCTTCTAGGTTTGCGTGCTAAATCCTAGACAACGTCATCACTTAACATCAGGTGAGACAGTTGTCAAACGCAAACTTATAATAATAATAAAATAAAAAAAATAAAAACCTTTGTGTATGCTATCCTTCCAAGAAGCCCGCGCCGCACGCGAATATGTATTGTTAATTCTAAACAGGTTTTGATAAAAACTAAATGAACAAGAGAAACAGTAAGGTATTTGTATCGCGATAATGGTAAATAAGGATCTGAAAAGATCCAAACGAAAACGGAGTCTAAAGCTTCCCTTTGCCCCACTACTCTTAACCTTCGGTTCGATCCGGGGCCATGGTCTAATGCTAATATTCACGGTATAGCAATGATCGGTTGATGTAAAATTCACCGGCTTCTGTCCGATTCCCAAATATTTCGTAAACAATAACGTAACGTAACGTAATTGACTGGCCGGTTGGCGCGGTTGGTAGCACTCTGCTTTCTGAGCCGCTGGTCCCGGGTTCGATTCCCGGACAGGTCAAACATTTGTGTGCATGAACATGTCTGTTTGACCTGTGTCTGGGTGTGTATATGTATATAAGTATATATCTCAGTCATCTGGTTATCATAGCACAGGCTCTGCCTAGTTTGGGACCTGAAGACCGTGTGTGATTGTTAATAAATAAAAAAAAAATTAAAAAAAAAATAATCGAGATTGAACCAAATTGATTGTTAATCAATATATAGACAGCTGCGAGTAATTAAGTATGTTTATTAGCTTGTATACATTTATAGCAGTATTCGTTATCTTATAATGGCAACATTTGTACCTATAATCTTAACTTTATAAGGACAACATCACCCGTTGACCTTAAAATATGAGAATTTTCAAAATCCTCTCTCCAGAATCTATTCCATTGTAGACGGTTAGATAGAAGAATACCTTTTATCATTAAAACTGACAGACTGTTTTCTTTATACCGTACACTGGTGTCACTCTGACACTGGCAGAATATCTTCAATTCAACGATAAATGTCAAAGATCAAAAGAAAAGCGGAAGAAGAAGATTAAAAAGTGCAGAAATAAATCCAACTAAAACGATCACGCTTTCCTTTTTGAAATTAAACCTTTTATGTATATATTTTAAGATGTGATTCTGGTTAAATTCGCGTCGCATCTATTTCTCTATTGTATGATAACTTAGAACAACCGCTTTTAACATTGTTATTATTCGATTTCAGTAAATACGTTCGACTGGGCGAGTATAACATCATGAACGAGGGTCCAGACTGCATGGCTGTAGAGGGGAACGGCACGGACTGCACCGACGGCATGATCGTCATTCCGATAGAGAAGACCATCCCGCATCCTGGCTACACAGCATCCATGATACAGACGCAAAATGACATAGCGTTAATTAGACTTGCACAAAATGCTCCATTCACTGGTAAAACCATGTTGGCTATCACATTCTTTCTTTTTCAGGATACCCTGTGTCGGTATGTGTTCCCAAAGACATGTGAAGATACACCATACACAAGCACATACTTTCAGCTATTGTAGGCGTCGATCCGTGGAGCTATGAAGCTGTCCACAGATATCAATTAGAGTCTGTCTGTATGTAGCTTCTTCTTTCAATCTACATGGGGGTCTTATTGCATCTCGGTACATGGTTACGAGTACACTTTATTTATTTATGCTTTAGCACTATTTTAGTACATGTAGGACAAGATAAAAAAAAAATTTAACAAAAAAATGCAACCGATTTTAACACTCAAAAGTTTGAAATAACTTGTTGAAGTCGGTACCATGATAGTTCACACCAAAGTAACTATCATCACAATATTGTGCTCATGGTACCGACTTCGAAAAGTTATTTCACACTTTTGAGTGTTGAAGTCGGTTGCATGTTTTGTTAAAAAAAATCTTTTTTCACCCTTTTCAGTGACCTTTGCTACTCACGGGATCAATTAATTGTCATTGTGTGTTCTGCGATGTCTTCAATCGCGATAATAATATCATCACGATACGCGTAGCACTTTTCAGTTATTGGAGTATAACTCAAAAACTGATTTTGATGAAATATCGCTGAATAATCACATAAAAAAAAAACATATATACGGTCGAATTGAGTAACCTCCTTTATTTGAAGTCGGTTAAAAAGTTAGGTGGTAGCGCTTCCGTAAAACATAATAATATGTATTATAGTGAGACAAAAAATTGGCGTATACTTTAGTTTAACTGAAGTCTAATTAATGATTTCAGATTTCATACGACCGATCTGTTTGCCAAGTGTTGACGTCACAGAAAATCCACCACCTGATTTCTTTATGTTTGCCGCGGGCTGGGGAGCGGTGTCTATCCATGAACGAACCGACGGCCTCAAGCGTCATGTTGCCTTGCCCTACGCGGTCAAAAATGTAAGTATTCGTTGCTTGAATTTTAACGCACTTAGGTAATATATTTCTTAGGAACAAAGGCTATTTAAATATCATACAATCTATAGACATCCTTGGTCTCTTTCTTCCTTTCCAGGTATGTGAAACACCATACAGATTAGTTGTGGAAAATTTCACCCTAACAACCGGTCAGATATGCGCCGGCGGGGTCCCTGGCAAGGACTCATGCAAAGGAGACTCCGGCGGCCCTCTCATGTACGAGAACGGAAGAATCTTCGAAGTTATCGGAGTAGTCAGCTTTGGGCCCAAAGATTGTGGTTCCACGGAGACACCTGGAGTATATACTAAAGTGTACGAGTATGTTGATTGGATTTGGAAGACTATTGTAGAATAGAAAATGATAATAAAATCTGATTTTGATTCTCACTGTTTTTCATAAAAAGTTGCTGACGGTTGCTTCAAATATAAATTACACAAGAGCTAGGCTGGGAACCATGAAAGGCAAAATCTATGGAGACGTTGCGTGTATAATTGCTAAAGCATTGCCATATTGCGTAATCGATGAAAAATATGCTAATTTTAAGTTAAATTTTCCAATATGACAAATTAACATATATAAATAATTTGAATCTTCAACCAAAAGCAATGAAGAACTTATGTCTTAATAATTATATAGATACACGTCCAACGAGCTATGGAGAGGGCTATGCTCGGGGTTTCTCTACGTGATCGAATCAGAAATGAGGAGATCCGTAGAAGAACGAAAGTCACCGACATAGCCCAGCGGATTAGCAAGTTGAAGTGGCAGTGGGCAGGGCATATAGTTCGAAGAACCGATGGCCGTTGGGGCCGAAAGGTTCTCGAATGGAGACCACGGACTGGCAAGCGCAGCATAGGACGGCCACCGACTAGGTGGACAGACGACCTGACTAAGATCGCAGGCAAGGGCTGGATGCGGGCCGCTTCCAACCGGTCCTTGTGGAAATCAATGGGAGAGGCCTTTGTCCAGCAGTGGACGTCCTATGGCTGAGATGATGATGATGATGATGACGTCCATATTAGGATTACGTATACTGTTTTTTTATTTATTGGTCAAGCGTTCATCCACTATCTCACTTGATGTACAGTGACGATGTGGTCGGACGTGCAAACACACTGACCTTACTTGGTCGCTTGGTTACTGGGGAAAGTAGGGAACTTTCCAATACCATTTCACCTGGCTATGCGAGAAGGACTATTAAGTCCTTCTCGCATTTCTCAGTCTCTATTAAGAGGGCTTCCGAAACTCAAGAGGTCATATTGAAATGCAAGTCACTAGAATCCCTTTCATATTGTGGTGGTATGTTTTATACTAATACATCATTTAATCACGTTACCATTACTAAAAAGCTATAAAGCCCGAGGCGAAACTCGATACAGGATTATCCGATTGGGGCGGCCGTCTTTCACCATTCCTCTTGTGCAAACAAATAACGTCAGGCCCTGAATAAAGCTTGATATATCATAAGTTATAACCCTAAAGGTCAGTAATCAAAACAAACCTTCAATCGAAGAATTAAACCACCACCCGCCCACAATCTGCGGTAGAGCGGTATCGAAACCAAAACAGCGTCTGGGCATTTCCAAGAAAACAAAATGACGTCATACAGCGAGCTTGAGAACCCCGGCAACCTTAGTAACACTATTAAACACACAAACAAAAATCAGTTCAAGCGTTACATGTATAAGGATAAAATCGCATTAGCATTTGCATATCATCTTCGCAACTCGCATAAATATACGAATACATTAGACGATTGTGATTTGTGCGAGCGCCGAACGCAGATCGTCTCGTCTTTTGTCTATCGCATGCGATCGACTATTTTCACGATTCATTTTTTTTTGTTTATTAGGAGTTTTGGCTTCACACGCCCTTCTACGTTAAGAAAATTTTGTTTTTTAATAATGTTATTGAGTCTCGTGATTTCAAACTCTATATTAAATTTTATAAATTCAAACGATCAAAGTTTTTCGCTGCCATGATATATTTTAGATTACTATTTCCCAAGCAATGTTTTATGTCCTGCAGCGGAGTGGTAGAAATAAAATAAGAATTAAATTCTCTATGTAAGAGTTTCTTAAGAAAACTCATATCAAAGCTCTCCTAACATTTAGAGCACCAAAAACAAAATATTTTTAGGAAGCATTATGCTTCCTAAAAAGGTGGTTTTTTTTATTATTGGTAATAGGCAGGCGTTTGAACACTATCTCACCTGATGTTAAGTGATGATGCGGTCTACGATGGAGCACGCCTGCCTAGAATATACCTATTCACTCGTGACTTGAAGATAACCCAGGTCGTATTTTTGCGGAAATACAGTTTAGGCATTGAGTTCCATTCGTTAGCTGTACGCACTAAGAATGTGGAAGCAAAACGCTTCGTGCGACAAGTTGGAACTTCCACCATGTATGGATGTCGCATTGCCGTCCGTCTGGTCGTCCAAAGATGGAATGGGGATGGCGGAATCAAATTATGCAACTTTAGAGCGCACTCCCCGAAATGTATCCGATAAAAAACCGATAAACTAGCGACTTTACGTCGGTGCTAAAGGCTTTGGAGTCTCCTCTCGAACAGATAGTCGTTGTTGATGAGCCTTTTAGCTCGTCTCTCTATCGACTCAAGAGCCTCAAGTTGGTACTTAGCCGAACCATCTCACAAATGAGAACAGTACTCCATACACGATCGAACCTGTGCTTCATACAAGTTGGGCAGCTGTTCCGGTGTAGTGCTGTTTCACCTTTGTAAGGACTCCCAGTTTTTTGGCTGCCAACTGAGCTTTAGACTCAATGTATGACCCAAAATTGAGTCTCGAGTTCAAGGAGACACCAAGTATGTCTAGATGGTCTGTTATCGGCACGGATACATCACGGAAAGTAGGGGACAAGTTAAATTGACTCCTTTTCGCGGAAAATAAACACGCCTGCGTTTTATTACATTGGATATGTAGCTCTCTACTACTGTACTGTCATCTGCATACCCAAAGGTGCCGGGCTTGAGCAGGTCATTAATATGCAGTAGGAACAGTGTTGCAGAGAGCACTGACCCCTGAGGAACACCTGCATTGATATCCAATTGATCTGACGAGCAGCCATCAAGGACCACTCGTAATGATCTGTCCCTCAGAAAGTCTGACATCCAATCACATAGTAAGATGGGCAAGCCGTATAAAGGAAGTTTGCATATGAGGCTGTCGTGCCAGACCCTGTCAAAGGCCTTTGAGATGTCAAGAGAAACGGCCAGCGCTTCTCCGCATTTCTCAATGGCCTCACTCCAGATGTACGTGGCATACGCTTGGAGATCTCCTGTGGACCGGTTTCGGCAATTGACTTTTTGACTATACGAATGAATTATTTTATTTTGGTTTATGTAACAATTTGTAAAGTTTACTCCTTCACCGCTGAATACAAAATGTTTTCCAGAAACCCTTTGTCTAGAATGTACCATGGAGGTTTCTCCAATTTTCCAATTGAATAAAAACAAACACACGTGTATGTTGGGGCAACATATAAATATCACACCACATATGTGGATAACGCAGACAAAATATTAATTTACAGTTAACCTCACAAGTACACACTAAGTAAATTAATGTGATAGTCGTTAATCCCACCTAGTTCATATTGATACTAACTACTTTTCCACACGGTCGTATAATAGCTTAATTTTATCGACCTCGTTGTCAAAGTCGTGAAGTCGATTCGTCTAATTCGCGTAAATACACGATACCATAGACAAATCATGCTAGAGTTATCGCTATATTCGTTAAAATTTGTCGAATTACACGATCGTCGTGAAAAGATCCGTACTTGCACAACTGAAGTCTAAGGAAATAAATACCAATAATACAAGCAAACAGAGCCGGTCAGAATGTCATAATTATGATGATTAATGGTCAAGGAATTTTTGACATTGTGTGTCAGTCAAGTTATTTTTTATCACACTTAAACCCCCGCACTAGGATTCCCTGTATCGCGAGAGGCTTGGACACACACATTCAGAGCACACAAACATCCAAGAACAAATGTTTGCTCCTGCCGGGATTCGAACCCAGAGTCCCAGAGACACAGTAGTCATGTCACTGACACTAACCACTGCGCCACGGCGACCGTCGACGAGATATACATTTAACCGGGGTTTCCAGTTGCGTGAACTAAAGGCCGTGACACACGGTGAAAATATATTGAGAATCTTAGAGACATATTTCAGTATCGCAATTATGTCATGTATCGTATACATGACAATTGAACAAAAAACACAAATACGACTATTATATGGAGGAGTCAATCGAGAGGCGAGCCAAAAGAATCATCGGCTGTCACTCTTTGGTCGAACGTAGGCTTCAGAGCCTTGAACACCGGCGTAGAGTAGCAAGCCTATCGGTTTTCTATCGGGTGCATTCCGGAGAATGTGCACTGGAATTACACAATCTGATTCCACCATCGCCTTTCTATCATCGGTCGACTCGACGTACGGCGATTCGCCATCGCTATATGGTAGATATACCACCTATACGCACGAAGCGTTATGCTTCCACTTTCTTGATGCGTACTGCCAAGGAATGGAACTAGTTGACCGAGTCTGTGTTTCCCGATATGTACAATCCTGGAGTCTTCAAGTCGCGAGTGAAAAGGTACCTTCTAGGTTTGCGTGCTAAATCCTAGACAACGTCATCACTTAACATCAGATGAGACAGTTGTCAAACGCAAACTTATAATACGTAAAAAAATTAAAAAATTATTTTTTTTATAAAGTATATATTTTTTCTTCATTCGAACAAAAGTAGATGTATGGGATTACTACTGTTTTAATTAAAAAAAAGCGTTATCAAATATTGGTGTTTAGATAAAACTCACAGTTTTGGTCAAAATTAAATGAATCTGTTGCTCAAATTCAGTCTATTTATTGTAGGTACAAAATCGATATCGAATCAAATATATGTATATATCCAGTTTTAATGACGCAATTATGAAATACGTATAATTATTTATTCTTTTAGAAAACGATTATATTATACTGTCAAATAAAAATAACTTATAAAACATATAATACTTGATAAGTAAAATAACAACGCTTTAAAAGCAATTATTTTTAAACAGAAATGCTATAAAATGGCATAAAAATAATATAAATAGTATACAGCCTATGTAATTGCATAAAGCATTACACGTTAATGTAGTATTTGATATATTACACGTATAGCGTCGTGTGTGATGGCCCTTAGGTTGCGGTCAGTACGACTGTTTATTTGCATGTTCTCGATTCGAACAGTGTATAGTTGGCTTTCACGGCGAGCGGTCGTGTTTCAGAAAAAATTGTGATCCGTGTAACATGTTGTTATAAGGTCAGCAATGGCTCCTTTCTCGCTGGTGTTCACGGTTTTTACAACCTATTTCTGCTTCGTTAACGGACGTGAGTAGTTAGTTGTAGCAAGTATTTTCACTACACACATAATTTTAAACAAGGATATTAGTTATTAATGGTCCTTGAAATTACCGGTTTGTTGAAGTTTCTTAAATATGATTTGTGTGGATGTTACGATAGATATTAATCTATATATATAAAAATGAAACCCGTTTTCCGTTGTCACGACATAACATGAAAACGGCTTGACCGATTTAGATAAAATTTGGTATAAAGATACATGGGACTTTGGAGAAGGACATAGGCTACTTTTTGTCCTGGGAGAAGTATGGTTCCCGTGGGATAACTGAGTCAGCGGGAAAAACGTAGTGCCCGCGGGTGAAACCGCGGGGCGCAGCTAGTTAATAATAAAACAAGTATGTATCAGGTTAAAATTCAACAATTTATTTATTCATATTGACACATATAGATCTGTATACACAAAATGCAAACATTAGTTACTTTTTTTTTTTTTTTTTTAATTTAACAACATTCACACAAGGTCTTCAGGTCCCAAACTAGGCAGAGCCTGTACTATGGTAACCTGATGACTGATATACATACTTATATACATGTACACACCCAAACACAGGTCAAACAGACATGTTCATACACACAAATGTTTGACCTGCCCGGGAATCGAACCCGGGACCAGCGGCTCAGACGGCAGAGTGCTACCAACTGCGCCAACCGGCCAGTTAAATCTAACTTTATTCTTCGTATAAGTATCTAGCGTTCGATGTGTTGGCTCGCAAGGAACTGCTGCCGACACACGTGTTTGGTGACAGTTTTACAAACTTGAGGCCGATAGCTAGCCAGGCAGGTAACCGAAAGTACCCTACCACCATGCTGGGAATTGGATAACAGTGTTAACTGCACCGGAAGCTAAAACCGTTAGTAGGGGTCAAATAAGCGCCCGCCAGTTAGATAGCAGACGCTCCCACTACTAGGCTATCATCGCTTTAATCGCGTTATCTATACATATTATGAAACAAAGTCACTTTTCGCGTATGTCAGTTTATTCGCTTATTTCTTATAAATCAGGCAACGGATTTAAATACAGTTTTACAATTAGTGGGTCAATTTTTCATAAAAGGTTTATACAATATTAGTACTCCGAGCGAGAAGAGGCAGGGCCACTAGTTTTATATATGTCATTGTGTATTTAAGCTTATACATATATAAATATACTAGCTGCGCCCCGCGGTTTCACCCGCGTGCACTACGTTTTTCCCGCTGACTCAGTTATCCCACGGGAACCATACTTCTTCCAGGACAAAAAGTAGCCTATGTCCTTCTCCAAAGTCCCATGTATCTTTATACCAAATTTTATCTAAATCGGTCAAGCCGTTTTCATGTTATGTCGTGACAACGGAAAACGGGTTTCATTTTTATATATATAGATAATAGATAATAAATAAAAAACACTTTTTTTTTATAATATCTTTATATATAATTAATTTATCTTAATTTATCTTCATATGATATAACTGCGGGCCTATACTCTGAATAAAACAAAAACTAGTTCTAATAACGCTTCTATCTCAATCTTGTAAAACCGGTACTATCCCATGTGATACGAAAAGAATAAGAAAATGTTGATTTTGACGCCGTCGGGATCGTATTGCTAATGTGAAAATGTTACATTGAGATTTAACTCTTTGGTTTATGTAAAAGATTGCGTTTTACTTCTTTATCTTCTGATGTAAACTGACCCAAACACAACGTATGTTCAGGCAGCAGTCCTTGAGAGCCAGTAAATATCTAGGTTTAGCGTAATTACACCTTCGACCACACCATCATCGACCATCAAGTGAGATAGTGGTCAAACGCTCGATCTATTAAGTAATATAGCGAAAAAAATAATAACTTACTTTGAGCACTGTGAAAACAGACTCTTACTGCTTGAACATGAAGAAGGGGTCATTCAACGGCAATGCTAGCAGCATTGCCCCGTTGAATTGCAGTGCCGGTCGTTGCGCAAAAAAATTGTCAGCATTCGTCAAGCCTCGCGTCGACCAGGCATTCTGATAAGTTTTTGAATAAATAATAACGTTAAAAAGGATTGTTAAAATTAATGACCAATGGTTTTCTGACTACGGGTCAAAGAAAGATCAGAAATTTAACAGTTTATTCATTGTCCCAACAGTTCTTTCCACGACTATGAATCAAAAAATCGGCCTGTGACATTTTTAATTGACCTATTCGCATCTATGTGGATAGGGAATTTCTTAAAAGCGATAATTAATATTTAATTTATAACAAACTAGCTGCGCCCCGCGGGTTTCAAGCCTGTATTACGGTTTTTTCGTTATCGTTATTTATTTTTTATTTTCATATATTTTCTTTCTTTACTATCCTTATTTCAAAGTATAACCTTTAAAATAAAGGTAAATGAAAACGGGAAATTCAGTCCTGAAGTGATGGCGCGATCACGGGACATAGAGGTTCATTTTTATATAAAGAAAACATATTTTATTATGGTAAGAAATAACACTACAATATATAAATAGTATATATAGAAATAGATAGCTCATATTCCATCACAGACAGCGTTTTACGTTAAAAACCAAGAAGCATCATTACGTGAACCAGTTAGAGAAACCAGTTTATACAAATGCGGCCGGCAATTACAACAAGCAAGACGTATTATGATGACGTATTATGATAACCTTGTATTTTAATTTATGTAGCTACACATTATTGTGTTAAAACCAATTGGGGAATACCCTGCAGCAACAAATTTTGCAATGGAACAACGATCACTCACAGCATTCCTATTTGCGAAGACAACAGGACTTGTTGGTATTGTCCTCGTAGATCCACGATATAACGACATTTATATTAGCTACGAGCTGACCAGCTGACTGAGCAAACATTTAAATAATTTAACGAACGTTTGCAAACCGTTCGTTAAATTATTTTAATGCAATGATGTTTTACTTAAGATGACGTATATTCATACTGCGCGGTGCTTAGATTTTGTTCCTTTACGACATAAACATGCTTACTGCGACAGATAATACGGTACAAATAGTTGCAAACTTAGGGGTGCCTAGTCATTTGTCCGTTCGTGACTTCAGAAATGAGTGTCGACTGTAAATCAGTGCTAGGGGTAACCCTAGTGTATGCTGAGTCGAAACTCATTCCTGACATCGGGCAACGTTACATATTGTATTTTTGTCTCTTGTGTAATGCTGTCCGTGGATGTGAATAAATTTATTTTCTTTCTTTCTTGCTTTCTAAAACGGCCAGCATTACAACGCTCGCTGGATGACAACGGCCATCCTTTGCACCAGGAATAGGAGCCACCATTATTTTGATTCAGATTTCGAGCACGATTCGGCGCACTGTCAGCCCTTGTCGCCATGGCGACAGATACAACATTATATATATTTGTAATTCAATTATAGAATTTATCACTGCACAAAAAAGACTTGTCTTTTGTCGGTTTTTCTTGGATTGATCGCTGAGAGACCACAATATCTCCTGATCGCTTGATTGGTACTTGGTACCTACTATATATTTCTAATGTAATACTATAATATTGTTCCAATTATAATTGGGACAAGTATTTAAGTATTACATTAGAACAAGTATTGTATTATTACATCAATAATTATTGATTATAATGTATTTTGGGTTACAGTATATCATAAGAATACCAATTTTAACATTTAAAGGAATATTATTTTAATGTTTTTCATTAAATACCAACCTTCTTTTTCGATAAACGTAGAACTCAGATACTCTGTTATTGCCCATAGCTTGCAGGCTTGAACGCTGGTTCCAGAATGTAATCACAATTCCTTACTCGGAAACGGAGGAAGCAAATACAATAAGCGTTCATGATACTCATAATACAAAAGGTATTTTACCCCGTGACACTCAGCACAAACGAGCACAAGGGCACAGCAACGGTTCGAAGATGGTGGCACTAAGCAAAATAAAAAAGCACCAGATTTGGCGCTTTTCGTGTATGACTCTAATGAGAAGAAAAAAATAGTGTTCAGGTTCTTGTAAGCCCCGATAGCCTTGAAAAAGCAAAACCACGTACACATTATTAAATAGCGGGCTATTTAGTATAGGGAGCAATATAAATATATTTAACTGTGGCCTGGAAATTATTTTATTACTAATAGTTACTTTAATAAATTAAATTAACAGTTTGTGAGCTACATCTTTAGGATTTTGTTTAAAGTTACAAGTTTAAAATGATAGTGCAATCCCATATATGATCGCGTCTGTTCCCCGTAGCTGTATAAAAAGAACTTACTTACTTTTACATATCTCTATAGTTTCCTTTGGTCTCATCGTATTCTCCGACTGGACGGTTGGCGCTGTTGGTAGCACTCTGCCTTCTGAGCCGCTGGTCCCGGGTTCGATTCCCGGATAGGTCAAACATTTGTGTGTATGAACATGTCTGTTTGACCTGTGTATGTATATAAGTATATATATAAGTATGTATATAAGTATATATCAATCATCAGGTTACCATAGTACAGGCTCTGCCTTGTTTGGGACCTGAAGACCTTGTGTGAATGTTGTCCCATATTATTATTATTATTATTCTTTATACATGATCGTCTGACGTTGAGAATACTAATGGCCATTTATATGACGTCTCCTGTCTGGTCAGAACACCTTCGTCGAGGTCTTGTCTCCATTCACATTCGCAACTTTTGATAACTTTATTCAATTAAAAAATTGTAACTAGTTGAAATAAAATTATATAGTTTCATTACCAAACTAGATCTTAAATAAATCACGTTCAACACAGCTTGAGGAAAAATATAATATTGACTATATAATATACAGTACGTATATAATACTTATGTCTTTAAGGAAAATATATATGATTCATGAGCCCGGCAAAACATTACCAGTACCTGCTGATAATAATATATATAATATATAATATATATTTATAAAACCACTTTAAACAAATAACCCGTCCCGCGTCGTACTGGAGCAAATGACCCGGCGACACTATCAGCGTCTCCTCTGTGGACTTATGGGCGGTCTTTGCACCAGGTACGACCCAGAAATGGAGTCGAAACCTCTGGACCGTAATCGGTGGCCAATCCCCTCAATAAAGCCGATGGCCTCAGTGCCCAAGCAGCCTGACCACGGGAATAAAGAGTAATTAGATTTAATTATGTGCATGATTTTTTTGAGCTTGTCAATAATGATGGGATTTTGTATGTTTTTTTTTATTATAAAAGATTTAATATATGTATATTTATAAAAGATGGAATCTCTTATATCAATCACGTTTAAGACAGAGCTCCCCAAAGCTAGTTTGCATACCAGTTGTTTGATGAGTAATCAAGACAAAAACCGCAAGTAGCAAAGTGTTAAAATTTGATAAATGAGTTTTTTGATACGTATGCAAGATACGCTAGCGTTGGTAAAAAAAAATTAGAAAAAACCACAGCAGATAAACAAATTTGTGTTTATCAGAAATATAACGACTGCCTGCTTTTTAACCACTGGTTTTAACCACTTTGCTTTAACTATAGATCGAATATTGCCTAAAGAAAGTAACATTCCAATACACGATATTAACAATGTTGAAAGTTATAAAAGCAATTCTGATATTTTTGTACTTTTCTTAAAAACAATTACATGTCCTAAATAAACCATTAATGAAAGACAGTACCTATTTTTAATTATAAAGACAATCGCTTGCGCAATTCGTTATAGTTTAGAAAATGTACATTCGTGAAATACATTGTTATCGGCAACTGAGTGCTTAATTATTATAAGTAAAAAGGCATCTAAAAATAAATTTAATAATAGATCAAAGAAAGGCAATATTCTTAAGTGGTTGTATAAAAAAGCGAAAAATAAAAGTGAATTGCAACGCGGCCATATTTTTAGTTAGATGAATATGATCATAGAGACCTGCAAGTGCAGCATAGGATGGCCACCGACCAGGTGGACAGACAACCTGACTAAAATCGCAGGCAAGGGCTGGATGCGAGCCGCTTCCAACCGGTCCTTATGGAAATCAATGGGGAACTCTTTGACCAGCAGTGGACGTCCTATGGCTGAGATGATGATGATGATGATGATGATAGGGACACGATACAGCTTCTAGGATTATCGATACTACTCAATCGAGTGCACTTACATACATGCTCAATTCTCGCCAATACCGCTATGATGTAAAAAAATAATCATAGACTAATAAAACTAATAACTAATAACAGAGAAACTCCTTGAGAATGACCAAATCATATAATAGACGTCTATAAATTAGGTGTAACATGTTCAGCCAAAGAAACAAAAACGAATATTATTCGGTTGTCTGTATGAGGAAAATATTTAATAACATGTCTGTAATTGACGTAACTATGGTTAGTTCAAATTACAATAATAACGCCAACATTCATACAAAGAAACATGATAATCGGACAGGTTTCTAACCAAACTGGCAATCGACTATAAACCGGTCTGGGCGATAACAATGTAGATAATAACCACGAAGACGAATGGTATACTTATGCATATCCAATATCAGGTCTTGTACCTATACATAATATTATGTAACATAATAATAAGAATTACTATTATTTGTGTGCATAATGAATCTTTATGAAAGATGTGAAAATTGAGACAACGAATGATAGAAGAGAATGGAAGAGGAAAAAATATGGTGCCGACCCCACCTAGTGTGGGATAAGGACACGAAGAAGGACAAGACTATTATTTGTGTGCAAAAAATTGACTGGCCGGTTGGCGCAGTTGGTAGCACTCTGCCTCCTGAGCCGCTGGTCCCGGGTTCGATTCCCGGACAGGTCAAACATTTGTGTGTATGAACATGTCTGTTTGACCTGTGTCTGGGTGTGTATATGCATATAAGTATATATATCAGTCATCAGGTTACCATAGTACAGGCTCTGCCTAGTTTGGGACCTGAAGACCTTGAGTGACTGTTGTCCCATATTATATTATTATTATAAAATGCGGTTCAAGACATTTTTTTTTAAAGATTATAAGCTTGCGTTTGACCACTGTCTCACCTGATGTTAAGCGACGACGCGGTCTAAGGTGGAGCACGCAAACTTAGAAGGAACCTATTCACTCGCTACTTGAAGACTCCGGGGTTGTACATATCGGGAAACACAGACTCAGGCAGTGAGTTCCACTACCTGGCAGTACGCATTATAAAAGTGGAAGCAAAACGCTTCGTGCGTAACGGTGGCATATCTACCATGTAGCGGTGGCGCATAGTCTTACGTCTGGTTGACCGATGATAGAATGGAGATGGTGGAATTAAATTGTGTAATTCCAGTGCACATTCGCCGATATGTAGCCGATAGAAAACCGATGTATAATTCTTAGTACCGGTGCCTACTTAGATATGTGCAATTGTGCATAGCAAGGGTTTAGGGTATGGGTTTTTCATCCGACGGACGCACCCGTTACTGACGTAAACTTCTAATGTGACAATATGCTCATCATCTACTGATTATTAAGACCTTACCATTTTCTAAATAGACATTTTAAGTATTTTAGGCTTATTTTGTTGAAAGTCCTACGTGTCTAATGAACATCAAAAGAATAACACTTGTGAGAACAGTTCATGAAGGTTAATTCTGATTGAATAAAACTTGATTTCATTTGCTAAGTGAAATTTCATCAAAAATTGTCGCAAATGCGCTTGAACTGTGTTTTACACGAGAAGAAAGAGAATTGAAACGTATTAATATGTGATGAGTAACTTATTTTTGGTCATCGGTACAGTACATTTTAAAAATATTTTAAAATTAACACGCATCAGGATTTGTGCTTGAAAGGATTGCCAACGTATCGTAATGCCTCCAGTGTTACAGATATAGACGACGGTGATCGCTTACCATCAGGCGGCCCGTCTGCTTGTTTGCCACCTATTTAAAAAAAAGAACAGTCTTGGATGTTTGTTGTGATGTAATTGTGTGTGTCCGTGCCTTCCGCGACACAGGGAATAATCATGCGGAGATGTTAATTTGAAGAAAAAAAATCTATAGTAGTAGTAATAGTAAAATTAGTTGGAAAACCTATATGTTATATCATATTTTTTATGGTTCTAAGCAATTAGCTAACGCTATTCAAAAAAAATTCTGGCCGCTTTTAACCGATCCTTGTGGAAAACAATGGGTAAGGCCTGTGGACACCCTATGGCCGAGATGATACGAAAAATGTATATATCAATTACTTTTTATCGCAGGTGAGGATGGGGGCTTCTACATATATTTTTCCGATGACGATTTGAGCGCACGCAGATCTAAAAGCATATCAGTGCAAAGTAACGAACTTCATAACTTACAACCAAAAGCTTTTTAACTTATTTACTTTTTTAAATAAATCTATGCTTCCTCTGCTTTACAATAATACTAAACTGCAAGTGAATGTTTTGAAAACAATTAACTAAAACTAGGTAAAAAAAACAAGCTCTGCTACCTGTGGACATTGTATCAGGCACTGATAGGCACATCCTCCTCCTTAATTAATTCGTACTCCTCATGTCTGAGGGTCGTGACCTCCTCCCTCTATGACCCTTCTCCGAATGGTGTCACGCCATCTTCCCCGATTCCCGGAGATGTGTATTGCATCGTGGACAGATGTTTCCAAAGTGGTGCGGATTTGATCAGACCAACGCATCGGGCTGCGACCTCGAGCTCTTTTGCCGTTTACTTTGCCTGTGACCATGAGTTTCTCCAGGTTGTCCCCTTCCTTTCTGGCAATGTGCCCAAAGTACTCGAGGATTCTTTTGAGACAGGTGGTTAACAGCCTGGTCGTGATCTTCAGCTTTCTGAGTATGGATGCATTGGTTCGATGTGCTGTCCAAGGTATTCTTTTTTTTTATTTTTATTCACAATAGGCAGGCGTTTGACCACTATCTCACCTGAAAGTGATGATGCGGTCTACGATGATTCGCAGCATTTTTCGCCAACACCACATTTCAAAGGCATCGATGCGATTGCGATCAGCTGCTCTTAGGGTCCATGTCTCAGCTCCATAGATAAAAATAGAGAATAGAGATATATAGAGCACATAAACTTCACACATAAACGATACGGCACATAAACTTCACAATACCATAGTACCGACTAAAAGCAGTTTCCGATTAAATTCCTGTAGTACCTGGTATTTAATGGAATGATAAATGGAGCAAGAATTTCAAATAGACAAACCGTCGATTCAAATCGTGCTATCAGTTCAATTGTTTTTTCTTAAAATATGTGCGTAGCGTAAACATGCTTTCTCTGTCTACCGTGCGTAAACGTTTTCATTTCATTCACACATTCGTGATAATGATGAAAGGGACTCGAACATTAAAAAGTTCGCACCTCCACGAAACCATAAATGGTCGATTCCTTCAATTTATTTCCTAGTAGAAAAACATATAGGTTAACAAAATCTGCACGCTTTTTGTGTTTCACCAATATATAATGCACCTAACAATATCTGTTTTTGCATGTGTATTTCATCTATTACATTACTTAAAAACCATACAAATACATTATCTACTATGAAAAAGCAAGTCTACATGTTCTTAAAGCATATCATAGTCAGCCCGTTACGATTATTGGCAATGATTCACAAAAGTAGGCTCAAAGGATTTCTTTCAAACATTAATATCCGTTTGAACATACGTGTAGTACCTACCACGTGATGTTAAGTGATCACAGGGATTAATATTGAGCAATTGGAATTACACAATTTGATTCCACTATCCCCATTTTATCATCGGTCAACAAGCCACTTAAGGAACGCCACTTTTACATGGTATACCTCAACCTTACGCACGAAGCGTTTTGCTTCTAGTTTTATAACGCATACTGAAAAACGAGTGGAACTCATTACCCGAGTCTGAATTCCCCGATAGGCACACACAGACTCTGGAGTCTTCGAGTCACGAATGTGCGTTGCCTTTAAGCTTGCGTGCTACAATTTAAACCACGTCATCAGTTAACATCAGGTGACACAGGCGATATATCTTTCTACTTTTGTTCCTCGGTTATTCCTGTTACACGGGGTCGGCTTTCACAATAAGACGGCGCCTTCCTATCCGGTCGCGGGCATCATCTTCCGTGGCAGCCGAATTCTTCAAGTCTATATTTATATTCAATTGCCAGGTTGTAGGGGGTATTCCTCTACACCTCTGTATGTTGCCATGGAAAGGCATTTTTTCGCGACGTGGTTGTGAGGTGGTCGTACTACCTGTCCGTACCATCTCAATCAGAATTTGGTAACTTTATCCGAGATCGGTCTAACCTTGAAGCTACTCTGTTCGTTACGGATGTGGTCTTTAAGAGTGACAACCGTACCATCTGAGTATCCGCAACTCTGCCGAATGCAGCTTCTGCTCAAGCTATATGAGTGGTGCCCAAGCTTCGGCGCCATAGTGTTCCTGGTCGAACAGTAGCTTTGTATCCTTTCTCCTTTGTTCTTATGCGCCTCTTAGGACTCCAGAAGACTCCAGTGAACGTGCGCCACTTGCACCAGACCATGGTATCTCAATAAATTAAAAATTAATGAAATGTATATTAATAACTCTGTACATTAACTTACAATTAGAATGGAACCTTCCGGCTTGCACGAAGTGCAACAGGCAGTTGATAGAAATCTGACCGTAGCAAAAACATGCAGTTTGCCGAAAACTTAACCAAATAGAAGCACTGCAAATTGTTTCATGAATCAATTATATCACACTTTACATAAGCATAATAAGTAGCCCCGACAGTGTACTGAAAGTAATTGCATCACGTTTTGATTCTCCTAACCAGAATTACTTGATAGGCATTGGGGCTCATATCACGGATAGGATTTTAGTCCTATAAAGCTGTAACTCTCCCACACAAGTATTAACATAAATTTAAGATAATTGTTACTAACAAAAGTAGCTATGGATATATTCCAAAATAAACGTTTATTTGTATAAAGCACGGGAGTTACTCACGTAATAAGTCAGAGGGTTCCGACTATAGTTTCAACCACATTCGGACGCGGTCGCGATTCGCCTAGTAATCGCGACCGCGTCCGCGAGCGCCCCGTATTCTCCTTGAAAAAGACCACCGAATGTGGTTGAAACTATAGTCGGAACCCTCTGACTTATTACGTGAGTAACTCCCGTGCTTTATACATTTATAATGTGTCAAAACCACGTCAGTTTTAATAACAAAAACGTTTATTTATTATTTATTTATAGAATTGGAATGCCCGGTGCCTGATGGTGGCAGTGGAACGTGTAAAAATATATACGAATGCCCTTCACTGTTGGAGGTGTTAAGTAAACAGGATAAAACTCAGCAAGACGTGGACTTACTCAAAAAGTCGAAATGTGGCTTCGAGGGAACCACTCCAAAGGTAACCAGCAGACAGACTGCATCTCTCCATTTGGTATGATCCGGACATTCACCATAGTCACGAGTGAACTACCTATCTTCTAGGCAGGCATGAAATGAAATGAAATAACTTTATTCATAGATTTCGGGTAATACATGATGTTAAAAAAATTTTTAACAAAAAATGCAACCGACTTCAACACTCAAAAGTGTGAAATAGATTGTTGAAGTCGTAGTCTTGTTGAACCGACTTCGACAAGTTATTCCACACTTTTGAGTGTTGAAGTCGGTCGCATTTTTGTTAAAAAATTTTTTTTCACCCTTTTCAGTGACTTGTGCTACTCACGGGATGTCGATGTCTTCAACCGCGATAATAATATCATTAAAATACGCGTAGCACTTTTCAGTTATTGGAGTATAACTCAAAACCCGCTTGTCCGATTTTGATGAAAGTTGAATGGGACCACAACGGAAGTATACTCTATCTAACAAAAAAAGAATCATCAAAATCGGTTCATAAATGACGAAGATATCCGCGAACACACATAAAAAAAACATATATACGGTCGAATTGAGTAACCCCCTTCTTTTTTGAAGTCGTTTAATAAAATAGTTCTGTCCTGCCAAAATCTGCGTTTACAGACGTATGAATTGGTATAAACCACATATACGAATACAATAGTTTTAATAATGAGTACAGACTTTTATCAGCTAAACAGATTCGTTATATTTTATGGTCCAAAAATTCGTTTAAACTATTGAAACATTTCTCAGTTAACCACCGCGTCAGGCTTATCTTAAATCTATTAAATTCTTGCTCCATCGTAGACCGCATCATCACCTAACATCTATATATGTATGTATATAGCCCCGACCTCACACCTTGTGTTTTTTATTTATTCCCGAAAATAAAAGAAAAACCTTGAGGAAAATTATATGGATACCGAGGAAGCTGTGGCTACGTTTTAAAGGAAGAGTGGGCTTTTCTCAGTGGTTCCATCGGATGCAGCGATGTATTGGCGTGAAAAGGCACTATTTTGAAAAGATATAAAACTAATAACTAGCTAGTTTTTTCTTATTTTCTAAGAACTTTTAGTTTGACCGTAGCACACACATTGGCAGTAAATTTCAATAATTGAATTTACATCGTCAAAGGTGTTGAAAATAAAGTTCAAGTTCTAGGTGCATAATAAATAATACTAATTGCGATTGTGCAGTTGTAAGTTGATGTTATTTATGTGTCTAAACTACTTATGCACATAATGATTTATTAGATTAAGTACATTTAGATAAATTGTAACATGTGCCACTTATTCGAGTGGCTGCATCAAATATATAATAATATATATATTGACGGTCGCCGTGGCGCAGTGGTTAGTGTCAGTGACATGACTACTGTGTCTCCGGGACCCTGGGTTCGACTCCCGGCAGAGGCAAACAATTGTGCGATGAGTATAGATGTTTGTCCCGGGTCGCGGATGTTTGTGTGCTGTAATTGTGTGCGTCCATGCCTCCCGCGATACAGTGAATCGTAGTGCGAGGGTCTGTAAATAAATAACAATTTCAGGTTTGCTGCCCTTCCCCGTGCTACACTCCCGATGGTCAAGCGGGGAAATGCGTGAGCATCTACTCATGTCCGAGCCTCGCCGCGCTGCTGAGGGCACCCGTGTCTGCGGAGAACTTGCTATTTGTACAGAACTCTAAGTAAGTCATTTTGTACTTGTACAACGACTTCATAAGTTCAAGTTAATGCCAAATTAATTCAGCTCGCTGTATGCACTAATACAAAATACATATATTTTTTAATTTTCGATGATCCTTAAGGCTCTGGTAATGAATAGAGCTACTATGCGATTAGAAACTCGGAAAAAAGGTTCGCGAAGTTCTGTTCTTTCTACAATGCGTTACTTGCAGTAAATTGTGTATTATTCAATTAAAAAATAAACCCACTAATATTATAAATGTGAAAATTTGAATGGATAGATGGATGGATGTTTGTTACTCAATCACGCCAGAACGGCTGAACGGATTCGGATAAAATTTGGTATCGAGATAGCTGTTGACCCTGGATTAACACATAGGCTTATTATCATCATCACTATATCACCGTTTTTCATCACCACGCGGGTAAAACCGCGGGGAGCAGCTTTTAATTACATATTTACTAGCTGACCTGGCAAAGGTTGTTCTGCCATATGAATTATCGAAATGTCAAAGTGACACGACATTTCATTTAAATTAGGCACTTCACGTCAATAATCGGAATTTAAGTTATTTAGATATTTGTCCATACAAAAATACTTAAATCGCGATAAAAAATGGGGGTGGGGGTAGGACGGTGAAACATACTTTACGACCTAAGTATTCTCAGAACTACCAAATATACACAAAAACATAAAAATCAGGCAAGCCGTTTTGGAGTTGTGTTTTAACAAACACAGTGACATGAGATTTTTCATGTCACGTGAGAATAGGTATATATATATATATATATATATATATATATATATATATATATATTACAATGGTAGTGATTCGCTTAATTAACTGAACTAAACTAAAATGTTGGAAAACTAAATCAATTCTTATAAGGTTACGATAAAGTCTAAATTAATATGAGACTTATCAATAACATCACTAAAAATTAAATATATTTGTTAAATTTGCGGGTAGTTTTAGCGAAATTAAGTCGCCACTTATTTGGTCCCTACTAAAACTACCCGCAATTAGCCAGCAATAGAATAAAACTCGTCTAATATTAGTGAGAGCGTTGTATGGAGTTATATGAATTTGAATTTTAGCGTTAATAGAATACGAGCTATTTCAATTTGAAGAATTTTAGTGAATTTTAGCTAGTTCGTGTGGTTAACAGAATTAGGGCCATAGTCGATTTACTTGTATATTATATATTCTTACACGCGCCTAGCGGTAGTGGTGGGGCGAGCGGCAGACTGGCTATATAAACCAGACAGAGCCGAAGCGCGCACACTTTTACTCGGGCGCTCGCTGGCATCGGACGTCGACGCAATGACGTAACAAGTGGAAGGGGCGACCGACGTTACGTCACCGGCGCGGCAGGCTTGGACGAGTCATTCTACTTCGGTACATTGTACTGAGCAGACGTGCCTTATTTAGTCCACTGTTGGACACTTCTACCTGGGTACTCGGAGACATCAGACGTGGCTTAGGAGTCTACGTGAATTGTTGTCGTGTTTGGTGATATCGCGTTTTGTTATTTAATTTCAATGAAAAGTGTTGATAGTTCGCTTTGTATTTTCTGTTTAAAAATTGAATACACTTCTGATCGTCAAGATCAGAAGTGGGATTCGCTTAAAAACACGCGACCTTGATCGTGCGCCATCTCTCTAGCTGCGAATAACTTTTGTTCGCATTACAAACCACAACGTGTTAATTACTTTCTTTGTTCTGTTGTTTGTGTGTTTTACAGTGGAAATATGACGGTTTGTGTGTTTTACAGTGGAAATATCACGGTTTGTGTGAATTTAAATTTTGAAAATTACTACGAGTCGATTATTCATTTTTGTTTGCTAAATTATTTTGCATGCCGAACTATCACGTCGAGTACGCTATTGTCGCACTCCATTGCTTCCTGTGATTACAGGTGAAGCCAGTGCGTAGTCTGTCTAAATGCGATTGTTATGTGAAATAACAGCGTAATTAATTTGGGCAATTTCTGATCGTTTATAAATTTTCAAAGTACCCACAGTTTTATACCGCCGTTAAATGAAGTTGGTTTAAGCTACCGTGAAAATTACACATTGCGCCTAGTATGTGAGATTGATACCAAGGAAGTAGAACGCTCTTGTAGTGTTACAACTGGGATTATGTTTTTCAAAATGTTTAGTAGGTTTGTGCCATTTTTAATAAGTGCGTTTGTTCTGTTGGCTACTGACGATTGAAGCTGGAAAGCATAGAATTTCGAGAGATCAAAGTTCTAATTCAGAGGTTTAAAAGTCAAGGTCAGGTAGGCCGAGTCCTAGGAAAGCACACGATTTACCAATACCGATGTAAAGACCAATTTGTGTTTATTTGTTTGAAATAATTCGCAGAATTTCGGCCTGGCAGACGAATTCCCGATGCGTGTGGGCTCTGGCTTGGCTGGCGCATCCTCGATACGTGTGGGTTCTGGCCTGGCAGACGAATGCCTGTTGTGCGAGCTCCGGCCTGGGAGATGCATTCCTATTGGGTGTAGGCACCGACATTGTCACTATTTCGTACCTCGACATTGTGGTACCCGCAGCACCGACTTTGTGACTATTTCGTACCTCGACATTGTGGTACCCGCAGCACCGACTTTGTGGCTATTTCGTACCTCGACATTGTGGTACCCGCGGCACCGACTTTGTGACTATTTCGTACCTCGATATTGTGGTACCCGCAGCACTGACTTTGTGACTATTTCGTACCTCGACATTGTGGTACCCGCAGCACTGACTTTGTGACTATTTTGTACCTCGACATTGTGGTACCCGCAGCACCGACTTTGTGACTATTTCGTACCTCGACATTGTGGTACCCGCAGCACCGACTTTGTGACTATTTCATACCTCGACATTGTGGTACCCGCAGCACTGACTTTGTGACTATTTCGTACCTCGACATTGTGGTACCCGCAGCACTGACTTTGTGACTATTTCGTACCTCGACATTATGGTACTCGCAGCCCCGGCATTGTGGCTATTTCGTGCCCCGACATTGTGATACTCGCAGCCCCGGCATTGTGGCTATTTCGTGCCCCGACATTATGGTACTCGCAGCCCCGACATTGTGGCTATTTCGTGCCCCGACATTGTGGTACTTGCAGCCCCGAAATTGTGGCTATGTAGAGTTTGACGGCATTTCGTAATGCATCTTAGAATCGGTCTGAAAAGTGTCTGATGCAGTAAGCTGTGTGTGATGAATGTATTGAAGAAATTTAGCTGACATAGATATAGCTTGGAGTGTATCGGTGACAGAGGGCCTTGATTGGGTGATGAATGAAAGAATAGAAAACGACACATGCTGTTATGGCGCCACGAATGTGCGCTGGGTGTTTGCTCTCTGCTTGTTTGCTGAAGGCGGGGTCTCGTAGCACACGAGCTCTGGCAGCTGCTGCTGCTGCTGCTACTGCGATGAATGGACTTTGCCGGGTGCTTCGTTCGGCCTTCTTCGCGAGTTGTGAGCCACGCCACATGAAAATCTGCATTTTTTGATACATGCCTAGTGATTTGCTGGGCCAGCGTGTGGATAAGTATGTCAGTAAGCCAAGTTTGTGTCAGACGGAACGATTCTCAGCTGAACATGTGTTGTGGTGTATTGTGTTAACGAAAAATGCCTGAAGAACCTGACGGGGACGTCAGGGTGTCAGGAGAGGCCGTCTTACACGCGCCTAGCGGTAGTGGTGGGGCGAGCGGCAGACTGGCTATATAAACCAGACAGAGCCGAAGCGCGCACACTTTTACTCGGGCGCTCGCTGGCATCGGACGTCGACGCAATGACGTAACAAGTGGAAGGGGCGACCGACGTTACGTCACCGGCGCGGCAGGCTTGGACGAGTCATTCTACTTCGGTACATTGTACTGAGCAGACGTGCCTTATTTAGTCCACTGTTGGACACTTCTACCTGGGTACTCGGAGACATCAGACGTGGCTTAGGAGTCTACGTGAATTGTTGTCGTGTTTGGTGATATCGCGTTTTGTTATTTAATTTCAATGAAAAGTGTTGATAGTTCGCTTTGTATTTTCTGTTTAAAAATTGAATACACTTCTGATCGTCAAGAATATATATATATATATATATATATATATAATACAAGTAAATCGACTATGTCTAAACATATAGAGTACGTATAATGTACAGGAAGCTGTATGATAGCACATATTAGTATCGCTGCAATAAAGACTAATAATTCAAAGTAATTTGCATTAAGTTGTAAATGTCATAGGGTAAAACAATAATTACCTACCTTTGACAATTTTAAAACGGCAAACTAAGAAATCCTTACAATATTATAAAGTTAATATTTTCCTCATAACATATACATTTACCTCTTGGCAACAACTTGACTTCTAAGAATGTTAAGCCACACATTTATGCCACTCTGCAAACAAAATATTGACAGAAATCATTTACCTCAAATGTACCATGATCACTATTGTGAGTCGACAAATGTTTGTCAGTCGGTCGGTCACTCAGTTTACAATGGATGCTACATAGTAAAAGAATACATGTTAAATCCATAGTAAATCAGTATATACCAGACATCCAACCTAATATATACCTACAAGCCTTGTGATAGGTGCGATTTGCGCGCGTTACGATCGACACAATTAGATAAAGTCTTCCATAAAAGTATAAGCTTGCGGTATAGATATAGGATAATATCGTGTGATATAGTGTGTGTAAGAAAAAAAAAAACTATGCAAACCGACCTCCATTAGATCTTCTGTACATTTTTAACACTTTGTTGATATTAAAAGTAAATACTTAACTGATTAAAAATATATTATGTAAACAATATTTAGTGATGATTCCGCGACTTTAATTTATTCCAGGCTAACTTCTGTGTAACTGGAAACCCCTCAACACGTGTATTTGTAGGATTGTGCCACGTGGCTTTGCACGAGGCATCCTCAGGAGATGTTCACACGTTGGCCGACAGGAAGAGAGATTCTCGTTAGCCTGGGATAATTTTACGTCGCAGAATTATCACTGAATATATTTAATATATTTTTCATATGGATTTCCGCCCGAATCTATAAACATAATTAACTGATTTTTAATAATTTTTTTTGGGACCCGTTTTAAGGTATATCATATCGAACGAGAAAACATTTTTTTGAACTGGATCAATAAATGTAGGTTATTCGAAGGTAAACAATCATCACATTCTTGGTTTGGATTTTTGTCCAACCAAACTGTCACCAAACACAGTGTGCTCAGGCAGCATTCCTGGAGAGCCAGTCTAGCGTCATAATATCTTTGGCCACATCGTCAGAGAGCATCCAGTGGGATAGTGCTTACGCTAGATCTATACAGTATATGAAAAAAAATGAGTCGTTTGTAAAGCTACTTGAATATTTCCATCAATTTTGCCACAACATTGCCACAGTGACGAGCTAGTGCGTCGTAACTATAATCCTAGAATAAACTTGTATCAAGGAACCTTTAAGCGCTAATGTCAAGGGCTTTTGGACCAGTTCAACTGGTTTTGCATTAAAACGGATCCATCTGGTTACGACTCAATTCATAAGCCAACCTGCACCACGGGTATCGCGTGTATGTCTGTAATTTTTGGATGTAATAAGATATGGATATGGATCCATATCTTATTACATCCAAAAATTACAGATCATTTTGTAGATTTTCGCCGTAAAATTACTACATTAAATTAAAAAAGTTGAATGACGATCACATTGGAAAAAGCGAAGTTCGTTCACCGTTTTCCGTAGATCCCACAGGAAAGTCACGATGTGGTCCAAAACCATAGTGAACGCAATCCCGAGCAAGTAATACCGTGTTCCAGGAGCCAATGGCCTCTCCCAGAAAATACTTAGCATATGTCATAAGAAGACAATATTGAACATTTTTTATTGTCTTACTTATTAAATACTAATTATTATAAAGAGGAAAGATTTGATTGATTGTATGTTTGTTTGCATTGAATAGGCTCCGAAACTACTGAACTGTTTTAAACAATTCTTTTACTGTTGGGAAGCTGCACTATCCCCGGGTGACATAATATTATTTTTTTTTAAATAGGGATCCTTATAATTTGTAATTGTTTCACCCGTGCAAAGCCGGGGCGGATCGCTAGTTAAATATAGTTTATGCTAATGATTAGTACGTCAACAGATGTACAGGATCTCTACAGTACAGCGTTTGCTGCGGCCCTCCCCGAGACCCCAACGCGGTGTTACCCAGCGGCAGCTGCGCCTCCACCGTCTCCGCGTTCCCCCCCGACCCCAGAACAGAGTGTTGCGGCGTGGACAGCAGGGTTGGAAACAGAATTGTAGGTCAGTACCGGACCTCATAGAGTTTATATTCTATGTGTTTTATACCCTCGTGGACTCAACCTACTAGTTGTGATTTGCTTCGAATTAATTTTATTTATTTATTCATAACAATAACTAACATAACAGTTATATAAACCAAAGCGTTACAAATTGGTACTAATTTATAACATAATAATCTAATAACATTATTTCTATTTGACAATTTTACCATAAAAAATACAAATTATTTATTATGTCAAAAGGGTATCCGTAATTATTATAAAATTAAAGTACACTAAAAATTAAAGTACACTAATATATGACCAATCTTTGGATTAATAAAAATATAATTAAAACTGAAATCCTTTTTATTTGACTAGTTATTATGATTGCAAGTTGTATAAAAATGTGCTGATAATCTTTTCATACTTTTGAATTAAATCGTAATAAGTATTTGGGCAGAGCCAAATTCAGAAACTAAATCTATCTAGAAAAGTTTCACCAATCGTGTTTCGGTTTTTTATTTGACTAGATTAGATCCTTAAGTTATGTTAGGCGTAAAATTCAAAACTATACCTTTTCGGGCCTTCGAGAGAAAACGGATAGAAAATGTAAATAATTCTTTAATATTTTTATATATTACCTTAAGTGAGCAATATAATACAATGTAACTCGACGACGAAAGTCCCCTGACAGATTTTGTATCAAAAATACACCTATGGTCAACTACAGAGTGAGACAGGAGATACGCATCATCGTCTTACATCTCTGTTTAATAGTTACATTTTGAAAACCAATTTCTGCGTATGTACTCTCGTTCTTTACAAAGTCATTTAAAGTTATAATACAACTATAATATCTTTTTAATAGACATAATCCCAACCATAAACACTTATGTCCTTGTGGAATACAACATTATTGAAAGCACCTTAGACAGAAAAGTAGTACCTTTATTGTACGGGTGCACTTTTTTTCCCGGACTGCATAACCGTGCCCGAGGGATAACGAAAAGGTGAAAAAATTATTAAATATGAGTTATATATAGCAATTCGCCATCGCTATATGGTAAATATACCACCTATACGTAAGAAGCGTTTTGCTTCCACTTTCTTAATGCGTACTGCCAAGGAATGGAACTCGTTGCCCGAGTCTGTGTTTCCCGATATGTACAACCCTGGAGTCTTCAAGTCGCGAGTGAATAGGTACCTTCTAGGTTTGCGTGCTAAATCCTAGGCGTCGTCATCACTTAACATCAGGTGAGACAGTTGTCAAACGCAAACTTATAATATGTATAAATAAATATATATATATATATAGTATACTCAGCTGACCCCTACTAATATTATAAATATTTTATCCTAAACAATAATCCACCGTAATATAGATCACGCGGAACGTATACCTAAATCTCGCATTATTCATTAAAAACTATAGAGTGCATTTTGCATTTGTACAACGAATTTCCGGTAAATAACAAGAGCTCGACGCGCTATCCAGTTCTTAGATAACAATTTTTTTAGGCTTTCGCCTAGTTTGGGTCTCAAAGCTTATAATGTCTTGAAGTAGTGTACTCTTTGGGAAATAAAAGTTTTAAAAAAATATTATTTATTATTTTTTTAAAAATCTAGACGTATCTCGTGATAGTATTAAAACACAAATCCTTGGATGTTTCCAGGCGGCAACGTAACTGCAGTGGACCAGTACCCGTGGCTGGTGATCATAGAGTACATCAACAAACAGTCCAAGATCAACCTTCTGTGCGGGGGCGCGCTCATCAGCGGGCGTTATGTGCTGACGGCTGCTCACTGTGTCACTGGCGATGTTCTACAAATAGGCACACCGTGAGTACTGAACACCTACGGTCTATTGGGGGAAAAATATACCAAAAAATGGAACCGACTCCAACACTCAAAAGTGGGAAATAACCTGTCGAAGTCGGTACAATCATCACAATATTTGTACCGACTTCAACAAGTTATTTCATACTTTTGTTACTTATATATATATATAAGTAAGTGTATATCAGTCATCAGGTTACCACAGTACAGGCTCTGCCTAGTTTGGGACCTGAAGACCTTGTGTGAATGTTGTCCCATATTATTTTTATTATATTTTTAGGAAGAACGTACGTTTGGGGGAGTACGACACAAAGAACGACGGTAGAGACTGTGTTCCCGTAGAAGCTGGGGGACAAGACTGCACAGAAGGAGTAATCATCATCTCAATAGAGAAGACCATCGCTCATCCCGACTACAGCACTTCACGAAGACAGTCCCCGAATGATATAGCTCTGATCAGACTGACGCAAAATGCTCCATTCACAGGTGAGATGATATTCGAATCAAACGCTCAATTATGTCGAACCAATTACGGTCAACACTCACCCTTGTACCGTATGCGTTCATACTACAATGATGTCCGTCATCACATCGATATCTTCAATGCATCGGTCAACACCATAAAAACATTTTTTTAAATTCCATAAACTGTTAACTCATATTCCTTACTGTTCAGATGTTATCACTTTCAAAAACGGTGTGAAATATTTAAGTGCATGTTGTGTTCGCATCTAGAAGGCTGTTGTCCTAACATGTCTGTATAGTACTGTTTTCTGTGTTATTTTGTTGTAACGTCTAGTTTGTGAACCTAATAAAAAAATAAAAATAAAAATTCAACATTTCAGACTTCATCCGCCCCATCTGCTTGCCCACCGAGGATATCACGGCGAATCCTCCCCTGGAGTTAAGCATGTACGCCGCGGGCTGGGGGGCGGTGTCCACCAGGCAAGCGTCCAGTAACGTCAAACTTCACGTGGACTTGCCGTTTGTGGCCAAAGAAGTGAGTACTCTATCTCATGTTTGTATCATTTGAAGAGAGAAAATGCCACTCGTGAATTGAGAAGACAAGACTGCAATTTTATTGTCATCTTTTTGAATATTTTAATAAAAACCATTTAACATTTATGCCATTTATAGGCTGACAACAGCTAGATGCTATATAGTAATTACTTATGACGGTCTCCGTGGCTATGTCGTCACTGACATGGCTTCTGGTCCTCAGTACCCTGGGTTCGAATCCCGGGAAGGGTAAACAATTATGTTGATGAGCATGGATGTTTACCCCGGGTCACGGACGTTTTCCGTGATGAGCTATATGTTTGTTTGTTAGCTGTGTAGTGCGGCGGGGTGTAAGAATGCGTTTGTTTGTTTAAAAAAAATATATTTTACACAAACGCTGTAAGAACCGTTGCATAATATTGATTTCTAATTTTCAGATATGCGAGCCAGCCTACAAAACAGGCGGAAGGAACCTTAAACTGACAAAGGGCCAGATATGCGCCGGCGGGACCGCCGGCAAAGACTCTTGCAAGGGAGACTCGGGAGGCCCGCTCATGTTCGAGAACGGAAGAACTTACGAGGTGATCGGGATAGTCAGCTTCGGACCGACACCATGCGGCTTGGCCAACGTTCCCGGCGTATATACCAAAGTATACGAGTACAATTCCTGGATAAGAAACACGATTGTAGCGTAAATGTAGATAATTACTATCAATGACCATAGACTTCAAGATACTGTTAAATAAGAAAAAGTCCGAACGCCATTTAACTGCAGGATATGAAGGTGAACGCACGCGTCGTCGTCTGAAAGTTGATCGGCAATTGTTTTCGCTTCGTTCAGTGGCCCGAAAACAAACCACTGCCGAAATAGCAACGTGTAACAATTGAAATTGTAAGATTAAAAAGGAGCTTTCGTCAATGCTTTAAGCAACACGCTAAAACTTGCCTACAAACTGAAAACTGGTAGCATTTTTACTATTATAGCCCAAACTGACTACAATTATGAAATAATAAATAATGAGATTTTCAGGATTCAGATATCCGGCATTGTGAACTGCGTTTACCTTTGAGGATCAAAAAATCAATCAATCATCAATGTTCAAACCGTTCACCTAAAAGAGCGTGATGCCGTAGTGATGGTATGATTTCACACTAAGCGGTTCAAGCCAGGTTTTATAACTGCTCAGAACTTGAATGGATTTTACAAAGCTGATACTAAGGAAGAACCTAAAAGAGTTTTCTAACGCTAAATCAATACTAAATATCGTGTAATTTTTTTGAAACTCAATTCGTCGCAATATTAAACTTTTATATAGCACGATCGTTTTTTGTAGCTATCTAGCAAACATCTGTAACGATTTGGATGAATGTTTTTACATGGAGATATACTTAATTTGTTTCTCGTACCTGTAAAGGTGTCCCGTCTGGGAAAACAGTCGCATTTTAATGTATAATATTCAATTATTAAAATAGTATTTATCAAAGATTAAGAGTTACAAGTACATAGGAATGAAATAAATTAAGCAAATTAAAGGAACTCTTTAAATGAGTCGTAATCCCTTCTGGATCTCAACGCTGTATTAGGTCTTATATTAGTAAAGATATGATTATGTCTGTCTGTCTTTCTGAAAATCATTGCCATTCGGGAGAGACTACCCACACCACAGTTAATTAACTCCTAGTGGGGTAGAAGATAATATGTACAACCTTAATATTTCCACTGAACGAGACAATAGATGAACAATATTTAATTAATAGCATATAAGTAAAAAAAAGAGAATTGTATTCGTTCTTCTGGAACTCCACCAATACCTGTCTGATTATTTAACAATTATGCAATTTTTTATGATGAAATTTCAATTGAGATTATAACAAAAGTTTAGTAAGTACTGAATGTCTTTTAATTAATAACTTTAATTTAGTATTTTACTCTTATATATGTATATAAGATAACAAAAATGTATGTACATATGTGATACGTATGTATGCATGCTACACATGGATACGTTCAATTATTTCATACATACATAAATTATATTATTATATAGATATTATATAGATAGGCAAGGACCACAGTCATCCAAATGCTACGATCCCGGCACACTTCATTCGCTTCACCCACGCTCATCAGACCTTCCATACAAGAGCGTCGGTTTAGAGCGTAAGAAGTGAGTTTTTGACAATTATAAATATTGATTTTGTATAAAAAGTGGTATAATATTAATTTTATATTTATGAGTTTCATATTTTATTTGGTTACTTTAATGTTTCTATTGTTGCTTTACATCAACACTGTATGAAGACGCCGCGGAGGAGAGTTCTACGCTCTTGTCGCCGCTCGGACCTGGGGGCCTACCACCAACTCTTATAGCAGTATTATTGTAATCTTACTTTGAATTTTCGTACCACAAGGCCACATAAGCAATGTTACTTTAATGTTGTTTAGACTAAGCAGTTTTGTGACGTAAACCTCTATTTCGTTCACTCAAAGCGTACCATGAGCCAGCGCCAACGAAAGCGACAACGCTATATGAAAATATAATGTTGTCTCGCTTGCCCTTACAGCAGGAATGTTTCTTCGTTCATTCTACACGTCACTGAGCGATAATAAAACAATAATGTTTTAAGACGTTCTTGGTACGAATCTGAGCATTATTACTTTAAGCTTGATGACGTTCTTGAAACATGATGGTTTTGTAAAAGTTGATGGTACGGCCCCTGAACCACTGAAGATGTCGACCGCAGTGATCGACGAAACGTCTGGAACACAAGTTTCACATAGACCACGGCCAAACAGCCCGGAAGCAATACATACAACACTGTATGAAATGTTTTTTACAATGGCCGAATTAATAATCAGCAAAGGATGTAAATAAAATATTTTTATCAGCATGATGCCACACATTAAAATACTGCCCCGCGCATACTAGTAGCGGTCCGCGGTTCCATCCGCGTGGACCACGGTTTTCCAACATCAGTTATCCCACGGGAATAAGTCGTTTTCCAGAATAAAAAGTAGCCTATGTCCTTCTCTAAGGTCTCATCTATCTCCATACCGAAATTCATCGAAATTTGTTCATCGGCTAAAGCCTGAAAACGTAACACAGATATAAAAGAACTGATGGTTTTTTTGGGATACAGGAAAAACATAATATACTATTATAAATGTAAAAGTAAGAGTTACTTTCACACTTGTATACCATCAATTCATTTTATTAAAATCTATAAAGCCGTTAAGCGGTGAAGAGGTAACAAACACACATTACACACATACTTTCGCATTTATACTATTAGTGTGATTTGGTTAAGTGTGGCGTAACATACTTCGTCAAATCATTGCATTTTTACTACGCTACTGGACCGATTTCAAATATTCTTTAACCATTACAATTTAACATTATCCCTGATTAACAAAGGATTTTTAGGCAAGAAAAAAATAGGCATCTTTACTAAGACTGCAATCATGTTACCGTGCCAAGCCGGGGCGGACTGCTAGTTTAGTTATATTTCTAAAGGGTATATATATATGACAAACAAGCCGACGCGACGAGCCGTTTAGTTCGTAGTTAAGTTAGAAAACCCGACTTATCAACAAATATATCAAACCACTGGCTGAAATGTACCACACAAATAGTTCTGATGATTGAATAATAGCTATGAAAGAACGGATTTTTGAAAATTCAATTCCCTATAATCACAACGGGGTACCATACCTATAATTGTGGTCCAATGGTCAGTTCAAACAGGCTGACGATGATCATGAAGACCTAGTTACATACATTGCTACACATATATTACACACACAAATGCACACATTCATAACGCTTCCAGAAATACAACACACACACACACACACTAAACAAGTAGTTTTTATAGCTGTTTATATTATAAATTATGTATTTACTTGACGTAAGCTAAGTCTTTTCTGGGAGAGGCCATTGGCTCCTGAAACACAGTCCCACTATTTCAGGAGTCTTTGGGTTCACTATTTGTTTGTACACGAACTATGTCAATAAAGTATTTTTGTATTTTGTTTGTTATTTTGTATTTTGTAATTAAATTAATCTGTGAGTTCTGGAGCGATAACACGATAATCATAATCCGCGCGGATGAATCCGCGGCGAGCCACTCGTAAAATAGATATGCATGCTGCATGGTGCACTATGCATGGTGGTACGGTACTTTCGAATACCTGCCTGACTAGCTACCACCCTCGAGTTTGAAAAACTGTCACCAAACACATAGTGTATTCAGGCAGCAATCCTTGAGAGCCAGTAAGCATTCTAGGTCTAGCGTGATAACATCTTCGACCACATCGTCACTGACCAAGTGAGATAGTGGTCAAACGCTATATCTACACAGTGTAAAAAACGCTTTCGTCAACGTTTTAAGCAACACGGAAAATTACTTATTTTTGGTGTCAAAATGCGGAGTGTACGCAAACAAACAATTCGTCTAACAGCCAGTTTAGCATTGCACAGACTCCGCGAAGCCAAAATAGCAAAAAAAATCAAGAAAGGAATTTTGTATGGACTTCGCGCAACCACAACGTCATACCGGCTTTAGTATGTACCCAAGCCGGTTTGTTTACAATACAGCGGAGATGGTGTTTCAAGAGTACAGGAGTATTTTCCTTAACCAGTATACCGATGGAGCTTTGCAATGGCGATCGTGTTGTTAGTATTGGGGCTCTTCACGCCATATGTCTGCTCAGCCAGTAGAAGTAAGTTTTACTATTCATATTTCACTTTCATCCTAATACTAATACGAATTTCTAAATTCAAATGTTTGTATGTAATTGTATAGGTGTTCGAATTTCTAAATTCAAATGTTTGTATGTAATTGTATAGGTGTTCGAATTTCTAAATTCAAATGTTTGTATGCGTTTGTATAGGTGTTAATCTGTTTCAAGGAGTTTTATCACAGTAATATTATATTACCGTGGTTTTATAGTTCATATCATGCCAGGGGGGACGTAGCTACGTTCAAATTTTTATAGGAATAAAATCGGAAGGCTTTGTCTATATATCTATTAGAGGTCAGATGGCAAAGCGATAGATTGGTATTTTTGTGGTGTTTTATAGCCGTGGGTTCAAATCCCACAAGCAGTCGAATTAGTACCTTCAAAGATTTGAATATTACTAGTTGTAATATCCTTAGAGAGTTATGCGGCCATCTTAAATTTACTTTTTATATTAGTTACCGCTCAGCGCTATAATAAATGAAATTATGTACGGTCCTTAGATCAGGAAAAAAATGTAAGATACTTTATCGATAAAGATTCCTAGGGGATATGTAGGGTTTTCCTACAATCTTTATTTACTTTGGCGCGTCAGACTATTCCTAGTGGCAATTGGGTTAGACAATATTATTCTAAGAAGTAGCAGCGGACGGGTTTAAACAGAAGAGCAGAACCAGCTTAACATCTCTTTTATCCTTGTCTCAGTAATTTAGTTTAAATTTTTCCTTCAGTTTATATTATTTTTTCCTTATGGAAAAACCACGTATCAATAACGAATATATAATTGCAACATGTTGTTGTTGATAGTGGCCAACGAGCAGCATCTTGCTTTTAACCGACTTCAAAAAAGGGAGAGGTCCTCAATTCAAATCATGTTTTTTCTATGTTTCTTTATCTAGAACTTTCGACTGGGTGAACCGACTTCAATGATTCTTTTTTATTTGAAAGCTGGTGCTTCCGGTGTGGTCCCATTTAAATTTGAAATATAACAAGCTTTTTTTGGGTAACACTCCAATAACTGAAAAGTGCTACGCATACGTCGATGACATTATAGTTGCGGGTGGAGAAATCGGTGAACATACACAATGACAATTGATCCCGTGAGTAGCAAAGGTCACGGAAAAGGGTAAAAAAAAATACCAAAAAATGGAACCGACTTCAACACTCAAAAGAGTGAAATAACTTGTCGAAGTCGGTACCATGCGCAGAATATTTTGATTGTAGTTACTTTTGAACTATCATGGTACCGACTTCGACAAGTTATTTTACACCTTTGAGTGTTGAAGTTGTTTCCATTTTTTGGTATTTTATTTCATAATAAAACCTTACTAGAATAAAGTATTGAACATTTATATTAGTATAAATCAGCGCCACCTAGCCATTTAGGAAGCAAGTCGAATGACTGTTGGTAACCAATCTTCTAGGAATTCGCAAGTGTGCACTTGATGAAGTCGCGAGGTTAGTAGATATGCTTTTGTTTTGTAATATCGTATTGTTATATATATAGATGCATGTAGTTTTAAAACAATGTTCACAATTCAACGCTCATAAAATAACTGCCGTAGCACTTGCTCGTGATCAGCTAATTCGACAACAAAACTTGATATATATGAGTTTCGTGGACATTTATACTCTTTGGGTACATACATTATACATGGAATACATATATACTCTCTTTGCTCTATAACATTCTGTTCAACCGTTTCACTCCCAGTTACTTAAAAATTCGCTTTGCATTTCTCCATTCTCGCCACCCTCATGTTCATCTTAGGTCATCAGATAACTTACGCCTTATCACACCGGAACAACACACTGTGTTTTACGACACATCTTTTTCAGTGCAGGCGGTCCGTCTCTGGAATGCACTACCCGTCACAATTAGACAAGCACAATCACTCAATATTTTTAATAATCAGGTCACAAAGTTTTATCTTTCCTCTATTACCTAAAATATCTTTATCGTACTGAGTTCCATGTTGTTTGTGTACAATATTTATCTTATTTATTTGTCTGAATATTTATGTATATAAATTTATATGTATTTAATATTATATATATATATATTAGGTATGTATTAATATTATTATTATTTTGTTAAATTCTATTTAATATGACACACCACCCTCCGAGATTATCTATTATCAATTATTCTCCATCCAAAGGTTGTCTGGAAGAGATCGCTCTTAGCGATAAGACCGCCTATTGAACATTTCTCATTGTAAATATTTTTTTTTTAATTTCTGTAATTTTGTGTCAATAAAGTATATTTGTATTGTATTGTATTATATACTCATGACTATACTTCGCATTCTTTATACATATACATATGAGTTTTACGGTTCATTAACACAAATTTTAGGAGGAAAAATTCGGCTCCTCTTTGAGTTTGAACCAACACACCTACAGAATACTTATTAGTAATTCATACAATCAAAGGTAGATGGCGCTAAAGCAAATATCCCCTTAGATGTTAAATAAATAAAAAAAGGAATAAATTCGGCCGCTACTGGAGTGCTTATTTATTTATATATGTTCTAGAACCAAATTTGTTTATGTTACATATATATATATACACAGGTACATAATATGTGAGATTTAGTTACGTAATTATGCCCTCTTACTAAACATTGCATTTTTCGCCGACAACATGAAACTTTAGAACTTATATCAAGTCGCATTTTTTATTGGGAATAGGCAGGCGTTTCACCACTATCTCACCTGATGTTAAGTGATGATGCGGTCTACGATGGAGCACGACTGCCTAGAAGATACCTATTCACTCGTGACTTGAAGATACCCAAGATCGATGTGGTAACCCTACATCTAGCACTGGATGCTCTATCCTTCAACTGATGACGAAGACGATGATGAAGGGCAGAAAAACTAAGTCTTCTGAGCATGTGAAGCAATACTTTACAACGAATTTCTTTCAGAGAATATTTCAAAAAAGTAAAAGTTCAATACGTCTCTTTCTCTTGACATCTTCCAGATGCTGCGTGTCTAACGCCTGGGGGTGATGACGGCACGTGCCAGCCCTTGAGCGAGTGTCCTTCCTTGCTCGAGATCTCCAACAATAAGAATGCAACACGACAAGAGATGGACTTGCTTTTGAAGTCTATGTGCGGTTTCCAAGACGTATGTAAACCAAATGTGTCCAACGCACGATCGAAAAATCCTACTAATATTATAAATGCGAAAGTTTGTGTGTATGTGTATGTTTGTTACCTTTTTTTTTACATATTATAAGTTTGCGTTTGACAACTGTCTCACCTGATATTAAGTGATGACTTTGTCTAGAATTTAGCACGCAAACCTAGAAGGTACCTATTCACTCGCGACTTGAAGACTCCAGGATGGTACATATCGGAAAACACAGACTCGGGCAACGAGTTAGTATATAGATACTTCATACTTTCAACCTTTTCACGCTCAAACGGCTACACCGATTTGGATGAAATTTGGTATGGAGATAGCTTATACCCTGGATTAACACATAGGCTTAATTTCATCATCACCATCACCACCGTTTTTCATCACCACGCGGGTACAACCGCGGGGCGCAGCTAGTCTAAAACATCTTTAAAAACATGCAAAAAATATATAATTGTTTGGCTAAAAATGACCATGCTCAGGACCGATTTATTATGTATAAATTTAAACAAACGATAAGTTCTCAAAACTCTTATCAGACATGAAACATTTTAAACATATCATGGAATTATATTTAAAAAAACGGCACCTGCATATTAACGCCACCGCAGCAGAAGTTCGCAGTACTTAAGTCGGACTGAACCAGTGTTAAACCACAAGTCTCTATGAAGATTTCCCCCTACATGTAGCACACACATAAAAACACCCCACCAAAAAAAAATCTAGGTTCTAGGATGAAACTGCGACAAATCAGCGCGCGAGCCGCGCGAACGAAGCGAGCTTACCTCAGCAGCAGCCGGCGAAGCGCTAAAAAGTATGTTAATACGTAAGTTAAAAAAAAACTAAACTGGTTTAAATCAAATTTCTATTGGACCAGTCTGAAAGCAGGTTTTTTATCTAATTATTTTTTATGCAATATTATCCATATATTACGAAAAACTCTTTTTTTGCAAATTTGTTCATTGACAAAAGTGAGACAAGATTAATCGTTACCTATATCTACTATAAAGCGATGGCGCATATCCGTAAGTCAGATCAACCGATGATAGTATAGGGACGGTGGTATTAAATTATGTAATTCCAATGCACATTTTCCGATAGATGTATCCGATAGAAAACCGATAGATAAGCATTCTACGCGGGTGCTCAAGGCTCTGAAGCCTACGTTATCACAAAGAGTCGTGGCCGATGACCTTAATTGCAATATAAAATACTATATGTTTCAGGTGTGCTGTCCAAATCCGAATCCATGTTCAACCCCTGAAGGGCACCAGGGTGAATGTGTCAGCATCTACTTCTGCCCACACCTCGCGAACTTGGTGAAAATCCCACTCACTCCGGACAACATACAATACCTCCGGAATTCTCGGTAAGTCTTACTTACTCCTACTCTTTTTTTAGAGTCCGCAGTTAATCGACCGGTTGGAAGCGCCTCGCATCCAACCCTTACCTACGATCTTAGTACCTGAGTAAGACTACGTCTGTCCACATTATCGGTAGCCATCCTATTTTGTCTGTTTTATATTTTTGAATGTATCTCTGCAGATGCGCAGGTAAAGATAAGTACAGCGTGTGCTGTGGTCCACCTCGAGTGCAGAGTTCGGAGGTGATCCGTGGTAACTGCGCCGCTAACGTGTCTCCACACCCGCCCGACCCACGGTCCGACTGCTGCGGCATTGACCCAGGAGAAAATAACTATTTGATCTCCTATTGTGAGTGGAACGCAGAGAATTTTCAAGTTCTAATCTATCTAATTTCATAATATTCACATCAATATTGGCCTGGCCGGTTGGCGCAGTTGGTGGCACTCTGCCTTCTGCGCCGCTGGTCCTGGGTTCGTTTGCCGGACGGGTCAAACATTTGTGAGTATGATCATGTCTGTTTGACCTGTGTCTGGGTGTAGATATGTATATAAGTATATATCAGTCATCAGGTTACCATAGTACAGGCTCTGCCTAGTTTGGCACCTGAAGACCTTGTGTGAATGTTTTAAAAAAAAAAAAAACATCTCGCATCAGGTTTTGTCCCGCCCTCTTTGCCTGTAAGCACCCGCGAGTCTCTGTACCATCATCGGCACCTGTTTATTTATTAATTTGAATCCCAACGTAATTTACACTGATACAAGAATTTAATAAATGCTAAGTGTCACTATAATTATAGGGGACGGCAACTTGCGTAGAAAAGGGTGCGAGCAATATCTAGCTAATTAGCTATTGATCACCGCTGCCACAATTATCATAATGATTGTGAAATTACATTTGGAGCCCTCAAAGATGAAATGTATATCAAATTTGGTTCTCTCTGGGGATTTGCCAATACTCGCCACGCTTGGCAGGCGGATTGGCGAGCGCAGTATGATTTCCAATCCTCAGAAGGCGCTGCTGAATGTCTTACGTGGTCCCTTAGCCGATTCTTACGGCACCCGCGGAAAGAGATGGGGGAGTACTATTCTAGGCCGGTACCACCACGGCATCAAATTTAGTTAAAAACATTTGAGTATAGGAATATGTTAAATAGATTAACATTGTGATAACAGCGACATCTCTGGACCAGTTCCCGTGGCTGGCCATCATAGAGTACACGAGCGGGGACGAGGTCAAGATGCTATGCGGAGGGGCTCTCATCAGCGGGCGATACGTGCTCACTGCAGCCCACTGTGTTACTGGAGATATCTTGAAAGCCGGCATACCGTAAGTGTTCCTAAACCCCTATTTTCCGCTGGGCATAAACACGTGCCCAGAACGGGCACGATCTGCAAGACCTCCTAGTTCCTGTCAGATCACTAAAAGATGACAGATATTTAAATTCTTCATCATCATCATCATCTCAGCCATACGATAAAAGTCCACTACCTACTGGACATATGCCTCGCCGCCCCCATTGATTTCCACAAGGACTTGCTAACGACTGGCTAATGCAATTGCAATGAAACACCACTTTTACTGAGAGAATTGTCATCTTCATTATTTCATATAAAACTGAGAACCATGCTGTTTTATGTATATTATATATATGCTATGCAATATCGCAGAGATTTCATTGACTACAAATGATTTCATTGTAAATGACTGGACGTGTTTTGATTGGACATTTTGAGCTGTAATATTTTTAAAATAACTTGTCGCATCTTTCAAAACACGTAACTCGGTATGAGTTACAATGAAATTTGGAAAATAGTACTATTTCCGAGTAATAAATAGTTAGCAGAGGTGAATCCACGGGGCGCGGGTAGTAAATAATAAAAAATATGTTTTTTTTTTTTCAGTAAAAACATTCGCCTCGGAGAATACGACATAATAAAAACTGGCGGTGTCGACTGCGTAGAAGTGGAAGCGGGCGGGCTAGACTGCACCGAAGGCACAACAGTGATCCCAATAGAGAGGACCATCCCGCATCCAGACTATAGCGTCTCAAACAATCCATCTCCTCACGATATAGCGCTGATCAGGCTTAAGCAGAATGCTCCATACACAGGTAGGACTCAAACATGTAAAAGAACTGAAGTACTATTTATTTATTTTATTTTCTTAGGGTGATCTACAGCTAAAGCTACAAATTAGCACAACAAATATTGTACGGAAAAGCCATTTAAGCCTCCACAGATAATGGCGATACAGTATTAGTACATAAAATCTAAAAAAATGAGGTACAATTTTCAATACATAAAAACTAATGGCTAATGTCGTAAGGTACAACGAGAGTGTTGGTTAGTGCCGTGTGTATTGACGCCGAATTGAATAAGTCGATTTTGTGTGATTTATCTACGAATCAATTGAATGAGTATCTTGTTAGTGGCCCATCGTAGATCGCATGATCGCGTAACATCAGGTGAGACAGTGCAGCTCCGCACCCGCGAGGGTTGGCTCAGCTTCAGGGCGCGGCACACCACAGACACGGGTGAATAATTTTTTTTATTTTTTATTTATTATTTTACAAAATCCACAGCTCTTAATTAACAGAATTTGATGTATGTTATTCTTACCTACAGCCAAAAACGTATTTTCATTATATAGGTATAACATTAATGTAAGACAGTCTGTGCCGCTATATAGGCACGCCAGATATAACTGGATTTATATATGTTAGATTGTTGGCTCGTCGTGGTGTGTGAAAATCTGCATGTGTGTGTGTGTGTGTGTGAATTTGAATTGATTGATTTGAATTGATTTTTTATTCAGTAATAATTGTGTTCAGATAGCAAGCTGATTTGATAAGCAATTTTTTTAGCCTATTCATTTCGTTGATTACTTAATTGCGGACGATTTAGCGACTCCTTTAGTCAAGCATTTTGTACGGCTAATGCTGAGATGATAGATAGGTAGACATTAGCTATACTTAGGTCTAGAAATATTTCGTAAGTGTAATGAATACTAACACTAGTTTAAGGTAATATTTGCTACTAACCCATGGATCTTGTTATCTGGAATAAATTGATTTTGAATTTGAATTTGAATTAAGTGCTTAAAATAAGTTAGGTACGGTCAGCATCTGAAATTAATAAAAAATTGGCCCAAGTTACAGATTACGGGATAGTCACCTACCTAAACTATTACATCAATAACCTGTATCTATTACTCGGAGCGCGAGTTTGACTCGCCCTTGGACAGTAATTATTTATTTACTACCACGTCGACCACATTTTCGTAATTACCAACTACGCCACAGGTTAACGAATACTGTTACAATTATTGCTTTTACCTGAATTCGTATAAATTTGAAAGAAAGAAGAATGAAAGAAATACGTTTATTCGTGACATAAACAACACCACAACAGTAAAAAAATATAAAAACTCACAGTAATACTAAGAACATATAAATACATACAAGTAATAACATATAGTATTCGCTTTAATTAAATCTTTGTTGTAGTGTTGCGCGATGCCAGGAATGAGTTCCCACTCAGCATAATGCTAAGGTTGGATCACCGTCGCGCTGATTTTCAGTAGGAACTCAGACTGGCATCACGAACGTACATGTAACTAATAGTTTTACCATTAGGTGATTATATCGCCTACGAGTACATAATGTATATACGGGTAAAAGTTAATATATGTATAAAAGCACTGGTTTTTAAGCAACATAACAGATTGTGCAACATGGGAATAAAAAAAAATGAACAACAAATAAAAAGCATCAAATATTAAATAAAGGCAACCTAGTAAGGGCTTGCTCAAACGCAGCATTGCTGCTATAATATCTATGGCCACCCTGGCGCCATGCGATTAACTCACCAATTTGTTGTAGACCCCGCAATATCTTCGTTTTTTATCAGTATCCATTTTTACATTTCGTAGGCTGTGGTATATTCAGTACGGTATGGTATGGTATGTGGTCAGTTCCAAAAACATCTATCATCAAACACATGGGGTGCTAAGGCACCTTTCCTGCCCGTTAAACAATGCCAGTTATCATTGTTGATATCACTGATCACTGAACATGAGCTATAAATCGAAAAAATCATATATTCAATGATATTATTGTTTATATGAGATAGATGTCGCTCAAGCGCGCGGAAACTGAGGCGGCAAAACTAAGTCAATTGTAGTAATTTTCATTGCGACGTGTATTTCAAGCGCAAGTGTAAACATATAGCTATCCTTTTCTATGTTATTTGTATCGTATTATCTCCCGCAGTAAGCATGTTTATGTCGTAAAGGAACAAAATCTGAGCACCGCGCAGTATGAATATACGTCATCTTTAGTAAAACATCATTGCATATATTTCAGATTTCATCCGGCCAATCTGCCTGCCAAGCACAGGTGCGATTGAGAAGCCGCCATCGAACAGTTACGTGAAGTCGAACGTTTATGTTTCCGGCTGGGGAATAAAACCCTCTGCTCAGCCATCGAGTAACGTGAAGCTTTACAACCACTTGCCCTACGAGGACAATCAAGTGAGTACATAAGCCATATAATCTGTAAAAAAAAAATATCTAACTTACAAAGAATCATCAAAATCGGTTCATAAACGACGAAGTTATCCGCAAACACACATAAAAAAAAAACATATATACGGTCGAATTGAGTAACCTCCTTTTTTGAAGTCGGTTGTAAATAGCTTTGAAACATAACGAAATGAACAGCAAGAGAACACAATATTTTTTTAAACTCGCGCCCCCGCACTAGTTTTCCCTGTGTTGCAGGAGGCGTCCGGTACAAACATCTTATCTGATCACATAAATGTTTGCCCCTGCTGGAATTCAAACCAATGGCCACGAGAACAGAAATCACGTCACTGACCACTGATCCACGGCGAACGTCAAGTATCTATTAGTAAAGTAATAAATCTTTTTTGTTGGCAGCTTACACATTGGTGATGTGGATGTAAAATAAACCGAAAGCTGACTTCAAACAGAAGCCAGATCTCAGCATACCATAATACTACCGAAATTAGTACGATGATTTCCAGTTGTGGTTTCGTAATTAAGTAATAATATAATAAAATTCCACTGATGAAGACACTGCAGAATGCTCATAGCGGAGCTCAAACATGGCCTGTTACGGCAATGCATCTTCTTCTCTCACTTTATTTCATGAATCTCTACCACGGTTGGAAGCAATCACCATCTCATGTAACATTGTCTATGGATAGCCTTAACTGCTCTTTATTGACGAAAGTCACCGATATAGCCCAGTTCAGATCAGCAAGTTGAAGTGGCAGTGGGCAGGACACATAGCTCGAAGAACTGATGGTCGTTGGGGTCAGAAGGCTCTCGAATGGAGACCACGGACTGGCAACCGACAAGGTGGCTGAACTGAAGATCGCAGGCAAGGGCTGAATGCGGGTTCCAAGCGGTCCTTGTGGAAATCAATGGGAGAAGCATGTGTCCAGCGGTGGACGATCTATGGCTGAGATGGTGATGATGATGATGATTACTTTATTCGATCCCGTAGAGAAACCCCTAGTGTAGTCCTATCCATCCCTAGTTCACCTCGTTGAACCAATCTAAACTTGTTGATAGTTACATAATATACCACGCTGTATACTTAATTTTTTTTTCTAGATATGCGAAGAAGCTGCCAAATCACTGGGTGTTAAGAACATCAATCTTACAAGTCAGATATGTGCAGGTAGCAGAAATGGGCAGAACTCCTGCATGGGGGATTCAGGCGGTCCCCTCATATACGAGAACGGAAGACACTACGATGTTGTAGGCGTGTACAGCTTAGGGCCTGAGTCGTGTAACTCGACGAATGTCACCGGAGTATACACAAAAGTGTACGACTATAAGGATTGGATAATAAGCACTATTGTCCTCTAAATAAAATACAGTGAACAGTCACGGCTAAATACAGATTAAACCGGGGCAGCAATTGTTCTAAGCTCAGTTTCTATGGATTTGATCCTCATGTAGTTCAGTGGTTTAACACATATCTGACCCACCGCAAGCAATTTGTCGAAATCAGAAAAGATAGTGGAATAGTACTGCGCTCTAATATCCGCGATGTCACAAGGGGTGTCCCGCAAGGGTCAATATTGGGTCCATTATTATTTATACTTTATAGCGCAGATATAGTAAATATAATTAAGTATTGCAAGTTCCACATTTATGCCGATGACATACAAATGTACCTTTCTTTCAAGCCAGAAGACACAAGTCATGCAGAGGCTAAAGTCAATGAAGATTTGGAAATGGTTCGAAAATGGGCAGAAACGAATTCATTAATACTCAATTCAAAAAAAACAAAATTTATGATTTTAGGCTAAAAACTACAAATCCAAAAAATTTCACTTAGAAGGCCAATGCTAGTAGTTGCTGGTGAAATAATTGAAAGAGTAGTCGAAGCGCGAAATCTAGGGCTCGTAATGGACGAGAAGTTGCGCTATGAGCGCCACATAGCAGAGATTGTCAGGAGCTGCTTTTATCGCTTGAAAGTTTTATATAAGATAAGAAACTACATTAATACTAACGTGCGTACGATGCTCGTGGATTCACTAATTCTATCTAAATTTAACTATGTGGACTCTGTGTACGGGCCTCGACTCTTTTCTAAAACTGCCCGATATGTTCAAAGAGTTCAGAATGCTTGTGCACGCTTTTGTTTTGACGTTCCGCCACGAAGCCATATCACACCTTTTTTAAATGATAACCAGATTCTGAACATGAAACATAGAAGGCATCTTCATCTTGCCACGTTAATGTTTGGAATTATCAAGTGTCAGAAACCAAATTATCTTTTCGCTAAGCTTGTGTGGGCTCGCGACACAAATAGTTACACTACTCGAGCAATCACACATAATAAATTATGTACTCCACGGTACGGTGGCACTGCGGCATTTCGTGGAAGCTTTCGTTTCAGCGCCACGAAATGTTGGAACTCTCTTCCTCCTCCAATTCGTAATTTACAAAGTTTGTTAAAATTTCGATTACTATTAAAAAAACATTTGCTGGATAAACAAAAAGCTGATGCAAGGGTAGGTTATTTGTAAACAATACATGTATTATTGAAATTATTATTTTTCTACTAGGTTTTTTCACATAGGTACAACTGATTGTTACACTTTCTTAATACCTTAATTTACGTCGCAAACTTTTCATAACACTGAGATATCATAGCTATCTTAGTTTTCCTAGCTCAATCTTAGCGTATTCGTAGCTAAGTGGGCACTTGGATTAGGTAGGTACACAGATTGCTTATTACTGGTCATTTATTTTCTTTAATGCTTAAATCATTCCATATACATGGTTTTTTAGAATTAATAAATACCATGCATACATAGTAGGTACCGCTACTTTCCCATTATTATTATTATTATTACTAGTTCCTTTAGTTGCCTCTTGTGTGTGCTTTCATAATTTAATTTAATTTTGTTTTTAATATGTTGTTTTAATTGGTATATATATATATTAATAATAATTATAATATGTGAGAACTGTAGAACTGTGTCTCTTGAATTTGTAATATTGTTTGTATATTGTTTTCGTGTCCGTGTGTCGCTGTGGGTCAGTGCTGAAAACCAGCGTCGTGGGCCAACTCACGGCATAATGCTGAGCTCTGACCTTTTCTGGCAGTACTGCATATGACACCAGTCCGTAACCATCTAGCTCGTATTTTATTTTGTTGTGTGCGGTACTGTTTTGAATAAATGATTTTTCATTTCATTTCATTTCATTTCATATGCGACCGTAATACTTGCAATTGGGCACGCATTGTACAGTTTTGTTCCTATAGAGCGTAAAGGAAGGTGTGCGTGCCGTGACATGTTTTTTTTTTTTGCTTAGGTCAACTTGGTAGGACCATTAGAATAAATTTTCATATGACTAAACTAATTAATGTATCACATGTATTATTTTTTTTCGGGAAAGCTAAAATAGACTAACATGCAAACCAGAACATTATCGAAGAACTGTAACGATTTGATCGTAAAAGTCAGGCTATTGCTTTATCATTCTCGATATACCACTTGATAAATATGTACAAGAGCGGCTTGAATAAGGTTTTATGGCTTAAAGATACCACAAATATTGATATGAAGGTCAACATGACAGTTTCACTGATCCCGCGGAAAAATCTTTATAAACGACAAAACACCTAACCTTACGTACAATTAGGACACAATGATATATATGATATAAAATGGCCATAAAACAGGCCATTTTAGACGGAAGAGAGAGATAAACTCTTTCGTGCCATTTTACATAATAGATTGATAATACAATAAATGAAAATCGATATTAGTATTGACAAAATCAAAAACAATTACAAAATATACAAAAATAATATTTATTATGATATGCTAACAGTGTTCATAGTATAGATATAAATAAATGTATAATTGATTCTGGTTTTCTGACATAATTCAAAAGCATTAACATTCCGATTCGTTGACCTATCGTAATGCGTAATTACCTAGGTTGTTCCGAAAATTGTTAGCCACAGAATAAATAGAACCTTTTTATTCCTGAAACTATTTTGAATTAACGGCTAATTTCAATACGAATCTCCTTAGTGAAAATAATGGGACACTTATGAGTAGGTAGGTCTTTTTTTGAATATTTTTACACAGTATTCGTCACTCTTCTTTTATTTGCAACAATGGAGGTCTCGCGGGAAGCGTGGCCAGCTCATAGATCTGCTAGAACCATGACTATTAGACAATTTCAGGGGTACAAAACTATTTTTGGAAAAGTCTACATGAATGGTATGGTTAATACAGACTAATCGTAAGTCGACTTTTAGTTCCTAAATAAATGTGGAAAAAATCACAATAACACTTAAGTCAAGTGATTTCTTATTGTATTCCCGTATAGAGACGTTGAGAAAACGCTCAGCATTTTTATATTTAGTAAGGCTAGACAGTGAACACAATAGGTTGAGAATAGCGGTCACTCACCCCTGGCGTTGGTTGCAGCATCTGCGATTTTCTGGAAGGCATCCAGAAAAGCTGCAATTGCTACGACAGCGGATCTGTGAAAAGAAACAAGTTTTAACTGGATATTTTAATCAGACCTTAGAGCCTATTGATTGTATATTATACCTAAGGATTCTATATTCTTAGGTATAATATACAATCATTAATAAGCTAATTCATTGAGATGCATGTGTTCTGCTTTGACAACCAGGTTTATAGGGGGGATTACATTAGAAATCCGAGGTATATGGGGAGATTCACGTTGAATGTACTTGTACTGAATTCCCTGTTCTAAAGACCTTAGTTTAAATGTTTCCACAGATTATAACATCCTTATTTATATTTAAGAAGTAATACGCCTATAAGCCATGGCTCAGTCGCATGACTTCTGGTCCCCCGGGCTCTGGGTACGAATCCCGGCGGGGCCAACATTTGTGTGATAAACGGATGTACGGACCACACTCCAGTATATACATAGTGCGAAGGTATGAGCATGATAAAATTTTTTTAATAATAAATCATTTATTGCCACAAAAAAAGAAATATTTATACAGGACATGTTTAATTAATTAAATATCTATGGCAAAAGGGATAGGCTCAGCATGTGTCATGTTCCCACAATGTAGAGATCATAACGCTGTTTTTCAGCCTACCCCTAAGCTCGGACTATGGTCTTGGCACAATCTCTATTTTGACACAAAGGGTTTAAAGGATGTTTCAAAGTTGTATTTTTGCCGAACCAGTAAGTTTATTTTTAAACGAAGTTTAAAAGTGTGACTACCAAGTTTATTTCTTAAAGGTGGTGGAAGGTCGTTCCAGATTTTCGTAGCACTGTGTTTGAAACATCCTTTAAATCCACTGGAAGTATGTTTAGGGACAGATAAAGAATGACCATGTTTGGAGCGGGTATTTAAGCGATGTAAATCTTTGACCCATACCAGTTTTTCAAACAGATAGTCTGGTACTTTATTGTATAAAACCTTTTTATAGTTTATTTTCTCAGGTGCACCGTAATGTGTACTAAAATAATAATTGATCTCAAAACAATGTTTACTGCCCTTTAAAAAGTGAGCTTGTTGTAAAGTTGCTTTTTAGTTTCTTTCCATTTACAAGTGAACCAAATACTTCACACATATGATGATTAAAAGGAAACAAAAAGATTCTCACATTTTCCTGCAATTCCACCTTTGACATTTCAATTGGATTCATTTTTTAACATTTAAGTAATCAATTTTAGTGTTATACTTATGCATATGAAGTTACATAAGATAATAAATGATTGATAATTTTATTTCTTTTTCAAATGCCTTGACTAACATTAAGTCCTTGTCCCTCCTCACAAGCGATGTTTACTAGGTACACGAAAACACGTGATATCTGACCGCCCCACCGGGAAACAGGCCTGAAAATAAGTGTCTATGGGTTATAATTCTCGTGTTAGGTAAATATCCCCAAAAATACCTGATAAGATAAATCTGGATCAATAATATATCTCCCAAGAAATTTGAAGGCCTGAGAGTTTAACGCTTCACCTATAGTAAACATAAGTTCTTCAAAGAGTGATTGTAAGCATCTATATGTACGCACGGGCTTGCATTATTGTATGTATTCTTATTTATTTATTACACTCAAACCCCCGCACTAGGATTCAATGTGTCGCGGCAGGCATGGACGCATACAATCACAGCACACAAACAACCAAGACCCGGGACAAACATCTATGCTCACCAGAACCATTTGAACCCAGGGCCCTGATATTTTTTTTCAATAGTAATATTGATTTTTATTTAGAGTGAAAATGCGATATTTTGTAGATTTACAGAACTTACAGCAACAAATCAGTTTCTTGGATTGTAGGTTCTGCTTACCCTTCGAGTATACAATAAATTCCAAAGTGCAACAGTGTGATACATTATTTAGCTTAGACGACGGTTTAACTTACGTATATTTGTTGACTGGGTATCCCGACTGGTGAAACCGTAGTCTTTTTATTTAGTATAACACACAGATTCAGACCGAACTAGGATTTCCTGTGTCGCGGGAGGAATGGACCCACACAATCACAATCGCGAGTCTGAGCTGAATAGTGTCGTATACTTACGAAACTTTCAACCAAGTGTGACACTTAACTGCATATACAAATTGTATTATTGAATGTAATGTTAATGACATTTGCTAAAAATGATTTCAGCGTAATATGCCATTCCTGATTGAGAAACATTTGATACATAATTTATACAGAAAATACGCGTGCGCGCTTGAGTCTCTCTCTCTCTCTCGCCCTCTCTGTGTGTGTGTCGTGTGTGTGTGTGTCTGTGTGTGTGTGTCTGTGTGTGTGTGTGCGCGCGCGCGCGTGCGTGCGTGCGCGCATGCGTGCGTGCGCGCGCGTAAAAGTAATTAACTAAGCAATTAATAAATTATTATGTCGCTTTAACACCAGTAACTGAGTTCAGATATATTTTATTAACACGTTTACATTTCAATGCTATTCAGATGGCCATCGTCACGTTCAATGCGACATGCAGACTGTCAATTGGCACTAAACGACGCGATTGTTGTCGCCCTCGGGCACGATGCTGCATTCATCATGCACTGCAGTTATTCAATCTATTTCTGTTGAACTATAACTTGATTGGGTAATTTGATCTGTTACCATTGATGTGACAGGGTAAAGAATAGTATTATAAGATAAGGGATCGCTATGGAGTGAACCAAATGTAGAAACTAACATTGAGGTAGTTTTATTAATATACCATCTTAAGACCATCATGTGAAATAATGAATCAAAGGAGATTGGCTAAACAAATATGTACATAGCTGTGTGAATGAATGAAACCGTTACAAGAGAAATGCATAGGCTAAACTTTCCAAGTCATTTCCCTTTCCTATATGGGGGGGGGGAGGTTTTGAGTTACACTCCAATAACTGAAAAGTGTACACCTGGAGGAGTCTTGCAGTTCTAATGGAGGGCGTTGGTCTCTGTATTATTGTTTCAAAATTACAACATACAGCAATGGTCCAATCTGTTAATACAATTATTATCTAAGTACATAGTGCATACCTCTCTCTCAGCCATGGGGCGTCCACTGCTGGACATACGCCTCCCCCATTCAGGGGGGATTTGCCAATACTCGCCACGCTTGGCAGGCGGGTTGGCGAGCGCAGTATAATTTCCTATCCTCAGAAGGCGCTGCTGCCCACCTTCTGTTACGTGATCCCTTAGCCGACTCTTACGGCACCCGCGGGAAGAGATGGGGGAGTACTATTCTAGGCCGGTACCACCACGACACTATGGCATATGTCATACACCTACATATAATATATTACTTACTTCAAAGCGGAATGTAGTTTGGTCGCCTTCGATATAAACTCCTCCCACATTGGCGCGCTGTTCTGTGAACAACAAACAACAATATTGAAGCTATGAGGGTATGTAAATGAAAAAAAACATTGTATATAAAAAAATTGGTTGTCTGTAAAGTCGGTTTACGGACGATAGATTTACGTGATAACGACATAATCATGTATGACTTTGACTTTGACATTGACATTGACCATTGACCATTGACCATTAACCATTCACCATTGACCATTCACCGTTAAGCGGAACGTTACTATTTTTCATTTTGGCATTCATCAATTTATAAAACGTTATCACGTCAAAAAGATAGTGTGTATCAGAATGATCTATGCAAATATAGCTCAAACATTTGAACATATTCATTGTTATTAAAACGTTATAACCCTTCGATCAAGAATACAACGTAAATACATACAACACAATGTATTCTTGATCGAAGTTATAACCGATAAGTAGGGATATTAAACATTTTACCATAAACGAGTTGTAATCGAAGCTCAAAATATAGATAGATAGATTAACTCTTTATTGCAAATCATAAAATGTACATTAAAAGTGTAATTTATACTAATTGTAGCTTATGGTTATACAATCGGCGGTCTTATCGCTAAAGCAATCTCTTACAGACAACCTTTGGATGGACAGGATAGATTGAACATTTCGGAAAATATAGATAAAAGTTTACAATAAATTCTGAACAGTTAAAAACCCTACTACTATTATAAAAGCGAAAGTTTGTGTCTACGTTTGTTACTTCTTCACGCTCAAAGGGCTACACTGATTTCGGTAAAATTTGATATGTAGATAGTCCAGGAATAACAGATAGGCTACTTATTATTATATACTTACGACTACAACAAGCAGAGCAACTTAGATATCGATATTTTCACATCCAGCCTTTCATTGATCAAGGCCAAACTTAGCCAAACCTTCTTTGGCTCAACGCAGGTGAAAATAGGAAATGATTTTAAAAAAAATATGTGTTATTGTGTGCAAAAAATTAATTTTTCTAAGTCTTTAGTGTTAATTTTGGATTGAGAATGTTAAAATATTGTGTGTGATTTTAGTTAAGCAGATAATTTATATTTGTGGAGACTTATTAATGACTCTTTTTATATTAAATACTGTATACCTAAGTTAAGCTATGTGTCGATAGTCTTCTTAATAATAAATAGATAAAAATACTTTTCATCATCATTAACATCATCAAATATCACCACGTGAGTAAAACCGCGGGGCGCAGCTAGTACATTAATAACCCACGCGAGGAAAATTTGCTAGGCGCAGGAAAAAGAAAAGAAACTACGTATGTTTTCGACACATACACTCAATAATCTTAGTCCAATAACATTCCGAGAGATTCCAGACAGAGCAGTACATAATGAATAATGTCGTCATGTGTAATGTGTCGATCGACACCTTATAAACAGAGCGGAAAACAGCACTTGGACATTTAACGTCGGTAAAGATATGTATACCTGAATGCAGCGCGATAAGGACGCATTTAAGACTGTAAGAGTCAAATACCGCGTACAAACAGACGGTAGGACATAGACAATTTGTCTATTATTGTCTTCGGCCAGGTGGACGAAATTGTCCGTGTAATTGTTTCCTATCTTTGAGGAATGACGACTGGCAAGATTGCTTTAACTGGCGGTTAGATTTGGCCTCAGAGTAAGTATTCATCATCTCAGCCATAGAACGTCCACTGCTGAACATATGCCTCCCCTATATAGGGGGGATTTGCCAATACTCGCCACGCTTGGCAGGCGGGTTGGCAAGCGCAGTATGATTTCCGATCCTTCCGAAGGAGCTGCTGTTCACCTTCTAGTACGTGATCCCTTAGTCGACTCTTACGGCGCCGGCGGGAGGAGATGGGGGAGTACTATTCTAGGCCGGTACCACCACAGCAGTGCAGACTAAGTATTCTGTCATTATTATTGTACACTGTGTCTGGGTGTGTATATGTATATAAGTATATATATCAGTCATCAGGTTACCATAGTACAGGCTCTGCCTAGTTTGGGACCTGAAGACCTTGTGTGAATGTTAATAAATAAAAATAAAATAAAACATAAATATTTTTCCAGAATAACTGTGACATTTTTCTCACGATTTTGATGAATGTTTGTACCAACATGTTATGGTTTAAATGACACGAACTCTGGACGCGTGTTAATGGTTTTTTTTAATGTAGCACGCACGCCTAGAATGTATCAGCTATTAACTCGTCATAACTCCTGACTTAAAGACTCAAGGGTAGACCGTATTAGGGCTGCGTTCAGGAGGTTCGTCGGCCAAATATTGATCGACCAATATTTGATCGATGTCTCACGAACGGCTACTTCATAGCATGTTGCAGAAGAAGGAGAAGAAGTCATTTACATTGTTCATGGATGACATGATAGTTACCACTGCATATGCCTCTTTTGACAGCCGACCAAGATTTGATCGATTCTAGAGGTAGAAAGATTATGATCTCGTCGAGCATAATTAGCTCTGACAGGTTGACGTGAACGGTCATGATCAAATATTGGGTGGAGCAAATAATGCTCTAGTTGAGTTCGTGAACGCCGCACATCCGCTATCAGAGCAAGATATGGCTTGGCCGATGGAGCTACTGAACGCACGCCTGGAAACACAGCCTCGGGCAACGAGTTCATGGTGGCAAATAAACAGATGGGCTGTGTGATGGTAAGCGATCTCTGCGCGAACAGTGCAGCGTGGATACCTGTAACACTGGGACGTTACTATACCAATCGTTTTTAGACTATTCAGTCTCCTTTCGCATTAATTATTCTCCTAATTTAGGGATAAAAATTGAAGCTGTACGTGAATTTGGTTCAAAGCTCCATCATCTCCATTATAGCAACAAGACACTACCTTGAAATTTATTTACTAAAAAATGGAACGTAATATCTAAAATTTAAGAAAAAATTAAGATCATATTTTTATTTATTTAAAGTACGAATGTTTTGGCCCTATCTGGAATTAATAGCTATATTATTTAGGTAGCTAATACAAAAAGTGCAGGGGTATGTTCATATTTGTAGCCACAGCGTCTAATCATTCATGGTTGAGTTTTCATCAAATCATACAAAATGAGTTTTATTTTTATTATTTTTCCTTCGGTAGTTATCGACCTGACTATACACCGGTACCGGCTTATCGTTGAATTCTGGGACATGTTGTTATGTATTACAAGATTTAGCACAATTTTCAAATATTTACAAAAATTGAATTTTTAAATTCATAGATTGAGTAATACACCAGTCATCCGCTGAAACGAAAATAGAACTCAATGTGAACACGATAGAGTTCAATTTTAACATGCTAAGGGAATATCTATTTTAAGAAGAACCCTTTCAAATCATCAAGGATATCTGATGGTCGTAAGGACCCTCCTAATACCATAATGTGTCATGCCGGCGGGCGGCGTCACAAAGGGTGAGAATCTTTGTGTTCCGCCGACACTCGTAGAATTTTAAGATGCGTTTAGTACATATTTCAGACGAGTTTGGAGTAATGATTATAAGGCTTAGGATCCGAAGATGTTTTCCATTACAAAGGATCTTCTCCAGCATACCAAAGCGTCCGTCACTCATCCTTTTGAAATTGGAACGCAGCTCATCTAGCGCATGAGACAATAAAGACTTAAATTGTTTATAATATAACTTAAAACTTACAATTAAAGAATGTTTGGATACATTTTATTAGGGTTTAATATGACGGTCGCCGTGGCTCCGTGATCAGCGACACTGACTTTGGAACCGCAACCCCGGGTTCGAATCCCGGCCGTGGCAAACATATCTGTGATGAGCAAAGATGTTTGTTCTCGGGTCTTGGATGTTTGTATATTGTGATTGTGTGTGTCTATACCACCCGCGACACAGGGTTTCCTAGTGCGGGTGTGTGTGTGTGAAGAAATAAAAAAAACAAAGAAAAAAATATGCAGATTGGTCATTGATATAAAAAATAAAAAGGGTTTTTTCTAAATCAATGACTTTGGTGTATAAACACTAGATCCCTGGAGAAAGGACCTCATCGTATTTACAAAAACTTATCACAGCACCCGGTAAATGCAACGCGTGGAAGAGAAAGAAATAAATAAATATCATCAACACCATCATCATCATCATCTCAGCCATAGGACGTCCACAGCTGGACATAGGCCTCCCCCATTGATTACCACAAGGACCGGTTGGAGGCGGCCCACATCCATCCCTTGCCTGCGATCTTAGTCAGGTCGTCTGTCCACCTGGTCAGTGGCCGTCCTATGCAATCTGCTCTACATTCGAGAACCTGTCGACCCCAACGGCCATCGGTTCGTCGATATACTTCAATTCGTTATAAATAAATATAACCATATAAAAAAATCTCAACATTGCAGTCGTAAGCCCGTTTCTCAGCTATTTGCACACAATGAGTCCGGTACCCGCGCGGTGAATCCACGGTATGCCAAGTACTTCTCTTTCCTGTTACTGGTTACATTTTGCTGAGTGCCAAAAAACCGACAAGCGATCAAGTACATGAACCGTTATAGAATTGACCGACAACAACCGGCCACTTATAGCAATGACGATCATTAACTATAATGATGATGGCCTTCAAGATTTGGAAGTTACGATATACGCAGGGCATGCGAGAACAATCGTAGAAATGCGAATCGCACTGCACTTGTGTTTCATCTTCATAATCATCATCACGGCACTCGTAGGACTTCCACTATTGGACAAAGGTCTCTCTCTGGACAGCGTCTTTGCCAATACTCGGTACGGTTAGAAAGCAAAGTTTTTTTTTTTTTTTAATATTTATTAACATTCACACAAGGCCTTCAGGTCCCAAACTAGGCAGAGCCTGTGCTATGGTAACCTGATGACTGATATATATACTTATATTCATATACACATCCAGACACAGGTCAAACAGACATGTTCATGAACACAAATGTTTGACCCGTCCGGGAATCGAACCCGGGACCAGCGGCTAGTTTGATATTGTTATAATAGCAAATATAGTGCTGCCAATTTTTAGCACCAGAAATAATGTCTATTACTATTACATTGTGTAAATGTATGAAAATCCTACTAATATTATAAATGCGAAAGTTTGTGTGTACGTTAGTTACTTCTTCACGCTCATGTATGTTAGTTACTTCTTCACGCTCAGACGGCTAAACCGATTTCGATGAAATTTGGTATGGAGATAGTTTAAAATCTGGGATACAATATTTTCCGGAATAAAAGTAGCCTATGTGTTATACACATAGGCTACTTTTATCCCGGAAAAAGTATAGTTCCCGTGGGATAATGGAAAAACGGGAATTCTGTAATCCACGCAGGTGAAACCGCGGGGCGCTACTAATATTTGATAATTCAAACAATCATTGCGTGGTTTAAAACTTATACAAACCTAATTTTATTACTTGTAATGTATAGCAAACTTCAAAATATAAGAAGGTTCTATGAGGCTCCACTGTATATATTGTTTATGTAGTTCACCGACTTCCAACGCCAACTATTGACCGATTTAGATAATTTCTTTTTTTTTTATAGATAACTCTTCTGCCCTTATAATTTTTAACTAAATTAGTTTTGTAGTTTTTATGATTTAAAGGCAAATCTTTCCAAAATACAGATGAAAAAAATCAGCGGTTCCAATGTCAACAAATAATCAATTATTGCCAAAAAATTACGATGTCATCTGTATGTCATCACCAATTTAATATTTTTAATTTATTAATTATGGCACATAAAACAAAATACAATCAATCAAATTCTTTTAATATAAATGTCAATAAAGAATGTGAAATTAATATACATCATATAAAATGTCAAAGCAATAATTTATTTGATGTCATAATATAAATAAGAACGAGAGATTGTTTGTTTGTTACACTTTATGCTTGAACAACTCAACTCATCATCGGGAATGTATACATACCAGTATTATAATATGTATATACATACAGTTGAAGATGTAAGGTATCCTTTCATCTTGAAATATTTAACTGTTACCGAGAATTAACGTCATCACTTAACATCAGGTGAGACAGTCGTCAAACGCAAACTTATAATAAATTAAAAAAATATATATCAAAACTAATTATATCATTATTAAAGACTGACACTATTGAAGCGATAATAGCTCAGCGGGGCGAGCGTCGCCTGTCTAAATGACGGGCACTGGTTCGATCCCCAACAACAGCTTGAGCTTCCGTTGAAGGCAACACCGTTATCAAATTCCCAGCATGGTTGTAGGGTACTTTCGAGTGCCCGCCTGGCTAGCTACCACCCTCAAGTTTGAAAAACTATTACCAAACACATAGTGTGATCAGGCAGCAGTCCTTAAAAGCCAGTGAGCATCCTAGATCTAGCGTGACATCTTCGACCACATCGTCACTGACCATCAAGTGAGATAGTGGTCAAACGCTAGCTCTATATAATAATTTAAAAAAACCGCATATAATAACCACTTCCTCTATTCAATAGAATATCACCAAATGAGTTATTAGCACATTTATTAATATGTACATAAAAAAAATTACGAATTGCTAGTCATTCAAAATTCGCGTTTCAGTTTTTTTTTAATATTTAACTCACAGTCAAATTGAAATAAATTGTATTGAAACCAACCTTCACTTAATAACTATCTAACAAAAAAAGCAATGTCTGTTTCCTGTCTGACCATATTAGATATCATGCGGCTTGAAGTAAAAAAACGTAAATTACTTAACTAGATATTATTGCTAATTATAACTTCCAAATCATTTATTAGAGGTGTTCAATGCATGTAATGTTACATTGTACAATATTATTATTATATTTTTATTAATTTTATTATTATTATATTATTAATATAATAATAATAAATTATTATATTAATGACGGTATTAGATTATTGACGGTCGCCGTGGCGCAGTGGTTAGTGTCAGTGACATGACTTCTGCGTCTCCGGGACCCTGGGTTCGAATCCCGGCAGGGTCAAACATTTGTGCGATGAGTGTAGGTGTTTGTCCCGGGTCATGGATGTTTGTGTGATGTGATTGTATGTGTCCAGCCGCGATACAGGGAATCCTAGTGCGGGGGTATGAGTGTAATTTTGTTCGCCATAGATACTTAAACATTATTTGGTTCGCAAATTACAAATTAATAATTAGTCTAGTTTTTTATATTGTACTAATAATAATAGAGCGCTGCGGTTTCACCCTCGTCGATTACGGTTTCGACGCTACCTCGATGATCTTTTTTATAAATATATTTTTCCGGGACAAAAGTAGTACATGTGTTATTCCAGGGTCTAAAGACTAACCTATCTCCACACCAAATTTAATCTATATCGGTACTGCCGTTTGAGCGTGAAGGAGTAACAGAGGTTTTTGAATTATTTGGCTGGCCGGTTGGCGCAGTTGGTAGAACTCTGCCTTCTGCGCCGCTGGTCCCGGGTTCGATTCCCGGACAGGTCAAACATTTGTGTGTATAAACATATAGTTTGACCTGTGTCTGGATGTGTATATGTATATAAGTATATATATCAGTCATCAGGTTACCATAACACAGGCTCTGCCCAGTTTGGGACCTGAAGACCTTGTGTGAATGTAAATAAATAAAAACAAAAATTGCTTATCCCGTAGAAGCAGCATCTAGATTCGGGATACAAGGTAACCTACATACTAGAACTAAACCATCTCTATACCAAATTTCATCAAAATCGGTGCAACCGTTTGAGCGCGAAGGAGTAAAAAACATACACACTGACAAATATCTATACAAACTTTCGCCTTTATAATGAATAGGTCTTTAGTTTGACCACTATCTATCGTGATGGTCAGTGACGATGTAGTCGAAGATGTTATCACGCTAGACCTAGAATACTCACAGGCTCTCAAGGACTGCTGCCTGAAAACACATTTTTTGTTTGGTAACAGTTTTTGAGGGTGGTAGCTAGCCAGGCGGGTACTCGAAAGTACCCTACAACCATGCTGGGTATTTGCTAACGGTGTTTCTTTCACCGGAAGATGAAGCCGTTGGTGGTGATCGAACCAGCGTCCGTCAGATTGACAACCGACAGTCCCACCGCTGAGTTATAATCCCTTCATAGCGTTATTTAATCATGTCAATATGATACATTTATCTTTAGAGCTTTTCATTAACCATATTAACCAAGTATCAGAGAAATTCCCAATTGTAAATCAAAGTATTTCGACTTTAGTACTATAAAACATAGCTAGATGGCGTTACACGCCGAGTGGATCTAACTCGCGATGTCGTTTGTATGAGGCGGCATTTGGATAATTTTGTATCTGAGAGAATAATAATACTTCGATTGTAGCACCTGAAGGCAAAACACATTAGGTCAGTTGATTAAGTTAAGTCAATAGTCAAGTTAAGTTTATCATAAACTAACTTGCACATTCATCGAAACTGCCATGTGTATGTGTTGAACCATACCCAACACTCCCCTGATTGAACATGAAATTATGTATAAAAAGTATATGAAAAGTAGCCTATGTGTTAATCCGAGACCTTTTAAGTATATCTACATACAAAATTTCATCTAAATTCGTTTTACCCGCGTGGTAATGAAAAACTGTGATGAAGGTGATGATGAAAATAAGCGTATGTGTCAATCCAGGGTATAAGCTATCCGAGTTCTAAATTTCACCAAATCCGTTGAGTAGTTTTTGCGTGAAAGATTAACAAACATACATCCAGACTCACAAACTTTCGCATTTCTAATATTAGTGGGATTTATGTGGGTATGAAATATAAATAGTTGCACACCAACATAAACAAACACTTCTCAACAACCAACGAAAACGTCATAAACACGACTAAATTTCACCTCAACATAGTCAAATTGGGACGGCACCAGGATGCTTTTTTAAAAAGATACGCAAGAGACTTTTATACGTCTATTCAATGTAAGAGCCAACTTAATTCTAACTTAATTCTAGACATCTCTGCCGTCACCGGACACAGAAGACCACCCGTGTTATCGCATCATACGCCTCGTGTGAATGCAACGCAGCAAGATATGGTTGTCATTAGTCAGCACGTATGGTGATCGTGTGGGGTTCTGGTCGCATGACTCCTCCCTCCTCAGATTCGAAATTATCCTGAATTGGAGAATTTCGAATTTTACACTTATAACCCATTTTTACTAGTCTAACATATAAAATAACTAATCCGCTAACTGCAATAATCACATATAGTATGATCGTCCAAACACTGACACTATAGATTTTAACTTCACTTATTTCACTTGAGTCAATGCTTTTTATGGAGTTAATCTTCAATTGGACCGTTTTCAAATCCATACTTTCTAGTACCACAGGATTTCCTCTTTCAGTATGTACTTCACTTATATGAGGTAGGTTGACAATAGGCAGTCTGGCATATTCTAAGTTTTCCAATTGATGTGCTCGTAGTTTCAAAGAAAACTTATCTATTTTTATTTCACAGGTATCTTCCAGCGTAACTATGTACGTTCCTTGAATGAATTTCTGCTCTATTTCATTTGCGCAGACTTTTTGAATACGTTTCCGGTTTTTGGAATATACTATCCACCTATTAGGCTGTATGTGTTGAATAAGTGTATTGTCTATTTTTACTGGAACCAGGGTACAGGAACTCATATTTTTCGCGAATTTCATTAGATCGGAAATGCATTTGTCTTCAATAATTTGGGCAGTGCTGTCTTCAAAACACATGAAACTGGAGTCGCCCAACGGCTTACATGGCTGCGATAGTGGCTCGGAGGTAAGTCCACTCACAAGAAGGTAAGGGTATTTAGGTAGGATGATGTAGGTATTGTGATCATGGAGTACAGGTATAGGATACAATTTGTAATATATATAGATCTCTTTACTAATTAACGGAACTTCCATTACAAATGTTAACTGATTTTCTTTGAGAAATGATTTCAGCCCAATACGCTGCTCAATCCTAACTAGGTTTTCATGGTTAGCCGGAAAAGGCAACTTGTCTGTTTGTTCAATCTTTTTAAGCTCAGTCAACAAAGTATTAGAATTGATAATTGATTGATGCAGAGTATTAAGTTTACAAAATGCTATAGCAGTTTCGACATCACTTAGTTTCAAAGAAATACTTTGGAAATTATGTAAAATCACAGAATATAGATTTATTATCATATTGCTAGTAAAGTGTACATTTTCTGCCTTCAGTGCATTTTCTAGATCTTCTTGAATATTTTCCAATTTAACATTGAGCTGAATCACATTGTTTTTAATAGATTGTGTAATATTGTAAAACCCTTCAACAACTTCGGAAACCAGCGTGACCTTTTTAATTTGATGATTCTGTTTTAATTGGATATCGTTAATTAGTTTGTCAAATTTGATTGCATCATCATTGTCTAAGTTTCCTGTAATGATTTTAATTATAGAGCCTAAAGGGTTAATTATACCTCTCTTTACCCTATAACTAGGGACTAATTGTTTGTACTTGGTGATAGTTTGGTTCATTACATATTCGGTTTGGATTTTAAAATTAGAGAACGTAATGGCTGTATACGATTTGTTATAAGTGGTGTCTATAATACTATTTAATTCTGAAAACTTCAAAATGTTAAGATTTAGATCTTCTGATATAAGGTTAAGGTCTAGTCTTTTAAGTAACGTCCAACTTTCAGTGCTGACGACCGCAGTTCCTTCTTTAATAGGTAAGACCCCGGGAATGCCCTCAAGTGACTGAAGTTGAAGGGCCTGGAGTTGGGTTACTGCCATCAGGACCAGCACCAGGTTTCGGGTGTTTCTGTGAAGGACGTTTGATATCTTTAATAGGGACTCTTACCTCGCGATTTTTGGCTGTAACAGTCACTACATTTCTATCAACTTCTCCTACAACTACACCTCGTTCATACCTGGGTTTGTCTTTACTCCTTCTGACATTTGTTCCTTTAAAGAAAACAACGTCATCGGGATTTATATGGAACTGTGTTTCTCCTCTCTTCTTCTCTATGGTCTCTTCTTTTTTTCTAATCATTTTATCAGTTATATGTTTATATAAGAATTTAGTTCGTTTAACATGGTCGCTAATTAATACCTGCATGTATTTTTTATCTAAGTTTATATTGAATGGACTCTTAGCTTCCGTGTGTCCAAATACTACTTCAAAGGGCGTGAAACCCGTTACCGAATGGATGCTGTGGTTATAGGCCATAATGGCAAAAGTCATTACTGACGCTGCGTCAGTCAACTTTTGTTCGAACTTAGCGAGTCGGTATGTCTCAAGAAGAGTGGAGTGGAATCTTTCTATAAGACCCATAGAACTCGGGTTATTCGGTGTACCTAGATGTAGCTCGACCTTATAAAACGTTAGTAGCTCTTTTATGAGCGCGTTGTTAAATTCTGAGCCTGAATCAGCACTTATTTTATTAGGTGTTCCATAAAGGGAAAAATACTTAATCAAAGCTCTTACAACTTCTGGTGCAGATAAATTAGATACCTCGAATGCCTGACCTAATTTACTGAATGCATCTATAATAGTAAGGAATGATTTCCCTTCTATTTTGAATATGTCAATGAATAATTCCTCGAAAGGTCGGTTCTGAGTTTGTGTGAGCTGTAATGCGGGTTTTAATGGTTTTCTATCGTATTTAAGTTTTTTGCAAGCCTCACATGCGTTTATTACCGCAGCTACGGTAATATCCATGTTGTGCCAATAATAAGTTCTTTTTATATGCGATACTGTTTCTTTAATACCGCGGTGGCAGTTCTTGCCAATGTGGTACTTTTGTATAATTTCCTTTTGTTCGTCTTCATTTTCTACGTTAACTACCCGTTCAGTGCATTCAAAAATATTAACTGTACCCTTTTTGAATAGAGTTATTGCTGCTTCTGTAAACGCTGCCCTATGATGTTGGTCCTCAAAGTATATGAAGTATTTAATTTTATTTCGTATATATTTCTTTAGGAAGTCTCGTATAAGGTCAGGTCTATTTAAAGGCATGTGTACTTCTAAAATTCTTTGCCTTTTGTTTGAGATATCCTTAATTGCAGTTTCATCCCTAAACCACGTGTATACCAATATCTGGTTCGGCTTTGTGTCGACTGCTTCTTTTAAGATAGAGATTCCTACCGAGTCGGTGTTACGTTCAGAGTGCACAGTCTCGGAACCTAAATGAATCGACTCTGATTCTGATGCTGTAATTGTTCCACTAGAAGGTGATGGCAGGTGATTTGAACCATGTTCAGATATGCTGATTGTGCTTTCTAAATCAGAGACAGTTAGAGTTTTTTCTGAATCAGAAGAGAGAGCGATCGGAGATTTTGGTTGTACTTTCTTTGTCTTCTTTTTGTTTCCTAACTCGATTATTTCATTAGTTAAGCTATCACAATGTCTTTGCAATTCCATTTCACTTTGATCTACATTAACTTGTATAGAACTGTCATCGTTAGCGGCTTTTCCTATTGCATTTATTTTAACCCTAGAGAGTGCGTCTGCGTTTGTATTTTGGCGTCCGTTTTTATACACAACTTCATAATCGTATTCGGCGAGTCTTAGGCGCCATCGAGTGATCTTACTACTCGGCTCCTCGAATGAACTGAGCCATGCTAACGGTCTATGATCGGTATATATAGTAAACCGTTTACCGTAAAGATATGGGCGAAAATGCTTAACAGCCCATATAATTGCGAGAGCCTCTTTTTCGACGGTGCTATACCTACTCTCGGCATCGTTCAATGTCCGCGAGGCATAAGCAATAGGTCGGTCACTACCAACTGTACCCTGTGATAAGACGGCTCCGATAGCAAAATCAGAGGCATCCGTTGTCAAAATAAAGCGTTTATCGAAATCTGGGAACTGCAATAGAGGTGCATTTGTAAGCAACTCCTTGCATTTCTCAAACGCTTCAATATAGTCTCTATCAATAACTATCTTATGGTGTTTCTTTAAGCATACAGTTAAGGGTCTAGTTAATTTAGCGAAGTCCTTAATAAACTTCCGATAATAGCCCACTAACCCTAAAAAACTTTTGATTTCTGTTTGGGTCCTAGGTAATGGGAAATTAATGACAGCGTCGATCTTATCCGTGTTGGGTTTTAACCCATCCTTAGTTATAGAATGTCCCAAGTAAAGCACTTCCTTACGAAGGAATTCGGACTTATCTAGTTGAACTTTTAGGTTTGTTTGTCTTAAGCGATCGAAAATCTTACGCAGCTTATCCACGTGTTCCTGGAGGCTGGAGGAAAAGATGATGATGTCATCTAAATATACTAGACAATGTATCCCTTGGAGACCTCGCAGGATACTATCCATGGCTCGTTGGAATGTAGCCGGGGCTGTCTTGAGCCCAAAGGGCATACGTAAGAATTCAAAATGGCCTGCCTGGGAGCTAAACGCGGTTTTCGGTCTGTCCTTCTTGTCAATTTCAATTTGGTGGTACCCACTGGCCAGGTCTAAGGTAGTGAAGTAGGTCGATTTACCCAACTTATCGAATAGGTCCGATATATTAGGCAGTGGATACTTATCGTCTATCGTAATGTCATTCAACCGTCTAAAGTCCACGACCATGCGCCATTTCGCTTCTCCAGAAGCATCCATTTTCTTGGGAACCAAGTGAACTGGAGCGTTCCATGGTGAATGTGATTCTTGGATTACATTGTCTCTCAGTAATTTGTCTACCTGTTTGTTAATCTCATCATTCACTGTATGTGGTTGTCGGTAAGGTCTCACGAAGATAGGGTCTTCGTTCATCGTTCTTATTTGGTGCTTAACTTTATTGGTGAACGACAACGGAACTTTGTCGCAATAAAATATGTCTCGGTACTCTAAACACAACATACTTATTGCATCCATTTCTTCTGGATTCATGTGGTCAAGTCTCAGCTTTCCTAAATTTTCCACTAAATAATCGTCAATCTCTAAGTCATTGTCAGTGATAACGTTTAAGTCACATACTTGAGGTTTGAATGGGGTTATGTTAATCAGTTGATTAATTTTAAGTTTAACTGGTCTCTCCAATGAATTTTGTATAACTGTATATGTGTGTCCATTGACACAGTTAACTAATGCACACGGCATTCTGACGCCATCTTCAAATTCTCTAAAATCCATAACACCTGTTCCATTCTGCATCGTTGTCGGTAGTCTTACGCGAGTTTCAGTTCGCGGTTCCAATTGTAAGTTTAGTTGCGGGTTATATATAAATGGTATAGCCGTATCACGAGTATGTATCATTTGATTTTTCATATCTATGTTAGCATCAATTTGAGCCAACAGATCGGAACCAATAAGTCCATCGTAGTCTTTGTCTACTTCGTATATATAAAATGTATGTTGTTGGTTACTTTTAAACGACCTTAAAAGTGGGATGTGGATTGCTTCTCCATGGGCACTTCGGCCATGAGTACTTACTACTTCGAACGGAACTGAGAACTTATACTCCTTAAAGTACTCATCAACCTTATGGGGGCTTATAAATGATCGTGAGCTACCAGTGTCAATCATGAATTTTGCGTTTATTTCAGGTAAGTTAATGTAGGGTAGTTTTGCAAAGTTATCGCAATTGATATTTATTATTTCGGATTGTCCGTGTCCGAGGCTGGTTTGTAAAAATTTTCATCGTTGTTTGTCTCGTCATAGGTCTCGGGCATGTCAACGGTGTAATCGGCTTGTTCATAGTAATTGTCATAGTCGTAATAGTCAGAGTTGTCACTATACACTTCTATTTCATTGTGGAATACAGCGTTAGGTCGTGCCGCAGGCAATGCTGTACGCATTGTGACGTTTGTGTTGTCAAGTTTAGATTGGGATGGTATTCCGAATTTAAATTGGTTTGGTTGCTGCTGGTGGAACGCCTGCCTAGGTGGTGTTTGACCAAAAGTGGGTCGATAACCTTGAGGTCCTGGTATGTTGGGTCTGTACCCTTGTGGAGTACCATGCCTAATTCCTTGATGAGGAATACCAAATTTGAAATTCTGATTAGGTTGTTGGAACTGTTGTTGTAGCTGTGGTCTATAACCTGAATTGTGAGGTACTCCGAATTTGAACTGCGGAGCCTGTTGTGCCCCATAGTTTGGATTTTGTGGGACGTTGGGCTTGAATTGGTTAGGAATACCAAATCTAAAACCTCCTTGCTGCTGAGGAGTGCTATTGGCCGAGAAGTATGGTTTTAAACCAAATTTTTCGACGTACGGATTGTGAGAAGATGATGGTTGTGGTTTATTTGTACCTATTCGCAGCATCTTATTTCGAGCATTGTACTGAAATTGGAAATTTACTTCTTCCAGCACCATACTCAATGCTTCTTCTAGAGTTCCGCTACCCTTAAGCCTAACAATGCGTATTAAATCCTCAGGAAGATTATAGAGGAATACGTTAAGGGCCATATTGTCATAAATTGTGATCTTACTTTTCCTAACATTGTTATCTGATATCATATTAACCTTTGCTATTAATGTACTCTTAACCTGCTGGATTCTATTGCAGAAGTCTAGATATGACTCGTTATGGTTAATTTTTAAGGTCTCCAGTTCAATGGCAATGCATTCTTCTGAACGCGGGTCTCCGAAATGTTGAGTTAAAACGGCTTTCAACTCGGCCCAAGACTCTATATCCTGTCTTTCACTTATGAGGTGAGCGGCTTTGCCAGTAAGCTTACTGGTAAGAACGTGAAACACATACAACTCTTGGGCTGGGTTGGTTCCATGTACAAAACAACTAATCACATATTCACATTTCTTTATATAGAGATTCAGTAATTTTTCATCCCCGTCAAATTTAGGGATGATCGAAGACATCTCTATAGGCACAGATTGGATTTTAGTAGTACTAGCTTCCGTCATTTTAATAGTTTAAAGAATACACTTTTACACAAATTAAAATTAATATATAGTCGTCTAAGTATGTAAATCAATCAAAGCTAGACAATAAATCTAAAATGTCACGGTTTCAAAATTCTTTTAAATTCTCAATCATAATAATATTTCTCGTCAATATGCTAAACTAAAATACTTATGTAAAGATTTTATAATTATATTATATTATACCAAGATATATAACTGTCAATTTTAGTACAATTATAATACGAGTAATACTTCTCGATCGAAGTCAATATGCTATACTAAAATACTTATGTAAACTAAAGATATATAATTGTCAATTCTAGTACAATTATACCGAAAATCAGTTAACGCAAATTAAATTAGGCAATTTCTAGACCTAAAATACAGTATAACCGATTTTATGGATTGGATAAGATAGGGAAACAAGGAATAGTGAAGTGAACTACTCACAAGCCACACATCTCCTCTCCTGAGAACCAGCTGCTCCTTCACCCTGGATTGCGCGTCGCGGGAGACTTATTTGTTTGTTCGTCAGGATACTCGAACCACTTTCACCGTACTTGTACGCACCAAAACCGATTTATGGGCCTTTACTAAGCGTAAGCACGGCAGTAGGACAATGCGAGTATCCTACCGGCTGCGCCAGTCAAATTGGGACGGCACCAGGATGCTTTTTTAAAAAGATACGCAAGAGACTTTTATACGTCTATTCAATGTAAGAGCCAACTTAATTCTAACTTAATTCTAGACATCTCTGCCGTCACCGGACACAGAAGACCACCCGTGTTATCGCATCATACGCCTCGTGTGAATGCAACGCAGCAAGATATGGTTGTCATTAGTCAGCACGTATGGTGATCGTGTGGGGTTCTGGTCGCATGACTACATAGCATTGAAATTCCCAACATTTTACAATACGAAAAACAAACAAAACATGGAACATTTTTACGCTTTCGCAATTAACCCCATCAACGCGAGTGGGAACTTTACACCCTTCGCGTACGTAGATGCAACCCGGATTATCCGCGCGGTTGGTAATGCCATACCTAGCCCATGTGTGGGACGGGCCAAATTGTCATGTCCGGGTCCACTCGACCGAGATAATGCCTCGGCGACATGAAAGCAACCTTTTAGACCATACGACAATGAAGCACAGCAAACCTTTTTGGATTTGAAGTTTTTTTTTTTTACATACTATAAGATTTCCTCCTACAACTGTCTCACCTGATGTTAAGTGATGACGTTGTCTAGGATTTAGCACGTTAGTTGATTACTACCTTTAAAACAATGAATGGATCAATGGCGATGACTGATCTTTTTTTTTTTTTTCATATTATAAGTTTGCGTTTGACAACTGTCTCACCTGATGTTATGTGATGACGCTGTGATGATGATGATCTCGGTACCTATATCAAGCAGCGGATTACTACGACTAAATTAATATAAGCGACCCTTTTATGTCAAACTAGCTGCGCCGCGCGGTTTTACCCGCGTGGTGATAAAAAAAACGGTGATGATGGTTTTCATTAAAATAAGCCTATGTGTTAATCCAAGGTATAAGCTCCATACCGAATCTCATGAAATTCGGTGTAACCGTTTGAGCGAGAAGAGGTAACAAACATACACACAAACACGTTTCGCATTTATAATATTAGCAGGATAGTGGGATGGATTGATTTTACCAAAAACACTACCTCTTCATAATGAAAACACGTTCCACATTATATCGTATGCTCTAAAGGAAGCATGCGTCAAGTCAACGACCCGTCACGGGCCTTGTTAGGAAAAGCGGTACAGTTTTCCGGTTATATTTCGCAAAACGACGGAGCCTACGTATGGAATCGGGCATCTTGCACTATGTGACCTTATTTCTTTTGAGCTGAAGTGACTTGTTGTATGTATTGCTTCCGGGCTGTTTGGCCGTGGTCTATGTGAAACTTGTGTTCCAGACTCATCCAAATTTGGATATGGATCATTTCATCAATATCAGAGAAGACGCCGCGAAGGAGAGTTCTACGCTCTTGTCGCCGCTCGGACCTGAACCACTGAAGATGTCGACCGCAGTGATCGACGAAACGTCTGGAACACAAGTTTCACATAGACCACGGCCAAACAGCCCGGAAGGAATACATACAACATGCAACGCCGGCCGTGAAAGCCTTAGAGTTTACAGAAACTGACTTGGTAAACAAGATTTTCAATTACTTACGAATCGTTTTTATATGCATTCTAAACCGACTTCAAAAAAAGGAGGTTTTTTCATGTGTGTTCGCGGATAACTTCGTTGTTTATGAACAGATTTTGATTATTCTTTTGTTAGATAGAGTATACTTCCGTGGTGATTTCATTCAAATTTCATCAAAATCGGTTTTTGAGTTATACTCAAATAACTGAAAAGTGCTACGCATATCTCGACGATATTGTCGCAGTTGCAGACAGCGGAGAACACACAATGACAATTGATCCCGTAAGTAGAAAAAGGTGAAAAAAAAATATTTTTAACAAAAAATGGAACCGCCTTCAACACTCAAAAGTGTGAAATAACTTGTCGAAGTCGGTACCGTGAGCACAATATTGTGATGATAGTTGCTTTTGTGAACTATCATGGGACCGACTTCAATAAGTTATTTCACACTTTTGAGTGTTGAAGTCGGTTCCATTTTTTGTTAATTTTGTTTATTTATTTTATTCGATGAAGCCATGTCAAATTGTCCAGTGGCATACTAATCCCACTAATACTACAAATTTGAAAGTTTGGACGGGTGGATGTTTGTAACTCTTTCACGACTAAACGGCAGAATGGATTTTTTTTTTTGGTCGAATCTTAATCTATATCTATCATTCTTAAATGTTGTTTCGTCTTCCCATAATGTTTTAAACTAATAAGTTAAATGTATGTTTGACCTAAATATGTGTCTTTTCTTTTTGTTTTATATGTAGTGTTGTTGTCAGTAATAAATCATTTTCTTTCTTTCTTCTTTCTTTCATTTGGATAAAATTTGGTATAGAGATAGCTTATACCCCGGATTAGCACAGGTTTTAAGGTTGTTAGGTTTATTATCACCATCACCACCGTGTTTCATATAATTGAAAAAGCCTTTATATAATTCGTCGTTATGGTGCAAAGCAACGGGAAGTGCAGGGTACTATTTCCGACCACATATGACGTATGTATTATATAGATTTAATTTCATTACCTTATTTACCAAACCAAATTCAATCAAATAATCCCTCGACTAAAAGCCGCGAAATCCAATCGAGTTCATAGCCCGTATGTACACAAATAAAGCTGCTATTACACAATATCGCTCTGCTCTAAAGTTTATTCACGTATTGTTTACGTGGCTGCTACGTTTGTGTAAACAGTTTACGTTATCGGATCGCGCGTGGATTGGATTTAGACGTAGCTCTGTGCAACCTTTTCGTTTCTTTAACCACAAGACCACCGACAATAAAAAAGAGAAAAGCATGTCTAACGTTGCATGAAAATCGCCAAAATGACGTTAATACGAGCAACACTTTATGATATTATTTATTTGTAGTTCCGTTTGATAAATAAGGCGATTTATAACCGTGGTGATAGTTTTTTTTTAAATATATTTAGTTAAAACATTTTAAAATTCTGTTGTTTGTATTGCTTCCGGGCTGTTTGGCCGTGGTCTAAGTGAAACTTGTGTTCCAGACGTTTCGTCGATCACTGCGGTCGACATCTTCAGTGGTTCAGGTCCGAGCGGCGACAAGAGCGTAGAACTCTCCTTCGCGGCGTCTTCTCTGATACTGATACATACAACATGCAACGCCGGCCGTTAAAGCCTTAGATTTTAGATTTTAAAATTCTGCTGTTTTATTGTTGTGCTGTTTAATCGCCGAAAGTATTTTTTTTTTAACATTCACACAAGGTCTTCAGGTCCCAAACTAGGCAGAGCCTGTACTATGGCAACCTGATGACTGATATATATACTTATATACATATATACACCCAGACACAGGTCAAACAGACATGTTCATACACACAAATGTTTGACCTGTCCGGGAATCGAACCCAGGACCAGCGGCTCAGAAGGCAGAGTGCTACCAACTGCGCCAACCGGCCAGGCGAAAGATGGCCCAAGAGTCCAAAAATTCCTAACTGTAATAACTGTAATCATGAGTGCAGAATATATTATTATCGGGGGGATGCATCTGTGTCTACACGCTATGCTACGAACCGATCAAATAAAAATTATATGTTACTTTACATAATAAGTTTAACGAATATCAGTTTTTCTATTGTTTTCTTCCTTAACCTGCGGGGGTGTAAATTCACCCCTGGGTAAATTTATGGAGTATGTCCATGTCCCATAATAATAAAATAAAAAACAACCGGTTGCACTCCGGGAGTGCCGGCTGAAGTGAAAACTTGAACATGATTGAAGATGATGATGAAAGTAGCCTATGTCTTATTCCGGGACGTGAAGTATCACATACCAAATTTCATCCAAATCTGTTCAGCCTCTGGCATGATTGAATAACAAACATCCATCCATCCAAGCTAGTGGGACACATAGAACTAAAATGATGAAGTTTTTTTTTTGAATTAATGAAATCTTTCCTCTCTATACATATAATGTTATGATAACTATATGTATATTTGCGGCCAGTTTGTTGCTTGCTGTGCAAGTTATCATCTCAGCCATAGGACATCCAGAGCTGGATATATGCCTCCCCCATATAGGGGGGATTTGCCAATACTCGCCACGCTTGGCAGGCGGGTTGGCAAGCGCAGTATAATTTTCAATGCTCAGAAAGCGCTGCTGCCCATGTTCTGGTACGTGATCCCTTACCCGACTCTTAAGGCACCCACGGGAAGAGATGGGGGGGTACTATTCTAGGCCGGTAACACCAAGGCAAGTAAGCGAGGCAAGTAGCGAGCTACGTGTATCGTTGATCGTGGAGCAACCCCGTCGTTTTCGAATGCAGCCCACAATTCAATACTTTCTACTGCACACAATAATTAGGAGAGAAGCTTTTTATATTTGTCATTAACACTAAACACATCTACATAAATATGCCAAAAACTTTACAAAACCAATCGGGCTCTCGAACTCGACCCGACCACCCCAAAGACCTTGTGGGTTATCGAGAGTCGATGACCCGAGATTACCCGAGTACAGCTCCGGCGTTGTGAGCTAATCTACTGAATAGGACTGAGATGGTGGATGGATGGGTACTTGAAGCTTGTGTTTTCGACAAGTGGTACATGTCAAGGACGTAAATGGAAGCGCAATTATAATAACAATATACCAACTGTGAAAAATATGTTCACTTAAATATCACCCCTTTAATATGCTGCGCTTGCCAGTCCGTGGTCTCCACTCGAGAACCTTTCGACCCCAACGGCCATCGGTTCTTCGAGCTATGTGCCCTGCCCAGTGCCACTTCAACTTGCTAACCCGCTGGGCTATGTCGGTGACTTTTGTTCTTCTACGGATCTCCTCATTTCTGATTCGATCGCGTAGAGAAACCTCGAGCATAGCCTTTTCCATTCCGTTGTGCGACTCTGACCCTGCTCAGGCCAATAGTCAGGGACTTCGTTTCAGTTCCGTAAGTCATCACTGGTAACACACACTGTTCGAAGACCTTCGTTTTCAGACATTGTGGTATTTTGGAAGAGACGAACCACAAGTGGCCGAATTATTTTCGTTATGTAAGAAACAGGAGTGTGTCTGTGAAGAGTACTAGTCTCCGGTCTTCAAAAGGCTCTTTCAATGTAAATTGTGCTCATTGTTACGGCGCCTTTGTTTCTATTGATTCCCTTTTCTTTTGTTCTTTAGTTCGGGATTACCTGCAACAAAAGAGAACAAAAGAGTTCAGTACAAACAAATTCGACAGGCTACAACTCTCTTGTGAGCGGATTCGCTCACGGCTACGCTCGCCTGGCTTACAGTACAGGGAGAGCGAGGTACAAGGGGCTAAAATAAACACATTATACACAGAATAGTTTTACTCTCGAGCTTTATTTAGCGACTGATTATAGTGGGTTTTAAGTGGCGTGTGTTACACTCTACTTTTCACTAAGATTGAGAGAAAATTAAATAATCAAATATATTATAAGACTTGTTTTCTGTCAGTCGCAACGCAATGCATGCATTCTACGAAAGAGATCGACGCTTTTAGTTCTTTTTTCTATTTTAGCTCCTATCTAGTACGCTACAATGGCGGACTTTCTGAGCAAGAGGAGTGAAAACGCAATCCTTTGATCTATAGATAATTGTCTTGTAAAGAACTCCCGTTCGAGATTATTGCGTCAAAAAGTAGAGATGATGAGATTTACCAATTTTAAAACATCTATTTTGAGATTTTGATTGCCCGGACGTTCCCTAATTATCTGGTCGAAATAGCGCCGTCACACAGATAAGATATATTTTGTATGGCTCCGGCGCGAGATGGGACGTGACGATATATTTTTAAGATTTTCATAAATAGAACGTAATTTTGTAATGGAGTATCGTTACACTAATCTGATGGTTATTTTAGTCTTTCATGTTGTGTTGCGACATTGTCGCCTAAGGCTATCTGTAACACTGGGGGCATTACGATACGTAGCCAATACTTATTTTTTAGTTATCACACTCAGACCCCCGCAGTAGGATTCCCTGTGTCGCGGGAGGCATGGACATACACAATCACAGCACACAAACACCCAAGACCCGGGACAAACATCTACACTCATCGCACAAATATTTGCCCCTGCCGGGATCACAGAAGTCATGTCACTGACACTGACCACTGCGCCACGGCGACCGTTACTTTGTAAGATTCTGTTTACGTTCCTTTTGAAGAATCCCATATTTTAATTTGTCGGGAATACCGAGGGAGGGAGGTTGTTCCACATTTGGAAAAACCGATCGGTTGAATCACACAGCGTGTGAATCCAAAGTGTTTAATTTACAATCGCTTAATTATACAGTACTAGCTATGCCCCGTGGTGGATGGTGGAAAATAAGCCTATGTGTTAACCCAGGGTATATGCTATCTCCATACTAAAATTTTATAGAAATCGGTGAAGCCGTTTCAGCTTGAAGAGATAACAAACATACACACTTACACACATACACACAAACTTTCGCACTTATAATATTAGTAGGATTATCTTATAAAATTTACTTTATATTACGGGTTTCTAGAAAAAGCAATTATAAAAATTGGCATGAGGCCCCAAAGAATAAATACGAACATCCCAACTATTTATTTTCTTTCTTTTACTAGACAATAACACAATTATTTAGATTTAATTACGGCTTAACTTACGTATATTATTCGAGTAGGTATCCCGATCTGTTTCGTGACCTTCTCAGTCACTTTTTCATAGAGGGCACGCGCTCCCAGCCGCGCCCGCGCATGCGCAGTGCATACGGTCGGGATCGATCGGGACCCACTCGACTAATATACGTAAGTTAAGCCGTTGTTAAATCTAAATAATGTCAAATTTTTAATTTTAATTTAATTTATTCGTTTATTTCAGATAAAAATCCATATAAGTAATTATACACAATATTAAAAATAAATTTACAAATATACAAAATGAGAAAAGTCAATACATATAGTTAAAATGTCAAATCATAATAAGTGACATATAAAAAGTCATAAAAATAAAATAAAAATAATAATAATAATCCATTCTTGTCATCTTACCCCCTTACTTATAAACGTTGAATAACCTCTGAATAGTTATTCAGTGTTTTGTCTTTGTCGCTTATATGACAGTTTGACGTTGAAAGAACGGAACAAAACACTGAATTACTATTCGCAGCTTATTCAACGTTTATAAGTAAGGGGGTAAGTCTATATAATGGTTTGGCTCCGGCGTGCTCAATATGCAGTTTAGTCAAATGCTGCATCATCGGGCACCCCAGGTCCATCCTCCACGCAAGCAGCTGTAGGTAGTAGTTAGTGCTACTACGCACACGACTCATCAGGGACGCTACACGTTTACGAACAATTAAAACACTTCCAAAACTTTCAAGCAAGTAATAACACGTTTTTTTTAATTATTTTCCAGAGGCTTTACACCGAAGTGTGTCGACGCGAACTGTTAACAGAGTCGAAATTAAATCAGGTCAAGCCGTTCGGGGAAGGTGGGCCCATCCATTATTCTAATCTGTTGATGCACGATAAGAAAATGCAAAGCGAATTACATTCACCCACGTAAGATAAATGTACACACACGAACATTCTATCAACTAGGACTCACGTGGTAAACACTGGAAAATTACTCTCCGACCAGTTTCGAACTTATTTGAGTTACGTGCTGAGGCTCGCGCTCGCCGCCTGGCACGATCATAACTCCCAGATGAAGAACTGCAAATAAGTTCGAAACTGGTCGGAGAGTAATTTTCCAGTGTTTACCACGTGAGACCTAGTCGGTTTGTTACATTACAGTTATATCAACTAGTTAAGTATTCAGATTCAGATTATTTACTAACCATAATAACATTCGTTATTTTCGGCAAGTCAATACATGTTTATAATTACTTATTAAATTGATATGTAATATGATACATTTTATTTTTTATTTTTAAAGACTCCTTGGTCCATATGAAAGTGGAAATATTGACGTCAATTATTCAATTAAATCGATAAGGAGCAAGTGCATTTTAATTATAATTATAAATCACTGAAAAGACTTTTCTGAAAGTTTCATATCCATGAACTCATCTAATTTATAGAATGCTTTACTACTTAATTTACTTACTTAATTTACTACTTAAGAAATATTTTATTTTACGTTTGAACTCTTGGTATTTTAATTTAGTTCATAACTTAATTTATAATTATACTAGCAGCGCCCCGCTGTTTCACTCTCGGGTATTGCATCACTTTTTTATTATCCTATTCTGAATTACTGGTTAGGCATTGTCACAGGTAGGACCAGTTTAATTTTCCAACAAAATATTTTTGGACCAAAGTCCCTGAAAATTACTGACATAGTTTTAAGAATAGACTTGCTAACAAGAATATGGATATATTCCCAAATAAATTCATGGTCGTAGGGTACTTTCGAATACCCGCCTGGCTAGGTACCACCCTCAAGTTTGAAAAAAAACTGTCACTAAAACACATAGTGTGTTCAGGCAGCAGTCTTTGAGAGCCAGTGAGCATTCTAGGTCTAGCGTGATAACATCTTCGACCACATCGTCACTGACCATCAAGTGAGATAGTGGTCAAACGCTAGATCTATACAGCATAAAAAAAACTAACTAAACATTGCCTTCCGTATTGGATGACAATCCGGTTTGAATCGGAATTTTCTCGAGTCGCTATACATATAATCTCATCACGTCGCTCTTCCATTCCTCACTTATAGGACAATTTAGTGCGAAACGGAGCTACAAATGGACACACAAAGGGTTAAGGCGACGATCAATTTACATTCAAATCACTCGTCGCTAGTATAAAAAAACAAAAAAACATTTATTTACTATTACGGTCCTATCAGATACCTGCCTGTATAAGAGCTGTAGATTTTACGGCATAAAAAAAGAATATATATATAAGAATAATAATATCTATTCCAGACTTATAATCTGTTTCTGAGCCAAATTGTATCTAGGTCCGTTGAGCCGTGCTGGCGTGATTGAATAACAAATATCCAACGATCCAAACATCCATATTTATAAAAGTATTCTTTTGACGTGATAACGTTTTATAAATTGATGAATACCAGCAACACTCATGAAAAATAGTAACGTTTCGCGTAACGTTCCACCTGAGTTTTGTATTACATAAAATAATCAAAGTCAAAGTCAGTCAAAGTCATAAATGATTATGACGTTATCACGTAAATCTATCGTCCGTAAACCGACTTTACAGACAACCAATTTTGACGTGATAACGTTTTATAAATTGATGAATGCGAAATGAAAAATAGTAACGTTCCGCGTAACGTTCCACCTAAGTTTTATCTAGATCTAGATAATATAATCAAAGTCAAAGTCAAGGTCAAAGTCAAGGTCAAGGTCAAGGTCAATGGTCAATGGTCAATGCCAATGTCAATGCCAATGGCAATGCCAATGCCAATGACAATGACAATGACAATGACAATGACAATGACAATGACAATGACAATGACAATGACAATGACAATGACAATGACAATGACAATAACAATGACAAAGTCATACATGATTATGTCGTTATCACGTAAATCTATCGTCCGTAAGCCGACTTTACAGACAACCAATTTTTTTTTTCTTGACCAAGCCAACACAAAAGTAAACCAAAAAGTAACTAATAATGAAACTAAATTTGTGAATAGGTAATAATAATTGCAACTATAAAATAACAAATGACGCCATGTTTTATGCTACATTAGACAAGTGAACACAACCGCATTTACATCGAGTCCATTCAACTACACAAAAGTATAATATTGAAAGTAGCTTTCTCATTTCTGACATTAAATTTCAAAAGACCCGATTGCTATTCCTCTTACAACAAAGACAATAAAAGTGGGGCAATAAACTGTAATCTGTAATCAATCTGGATCTATTATATTTTTCAGGTAAGGTTCTTAAACGGAATGATTGCTAGATTTTTTACTTCTATCGTATACGATATTACTCTAACATATTTTTAATACTAATTGAATTTGCGATGTGTTTAACCTAAACTAAAATAAGCTTTACGACTATACGTTTAATTTTCTTCAATTTGTCAGCGTCATATTAAAGTTTTAATGAAATCACTTTGTTTGCCGTGGTCTGAAATATCACAATAATATTAAAAAGGCGAAAGTTGTTTTTCGTTTCTGTTGCTCGTTTTTATGTTTGTTACTCCTTCACGCTAAAGCGGCTGAACGGATTTGCATGAAATTCGGAATGAAGATAGCTTATACCCTGGAATGACAGGTATGCTATTTTTTGTCCGGAAAATATTGTCTATTCGCGTGGGATAACAGGAAGACAACAAAATTGTCAACACCACGTACTTATTCACCGCGGGTAACATCGCGGGGCGCAGCTAGTTTCAATATAACGTCAATGTCAACAAAGCATAGTACAATAGGAACACCGCACAAACAACCGTTCACACATCCTTCTGTTACAGGGGGTAACAAATTTTCTTTTCCATTTCCTAGTCTATATCCGTGACGTAACTAAATTTCCTAACGTGGGTAGTAGGAAGAGACAAGAGAAAACGCGAGAGGCACTTGTATTGTAAATGGTAATTTTCAGATTCAGCTTGTTGGTATTTTTATCCGACTTCAAAAAAGGAGGAGGCTATATGTTCGACTGTATGTATTTTTTATGTATGTTCACCGATTTCTTGCCAATTTTTGGACTGATTCCCGAAATTCTTATTTTGTTCGATGGTGTTCCTCCGAGGTGATCCAATCTAAATTTCATCAAAATCGGATAAGCGGTTTTGAGTTACACTCCAATAACTGAAATGTGTTAGATTTACTTGGAAGATTTCCTAATTGCGGGTGAAGAAATCGGTGAACATACACAATGACAATTGATCCCGTGAGTAACAAAGTATACTGAAAAGGGTGAAAAAAAAAGGGGAACCGACTTCAACACTCAAAAGTGTGAAATAACTTGTCGAAGTCGCTACCATGCTCACAATATTTTGATATTAGTTACTTTTGAATCTTTAAACGAGATCCTAGCTGTGTAAACGTGATATTCCTTGTCTGCGATAATGATAAGTACCTTAGCGAGCGGTCGAGCGGCATTTAGTGTAGATAGATAGATAGATAGAAAACTCTTTATTTGCACACTATTTCAAAACCACACAAAGAAAACAAACAAACAAATATAAATACAGTGATACAAAGGGCGGCCCTACCGCTTAAAGCGATTTCTTACAGGCAACCAAAATATGTGTAATATGTAAGAATATATTGATTTTTTTTCCATAAGGTCATACAAACATAACCCTATGAGAGACAGCCCCGTAATGAACTGTCAACAAGTTCGTGGCCTCTCCACGGCTTCAGGTGGGCCTTTGTATTTCAGCGGCCCACAGATCTATTTCGGGGACAAAGGCGTTCCATATACGAAAGTATAAATACCGACTTTTTACTCCATGGAAAATAATTTCTTTTTAATTTACTTTCAAATTTAGTTGTTTTTTTAAAGAATGGCTTAAGGCTTTACCTGCAAAGATTATGTTTTTCTCGTTAACTTTCTTAAAAATGCTAGTTATCCGTTTTCTGGTATCGTGGACTATCATAATGTTAATTGTATGTGTGTTCAGTATAGTTAGAAGTGATACCTATGTACATACATTATGTAGATTTATTATTAAGAAGGTTGCATACTAGAAATGGTGAAATATAGAGGGAGCTACTGAAACTGCTTCTATTTATCGTAGAAACAGATAAAATGCATGTTAAATATCCCAACAGTGGTGGTGGAGGCCCTGTAGAAATGCGACGTGGGTGACGACACACTGAAAAGGTAGAAAAAAAAATACCAAAACATGTAAAAAAAAAAATTTCAGTGATGCTTTTACTGCTCTTAAGTAATATACGTTACCTCAAATCTTTCGTTCTTTAAATTGGAAATCAGGCTTACAGTTTGCCATTGTCAGGTGCACCATTTATGTGAAAAATGTCATGTATCTATGAACAATAAATATTTTATTATTTATTTATTATTTAACTTCTAACACAGTCAACCTCTCCATACACCAGAGCGAAAGAAGAACAACGGAATAAAAGACACATTGGCAGTATCACCAGTCGCCATATCAAGCTAAATCGGTAAATAGGTCATCTTGGATTACGGAGCTTTGCAAAGTTTTATTAAAACCTCCTTTTATCATCATGAATTATGATCGCCCTTTCGTCCAATGGATTAGGATATTCCAATCTTCATCTAGTTTGACAAATACAAAATGTCAACATAAAATTGAAGTAATTTTAATTAACTGTCGCCGTGGCTCAGTTGTCAGTGATGACTTCTGGTCCACGAGGGCTTGGGTTCGAATCCTGGCAAGAGCAAACATTTCTGCGATGAGCACGATGGTTTGTATCGAGTCTTAGATTTTTGTGTGTCAATGCCTCCCGTTACACAGGGAGCCTTGGTGCGAGGGTCTGAATGTATTAAAACAAGTATTTAAAACCCCGTACTAGATATGTAGGTACCCAACACGTGACATTGCAATGAGTAATTGATACCTACTACTTTTATAAGTGGATAGATAGATAAGGAGACCGCACAAGTTAGTTTTAAAACTAGGAACTGGGACCCGAGTGTAGCTTGGTGTTTTCCCAGGTACAATATTTATATAAGATCAGACGTGCTTAGCATAATGTTGTCTATGTACATTTCTTAATACAAATCGTTACAGCAAGCTAGGTATGATGAGGGCTGTGCGAGCGACATACAGACTAGGTCGTCGTGAAACGCTTAGGGAAGCTTTTACTAAAATCAAAATCCTTACCTTACCCAGCTTATACATATGTTTAAACATTATGTATGCACGCAAAAAATTACTATATTTTAAAATGACTGATAACAGCAATAAAAGAAAAACTAGAAGAAAAGATCACTTTATAGTCCCGTCATCAAGACTGGTCAAAACTGGAAAAACATTTCATATAAATTGTATTAAATTCTAGAACTTAGTACCTGAATGGTTAAAAAATCTAAATAATGCAATGTTTAAGAAATTTCTCTAGGAACTATTATTACAAAAGGCATATTACTCAGTTGACGATTTTTTAAAAGATAAAAGCTTCCCTAAACTAACTAAACTTACTTTAAGTAAATAATTTAATAATATTTTTACTGTCTCCTAAATTATTACATAGTTTGATTACTTTTAATATTGTAAACTGACATTCATAAGTGTACTTTTGTACCTACATTGAATAAATAAACTGAAACTGAAGTATGCCAATCTAGTCGGTCAGTTCTTCAAAGGAGGTCAATGCCATATTCACACATACACATATATTGAGTTACCTAAGTGCAAGCAAAAAAGCTCATATCACCTGTTTCATACAGTTTATTAGTGCATCTATAGATATTTTAGAAAATTAGTAGTGCATTGAAAAAGCCCATTATCTTTCTAAAACATTTACCTTCAAATTTACCATCAAATCAAATGAAGCACAATGCATTGTTCCCCAAACAGTAACTTTTGTTTGGTAACAAGTTTGGGCTCTGTTGACAGTAAAACAACCATCACCATACAGAAACATGGTTTTGTTACCTGATTTATTACGAAGAATCCTTAGTTTTTAAAAAAACTTTTATTCATTAATAAAATCCACAGCCATTAATAAAGAAATAATACAAATATTTAGCTTATTCCTAAAGACAGTGGCCGTAATTTTTTTTTTTACGGACTAATGCTGTTTGCCTCTACCGGCATTTACAGCTTCACCGGAGGGACAGTGGCCGTAATTCTGTTCGGCCTCTTTTTATACTAATGTGGACTTTAACATAACCGTGACAAAGCTAGCTTAATTAGCAACTTTTTAGATTGTTTGAACAACAGAATCACTTCCAGTGACGTATTTACTTATAACTAATATTACTTACTAGTAGCGCCCCGCGGTTCCACCCGCGTGGATTGCGGTTTTCCCGCTACATCAATTATTCCGTGGGCATCATACATATTACCGGGATAAAAGTAAACTATAATGTGCTATTCCAGACTGTAATCTATCTCTGTGACAAATTTCATCCAGATCCGTCCAGCTGTTTGAGCGTGATTGAGTAACAAACATCCATCCATCCATGGGATGTGAATGGCGTATGTGGACGTACGGCAATTCGCCATCGCTATATGGTAGATATACCACCTATACGCACGAAGCGTTATGCTTCCACTTTCTTAATGCGTACTGCCTAGAAATGGAACTCGTTGCCCGAGTCTGTGTTTCCCGATATGTACAATCCTGGAGTCTTCAAGTCGCGAGTGAATAGGTACCTTCTAGGTTTGCGTACTAAATCCTAGACAACGTCATCACTTAACAGCAGGTGAGACAGTTGTCAAACACAAATATAAAAAAAAATATTAAAAAAAATAAATGGCCATATGTTGCCAACACATCCTAAGTATCCTGACAACAATTTTACAGATCATGAAACGTAAATATTTTTAAAATTTTATAGATGGTATTTAAACTAATATTTCACGTTAATTAAATTTAAGATATATATAATATTTCTTCTCATATAATAAGTTAATCCTGCCCCTTTAAGGCTCTAGTTTCCAGTATATATGGAGATGTTGCTGCCTAAATATTGTTCGCCGTAGATTGTAGATATTTCTGTGAGGGTTGTATAAGTTTGGTGTGGGTTACCAGTTAAGATAAATTGCCACATCAAAGACCACGATACGAACTAACAAATGGTGCAAAAAACAACATTTAATTTAAAATGTCAGAATGTTTATGGTGAGGTTGTGGTCGATATATATAATAATTTAACACTTAGTTTATTTTACTCTATAATTTTGGTAGAAAACAGATGGGATTAGTTTTAATATATGCAATAAATGTGTAAATTAGTGTGTACTTCCATAGGATAATGATTACCTGAATTATGTGGTATTTTAAGTATAATCAATTTCAACCCAATATTTTACAGTCAATTGTAATTTTTAGACTTTCGCGATTCGAACACATTGTTATTAAATCAAACGGGGCTTAATCGCGAGAAAAACATTTAGTAATTTATTTACCTCGACGTTTCAACCAAGTTGCATTGGTCGTGGTCACGAGAAGACTGACTCAGTCTCGTGCAATGCAACTTGGTTGAAACGTCGAGGTAAATAAATTACTAAATGTTTTTCTCGCGATTAAGCCCCGTTTGATTTAATAACAATTTTACAGTCAACCCCTGAACGCCAACTCTTCGTAGAAAAATTATAAGTCTCTTAATAGAAAAAAGTACCTAACCCTCCACTGCGCGAATGACTCAAGGTACGAATAACTGCAAATAGGGATATTAACTACTCTTTGTACAGTGAAGCTTCCACGGGATTATAAGTCACAGACCTATTCATCATCAGAAACTACACGGCACCACTGACAGAAATTAGAGAAATTAGGTTTTTTATGTACTTTTGTTTTACCGCTATATTTATATAACTTATAATAACCATCATGTTCGAAGTTGAATTACTGTCTGAATATTTGTATTGTGCATATCAGTGGGCGATAGAAAGCAATATCCGTTTACGTCACCTCTCTCCATATTATTTCCTATCGTGTCGTAAATAAAGTTGAAAACTGGGTTCATCCGATTCAAAACGTATACAGAGTTGTGTAGTGCTGTGAACGTGACTGAAATATCGATAAAACACAATTTGGCATTCGATTCGGATCTCGGCTGACATGTATTCCGTGAGTGGAATCAAGACGGAGTTTATTTGGTTAACTGTATATAGTGTAGTTTAATACGGATGAATAGCGTGACTATTGAAATCCGAAAGATTATTGTATTAACTGTATACTGACAAGAAAAAAGACATAATGAGTATTATTATTATAAATAGTAGTTAGCTTTTGTGATACGCGCCCGTTGCCACTTCGATGCACTACTTGCCGCTTGCGCTGATTTTGACATATAATATTTGTAAATGCCATTTTAACATATTTTTTAATGTACTTCTTTGAAAGATTGACATGTCAATGAAAGAGTTTTTATAAGCTTGATAGCTCAATTGATACTGACTTCTATTGTTTGCCGGTTTTATTATTGCTGTTGTTAGTGTTTATTGTAAATTTAATAATAATTTAACATCCCTATAAATATTTATTTTACAAATGAAATTGAAATTTAATTTATGAGGCTTGATTAATATTATAAATTAGATTAAACAACCACAAACCACAACAAGTAAGGTAAGTCGCCGAGGCGCAGTGGTCAGTGACATTGATTTCTGTGTCGTCGGGACCCTGGATTCGAATCCTGGCAGGGGCAAACATTTGTGCGATGAGTGTAGATGTTTGTTCCGGGTATTGGGTGTTCGTGTGCTGTGACTGTGTGTGTCCATGCCTCCCGCGATACAGGGAATCCTAGTGCGGGGGTCTGAGTGTTATATAAAAAATGTACTTAAGTACTGTACGGTATGGTTAATGCCAAACACCCGGGAGGCCACATAATAACAATAAACAAACATCCAAGACCCGAGAACAAACATATATGCTCAATACAGAAATGTTTACCTCAGCCGGTATACGAACCCGTTGTCGCGGTTCCAGTCAGTTTTGCTGATGACTGAGCCACGACGCTCGTCAAGATATTAGATAAAGGTTCTATGGCATAAATATTAAATAATTTTACGGAATTAGATAAACAAGATAAAACAATCCAAGTGAAGAATTGTTATTAAAAATCTGAAAGCTGCCTGACCTTATAGGACCTGAATACCTGAAGTAAGTTATTAAAATAGCTTTCGTATTCTGCTTCTGCCATTTGATTCCGGTAAAGGTATAATTCTGGGTCTAATTACTGCATTACATATTACTAGAGGTCCCGTTTTAACTATATATAGCAAAGAGACACATACGATTTCAGGATTATCGATAAAATTCAACACCCTGGTCCCTTTACTGGCCCGTTATAATAGGAGCAGCGTAGGTCTAGCGTTTAGTAATTCATACACCTTTATCTATTCAAGCGGCCCTTATTAAGCAATCTCAAAGCGTTGCAATTCAAATGCCATTTCCAATTGATACGGATCGGAATCTCTTCATCTCTTTCACACATCGGTGAAATATTTATGAAGGAATGAGAGAGGTTCTGAATGGGTTATTTCTGTACGAGACGAGAATGTCAGTGATCACTAATTCATTGGAGGAATAAGAGAAAGTGTCATTAATGACATGATTTTCGTTATTATAGTAGGGTTGTTTGGAACTAAAGGTTGCACATTTCCGACTTTTTTTTCAATATTAATACCCAATAATGTTACAAAATACTTATACTGTCTTGTTTGGAGCCAATATTGCACAATTTTTAATTCATATAAAAATGCAATCCCGAATGATCGGCACCATTTTTTAACCGACTTCAAAAAAGGAGGAGGTTCTCAATTCAAACCGTATGTTTTTTATTTGTGTTTGTTACCGCATAACTTCCGACTGGGTGAACCGATTTGGATCGTTCTTTTTTTTATTTGACAGCTGGTGCTTCCCATGTGGTCCCATTTCATCAAAATCGGACGAGCACTTTTTGATTTACAAGTCAAAAACTGAAAAATGCGTGCTTATACTTACACGATATTATAGTAGCGGGTGAAGACATCGGTGAACATACCTACACCACAATAACAATTGATCCCATGAGTAACAAAGGTCACTAAAAAGAGTGAATAAAAAAATTTTACCAAAAAATGGAACCGACTTTAACACTCAAAAGTATGAAATAACTTGTCGAAGTCGGTACCATGAGCATAATATTTTGATATCAGTTACTTTTGAACTATCATGGCACCGACTTCAACAAGTTATTTCATACTTTTGACTGTTGCATTCGGTTGCATTTTTGTTAAAATTTTTTTTTTTAATCAAGTACTTCTTAGTTAACAGACTACAGAGACTAAGAACTTTAACACCATAGTTATTTAAACATCAGATTAAGCTGAACTCGAATACAAGACTCGTCGTGTTTGCGTGATAGGTCATCGCTTAAACCACACAATCGATTATGGGCTTGCGTCAAAATTGAGTAACTTGAAGTACTGATAATAAAAAATAACTAATCAATGTCCCTTTTACCCAGTTATTTTTGATTGGCGTTAAGGAAGGGTTTTCTATTCGTTCTTCATCACCATCATCTCAGCGATGGAAGTTTAAAACAGATTTCGAATAAGTACTTAGAGGAAGAAAATTTTCAAGATTTTGTTGCAGATAAGAGAAGTAACAAGATTTTTATGGGCCAAATCTGAGAGCATGCTTTTTAGATAAAAAAACATAATTTTCCAAATCTGTTCACAGTTGGAAAATTTGGATGTAATAAAAATTGGAACAATTTGGAAAAAGTTTTCTAATGTAACAAACATAAGAAAACGACCAAGCGATAACCTTTTATGGGACGCGATTCTCTCTTTTAATGGTCTCGGTTTTTTTTACATTTTTTTTAATTTATTTATTTATTCAACACAAAACATATAATATTAATTCACAAAATACTGCCAAACTGCATAGCAGTTTGTAGGCAGACGATAGCTCTCATAAAATTTACAATATTACATATGTAAAACCAATTTACGGATAAACTAAATCAAGATTACTTGAAAGCCTAAACTTATTCTTTAAATTTCACTGGTCGGTTGGCGCAGTTGGTAGCACTCTGCCTTCTGAGACGCTGGTCCCGGGTTCGATTCCCGGACAGGTCAAACATTTGTGTGTATGAACATGTCTGTTTGACCTGTGTCTGGGTGTGTATATGTATATAAGTATATATCAGTCATCAGGTTACCATAGTACAGGCTCTGCCTAGTTTGGGACCTGATGACCTTGTGTCAATGTTGTCCCATATTATAAAAAAAAATAATCTTGGAGCCAAATCTAAAAGTAGGTACATTAGTATATGAAGTAAAAATAATTAAACAAATCGGTTTAGGGGTATTATATATTTAACAAATGACGAAGTTCTTAGGTAACAGAGATAAAAATACAATCGAATTGATAACCGCCTCCTTTTGGAAGTCGAGTAAGAAGGTAATAATCAAAAATAATCATTACTCATATTGCTTGAATGGTAAATAATTGGCGAAATCGTACCATCTCATTAATTCAAATGTACCATAATGATTCGATCAATTTTTTGTTGAGTTTAACACTGGGTTAAGCATCGATTAAGATTGGTTTAATCCCTCTAGTGCCGTGGTGGTACCGGCCTAGAATAGTACTCCCCCATCTCTTCCCGTGGGAGCCGTAAGAGTCGGCTAAGGGATCATGTACCAGAGGGTGGGCAGCAGCGCCCTCTGAGGATAGGAAATCATACTGCGCTCGCCAACCCGCCTGCCAAGCGTGGTGAGTATTGGCAAATCCCCCTACATGGGGAGGCATATGTCCAGCAGTGGACGACCTATTGCTGCTATGAATGAATGAATGGAATCCCTTTAGTACCATACGTCCACTATGATGATATGTACTGGCAAAAAATAGATTGATTAGGTGTTAGGTGGTGAATATTGACCAATCTCTTTTCTCAACTGAGTAGCGACCTAATTAGCAATATGTGTATATACAATCACCGCGAAGCCACCGGCAATATCAAGTTACCTTATATAGCCAACTACATGCCACATGTTAGGTTTTAATCTTGACTTGCATCACATTCAAATAGTACATTGGCCCTAATTCTGTTGATCCCACGAACTAGCTAAAACTCACTAAAATTCTTCAAGTTGAAATGGTTCGTAATCTATTTACCCTAAAATTCAAGTTCGTATAACTCCATACAACGCTCTCACTAATATTAGATGAGTTTTATTCCATTGCTGGCCAATTGCGGGTAGTTTTAGTAGGCACCAAATAAGTGGCGACTTAATTTCGCTAAAACTACCCGCAAATTTAATAAATACATTAAATTTTAGTGATGTTATTGATAAGTCTCATACCAATTTAGACTTTATCGTAACCGTATAAGAACTGATTTAGTTTTTCAAAATTTTAGTTTAGTTTAATTGAATAAGCGAATCACTACCATTGTCAGCTAATCATGCAGTTACCACACGGTCAAGCCTGGCCTACTTTCTTTCACCTGACCTTGAGTGGATTGAGAGCGACTCCTACGCGAATGTGGCATTAGGTTGATTAATGATATTATGGTACCGACTCCGAGACAATGTTTATACGCCGATGAATAGAGCGATTGTTATTGTTTCGATTTCTCAATAGGTTAACTTTAGCATTATAATAAAAACGGCCAAGTGCAAGTCGGACGAGCACCGAGGGTTCCGTACGTAGGTATATAAGTTGTTGGTTGTTGTAGGTTGCATGGTGGTAGGGTACTTTCGAATACCCGCCTGGCTAGCTACCACCCTCAAATATGAAAAACTGTCACCAAACACATAGTGTGTTCAGGCAGCAGTCCTTGAGAGCCAGAGCGCATTCTAGCGTGATAACATCTTCGACCACATCATCACTGACCATCAAGTGAGATCGTGGTGAAACGCTAGATCTATACAGTATAAAAAAAAGTAATAATGTAACTAAAAATGTATGCTTTTTACAATTTTTCCTTACTTGTGCTTTAAGACGTTGCTTCGTAGCAAATTTAAGGATTCTGAGTTCACCGGAAGTACCCTGTAGGTTTTGATTCCCTTGCGAGTGTCGAAAATTTGCAGCATAAACGGCTGTGTCTTTTGCATTTGCTTATTGATTGCGTTGGCTTAGAAGTTTGATTTTATCACAGCTCCAAGGGATAGTAGACCCGAGTATTTGATATGAATTTCAGCTTGATACCTCCACGCGTTCCTAAAAAAAGGGTCTTGACAGACAGACAGACGGACAACAAAGTGATCCTATAATGGTTCCGTTTTTTCCTTTTGAAATACGGAACCCTTAAAATGAAGCGGTGAAATGATTTAAACAATCTAAGGTAGCGGAACGTTTTCGAGAACTACAGAGAAAATATTTATGAGGGTAGCATTTATAAGTCTTCCACCTGCCTCGAAAAGGATGATTGGAAATCTTTTATGGTGTCTGTTCTTAGAACTGATAAATTCACAACAGATTTCGGATATTACTCACATATTCAGAGATATTAGACTCGCTAGCCGAAATTTTTATTTATTTATTAACATTCACACAAGGTCTTCAGGTCCCAAACTAGGCAGAGCCTGTGCTATGGTAACCTGATGACTGATATATGTTTATATACATATACACACCCAGACACAGGTCAAACAGACATGTTCATACACACAAATGTTTGACCTGTCCGGGAATCGAACCCGGAACCAGCGGCTCAGAAGGCAGAATGCTACCAACTGCGCCAACCGGCCAGCCAAATACCATACTACCCTGAAGAATGATTATTTTTTAAATATGATAAAGGATACGGTTGACCCCTGTGGGTTTTCAATTCAATTTTCAAATTAAGGGCTGTAGAGAGCAGGAAACTTTCCAACCGACTAGTTCATTTCGTAATGTTTAAAAAAGTGTTACCAAAAACCAAATACTAACTTTCTGGGTCTGACATGATTCTACTTGCGAACACATTGTCACAGACGATTACGTGAGATAGTGGTCATTATCTAGACCTATGAATATAGAAAATAATGTTGCCATAATCAAAAGCTGCCCGAATTAGACTCGTTCACCGAATGATGGAACCATAGCCAGTATCACATTTATAAAATGTTTTCATTAACCGCTATTTCATCTCAGGGTAGTACAAAATAATATGAGTATTATGAGATGGGATCGAATACTTTTTAATTCAATTCTAATGCAACTTGGCAAGCAGTAATGACCAAAAAGGGATGCTACATAAAAGCATATTTGAAGCAGACAAGCAGCCAAAAGAAAAGTTTCGACTGAAGCGTTGTATACATTATGATGTCCCATTGTGACTGTGGGAGTATGTGTGTACTAGTACAATTATTAGGTAATACTAATTAATCCCCTTAGTCCCGCTCAAACCTTACAACTTACTTTAAACCTGGGGGCCTACCACCAACTCTTATAGCAGTATTATTGTAATCTTACTTTGAATTTTCGTACCACAAGGCCACATAAGCAATGTTACTTTAATGTTGTTTAGACTAAGCAGTTTTGTGACGTAAACCTCTATTTCGTTCACTCAAAGCGTACCATGAGCCAGCGCCAACGAAAGCGACAACGCTATATGAAAATATAATGTTGTCTCGCTTGCCCTTATAGCAGGAATGTTTCTTCGTTCATTCTACACGTCACTGAGCGATAATAAAACAATAATGTTTTAAGACGTTCATGGTACGAATCTGAGCATTATTACTTTAAGCTTGAAGTATGACGTTCTTGAAACATGATGGTTTTTTAAAAGTTGATGGTACGGCCCCTGGTAATTATAGATAGCAGACAACGAATTATTCAATTTATATAGATCAATCAGGGGGCCTACCACCAACTCTTATAGCAGTATTATTGTAATCTTACTTTGAATTTTCGTACCACAAGGCCACATAAGCAATGTTACTTTAATGTTGTTTAGACTAAGCAGTTTTGTGACGTAAACCTCTATTTCGTTCACTCAAAGCGTACCATGAGCCAGCGCCAACGAAAGCGACAACGCTATATGAAAATATAATGTTGTCTCGCTTGCCCTTATAGCAGGAATGTTTCTTCGTTCATTCTACACGTCACTGAGCGATAATAAAACAATAATGTTTTAAGACGTTCATGGTACGAATCTGAGCATTATTACTTTAAGCTTGAAGTATGACGTTCTTGAAACATGATGGTTTTTTAAAAGTTGATGGTACGGCCCCTGGTAATTATAGATAGCAGACAACGAATTATTCAATTTATATAGATCAATCAGGGGGCCTACCACCAACTCTTATAGCAGTATTATTGTAATCTTACTTTGAATTTTCGTACCACAAGGCCACATAAGCAATATTACTTTAATGTTGTTTAGACTAAGCAGTTTTGTGACGTAAAACTCCATTTCGTTCACTCAAAGCGTACCATGAGCCAGCGCCAACGAAAGCGACAACGCTATATGAAAATATAATGTTGTCTCGCTTGCCCTTATAGCAGGAATGTTTCTTCGTTCATTCTACACGTCACTGAGCGATAATAAAACAATAATGTTTTAAGACGTTCATGGTACGAATCTGAGCATTATTACTTTAAGCTTGAAGTATGACGTTCTTGAAACATGATGGTTTTTTAAAAGTTGATGGTACGGCCCCTGGTAATTATAGATAGCAGACAACGAATTATTCAATTTATATAGATCAATCTGGGGGCCTACCACCAACTCTTATAGCAGTATTATTGTAATCTTACTTTGAATTTTCGTACCACAAGGCCACATAAGCAATATTACTTTAATGTTGTTTAGACTAAGCAGTTTTGTGACGTAAAACTCCATTTCGTTCACTCAAAGCGTACCATGAGCTGACATAACAGCGAGTAAGATTGTTTTATTCCTGCTCTAATGTCAAATTTAGCCATCATAAAAAAGTTGCTCTTTCGCCGCGGAAACAACATTACTTGTGATATTTTATAACAAAACAGCATATTTGAAGTAAAGTGAGTTATTTTTTGTTATTGTGGTGAATGTGGTGTATTTTCGTTATTATCCATATTGAGTTTGAAATAACGTTAATCGATGTATTTTAAAAAAATACTGTATGGATCTAGAGTTTAACCACTATCTCACTTGATGTAGTTCTAGGATCTAGTTGTCTAGTTTGGACGGATCTATTGTAGGCAGTAGCTCTGTGATTATTTTAAAACTCCCACAAAACATCGAGCTGCCGCCAAGAAACACAACGTGCCCTGCTGCAAAAATTGTAAAAAAACCTCTTGACCCACTTGAAATTCCTTAGACTAGCATATTAACACTGAGACAAAGTAGCTGCATGCACACAAACTTACTTTCTGTTTTCCATTTTTGTATTTATTCAAAACAATATTTATTATAAAATAATAAGATACTACCAATGCACTACGACTGTGATATATTTACAAAAACTTTTAAACACCGCGTGCCGTTAGTCTCAATAATCACCCACTTTACTCACACAACGATAAAATCAAATTCACGGACACATCCCATTGATTTACAAAAAAACCCAAGATGCACAGTCTCGAATAAAAGTCACGCTCGAAACTGTAGCCAAACACTCACCAATTATACGTACGTAGTTATAGTTATGCTGTAAGCATATATTTTTGCAAATTCAACCATACGCAATTTGTATAAAGTTGTTTTTTTAGCAATATGATGTAGACGAACGTCTATAAACTTTTCTATAATAGCTTTTATAAGGCTAATTTTGTGATTGAATAGAGCAGGTTGTTCACGGGAATGTATGTCAATACTAGAAAAGAAACACAATTAGACTTTGGTTGTGTTTTTTATATTATAATCTCCTTTGTTTTACTACATATAGTGTAAACATCTTCACTCGCCTAGCATAGATAATATTTACGATCATTAAACAAATCGTCAAATTGACTACCTTTCTTCCTATATTAAATTATATAACATAGTCATATTTGTCAAAAACTAAATACAAAAAGTTCAAAAGTACATAAACGTATTAATTAAAGAAATAAACACAACAAAAAAATCGTCTCCATTGAACAAGAACAAGGTCATTTTTGTTATGCGTTTAAAATAAAAAGGAGGACACAATGGATCGTTCTTACAGTGAAAAAGCAGGTATTTAAATTTGCCGTATTATACTTAGATGTAGAGTGAAATTTTTAGACAAATTAAATCAAAATAACATATTGTTCCCTATACTCAGTCATAAAAACAACAAAAACTAATCAATAAACTCTTTTACTTACCGAAAATATGATATCCCATCCTTTTTTAACCTTTATGACGTAATATTCTTAAAATTTGTCAGAGAACACTTCGGCACTTTATCGAGTGCACCTAGACGCGAGCGACGCGAGACTTTTTGAAATGAGCGCACCATTTAGAATGTTGCGCTCATTTTACGCGTACGGTTTTGAGACGTTGATTGTGCATCTTGGGTTTTTTTTGTAAATCAATGACACCTCCACATACGTCACATGTGGACTCGTAGTCTAAAACGCCAGCGAAAGCGACAACGCTATATGAAAATATAATGTTGTCCCGTTTGCTCTTACAGCAGGAATGTTTCTTCGTTCATTCTATCGCGTCACTTAGCGATAATAAAACAATAATGTTTTAAAACGTTCATGGTACGAATCTGAGCATTATTACTTTAAGCTTGAAGTATGACGTTCTTGAAACATGATGGTTTTGTAAAAGTTGGTGGTACGACCCCAGTAGACTGTATTTAGAGTTCTAATATAACATTTATCTTTAACGAAGTCATCATTTTTCCGTTTTTTATACGTAACCATGGTAACGTCACACGGAACTTGCGTTGGCTACGTTAAGGCTTGAGCGTTCCTGCTGCTCTCACGCGGTCTGTGTAGAGTGGCTCTGCGTCCACAGCACGAATGTATCATATTCAGTAAGCATTTCAGACGAAGGCGTCGAGCCTCCCACGGCGTAATGTCTAGCCACCAACAAAGCGATAAATAAACCGTAGCGTAGACAGAGTATCAATTGCAGGACAGACATACTTCCTCTGAGACCTTGTGAGCTTTGGCGAGGCGCCAGATGCGTAAAATGCGTAACCACAGCACATAGGAGTTTGGCAGTGTCTGAATCAGATTCACAAACATATATAAACAAAAAACATATATAAAGTGTATTTATAAAGAGAGTACATATATATAACAAGCTTCCTCTGACTATAAAAGAGTCAGAGACTCGTGAAGTTTTTAAATTCAACTTGAAAAGGTTTTTGCTCGATATAGTTTATTATAGCATTGAGGAGTTCATAAATATAAAATGTGATGACATGTTATGAGGAATAAGTGAAATATCTTGTATTAATAGCATAATTATATTAGTGTTGATGAAATGACATGTAATTTGCACACCTTCAAAGGTTGGAATATAGAGCAACATATAAAGTTAGCATAAGATCTTTCTATACCTATATTCAAACAAATAAATTATTTTGATTTGATTTGATATAAATATGTATGCACCTATATGTATGGTTGCGTAGGATAGCTTGTATAGGGATAGCTATCATAATTTACAATTTTGGTTAAAAATTTGGCAAATAGTTATTTAAAAGTAAAGATAAGCGTCTATGCTGAAAAAGGTTGATAGCGATACGAAGCTATGATAGCTCAGCGAGGGGAGCGTCGGCTGTCAAGCTGACTGACAATGGTTGGATCCCCAACATCGGCTGAAGCTTCTGGTGAAGGTGACACCGTATCAAATTCCCAGCATGGTGGTATGGTACTTACGAGTATCCGCCTGGATAGCTACCACCCTCAAGTTTGAAAAACTGTCACCCAACATATAGCGTGTTCAGGCAGCAGTCCTTGAGAGCCAGTGAGCATTCCAGATCTAGCGGGATAACATCTTCGACCACTTCGTCACTGACCATCAAGTGAGGTAGTGGTCTAACGCTAGATCTATAAAGTATAAAAAAGTCAAAATGTAAGATAATAAGAACGCGAATTAATAACGCTAGGTTATAAATAGTATATATAGGCAAAGAACGGCGATTTTAACGATATTATTAAAGACCACCTACGTACTTCTTCTTCTTCTCAGCAATTAGAAATCCACTGCTGGACATATGCCTCCCCCATATAGGGGGGATTTGCCAATTCTCGCCACGCTTGGCAGGCGGGTTGGCGAGCGCAGTATGATTTCCGATGCTCAGGAGGCGCTGCTGCCCACCTTCTGGTACGTGGTCCCTTAGCCGACTCTTACGGCACCCACGGGAAGTGATGGGGGAGTACTATTCTAGGCCGGTACCACCACGGCACCCACGGGACCTACGTACTTATGGATACCTTAAGTACAGAGAGTACTATGGTTTAGTCTATGGACTTTAGTCCACATTTTCGAAATTTTAATGATAATGTTATTTTTCATTGTTTGATGGTCGCCGTGGCGCAGTAGTCAGTGTCAGTGACGTGACCCTGGGTTCGAATCCCGGCAGGGGCAAAACATTTGTGCAATGAGTATACATGTTTGTCCCAGGTCTTGGTTGTTTGTGTATTGTAACTGTGTGTGTCCATGCCTTCCGCGACACAGGGAATCCTAGTGCGGGGGTCTGAGTGTGGAAAAAAAAGTAATGGTTAAAAACACAGAATTTCGAGGATGTAGAGAAAAGGACGATGCTAAGGTCTGACATTTCAAAGATTTTACTAATTAGTCTTGTCATTAGACTACTAATTGGTCAATACTTCAGATCTTTCAATTTATGAAGTATGTGCGCTTTCTCACACTCGTGTTAGGTAGCGCGAAGAGGCGAAAACGTAGCGCTCTCAATACTATTTAAATTTAGACAAATGTACAAATAAACAGAGCCTAATGAACAGCTGGAGAACTCGTAAAACATAGATCTCGTAACATTTATTTGAAGTCGTGATACGAGACTTGCACAGATATTTATTTTTGAATTGCTATAGAGAAAAAGAATGCACTCGTTTATAATAAACCTAGCTGCGTCTCGCGGTTTCACCCACCAGAACTACTTACAGTTTTCCCGTTACTTCAGGTATTCCACTGTAATGCGAGATTTTAAGAGTTTTTATTGTGTATCGCATTAACCATATGCTAGGAAGAACTTATGTTCAAATATTTGAAGGAAAAAATAACATCCCCCGCAGATGTTAATAAGGAAGGAAATAATTCGGCCCTAGTGATACCACTAGGGCTGCTATAGCTTAGTTGGACAGAGCGACATGACGGTATTCTGTAGTCGTGGGTTCAAGTCCCACTAGCAACCGAATTTTTGTTGAAGTCGGTACCATGATAGTTCAAAAGTATATCAAAATATTGTGCTCATGGTACCGACTTCGACAAGTTATTTCACACTTTTGAGTGTTGAAGACGGTTCCATTTTCTGGTAAACATTTTTTCTTTCACTCTTTTTAGTGACCGTTGTTACTCATGGGATCAATTGTCATTGTGGTGTAGGTATGTTCACTGATGTCTTCAACCGCTACTATAATACCATCTAGGTATAAGCACGCATTTTTCAATTATTAGAGTGTAGCTCAAAAACTGCTTGTCCGATCTTGATGAAATTTAAATGGGACCACGAGGGAAGCACCAGTTTTCAAACAAAAAAGAATGATTAGAATCGGTTCAACCAAACGGAAGTTATGCGGTAGCAAACACCAAAAAAAGACATACAGGTCGAATTGAGAACCTCTTTGTTCACACAAAACAATGAACTATCTTCATAGCATAGTATCAACCTGTCAATGTATGCGCCTCATCCTACAGATATACGAGTGAACATAGCCGCGCCCCACCACGCAATACTGACTTCACTTCGCTTCAGCCAAAGACGCCGAGCAAAAACTACTCATATCTTAAGTTTTTTTTTTTTTTTTATAATTTACCCTAATTAAATACATACAGGTCAAATTGAGAACCTCTTTGTTCACACAAAACAATAAACTATCTTCATAGCATAGTATCTACCTGTCAATGTACGCGCCCCATCCTACAGTTATACGAGTGAACATAGCCGCGCCCCACCACGCAATACTGACTTCACTTCGCTTCAGCCAAAGACGCCGAGCAAAAACTACTCATATCTTAAGTTTTTTTTTTTTTTATAATTTACCCTAATTAAATACATACAGGTCAAATTGAGAACCTCTTTGTTCACACAAAACAATAAACTATCTTCATAGCATAGTATCTACCTGTCAATGTACGCGCCCCATCCTACAGTTATACGAGTGAACATAGCCGCGCCCCACCACGCAATACTGACTTCACTTCGCTTCAGCCAAAGACGCCGAGCAAAAACTACTCATATCTTAAGTTTTTTTTTTTTTTTTTATAATTTACCCTAATTAAATACTATCTACAACCAATATCCGTCGTATGTTCAATTGTCAACAAGAGCAATCCTCAACACTCCTCCTTTTTTTGAAGTCGGTTAAAAATAGGGCTTTGTAGCTTTCCACATAAAATACTTTTATTTACAATCGCATAAAAATAGCATAAACGTAATATGTATTTTCTAGTTAGAGGCGGCCACCACCGACCAGGGATAAATAATATAATAATATTTTCTTTCTTTCTTTCAAATATCCTGCGGTCGGATAAATATCGTCCTTTCGCTGAGATGATAGTGATGATCTTCGGATCGGAAAGATTATTGGTGCGGGATTTCACTTTACTAACTAAAAACTTCTTTAATTATGAATCACTGCATCAAAAATTGGAATGCTTACCACCTGCGCATGTGCTTTTCTTACTTTATAATCCTCAAAATGATATTCATCGATCTTATTAAAAAAAAGATGATGGGGCACTAGATCCTCAAACGTGGACCGCACAAATTATGTCATTCACATTCACACCTAATTTGGTTTATTCGCAATCAGACCAGCAGTTGTGTAGTACGTATGGTTCTCATGAAATAAAATTTGTGATTATATGTAATCTAAATCTAGATGTATTTGTAACATTGTAGTTCTAAATTTAACTTAATTTACCTGCATGCTTTATTTATTGCTAATTTTTATTATTATGTAATGAAAAAAAATGTAATTATTTTTCTTTTATCTTTTGTTAATAAATCTAACTTTGATGTATCTAAGTATTAACTTCTGTTTATAATTATGTGTAGAAATCACAAATGGTGTTTCTGTTTTGAAATAAATAAATGTCTAAATACTTACTTTTTTTTTTTTTTTTTTTTTTTTTTTTTTTTACAACATTCACACAAGGTCTTCAGGTCCCAAACTAGGCAGAGCCTGTACTATGGTAACCTGATGACTGATATATATACTTAAATACATACTTATATATATACTTTTTTTTAAAAATACATATACACACCCAGACACAGGTCAAACAGACATGTTCATACACACAAATGTTTGACCTGTCCGGGAATCGAACCCGGGACCAGCGGCTCAGAAGGCAGAGTGCTACCAACTGCGCCAACCGGCCAGTCAAATTATTTATTATTATTATAGTTAAGCAGAAAAATGCATCATGTGCATTCAAAAATGCTCAAATAGCCATTGTAAAACTAACAACTTGGTGTGCTTTTGACTATAGTTGTATCCAGTCCAGGGGCCTTACTATCACCTTTGTAAAATCCATTCAAGTTCCGAGCAGTTCTAAAACCTGGCTTAAAAATGCCAGAGACAACAATAACCGTTCACCTTTGAGAATATCAATGTTCGAACCGTTCACTTAAAGGAGCGTAATGCCGTGGTGATGGTATGACTTTACACTAAGCGATTTAAGCCAGGTTTTAGAACTGCTCGGAACTTGAATGGATTTTACAAACCTGATAGTAAGGCCCCAGTTTTTAGTTATGTGATCCTAGAACATGTATTTCTTTTTTAAAATGATATCACTGTATTCATCCTTTAAGTAAACAGCCTTTGAGTATTCATCGCTGAAGTCACATACAATCATAATCTCTTTGAGCACCTACTTTGTTCCTACTTCACTCAACAAACTTTAGAAAGCCTACATGTTTATTATAACTTTTAAGGTTTGTAGTACGCTGAAGGTATGGAACGTTTCCCTAAGGATCTTTTAAAGCATGAGATGATTCTTAAGTGTGTTTCGCTGTATGAGTGGTAATTAGCTAAGAGTACGGTAACGTGCCAGGGTGAGGTTAATTATTTTTAGAACCACACTTTAAATGAATGAAAAAAGCTTGTTTTACTTGTATTAACCGTACTGGTTTAACACTCAGAAGCAAGGACTTTGAATCAAAAACACTCTTTGTGAACTTGAAAATCAGCTTTATTGCTTTAGTTGCTATTGCTATATATATTTAGAGGTACAATCTTACTTAACAAAGCCTACAGCGGCACGATACAAGTTACTCAGACAAATGTCGGAAAACGAATGGCGGCATACTTCCAAAATGCGTTGCCTGTTCGCTTCCCCCACTGTTATACTCTTCCTTGCTTGTGATTGGTCAAGTCCTCTTGAACAAATCACAAGCAAGCCGTCGAAGTCTCGACCGATCACAGGAAATCAATACAATCTACTTTAAATCGTACAACTTTATAAAAATGAACGTAGTTAGTCGAAAAATATATAAATAACTAAGATATAATTTAGATAATTATAACACTTGTATGTATGTATTGTGTTGTTCTAGTTCCACAGCACCAGCAGACTTATAGTCTATGTTCATCTATAACGAACTCTCACTTTATCTTCTTGCACATTGGTGGGACAATCGCGAAACACCAACGGAAAAAGAGATAAATATCATAGAATGAAATTCTTTGCATGAAAGCAAAAATGAAAACAAAGATGGTCCGTCTTCATCTAGTTCTACAGAGGGTAGAACTACTACTAGTTAGAACTGGTTAGTAGGACTAGAACTAGAGGAAGACGGACCATCTACGTATTAAAGTTACTATTTTTAAGAGGTTTTCCAATGTTAACGCTGTCCCCACCCGCATCGCAGTTCTCGCGGCGAGCGGAGCGCACTGGTGTCGCGGTCTGGCAGCGTAAACTCACCTGATGAAGGGCATCGGAGATGCCCGAAACCTAGGTCGAAACATTTCGTCTATAAACGTGAGGAAAGCCGGATAATACATGTTTATAGAAATGTCAACGTTTTGTACATCCCCTTTCTATCATCGGTCGACTCGACGTACGGCAATTCGCCATCGCTATATGGTAGATATACCACCTATACGCACGAAGCGTTATGCTTCCACTTTCGTAATGCGTACTGCCAAGGAATGGAACTCGTTGCCCGAGTCTGTGTTTCCCGATATGTACAATCCTGGAGTCTTCAAGTCGCGAGTGAATTACCTTCTAGGTTTGTGTGCTAAATCCTAGACAACGTCATCACTTAACATCAGGTGAGACAGTTGTCAAACGCAAACTTATATGTAAAAAAAAAAAAAAAGACCCTAATAAAAAATACGTATTGCTTACCACGACCAATTGATGTCGTTGAATCACTTTATCTTAAACAAGTCATGGAAGCTATTGCGAGTTGCACATTATTGACGTTCATTAGGGCGTTATTCATGACAATAAATTAAATAAATCAATTTGACTTTAACCAATTACAAACAAACAATACCGAAAAATGGAACCGACTTCAACACTCAAAATTGTGAAATAACTTGTCGATTGTAATTTTTAGACTTTCGCGATTCGAACACATTGATGTTATTAAATCAAACGGGGCTTAATCGCGAGAAAAACATTTAGTAATTTATTTACCTCGACGTTTCGACCAAGTTGCATTGGTCGTGGTCACGAGAAGAGTGAAACGTCGAGGTAAATAAATTACTAAATGTTTTTCTCGCGATTAAGCCCCGTTTGATTTAATAATAACTTGTCGATGTCGGTACTATGATAGTTCAAAAGGAATTATTATCAAAAAAATATTGTGCTCATGGTACGGACTTCGAAAACTTATTTCACACTTTTGAGTGTTGAAGTCGGTTCCATTTTTGGTAAAAAAATGTTTTCTCCCTTATTCTTCCCTTCCCTTCCCTGTGTATGTTAACCGATGTCTTCACCCGCAATTATAATGTCGTCGAGGTAGGAATGCGTAGCACTTTTCAGTTATTGGTGTCAGGTTCCAGTCCGATTTTCTTTCAAATAAAAAAAATAAACATCAAAATCGTTTCACCCAGTCGAAAGTTCTGAGGTAACAAAAAAAACATACGGGTCGAATCTAGAATCTCCTCCTTTTTTTTGTCGGTTAAAATCAATTACGCCATTGTGAATTGAACTTGATTTAGAAAAAACACATGTTAAGCTCACATCTGTTCAAACAATGTCCCAAGCACATGTCAATTGGCAAGTACTAAGCAGTTAGCCGTGACCGTTACACGTAACTAGACTTATTGTCATCGCTAACTTGTACACGTGCGTACAATTATTATTACAAACGATTCATAATGAGCATGAATGGAGTTTTGAAATACAAATGGCATAATGCCAAGACGTTATAATTAAATAAAATTAACACACGCTTTTACAAAGCTGACAGCAGTAAGGCGCATGACTATATCGGCATACAACGGAGCTGACTCGGCTCCACTACGTTACAGTGCTTCTACAGTCATATCAGTTATGATATATATCTTAACTGGCCGGTTGGCGCAGTTGGTAGCACTCTGCCTTCTGGGCCGCTGGTCCCGGGTTCGATTCCCGGACAGGTCAAACATTTGTGTGTATGAACATGTCTGTTTGACCTGTGTCTGGGTCTGTATATGTATATAAGTATATACATATACAGACTGTATATATATATATATATATATATATATATATATATATATGGCTCTGCCTAGTTTGGGACCTGAAGACCTTGTGTGAATGTTAATAAAAAAAATAAAAAAAACTACGTACCGATAAACTCCCACAGTGCCTTTAATCATCTCTCACATCATATCTACACTAACATTATAAAGAGTTAAGGTTTTAGTCTTTAAGATTATTTGTTGGATGTAATAAGTATTTTTGGTCGAATAACTAGCTGAAATTCCATGATAGTTCAAAAAGTAACTATGTGATATCAAAATATTGTGCACATGGAACCGACTTCGACAAGTAATTTTAAACTTTTCAGTGCTGCGGTCCGATTTGATGAAATTTAAATGCGACCACCTTGGAGGTACACTATCAAACAAAAACGAAGAATTTTGAGCATCGGTCCAAACATGGGGGAGAAATTGGTAATCATACATTTAAAAAAAATGCAGTGAAACTTATTTCATCCTCCTTTTTTGAAGTCAGTTAACAAAATAACATACAGAACGATAAAACAATCATATCACCACGTAATACAATTCACAATTATCTAATGTTTATTTACCACAATTGACACAAATCGTGCGTTGTTTAATTGTTTTAAAAAAAATGAAAATAACAATACCTGCCGCCATGTAATCATGATTCAATCACAGATGATATAATAGTCAAAAGCCTGATCATCGGTGAAAATGGATGCATCCAATGATGTTTTACTAAAGATGACGTATATTCATACTGCGCGGTGCTCAGATTTTGATCCTTTACGACATAAACATGCTTACTGCGACAGATAATACGGTACAAATAATATAGAAAAGAATAGCTATATGTTTAGACTTGCGCTTGAAATACGCGTCGCAATGTAAATAACTACAATTGACTTAATTTTGCCGCCTCAGTTTCCGCGCGCTTGTGCGACATCTACCTCATATAAACATATATCATTGGATGCATCATATAAAACGGCTCAAATTGTTCATCGACACAACTTGCATCAAGTAAGTTGAAAAAGTATGCTTATAAAACAAATAAGAAAAAGAAAACAGAGTATAAGTTCTTGATAGAACTGTTCCAATGTAGCAGATGCCACAAAGCGACGTTCTACTAAAACTCAATCCATGTTTATACAACTGAATCAATAGTTATGTAACGTTTAAGTCACCGGTTTTTGAACGCTTGGTGTACCATGAATGCTAGGATTTCGGGGGCGTTTATACATTCCAACTGGTAAACCATTGATATTATCGAATACTAGCTGCGCCCCGTGGTTTTACCCGCGTGCTGATCAAAAACGGTGATTATGAAAATAAGGTTATAATGTTAATCCGGGGTATAAGCCATCTTCATACCAAATTTCGTCCAAATCCATCCAGCCGTTTAGGCTAAAAGAGTAACAGCCACACATAATAACTTCCTCGTTTATAATAATAGTATGACTATTACAGTACAGTAGACACGCGTCTGACAACTAAGTGGATAAACGACTCGACCAAGATCGCGAAAGAGGCTAGATGCAACCCCGGAGTCTTGCAAGTCGCGAGTGAATAGGTGTTCCTTCTAAGTTTGCGTGCTCCACCTTAGACCTAGGTGTTTGACCTAGGTACCACCTTAGACCGCGTCGTCGCTTAACATCAGGTGAGACAGTGGTCGAACGGAAGCTTATAATGTTTAAAAAAAAGATGCGGGCCGCTTCCTACAGCTCCTTGTGTATATCAATAGAGGCTTATATTCAGCAGTTTGCTTATGACTGAGATGGTGATGATGATAACTATTAGTTCATTCGCACGCATTTTGCTTAGATATAAATCAAATACATACAGTAAAACTTTAACTAGCAGTGTCATCCTGCTTTTGTATAAAAAAAAACTTTTACTATTCTTATTTTTTATGACTGGTAGTCCATAGTGAGCTGTAAAAAAGTGCAAAATACCCACATTTATTAATATGCTTATTTTCAAACATATTGTAACAAATAATGACTCGTAATATAAGTTTTTGTGTTTTCACTTAAGTGATTTTGTAATCTTTAGAGGAAATAATAAAGATTATAGAACATAAATATTTAAGTAATATTTTTTGGATATAAATTTTTCATTATACACAATTCACATTTAAAATTATATGTCAGTTCTGTCAAAAACCACCCTGAGTACTCATCTCTCTCTTAGAAGCAATTGGAAGTCTACTGCTGGACATCTGCCTCCCCCATATAGAAGGGATTTGCCAATACACGCCACGCTTGGCGGGCGGGCGAGCGCAGTATGATTTCGGATCCTCAGAAGGCGCTGCTGCGCACCTCCTGGTACGTGATCCCTGTGTGATGTGTGATGGGGAAGTGGTATTCTAGGCCGGTACCACCACGGAGGGCCGGTACACCACCCTGAGTACATCTCAATCTAATTCTACTACAAAACTTCATTTGTGAAATCGTGTCGTGTCGTCGCGTCGTACACAGTAATGACAGCCACTTCCAGAATAAAGTGCGCTACGGCACCTGTCGTCGCATATTCATGGGCTCACTCTGTCCTACCGAGTTCTGACCTATTGTTAAATAACAATGCACAGCAAGGCCCGTTACGGCGTATGAGATGCCTTGGAAGTAGGATCGATTTTGATGGTTCTAAAACTTTTGGGTGCTTTTTTCATACTAGTATCTGTTTTAACGATTTCCAAAACACAACCAGAGTGGTAAATAAAATAAACTGGGGCCGTACCATCAACTTTTACAAAACCATCATGTTTCAAGAACGTCATACTTCAAGCTTAAAGTAATAATGCTCAGATTCGTACCATGAACGTCTTAAAACATTATTGTTTTATTATCGCTCAGTGACGTGTAGAATGAACGAAGAAACATTCCTGCTGTAAGGGCAAGCGAGACAACATTATATTTTCATATAGCGTTGTCGCTTTCGTTGGCGCTGGCTCATGTTACGCTTTGAGTGAACGAAATAGAGGTTTACGTCACAAAACTGCTTAGTCTAAACAACATTAAAGTAACATTGCTTATGTGGCCTTGTGGTACGAAAATTCAAAGTAAGATTACAATAATACTGCTATAAGAGTTGGTGGTAGGCCCCCTGTGCAGTCGACAGTTGTATAATAATATATATATATACACAGCGGACACACAATATTTCCAAAACCCTTTATACAGTGCATTTTTATACATCGAGAACGGTACTAATCGCCGAATTCACTCTGTATTAAATTTATATATAAAATTATCTCTGTAAATAATATTATTTTTTTGAAATTAAATACTACAAATATTCAAGTCCAATACGTTGAAGTGATGACAGCCAAGTGACGTTAGCGTCGGCTATCAACCTAGCGTCCACTGATTCGACACCCAACAATGTAAATTTGGTATTTAAACTTCAGTATGGTGGTATAGCACTCCGATATCCGCCTGGCTTGGTACCACCTAACTATGGAAAACTGTCACCAAACACACAGTGTATTCAGGCAACTGTCCGTGAGAGCCAGATAACATTCTACTTGTAGCGCGACTCCACCTTCGACTACATCGTCGATGATCCTCAAGAGAGATAGTGAGGGCTAGATCTATTTAATATACTAGCCCCGGCTTCGCACGGGTAAAAAATGGCAAAATTAAAAATAATACGGATTTCTAATTAGTTTGAAAATATAAATACACTATGTAACCCGGGGATAGTTTAGCTTCCCAACAGTGATATAATTTTTCAAATCGGTTCAGTAGTTTCAGAGCCTATTTAATGCAAACAAACAAACAATCAAATATTTCCTCTTTATAATATTAGTAAAAATAAAAACGGACACATTCCCAATTTCTAAACATTTACAAGAAAAAAACAAAGCAATTATATCATAAATGCCACGGCACGGCCCACTTTCATGATCCCAAAAAGGTTGAAGATAGTATACTCCCATCATATTGAAATAATTTATCCATTCAGTTAAACTGTTTGTTTTTCATCGGCGCAGGGGACTGAGAAGCCACTTTATTTGCTTGAAACGTCAGCATAAAACAACCGATGCTCGTTATAAGACCGCAAAATAAGTACACTAACATAAAATACGTGTGGTCCAAGTTACGCATAAAACGGGTTTTTTTTTTACATCTTATAAGTTTGCGTTTGACAACTGTCTCACCTGATGTTAAGTGATGACGTTGTCTGGGATTTAGCACGCAAACCTAGAAGGTACCTATTCACTCGCGACTTGAAGACTCCATGATTGTACATATCGGGAAACACTTTGGAAATGTTTCTATGAAAGAAAAAAAATGCTTTTGGGGGGTTTCGGGACTATTCAGTTTTATCCTGGACTCCTAGCAGATGACCTTGCCTACCCTCAACAAAAGTTCTGCCAGTCCGAGACGTTGTCGCACTACCAAACCACCACATGTCACCAAGCACTATGACATTTCAGTTGGGGTCGATCGCTGACAGCATGAGTAGTGTATATACACTACCGCTAAATAATAGAGCCACTCAGTATGCGCAGAACCATTGGATCTCTGTATTGGCTACCATATACATAACAGTTACTAAATATGCAACAACATCTTGAGCTTCTGGTGAAGGTAACACCGTTATTAAATTCCCAGAATGGTGGTAATGGTAAAATGGTATCCCATCACCAGATGAATTCACGCTGGCAGATCGATGCGATAGCCAGAGCCGGATAATAATAATCGGATATAATAAATTTGTGAGTAAAGATTATAATATATACTGAGCAGTCCTACAGATTTGTTTCAGAAACGAAACTAAAAACAAATGATCTTTATCTCTTATAACTTGCACCAACCTTAAAGGGTCACAGTACCGCTACGCCAGCCGCCGCGGCGCCACCACAGCGAAAGATAATGAGCGCGAATGGTGATACTGTTATACTGTTTGGGACATTATGCAATCCGTCAAGTCAATGACATTTGTTGTTCACGGTTATAACTATGGATGAGAAGAGAAGGCTTAAAGTCATTAGATAAAAAACAATGATTCGCCTTTTTGCTGGTGCTTTAAGGTTAAGAGGTTTATTCTACTTTTTGTCTAGAAATGTTTCATGATTATCTATGAGGCAACCGCACAAACTTTATATTAGTATAGATTTTTTATTTCATGTATAAACGAAGAATGGTGGAAAAAAACTCGAAATGTTTTCAAATAAAAATGTTTTACTGTTCATTTAAATATACATAATAGATTTTTTAGCTTGAATGGTCTTGGCACGTTAAAATTAATACTGTTAAATACTTAATTGTTAAAAACTCTTTTAAAAATAAAAAGGGACTAGCCAGGTGTTATTCCGCCCTGACTATAAAGTCTTCTATATGTGAAAGAAATTTGACATCAACTAAAAAAAATGGCACCATTACCGGAGTACGAGTATGTCCCTATGATATAATATAAAACTTCAAAATTGAATTGTAGTGAATAATAAATTCCAAAACAAAGATCGTGGCGAAATCTTCACGGGCACGAAACATTTCACTGTCACTGGCAGCTCCGAAGCCTGTGCAAAGTTTACTATCACCCGTACAAACAAATTGAAGTTTCGTGACAGATGTACCGCTTTCCATCAATCAAAGTACAAACATAAATCTGCTTCGCGAAGATTTACGCGAGCAATTGTTTAAATTCCAGACGAGCGGTCGAGCGAATACGCCGATATGCCGATCAAGTTTTGGATTCTCCTAACCTAGGGAAGCGCAAACTAAGGTCCGCAACAGTTACAATCCGGCCCGCACCATACATCCTAAAGTAGAAAATTACATAGCATTGATCAGGCCAAGCTAAAATGTCGCGTTTCGGGCGTATCAGGTCCGCATATCGGGTCCATATGACATGAATATTATACATATAGAAGAAATATTTCATTTTTGTATATTTGTTTATAATTAATTTACTCAAAAAATAAGGAACACATTCTAACGTTTTTTTAGCAATGGAGTATATAGTTAAAGCGGAGTAACTAATGTCTTTTTTGTTTAAAACAAAAAGAGATCCCTACGAAATTAAGCATTGTGACCTATGGTGTAATTAGAAATACAATTTTGATGTGAGTTCTGGAAACGATATGGGAAAACCCTTGTCCACGAAGATTAAACATATACATATTTACATGACATGCTTTTAAAAATGTAAATAATACCCATAATAAAATTTGATTAATATATTACAGTAATACATAATATACTATATTATGTTGTGTAATACTGGCCCGAGTTGGAAAAAATTGACCATCCCTGTCCTAGCCAATGATTTACTGTTCCAATTGTCGAAGCAGATGGTGATCTGTTATCTTTCTGGATCAATATCAGAGTGTTATTTTAAAAGATGTGAATATTTGATTTGATGTAATAAATGTACTATTATCCTCTTATTATTCATTGAGAGATAATGTCGAATCTTATTTTAAATGATAAATGAGGATAAGTCATTGTGTATTGTGTTTGGGGTTATTTTCTAAAGTACTTTAAAATTATATTTAAAGCTAGTTTATAAAGATAAAGAATAAGTAATGAATGTCAATCGATACCTACCTAGATTCCTAGCCCAAACTCTAAAGCCATAAAAATGCCATCACGATTAAGTCCTGACGTGAAATGCGCCTTATAACGAAGCACTATATATTCTATTCAGCTACTCCCGACCTAATGATAGATCGTCTATTGTGCGGTCAGTTAAATACGGTACAGAAATTTGAACTGAATAATTAAAGTTGTCTAGACAATAGTCAATTGTGGTCACGGTGACCTTGTAGTCGTTGGCGGTTGAAGACTTTGTAGATGTTGACATAAGAGCGATTGATAGAAATTCTTAGATAAGCCTACCAATATATTGAAATAAGCAAAAAAAAAAGACGAATCTACACAAGTAATTTTATATACTGTATAGATCTAGCGTTTGACCACTATCTCACTTGACGGTCAGTGACGATGTGGTCGAAAATCTTTTGTTTTATTTTTCTCAGCCATGTGCGTCCACTGCTGGACGTATGCCTCCCCCATATAGGGGGGATTTGCCAATACTCGCCACGCTTGGCAGGCGGGTTGGCGAGCGCAGTATGATTTCCGATCCTCAGAAGGCGCTGCTGCCCACCTCCTGGTACGTTATCCCTTAGCCGACTCTTACGGCACCGACGGGAAGAGATGGGGGAGTACTATTCTAGGCCGGTACCACCACGGCACATGTCTCAAAATTGTCACAAAATCTTATTATGCTACACCAAGCATGCTCACTGGCTCTCAAGGACTTCTGCCTGAACACACTATGTGTTTGGTGGCAATCTAACGAAGCCATAAAATCCGTGCCTTGGCCAGAGTAACATAAAGCACAAATGCTATGAGCGCATGATTTCAAACTATCTACTATAGTATAGATAAAGTACAAGCGAAGCTAATATGAAAGGATGTTAAACAGTTTGAAGGAATCATATTCGTGTATCATAAAGTGAACGTGTAAGCTGATTACAAAGTAATACTTTTTACTTACTTACATAATTTCAATTAGCCGATGCGAATAAGCATTTAACCAAATTATAGGTACTTTTCTCTCAGGTGACAAAGCTTCTCACGCACACACCTTTACAATATAGTCTCAGTTGATATTGAGGTCATATTTCTGGCCTGAGCTACATATATACAAAACAAATAGATCAATTTGCATGCGATTTGAGGCTTAATTATTATAGGATAGCCAATGCATTTGTCGCCGTTAAGCCACGGTTTCAATACGTATCGTGTGAGCCGTTTTATTGATTACTAGAAGCGCGCCGCGGTTTCACCAGCGTGGATAACGGTTTTCCGTTACCTCAATTATCCCACGGAAACTATACTTTTTCCGGGATAAAAGTAGCCTATGTGTTAATCCAGGGTTTAAACTATCTCCATACCAAATTGCATCGAAATCGGTGTAGCGGTTGAGCGTGAAAATGTAACCAGTGTACACGCATACACACACACACTTTCGCATTTATAATTTTAGTAGGATTGACTTACAGGAAGAGAAGAGATACAAACTGCAAATTAGATTAATCTCTAACACCATAAAACTTGGACAGCCAACTTGACAGTACTTTTATAGCTGCTATAACGAACGAGTAATGATGGCAGTGACTTCTTGTTCATCCATATCTTCTTGATCAAACGAAGTTATGACAAAGATTGCGTCTTCCATTGTGAACAGATAAAACCCCATTGTCAGTTAAATTGGCGGAATCGCTACGATCTTGTCGATTTACATCTTTAGGGCCTCGACGACAAAGGCCGGAGCGCACTTCTACTAAAACCTTACAGTTTAATTTTAACTTTATATAAAAAGTCATTTGGATATTTTATAAATTAAATGCGTCACAAAACTACTTTAAAATCTTTATACTTACTAGAAAAAAAATGTTGAAACTTTTAAAAAATATACCAAAAATGGAACCGTCTTCACCACTCAAAAGTGTGAAATAAATGTTGAAGTCAGTACCAACCTGGGTGTCTTCAAGTCACGAGTGAATAGGTATCTTCTAGGCAGGCGTGCTTCATCGTAAACCGCATCATCGCTTAACATCAGGTGACATAGTGGTCAAACGCCTGCCTATGCCCAATAAAAAAAAACATGATAGTTTAAAAGATTATAATTTATAAATTATTATCTTTCATCTGACTGTTTTTGTTCTAATTTTCTGTCTTTCTCTTTAACGGTTGCATATGCAGTCGAATTGAGAAACCTCATCCTTTTTTTAAGTCGGTAAAAGAAAACTATTTGACAAATTCCCGAATAACTTTAAACTATCATCTAGAAATTTCTAAATAATACAACAGCGATTACTATTAGGCAGAATCTCATGACAACGTCTAAAAAGCCATCAATCATAATAATATGTAAAATAATTTACAATCGGATATTGTAGAATCTAACATTGCTCTAGTACTAACTATGTTTAGTTAGTTTGTGGTTTACTTGAGCAATGTTGTTGCCTTTCGTATTGGATGACAATCCGGTTTGAATCGGAATTTTCTCGAGTCGCTATACATATAATCTCATCACGTCGCTCTTCCATTCCTCACTTATAGGACAATTGAGTGCGAAACGGAGCTACAAATGGACACACAAAGGGTTAAGGCGACGATCAATTTACATTCAAATCACACGTCGCCTTTACATACGTTTCGCGCACATTGAGTTCTCACTTGAATACTAAACTAACGCTAAAATCTTAATTTATAAACGTGTTGTGTGAGCTTTGTGCACTAAAGCTTAAGGATGATAACCGTATGGCGGATTTTGTAATTACGTCATTATATTGAGTATAGAAATATTCAATAGTTGGCGTTGGCGCCTAAGTGTGTTGATGAAAGTAAACATAAAAATAAGGTCAAGTACAAGTAGTGACCATGATTTTAAGTGCAAATTGAAACTTTATTGAGTCACGGTTAGATTTAAATTATTATTATTTTGTTTTATTTTCGAACTTCTAATGTGCGCCATACTTTAGATCGCTAGATATCTTAAGAACTACTTTGGTGCAGTGGTGTTAGGTTATGTTAAGGTCTATTCAATGAGATATAATATTTTTTATTATGGATTAGTAGCGGCCTGCGGTTACACCCGCATGGATTACGGTTTTCCCGCTACCTCAATTACCGCACAGGAACTATACTTTTTCCGGGATAAGAGTATTGTATATGTGTTATTCCAGAATCTAACCTATCTCCATACCAAATTTCATCGAAATCGGTGTGCCCGTTTGAGCGTGAAGAAGTAACAAACATGCACACAAACTTTCGCATTTATAATATTAGTAGGATGAATGAGCACTAAATTGGCATGTAAGATTAAGTTGTGTATATGACTGGGGCATGCTAGCGGATTATGGCCAACACTGCTCTATAAAAGAAAGGCCCAGCAGTGGGACCTTACTGTGATGATTATGCCTAGAACATATGGACTAGCAACCCAGAGTAAACGGGTTACAATCTGGAGCATATTTTTCAATCCAAATTCAATCAGCTCTGTTCTGGCACTGCCAAACTAACGAAGTAATTTTAATAAATTCCGTATAGAAAACCAGAATATCAATTTGGTTCAATTCGGATCAGTTTGGTTCAATTCGGTTCAGTTTGGTTCAATTCGGTTCAGTTTGCAACTAACCTTATAAATAAGGCAGGCCGTACAGTTAGGTCAAGTCAGCTTGTTAGCAAGCTATTACGAACTTTGCACCCCTGCGGAGCGTTCACCCACACACTTGACACTCTGCCAACACGTTTAAGGTTCGTGTCTGACGTCATCGATGTAATCGTATTTAGGTCAGGTATCAGCTGGGAACTTGGAACAATTTAGCCAGCACGAAACAGCTGTTTAACTTGGCGAAGTTTCTATACATTTGTTTGCAAAACGAAGGATTAATTTTATATTGAACCAAAATTTATTCAGCGTTTGTTTTGAATCGGAAGATAAAACACAAAAGCTAAGGAAATCAACTAGCAATCGTATCAGACCGGTTCTGCCTGAAAGCTTATTCAAATTTAATTGATTTATGGGAGTAACAACTCCCATTTATTAATTAAATTTGTGTTTGTTACCGCATAACTTCCGACTGGGTGAACCGATTGTGATCGTTCTTTTTTTATTTAAAAGCTGGTGCTTCCCGTGTGGTCACAAATTTCATCAAAATCGGACGAGCACTTTTTGAGTTACAAGTCAAAAACTGAAAAATGCGTGCTGATACTACACGATATTATAGCGGGTGAAGACATCGGTGAACTTACCTACACCACAATAACAATTGATCCCATGAGTAACAAAGGTCACTAAAAAGAGTGAAAAAAATTTTCTTACCATAAAATGGAACAGACTTCAACACTCAAAAGTATGAAATAACTTGTCGGAAGTCGGTACCATGAGCACAATATTTTGATACCAGTTACTTTTGAACTATCATGGTACCGACTTCAACAAGTTATTTCATACTTTTGAGTGTTGAAGTCGGTTCCATTTTTTGGTAAAATTTTTTTTATTCATAAGCTCATCATTGTGCGATTCGCCATTCATTTCTGCTTCCTACCTAGGTATTCCCGAGAAGCACAGATAAAAACAAATTAGCTCCAACGCACGAAAATGATTCTTTTTCCTCTTGTCCGTATGTTTCCCCAGCTACTCATAACCCTAAAACGTGATGAATCCAATTAGCTGTAGAGCGAAACAACGCCATTTCCATCGTCACCCACTCAGTGTGAAGTATCGCACGTATACCTACGGAACACACACTGTGCCCGTTCCGAGTCGTGCAGTACGACCTGACCCGAAGCACCCCCAAGTGCCATTAGGTTCTTGTGTGACGTCAGAGTGTAAGTCTAAACGGCTGGCATCGAGTCGAGAGTCAAGTGGAGGTGAACGTACTGCGAGGGTGCAGTAAAAACTGTAACGTACGTGAAACTTTATTAAATACTACGCGCCCCGCGGTTTCATCCGCCACTTCAAGTATCCCGCCGGAATCATACATTTTACTGGGATAAAAAGTAGCCCTTGTGCTATTCCAGACAATAAAACAACTCTGTGCCAAATTTCGTCCAGATCCGTTCAGCCGTCCTGGCGTGATTGAGTAACAAACATCCATACATCCATCTATCCAAACTTTGACATTTATAATATTAGTGAGATATATAGTGGGATACTAATGTAAATGACAGTACGTAGTAACAAAGAAAACTGACGTGACGTGTTTTGACACATTATGAATGTATAAACGGGTCGTAAAAATATGAAGGTCGCCGTGGCGCAGTGGTTAGTGTCAGTGACATGACTACTGTGTCTCCGGGACTCTGGGTTCGAATCCCGGCCGAGGCAGACATTTGTACGATGTGTAGATGTTTGTCCCGGGTCTTGGATGTTGTGTGCTGTGATTGTGTGTGCCCATGCTTCCCGCGATACAGGGAATCCTAGTGCGGGGGTCTGTGTGTAGAAATAAAATAAATAAAACATGGGAACAAAAACATCTTCTCCTTAAATTTACCTGTTTTCACAGTAGGCAGGCGTATGGTCACTATCTCATCTGATGTTAAGTGATGATTCGGTCTACGAACACGCCTGCCTAGAAGATACTTGTTCACTCGTGACTTGAAGATGTACAGTATGTTTCTATGTGAAAACACAGAGTTAGATAATTATTTGGAACCTATGAGATTCGCGTATCATCAATTTGATAAGATTTTAGCCAAACATATGGCAAAAAGGATCGGTTGAATCGCACAGTGTCAATTACCTATATGTCGATGAGCTTTAAAGCGATTTCGGTGAGTACTTTAGTAAAATCTTGATGCTGGAATAAAGCTGAAGAGTTCTTCAGAACACTTCCTGTTGTATATATACTCGTACTGTAGAAAATATATAGAAAGAAAGAAAGACACATGTCTGTGCACATACTGAGTAGATCTAGTTCTTCGGTGAGTTTGGGGTCGATCTAGCTTCAGTTCAGCTGGCGTGGAGGATTATTATCAAATTTCTTGCGCACGCGTTATCAGGAAAATTCTCGATCACGAGTTTCATCACAACATTGTCAAAAAGACAGGAACTTAATAGACGGTAAGTTACAGTACTGTTACGTAAGTCGCGAGAGGCATCACACAATGAATCTCGAACAACTGAACGCGGCAGTTATGGTTATTATGGAGCGGTTGCCTCACTTAATAATGTTACGAATAAGGCCCTTTTTCATCGACACAATGCAGAGTATTGTACGATACGAGTGCCACATAAGACTTTATAGTATTTATAGTGGTAGCTTTGAGGAAGGCAATATTTGAATATTTGCCTAAAGAACTAAATTCTAATATTTACTTCTCTACATACGATGAGATCATCGTTGAGTAAAATCAGTGTCAATTATATAATTGATATAAACCTCCTGGGCAACTACTCTACACAAGAAAAAAAATGTTCACAGCGTTGTTAGTCTGCTAATTTCAATCAAAGATGCCAGTGGCGGTCCGACTCTCTACTAGACATAGTTAAGTACATAAATGAGCAGCCAAAAAAAATTTGACCTATATTAACATTGACTCAGCATCGCAATGAACCGAATTGGTGTCGGTAACAATCATAACTTACGTCAAACCCTTCATTTAATATCGTATCATTCCCTCATCATCATCACCATATTTAAATATTTATTGTATTGTAGATATACCACCGTTACGCACGAAGCGTTTTGCTTCCACGTTTATAATGCATACTGCCAGAGAGTGGAACTCCCTGCCTAAGTTTGTGTTTCCCAATAGATACAACCCCGGAGTCTTCAAGTCGCGAGTGAATAGGTTCGTTCTAAGTTTACGTGCAACACCTTAGAATGCGTCGTCACTTAACATCAGGTGTGACAGTGGTCAAACGTAAGCATATAATCCTTTAAAAAAATGCACATAGCTGTTATTGACAATATAGCGTACCAACAAATTCACCGTCTGGGTCCATTCAGCGCACTGATGTTTCAAACAAAAGGCTATCCGAATCAATGCTCCAGCACAAAAGGTGCGTTCCCATGCTCTGCTTTTGTACAATCCCCCCTCCGTGTAGCGTATTTCGGGATGTAAAGGGACACTCCTGCAGCCTTTCATATACATGTGGCATTTATGATTGCAAATGGATTTTTGGTTATGGAAAGTTCGATGAACTTGAATCGTTCGCATCGGTAGAACTGGTACCTAAACAACTGCGTTCATTAGTTAAAAACCTATTTCATTCATTTGACTTCTCTGTTAGTCTATAGCTGACGTTCTTGTGTGTCTGTGGGACATCTATACCTACTATATCTATAGATAGTATAAATTGACGTCACCTCCCAAATCCCCATCCAAATTCTGTTTAATATACGACCACGCAAAGGATTTGGATGCGGTTTTCCTCGTAGTCAACAAATTTTACTCGACGCGTTTATATCTATATGTAATTATAATATATAAAGCCTAATTATATTTTACATAAGAGGATAAAATCGATTTCCCTGTCCCGTAACCATGGGCGCCAAAAATAGCAAGCATAGTTACGGTGCTTTTCAGTGCGAATCTGTGCAAACCACACTTATAATTTGTGAGGAGTTGCCTTACGTATTCAATTCCTTTAAAAAAAATTACACACCGGCAAAGCCAGGCCGGGTTGCTAGTTTGGGATAAAGTTATTTTTTCGTTCAAATATTTTGAGGAAATTCCACCTAGCATGCGTCAGTGGAATAACCTATCCTTTGAAAGTTATTTCTGGATAGTTTGACCACTATCTAGCTTCATGCTCGGTGACTTTATGGACGAGGATGGAATCACGCTAAATCAAACTATCAAAAATATCATAAGTGCTAAAAATAGCATAAGTGTGCTACGCACGTTGAAATCTTGCAATATTTTGTTCCTTATTCTAAGGTGTAAATAATCGAATCGAAAAGTCAATCCGTAATGGAATTAGTTTTAATAGGAATTAGAGTTGCGATGACGTATAAAAAAGTGGTGTCTAGCTTTGGACCTCGTAATGAAGCTTAAATGTTGTACAATAAGCTATAATAATAACTATGCAGGGCTATGCTCGGGGTTTCTGAAAGGATCGTATGAAATATGAGAAGTTCCGTAGAAGAACGAAAGTAATCGATGTAGCAGAGCAGATTAGCAAAATGAAGTATGAAGGATGGGAAGCATCGCAGAAGGAAGGTGGATGCAGGCCGCTGGAGAGCTATATACCCAGCGCTGATATACTATGGCTTAAACAATGGTGATGATAGTTACGAAACTCTTTACTATCCATGCTTAACACTTAAGTGGAAGTAAAGGACGAAACTAAAAATAACCAACTTTAAAGAGACTCGTATCCGCTCCAATTCTGGAAACCACAGCACATCACTACCGACATTGGGGTCGTTGACACAACCGTCGCTACTTTTTGCCACGACCTGCGAGCCGCTTCCTGTCATCTAATGAGATGCCACCGTGCCGTCATTCTGTTACCATATTCCGTTAAAATACACGATAGCACCATACAAAATGTACGGAAACTAAATTATCTGACAAACAGGCCAAGTTATGGACATACGGTCGGGTTTTTATAATGTCCGACACACAATAGCAAAGAAGAATAAGTGACCGTGAAGTAACAACTTCCTAGTGGAGTGAGTTCGTTTTTTATATTAACATCCTAAAAGGCATAAAAAGCTCTCACAAGGAACATTAAAATCAGCTATAAATAACATAATACTTGTAGAAGTATTACTGCATTTGACCACTATCTCACTTGACGATCAGTGACGATTTGGTCGAAGATGTAATTACACTAGACCTAGAGCGCTTACTGGTTCTCAAGGACCGCTGCCTGATCACACTATGTGTCTGGTGACTGTTTTTTAAGCTTGAGGGTGGTGGTACCTAATCACTAGCTAGACAGGTACTCGAAAGTACCTGCTGGGAATTTCATAACGGTGTTATCTTTTCCGGAAGCTCAAATCGTTGTTGGGGATCGAACCAGCGTCTATCCATCGTCAGTTTGACAGCCGATGCTCCCGTCGCTGAGCTACCATCGCCATCTTTCCAAATATCAAAGATAGTAGAATAAACTATTGCATTCGGACCTTGATAAGTGTGCAAAGTTTTAAATTATTTCGACGTTACGAAGAGGGTAAACATCAAGATCAAAGATTCTGTTACGTGTAAGTTGTAGTAAGCTGTTAAGCGTACTATAATGTAAGATATTAGGAAGAAAAAATATTCAATATGTAAATTGTACATGCATTTGAAAAACATAATACGTCCAGCTCAGTAGGATAACAATACACATTTTAGGACAAATGCAAACGCTCTTAGTCTATAGTGGCAGTTTCTTTACATTTCGACGCGAGAGACTAAGATATACCTGGCAGAAGAAAGCCATACAATCTATGGTTAGCCAGCTTAGAAACGTAGATGAAGAACGCGACCTTCTTAGCGTAAAAAAAGTCCGTCAGAAAAAAAGGAAGCGAGAGAACTAGAATAGAGTTTATTCACAAACGTATCATTTAAAAAAAATTTTTTTTACAAATAATGCTACCGACTTCAACACTCAAAAGTGTACAATAACTTGTTGAAGTCGGTACTATGATAGTTCACACAAAAGTAACTATCATCCCAATATTGTGCTCATGGTACCGACTTCGACAAGTTAATTCACACTTTTGAGTGTAAAAAGTCGGTTGCATTTTTTGAAAAAAAAAAAAACTTTTTTTCTCCCTTTTCAGTGACCTTTGCTACTCACGGGATCAATTAATTGTCATTGTGTGTTCTGCGATATCTTCAACCGCGACAATAATATCATCAAGATACGCGTAGCACTTTTCAGTTATTGAAGTATAACTCAAAAACTTCTTGTCCGATTTTGATGAAATTTAAATGAGACCACCACGGAAGTATACTCTATCTAACAAAAATCGTCAAAATCGGTTCATAAACAACGAAGTCAGTCGGAAAAAATACATATATACGGTCGAATTGAGTAACCTCCTTTTTGAAGTCGGTTAAAAACGAGTTTTAGTTTCCCAAACCAAGTACGAAAATCGTGAAGTCCGTAGTAAGCTGAGATATCATATGAAATCGTGCTGTCAGCTGCAAACATGTTTATGTCGCTCAATGTCCTGGCACGAGCATCCTGTCATCACTAAGATACAATTGCTTCTGTCATAAAATTGAATAGTTGATAACTGAGCACACGTTACGCAGAGCGCGGACTGCCGATTGAGACTAAAAACAGTAAAATGATTTTTTTTATACGATTTAGGCAGGCGTTTGACCGCTATTTCAACGGATGTCATTAAAAAAACGGCACTGTAACATTATGAATGTCAAAAACAAAAACAACAAAATTGCACTTTCTGAATCGATACCTGAGATTTTAGTTTTACATTACTACGTGATTTTTTGAATCTATTCATAAAGAATTTTGAGGAAATAAAAAAAAATGTTATCTTTTTAATGCTGTGTTATACTAAACCAGCAAGTAGTAATTACATTCTTGCAATAAATGAAATTGATTGGATTAACTATTATAATTCTACTAATATTATAAATGCGAAAGTTTGTGAGTATGGATATGTATGTTCCTCTTTCACGCAAAAACTACTGACCGGATTTTGATGAAATTTGGAACATAGATAGTTCATACCCTGGATTAACACATATTTACATCATCACCATCATCACCGCTTTTCATCACCACGCGGTTAAAACGGATCTGGATGAAATTGGGTATGTAGGGATACTTCAGGTCCGGGAACAACACATACAGGCTACTTTTCATCCTTATCATAATCATCATCAATCATCACGACACGGGTGAAACCGCGGGGCGAAGCTAGTACTCTATAATTTATATGCACCTTCTGATAACAAAAGCAGAATAAATGAAGCCGACTAAATAGTATACATATGTGTAAATAAAGAAAAAGCCAATTATACATGGCAACTCCTTTCTCAATAACAGATATCAGCTTCCACTGTTCCGGATAGTTCGAAATTTGAACAATAACTTGTTAGAAACACTTGTCAACAAACCACGTTCAATGTCAAATAAGATAACAATGTTTACATACAGATTACATCATCAATAACGTCATTCGACAATTATTTATATCAATGTATGTCAATATTTCAATGATAGAAACATGGAGTACAAATTAGTTTATTGTATTGTAATGACATACTTACATACACCTTTTGGATTTAAACATTAATATGTGTATGTATGGAAAGTAATTACTAATGTACTAAGGATAAGCATACCAATTTTATTGTGATAAGTTGATTATTTTAAATAAGTATTTATTGTTAAAATTGTTTTTAAACTCATAGCACTGTATTGGTTTTCTTACTGTAAAGGTATTATAATAATAATATAATATGGGACAACATTCACACAAGGTCTTCAAGTCCCAAACTAGGCAGAGCCTGTACTATGGTAACCTGATGACTGATATATATACTTAAATACATACTTATATACATATACACACCCAGACACAGGTCAAACAGACATGTTAATACACACAAATGTTTGACCTGTCCGGGAATCGAACCCGGGACCAGCGGCTCAAAAGGCAGAGTGCTACCAACTGCGCCAATCGGCCAGTCAGTATTATGGAAGGTGTGAATAAATAAATAAATAAATGTTAGTGTAAGTAAGTTACTTTGTACATATTCTTAATTATTTAGCTCTTCCACGCAATTAAATTATAGAGGAAGAGAACGAAATTTGTTTAGAGGCTTATAAGTTTGAAAGTAACTCAGTTTGCCAGTTAAGTTTCCACGCCTAAACAACTGAACCAATTTTGATGACTTCTGGTAAAGAGACAGATACACACTTCCGCATTTAAATGATCACTAAGGCAAAACAAATGAAGAACTGGAACGGTGAGTATCAATCTCTCGATTGACGCCTAACTACATCGATTTTTAGAGAAGAAGAAAAAAAATCACCTTTTTTTTTTATTGAGAATAGGCAAGCGTTTGACCACTATCTCACCTGATGTTAAGGTGATGAAATCTTGTAGGATTTCATCATCTTGTAGGTGACTGTGAATGGTGAATGCGAAAGTTTGTGAGTATGGATGTATGTTTGTTACTCTTTCACGCCTAAACAGATGGATGGTATTGGATAAAATTTGGTATGGAGATAGCATAAACACGCGCATAATAAATGATATTATTATATTATGTCACTTTTGGAAGCCGAGAAGATTGGGTAAATGTAGAAAATGGAAACATTACGCTCGAATGGGCTGCGTAGACACTGAGTAGGCGGACGCAGCTTAACCTCAAAACTGAGACAATCATTATTATACAGCTATACAACATTTTTATGTTCAATTTGTGTGAGCAAATTAGAACAAATAATGAGCTTATTGGTCGCAGTAAAGTTTATTTAATTGACGGTTATATACGTACAAAGCGATAAAAATAAGCGGTAATGGAACTGATTTACAATTTGGTCGATGCTGTACTTCATTTCACTTCATTGAGACAGACTTAGCATCGTTTCCAATCGATCGTGTCTATACGATAGAAATTAGCTATGGTACTCAAAATGATAAATCGTCTTGTATATTACACCGCGAATATGCATTTTACCGTTATTTAGAGTAAACTAAATTGTGCATTTAATAACATATCACATATAGTTATGAATCTCGGAAACGGCTCCAACGATTTTCATGAAATTTAGTATAAAGGCGATTACAGGAGCGATAAATAGATCTAGCTAGTTATGAATGTATAAAACACGGGAGTTACTCACGTAATAAGTCAGAGGGTTCCGACTATAGTTTAATAACAAAAAAGATCTAGCTAGGTTTCATTTTTTGAAAACGTTTTTTAACCGTGTTTTCAGGCAATGAAAAACTACTACAATATCATTAGAATATAACTCTTCCTAACATACATTGGAAAAAACAACTAAACTGTTTTACCGACACAGCAACAATAAAACTATTTGACAATAGATGGCGTTGTAAGCCAGTGAGTGTTTAGTTTGAGGATAGATCAAGAAAATCAATTGTTTACTTATATTATTAAAATAACAAGTATGCAAAGCTCATTCACTCAGATGTTATAGAAAAATTAGATAAGGAAAACAAATGAAAAAGTAACATCAATTTTATTTACAACCGCCACCGTTCAATATGTCATGTTTTACGAAATGAAAATTGAAGCTAAATAAATTACAGGGCATAAATACGTTTTCAGGATAAATGGGAGAGTGCTTATTGAGGTGTCTTGGAGATCTGAGTGTTGAGGAAAATTTTAAATCCCGTTATTTTATCATTGGCATAAATCTCTAGATATATTTGATATTTTTAGAACGCTCTGAAATGCCCCATCATTTTAGAGTTGTTTAGAGTGTTTGTCATACTTATCGTCCAGTCTCACAGCTATTATAAAATATCTATCTAGGAACATTCAATTTTATATCAATATCAATGGTATTCATATGTTTCAGTTTAAATTGAAGCAGCTTTTGTTGGCAAAGGCATATTACAACGTAAATGAATAAATATCTTGATTATTATTTTTTTAAATTTCGTTAAGTGACATGTACATATATATTGTAAGTAGGTAATATCTTTAATTATGTAAATTTTTGACAGTAATTGTATGTAGTAAGATGTTTAGATAATAATTATCAAGCAACTATTATAAAAATACACTTATTGATACAAGTAATACTTTTTAGTAAATACTTTTTTGTATTGTTTCCTTTTTTTCTGTGTTTTTGTGTATGTGGCAATACTGTAGTTGTAAGGCAATAAATATAGTTTGATTTGATTTAGTTATTTTCATGCTAAGGCTTTTTACGTTGCATGACAAAACAATTGAATATAGCGGAACATTTTTTAATTTATACATCTGTGCGTAACCTATATTCGAAATGAACAATTTGATTTGATTTTAATCCTGTATATACATATTATTATATATGTACCTATGTATTTTCAATATATTCTCGTGAAAACACATAAGTTCTTCTAAAATGTGGTGAGTTTCGTATAAAACCATTAGCCATTAGTTAACCATTAGCATAAAACCATATTATTATTTTATATCTTATAAAAAGAAAATTACGCATATGAAGACTTAAAGCTATGATAGCCAAGGAATGTCCACCGGCAATCAGACAGTCGACGGATGAAATCCGCAGTATTCAGCTGATAAATAGTATTTCCTATATTCTGTATAGAAAACTGACCACGAGCATAATCAGTGTTTTATGACAGCTGTATTTTAATGCCAGGCAGCAATCAGCAGTGTGATATCACTTTTGACAACACCCCAATGGTCAAACAATAACCCAAAATATAGTAAAATTATATCAAAACAATTAAAGTTGTAAAAGTGGACGAGGGCCAGTTCAAATCACTCCACAAATAACTTCAAATGGACATTCGTTTCCTGAGCACTACGACGACGAAAGGGAATTCGACGGAAATAAATTGTTTTAGATTTACAATCAGCTTCACACGGTTCAGTGTTTGGAAACATTCTGATGCATGTTTAATTCGATCACTTTTATAGCTATACCTGGCCAACAATAGAGCATTAAAAAATAAATAAAATTCTACATAGAAGATCTGGCCTATTTTGTTAAAAAAATTTCGCCTTCGAACCATCTTCGCACGTATCAAAATTTGGAACAATATTTGCATTAAGTAAGCGATTAGCCCAAAATCACCTTTTTTTAATACTGTATAGATCTAGCGTTTGACCACTATCTCACTTGATGGTCAGTGACGATGTGGTCAAAGATGTTATCACGCTAGACCTAGAATGCTCAATATCTTGTTTAAATTCGATGATAATATTTATAAGTGTTGGGAGTTAGTTAATCATAATACCTCTTTATTTGAAATGGCAGGGCACACAGCATGTAAGTAATAAAGGCCGATGGGGCCGAAAGGTTCTCGAGTGGAAAACACGGAAAGGCAAGACGCGAACGCCGGTGGAAAAGGTGGAGAGACGAGCTCCAAGATCGGAAGAAGAGGCAGGATTTGTGCCGCTTCCTACCGGTCCTTGTGGTGATCGATGGGGGAGGCTATGTCCAGCAGTGGACCGGTTATGTCTGAAATGATGATGTGATAACATTTTAAAATATAATATATGTAAAAATAAAGATTGTGTATTCAAGTTCGGTCATAGTTCATTATAGGACGCGAGTCGCGACTAACTGCGGTTTTTATATTGAGTACATTAATTATGGGACGGGACATGCGTTGAGACGTTCTATAATACATATTTATGTATCTATTAATAACGTATTTTCACAAATACCTTCGTTTTTCATTAGCTTTTTGGGATATTTACCATAAAATGTATCAATGTGTTCCGTAAGTGTTACAATAATTGAGGTAACTCACATCATCATCATCATCATCATCTCAGCCATAGGACGTCCACTGCTGGGCATAGGCCTCCCCCATTGATTTCCACAAGGACCTGTTGGAAGCGGCCCGCATCGAGCCCTTGCCTGCGATCTTAACGGTAACTCACATGCTCCCACCCTTCCTCCATACTTATTCTCGTCATCGGTATACACATAATAAAATGCGCATATTGTCTGGGTTACAATTTACTTGTAGTTCTTGTTATGTTCACAAATCTCTGACAATCATTATTTTGCTTTATCAAAAAACATCTAACATAAATGAAAGATGATGTTAATCGCCTCAAATACGCGGACCATTACACAATTGCATTGTCTTTAGGAACATTGTCCTCATATCATGTCATGGCCTTGCTCTATCTTCTATTTAAACATATGGGATAATATTTTGTTATTTCCCTTTTTATACTTCAACAACAAAAATTACTTGACCCATTAAAGGAGGATGGCAGAACCAACCTTGCTCCCGAAGAACGAAATGACAACCCGTTCATGTATTCTTTATATATATGAAAATTTAGATTATATTTTTGTGGATTCCGTGAGTAATTTGCATTATTTATAAAGTTGGGAATCAGAAGTACTTTTATTTTATTTATTTATGTGATGTTTGTAGTTTTCGAACGCACCCTATACTTCTCATTATGTTTGTTGCGTTCGAATACTTACGCTCTGAAATTAATTGTTATTGTTACTCTATAATCTGTAGTCAGCTGCTCTGTGGACCCGGACTGCGTTAATAAACACACCCATGCCTAGTTTATTCCAGAATATAATAAGTAATCTGTATCAGTAGCGCGATGTCTACGATGCTATAGATGGATAGCGATCCATTGAATGGTTCTTATATGGACGTGTACTTTCAACATACTGATACAGAAGATTTTCCATGATAACTTTTTACTCCCAACTTCTAGGAAAATGATTGAATATACAATATACAATGTATTTATTGCTCTATCGATACGTATAAGTTTCATTCATGAACGCGGTTTCTATCTATATATACGGTTTCTATATATATCGGTCTTCTAGGCTGCAAATGTATGGGATCTGCCTCCTTTCGATTTAAATATTTGTCTAGTCCTACTATCTACATGGAATGAGTATTCAATGTAATGACGAAAGTAATTCATGAGTGGCTGCGGTTGGTAACGTATAAGTATTAATTGTCTATGTACGGATGTGTGGTTTCATACGAACTGAATACGTCCGATATGCTAAATGACCCGAGAAACTTTTAGAAAACTCCATTAATACCAGAACAATGGATTTCACGAACTAGTTTAAACCGGTTTTAATTACTAGGTATATTCCTGAAACACAATTGTTGGGTTCTAAGTTAATTATCGTTTTTAAGCTATTTAATTGAGCCGAGAGCCACCGTACATAAAGGAATTTGCAGAAAATAATATCTTAGTTTGCGTATGGACCTTCGTGCGGATTGCCTTATTCGTTATAATTTTTATGATTAATATTCCTGACAGTAATAACGAATACGCAGGCCAAATTCTTTCAAAAGAGCTCTGCGATTTTGATGACTTTCTATGTTATAATTATTTTACGGCAATCGCAAACCTGGTTTTTATTACCTAGCCCTATTAGCCTACATAGAAAATAATTATTTGATAGGGTATAAAATATTACATAGATAGATTTTAATATCGAAGAACTATCAATCAATGCACTCTTTAAAAAGCTTGTTTAAAGAAAATACATTACTAAACAATTAACATTTGCGTAGATGTCGCATTCCTTCTATATTATTTTCCTTTAAAATTAACAGATACAATTTCTAGTCAAGTCTTTTGAAGTCTCAATACATTTTTTTTCTTTAAGTACCTTCAGTTTCTTTCCTCTGTGTTTTATATTTAATGTTAAAAAAACACCGTCTATCGAATCTAAGACCAAATCTTGCTTTCTGCTTAGTGTAGACCTCATTAGAAAATCTATTAGAATTGAAACGTTTTTTTAATGTTATTAAATCTACTCATACACTTACAATATAGGGAAACGTAGATAACATTAGTTTAATTTACGTTTTGAGATCACTAATAGCTATATCTGAACAGCTAAAATAAACTCTGCAAATAATACAGATAGAACTCAAAATCGTGCGTCGCTTCGTACATATCAGTTTCCATGGACTTAAATTACTAATGTAACAATTATATTAGAATTTTAAATCACATTGCTTAGACATAAAGTCCATGTTAGCTCTAACATATTTAACTAGCATTAGGAGTCTCAAGGCCCACTTTTCACGATAGGTAATTCGATCAGCGAAAGTGAATCAGGCCGTAAGGAAATGAATCCGATGCGAGGGCGATGGATCATTGCGCTGTAAGGGGCTGCCGTTATGCTGTTCGATTTATATGCGAACCAAGCATTACCAATGATATATTCCTTGTCGTCTGTGTTGATATTAAGTGAAGTCTAAACAAGTGCCGTGGTGGTACCTGCCCAGAATACCTACTACTCCCCCATCTCTTCCCGTGGGTGCTGTAAGAGTCGGCTAAGGGATCTCGCACAAGAAGGTGGGCATCAGCGCTTTCTGAGGATCGAAAATCATTCTGCGCTCGCCAACCCGCCTGCCAAGCATGGCTAGAATTGGCAAATCTCCCCTTATATGTGGGAAGCATATGTCCGGCGGTGGATATCCAATTTCTGAGAAGAAAATCTAAATTCCTATTTATAGTGTGTATGTAACGAAAATCTCAGAAATCATAAGTTATGGAAAAAATACTATCGGTATCGTAGTTCTTGAATGTCTTTAGCAGCTGATAGCGCTCAGGAAGCATTTATAACACCCAATTGTTTGTTACAGAAATACGCGTAATAAAGCGGCAGTTCAGTCCAACATCGGACCACGCTGCAATGCATTGGATTCAACAAGAGTTCGAGAAGGAACTGAGACGCACCAACTGGACTGCAGTAGACGAATGGTGCGACAGACATACGCTGAAGAAAGAAAGACTTGGATATGTCAAATGCAAGATTTGTGAAATGCTAGATTCTCTCTTGGTCGGTGTTGGCTTTAAAGTTGAGTCTGGACGGGAATTAACTACTTTTCTACCGCCGCGCCGCCGTAATGAGTTAGCATAAATGCGGTTAGATTAGGCGACAATGACATTTAAGATATGCCTTGTCAGAAAACTCAAATGTATCTCCCCGCAGGCAGGTTGGTTCGGTAATTCATAGATGCAACGATCAAAAAATTTTTATAACAAAAAATGCAACCGACTACAACACTCGAAAGTGTGAAATAACTTGTTGAAGTCGGGACCATGATAGTTCACACAAAGTAACTACCATCACAATATTGTGCTCATGGTAGCGACTTCGACTAGTTATTTCACACTTTGGAGTGTCGAAGTCGGCTGCATTTTTTGTAAAAAAAAATTTTTTCTCCCTTTTTCAGTGATTTTGCTACTCACGGGATCAATTAATTGTCATTGTGTGTTCTGCGATGTCTTCAACCGCGACAATAATATCATCAAGATACGCGTAGCACTTTTCAGTTATTGAAGTATAACTCAAAAACCGTTTGTGCGATTTTGAATGGGAACACCACGGAAGTATATAACCGATTTTGATGATTCTTTTTTGTTAGATAGAGATCTAACAAAAAAGAATCATCAAAATCGGTTCATAAACGACGAAGTTATCCGCGAACACACATAAAAACAAAAAAAAAACATATATACGGTCGAATTGAGTAACCTCTTTTTTTGAAGTCGGTTAAAAATAATAATAATATATATATATCGGCGCGCAGGGATAAAAGCCAAAGCGCGGTCAAGATGGTGTCCCAGTGACATCGCTTCAAAGATATAAATTACTAGGCGCGCCCCGCGGTTTTACCCGCGTGATGATGATGATGATGATGATGATGAAAAGTAGCCTATGTATTGTGTTAATCCAGAGTCTACACTATCTCCATACCAAATTTCATAGAAATTGGTGTAGCCGTTTGAGCGTTAAGAGGTAACAAACATACAGACAAACTTTCGCATTTATAATATTATAGTAGGATTGCAATGTGGTTCTTTATCATGTCATAATGTTTGTCTGTGGTACGTGCGGTTTATCTATGAGTGAAAGAGAGAGTTGGTGATTTATGTCAAATGAAAATGGCAAAGGGCACGAGAAGAAACAAATTTTAAAGCAATCCTTCTACAAACATGTCTGTCTGCTTTACGTATTACGTACTTTTTTATATTTAAACTCTAAGGCTTTCACGGCCGGCGTTGCATGTTGTATGTATTGCTTCCGGGCTGTTTGGCCGTGGTCTATGTGAAACTTTTCTTCCAGACGTTTCGTCGATCAGTATCAGAGAAGACGCCGCGAAGGAGAGTTCTACGCTCTTGTCGCCGCTCGGACCTCAACCACTGAAGATGTCGACCGCAGTGATCGACGAAACGTTTGGAACAAAAGTTTCATATAGACCACGGCCAAACAGCCTGGAAGCAATACATACATCATACTTTTTTTATAACTTATAAATGCGATTGTGTGTTTCCGCGACACAGGGTATCCTAGTGCGGAGGTGTAAGTGTGAATGCGTTATATAATTTATGTTTTAAACAACGATAACGCAATAACGTTTCAAAGAAATTGAGTTAATAGGAAGGTTCTCCGAATCTTCAACAAATTAAAATTGTTTCAAAATCAAAACATCGAACAAAAAGTAGTCGTTAATTATACGCGAAAACAAAAGCTTGACAAAATTAATAAGAAAACCAATTTACCACGAATAATTTCTCATTCGGTTATCAAAGTACCTACAAACCGACGTTACAATGAAGAATAATGATGAAACTCAATTATTAACATTGTATTATTAGAACTTATTAGCTGCGCCCCGAGGTTTCACCCGCGTTATTTAATTTATTTATTTATTCATTCATTAGTACGGCTTGCGCCAATTACACTAATTAAGTACACTAGGTATAGATTTGGTTACAATCAATAAGTCAATACAATAATACATTAAAATAAGATAATTAACATGTCAATGAATAAAACTAATACAATTATAAACAAAAAGAATCTAGTCAATAAAAACCAGTCACTAAATTATTTATGATTCTGTATAGAGATACTACTGAATGCTTGAAACACGGTGGCACTTCGTGATGACGATTATGAAAAGTAGCCTATTTGTTATTCCAGGTCCTGAAGTACGAGTATCTGTACCTAATTCCTTCCAATTTATTTTAGCGTGATGAAAAACGGTGATAGTGAAAATCACCCTATGTGTTCATCCAGGGCTATCCGTGTTCCAAATTTCATCCAAATCTGTTGTGGTGATGGTTGATGATGATGATGATAATGAATCACCCTATGTGTTATTCCGGGACCTAAAGTATCTAACTACCAAATTTCATCAACATCCGTTAAGTAATTTTATGCGTGAAAGAGTAACAAACATACATTCATAATCACAAACTTACGCATTTATAATATTAGTAAGATAATAATATAAAACTAATAATAGTAAAATTGCGAACCTATATCGGAAGTCAGTTAATAACGTTACATCGATGTCAATACGTAATAACTTAAGGTACCTACATACCAATGTTGTCTTCGGTGCCACATTGAATCTGCGCAGCCAAATAAGTAAAAATTACCTGTAAAAGAAAAAGGATACATAAGTTTATTTAGATAAAAACAACACACTGTTATCGTAACAAATACCATCGTTCGAGAAAAGTATCTTAATCTGTTGCGCTCTCAGTCCATTCCCTTTTAACTGCTGGGAAAATGGTCTTACTATCACACACGAGGTCTTGGCCATAATCAACTACGTTGCTGGACATATCACGGAACCAGTCTTATCAAATACTTTAATTAGAAACGATAATTACGTCAATATCAAATAGTATTGTTATTAAATCAAACGGGGCTTGATCGCGAGAAAAACATTTCGTAATTTATTTACCTCGACGTTTCGACCATAGATGTTAAGTAAGAGATAGACCATAAATGTTTTTCTCGCGATCAAGCCCGGTTTGATTTAATAACAATGTGTTCGAATCGCGAAAGTCTAAAAATTACAACTATCAAATAGTAATTCAATAATTTATAAATAAATAATTAATTACACAATATTTAACAATAATAACATAAATTTGCATGCTGGAAGTACCTATAAGGAAGGCGTTGCACACCGGATGATAACCTGGACAACTATGTCACTTTGTGTTGTTTTGTTACTTTGTGTTTGGTAAATATAGTGTACTAGTAGCGCCCCGCGATTCACCCTGTACGGTATTCCGTAATCCACCAATTCCAGGGTCTAACCTATCTCCATACTAAATTTCATTCAAATCAGTTCAGTATTTTTTGCGTGAAAGAGTAACAAAACTTCTATCCATCCAAACTTGCACATTTATAATATTCTTGTGGGAATTAATATCACATTTTAATATTTGATGTTAAAATAAAATAAACAATTAAAAATAATTATTATTTTCATTTTAATGAATTTTGATTACTTACCACCATATAAATAGCGACCACACACTCCTGGCCCTTTATAAGTTATTGGTATTAATGCCATACAAGGCAATAAACAAATAAAGGTATGTTCAATGTCATAAATAATAAATTAGTATATTTAATATGCATACATCATTTGTCAATATAAAAATCCTACTAATATTATAAATGCGAAAGTTTGTGTGTAAGTTTGTTACCCTTTCACGCTCAAACGGCTACACCGATCTCGATGAATTCTGGTATGGATATAGCTCCAGGGTATACCCTGGATTAAGATATAGGCTAATTTTCATCATCACCATCATCACCGTTTTTCATCACCACGGTGGTACAACCGCAGGGCGCAGCTAGTAAGACAATAATAATAAAGTTAGCGTGAAAAAATTTCATCCCAATTTAGTGATACGTATTATAATAAACGTATGTCTATGTCTACGTGTACTAGTGAGTTATGTTGCCTGTCTTGACGAAGCTCACACTAACATAACAATAGATTTCGTGAAATTCCTTTAAATAATAAATACTAGGGACACTATTGCGACTCGCCGAGCTCATGTTCACGATCATAAAAATGCGATGAACCATTAACTCGTAAAGATTGTCGCAAGTCGATACCGCAATTTATATTACGATTATCGCTCGCCATCTGAACTTGATCTGAACCATTGTCTGAAGTGAATACACTTTCGCCTTCAGCTTTTTACGACATCTTGTGGATGATATAAATGTGATGTCCATTGTTTTCTTGCTTCCTTTTCAAAATTAACTTTTTTTGTTGGGTAGATGCTTTTATGACGAAGGTATAAAAGGTGCCTGTGATATTACAGCGGCTCACGAGTGTTTGCAGGAGCAGAAGGAGCGGGATAAATCCTAATAAGTGTTGATTTACATTATATTAGACTACTAGACTTACTAGATTATTGACTTTTACCTTTTTTTTCTGGTCTACACAGTTCAAACTCTTTTCTCGTTACTGCTAGTATTTTTGATAAGGAAAATATATTCTTGTAAATCAGAAGTGGTATAAATTAAAAATAAGAAAGAACATGATGTCAAATTTTATTACAATGATATTCTTATACAAAAAGGTTTAACCAAGTACATGTTAAAATGAAAAATTTATACAAAGACACAAAATGACAGCATAAATGAGAATGGAACGATCTTACGGTATGCAGCGTCGAGCCCAAGCACCTTACCGACCGACGACTGAACAAAATGTGGCGGTAATCGACTGGGCGCTTGCTTTTATAAGTGACAGTAGGACATTAATGTTGCCTGTGACAATGTTGCCACTGACAATGTTTGGCTAATAGCTAAGACGGCCTCTCCTGATATCCTGACGTCCTTGGCAGGTTCTTCAGGCTTTGTTGTGCTGGGAAATGTTCATGTGGCGTAGCTCACAACTCGCAAAAAGGCGGATCGAAGCACCCGACAGCGTCCATTCGTTACAGTAGCAGCAACAGCAGCAGTGGCGGCAGCAGCAGCTGCTGCCACCCGAACTCGTGTGCTACGAGACCCCACCTTCAACAAACAAGCAAAGAGTAAACACACAGCGCACATTTGCCGCGCCAAAACAGCATGTGCAGTTGCCTATTTTTTTCATTCATCACACAATCAAGGCCCTCTATCAGCAATACACTCCGAGCTATACCTATGTGAGCTAAATCTCTTCAATACATTCATCACACACATCTTACTGCATCAGACACTTTTCATACCGATTCTAATATGCATTACGAAATGCCGTCAAACTCTACATAGCCACATTGTCGGAGCTGCGAGATAGCCACAATGTCGGGGCACGAAATAGCCACAATGTCGGGGCTGCGAGTACCACAATGTCGGGGCACGAGATAGCCACAATGTCGGGGCTGCGAGTACCACAATGTCGGGGCACGAGATAGCCACAATGTCGGGGCCCACACGCAACAGGAATGCATCTCCCAGGCTGGAGCTCGCATGTATCGGGTATGCGTCTACCAGGCCGGAGTTCACACGCAACAGGCGTTCGTGTGCCAGGCCGGAACCCACACGCATCGGGGTTGCGCCAGCCAAGCCAGAGCCCACCCGCATCGAGAATTCTGCGAATAATTTCAAATAAACAAATACAAAATCCCATAAATAAATAGGTTTTTACAATTAATTGGTCTTTTAATTACAATACTGCAGCTACTACAATAACATTTGAGCAATCCACTAGCTATTGGTAGCCTATAGATAACTCAAATGTTCTAACCCGCTACCGGCCGGCAGCATGCCCAGAATGCCAGCAGCATTGCCACGCTGAATTGCAATGCCGATTCGTTGAGCCAAACATGTGCCAGCACTTCGGCCACGCGTCGCATCGATCAAACGCTCAGGCAAATTTTGGAAAATCCGATGGGCTCCAGGTCCCCACGGGCCCAATGTCTCGACCCCAAACGGTTCAAATATGTAACCACTACCTAGGTTAGCATATTTTCGCTGTTTCAATTGCTCCGCTGAATAAACCACGGCGCCAGCCCTAACATGTGTCTCAGGAAGATATGACGGCGCCAAAGTGTCCACGCATGTAGCGTCCCACACTAAAGGCCGCCCTAACTTCCAGGGAATCAGTGTCATCCCGTCAGGTCTTTTAACATCGTCACGCATGAGACCATTCGGTTCAAGAATGACTGCAACATTGGTATTGGTATTGGTTTTGAACATTAAACAAAACGTCCATCTTCCTAGGACTCGGCCTACCTGACCTTAACTTTTAAACCTTCTGAATTATCTACTTCTCTCTTTAGATTTGTGGGAAAACACAGAAAAAAAAAACATTACAACATGACAGTAAATAATAGTTCTCGCTCAACCGAATTTCATACACCTATCGGTGCTTATGAAAACATCTTGCACTATAGATCTATGCTTTCCAGCTTCAATCGTCAGTAGCCAACAGAACACACGCACTTATTATCAAAAAGGGCACAAACATATACACCTACTAAAATTTTGAAAAACATAATCACAGTTGTAACACTACAAGAGAGTTCTACTTCCTGGGTATCGATCCCTCATACTAGGCGCTATGTGTAATTTTGATTCTAGTAGCTTACAGGAACTTAAACCAACTTCATTTAACGGCGGTATAAAACTGTGGGTACGTTGAGAATCTATAAACGGTCAGAAATTCCCCAAATTAATTATGCTGTTATTTCACATTAAAATCGCATTTAGACAGACTACGCACTGCCTTCACCCGTAATCACAGGAAGCATTGGAGTGCGACAATATCGTACTTGACGTGATAGTTAAGTGAGCAAACAAAAATGAATAATTGACTCGTAGTAATTTTACTTACAAAAACGTACTGTCCAAACTAGTCAGACCAAATACACACAAAATTGAGATTTCCATCATAAACACACTCTAAATCAACACGTCGGTATCTTTACCGATTAAAATGTAGTAGGTACTTTGTCCACGGATATAACTTGTCATTGCCAGAACTTCATCACTTCATATCGCGTTCTGCCATAACTTATCATTACATAGGTATCTGTTTTACAGTAATACACACACTATGACCAAAAGACACTCATAATCTTTAATTATTTACTAGAAAAACATCTACCTTGGTCACCAAATAATAAGAGTGCAAACCTGACAAAGTGATGAACTTTGAGCTACTGTCAGAGTACTATTTCTACAGTCTTTATTACTCGTAAACGCGTCGATTACAGCAAAGACCTACTATGGGATTTAGTTTTTTTTTTAATCTTACAGTATACCTAAGAGCATAACGATGGACTATAGACATCTTGTATGGTCACCGCTATAACGTACGAAACAAACAACTAAATCATGACCCCGCAGATTCTGTATACAAAAGGTTTCTCGGAAAATAATTCATCAAAAAATAAACTCTTTATCGTCATCCAAATATCTAGTGGCATGTTCCGATATTATCAAATAAAACTGTACCTACTTATAGTTCGCCAATAAACTCACGCAATGCGAACACCAAACCACTTAAACACAACAGAGGAATTAGAAGTCTATACCTACTGTCGCGCTAATGCCTCACAGCTTATTTCTTGATCTGTCAACAAGTTTAGTTATGAACACATTTTACACAAATCTGAAGGTGCACATAAGTGATACATCTCATAACAGACTGTCACACTTTTGCCTAGGTTCCGTTCGGCTATTCTAATTATGATAAAATGGCTCATCAAAACAAATTCTCTTGATAGTTTTCTAATTTCAACAATTTACTAGAGTCATGAACCACAGTCGTCCAAGTTCTATTACTTTCAGAAAGCTCTCAAAAAGTGATCACGTATCACGGTCTTATAAGAATTGACTACTAGCTAACAATAAAATAACCGTCTGGTACGTACATAGTGACAGGTTCAGGTAGATTTGATATTAAACATGACCTAGCAGAAGTGTATCGTTAGACCTCAGCACGGTTACCAAAAATATATATCTTTGGTACACGTATGTAGGTATAATTGAAAGACACACCTGCCTACCTACAACTTTTTTTTTTCCTACTTTTTGTTAGAAAATTCATAAAAACTGCGATTTTCTCAAGTAGGCTTAGAATTCAATTCAAATTGAATAATTGAATTGAATAGTAATTGCTGGCACGTATTGGTTATACCGTGACATCGGTACAAGTTGCATGAAACACAAAAATTACACACAAATCTTAATATTGCACGGTAGGTGCGCGGTATATTTTCTATAACAACCTACAATTAGATGAGGGTACGATAGGATGAAATTATTTCTCCTAATGATCTTAATTTGAGTTACGTGCCATTTCTAGTTTGTAGTACCTAAATGAATAAAAGTTTTACTAAGCTTAGACACATTCGTTAATTATAACTTTTAAAGGTATCGATTATTTCGTGGGTTACGATAGCCAACACATATTGGTTAATCTGAACTGCTAGTATATAAGTTGTCATGTAATTTCATAAAGAATATGTGCAGTGTCAACGTTATCTAACACATAGTTTACGTAACGTTGATACATTTTCACTCGTTCACTCAACATTTTTTTTTAAATCACACTTAGACCCCCGCACTAGGATTCCCTGTGTCGCGGGAGGCATGGTCACATGGTGCATCACACACACAATCACAACACACAAACACCTATACTCATCGCACAAATGCTTGCCCCTGCCGGGATTCGAACCCAGGGTCCCGGAGACACAGAAGTCAAGTCACTGACCACTGCGCCACGGCGACCGTCTCTCCGGCGTCCAGCGAACTTTTGCACTTGGTTAATACCTATGGCCCAGTCAACGACACGTTCTACCGATAAATAAGTTCATTCTCACCGGGTTAGCAAGTCACTTAGCCAAATGGTGAAACCAGGATTGGTCATGTGCTCGGAGCAGTGGGAGCAGCCGACTCGGCCCGGTGCCACCTTCCCGACGCAATGGCTCCTGCACGCCGCATGGTCCACCGAGCGCCCCGAGGCGCCCGCACACCACCACCCGGTAGGCTAGCTAGCCTTCGGCGTCCATTCGCCGCAGCAGCAACAGCAGAGCTCGCGTACTACGAGAACCCTTCTTCAGCTTCAGCACGTGCCGATGATGAGCAGGCACCCGGCAACAACGTGAACATCTTCGCGACGGGCTACGCGAGCGCGGCCATGCCCGCACACGTGACGTGGGTCACCGACACTGCGATCTACTCCTTGGCATATAAACATCACAAGAAATTTACTTACGTGAAAATAAAACGAAAATTAAACAAATGTGAAATAAAAGTGGGTAGATTTGTGTCTTTAAAATTTTACTTTTAATTGTGATTTTACTAGGTCTTCATTTTACTGGTAGACAAGTAAGATAGGTGGGCAAGTGAGACCAATCCCACAGACTAAATGTACGCGTATGAATAAGAACAAAGAAAGTTATTAACACGTGATGGTTTGTAATGCGAACAAACGTTATTCGCAGCTAGAGAGATGGCGAACGATCAAGGTCGCGTGTTTTTAAGCGAATCCCACTTCTGATCTTGTAAATCAGAAGTGGTATAAATTAAAAATAAGAAAGAACATGATGTCAAATTTTATTACAATGATATTCTTATACAAAAAGGTTTAACCAAGTACATGTTAAAATGAAACATTTATACAAAGACACAAAATGACAGCATAAATTAGAATGGAACGATCTTACGGTATGCAGCGTCGAGCCCAAGCACCTTACCGACCGACGACTGAACAAAATGTGGCGGTAATCGACTGGGCGCTTGCTTTTATAAGTGACAATAGGACATTAATGTTGCCTGTGACAATGTTGCCACTGACAATGTTTGGCTAATAGCTAAGAATATATATTGTTACTGAATCCCGTTTCCCACAGACAGGCTTCATTCGTTATTTATCTATGCCCCGTTCTTTTACTCTGCGCGCACGTAGTATCTATTGTAGCTGATCTATGTCTGCGCATGGCGTTCGGTTGTGGCGGTTCTTTTCGTAAATTAGTAAATTATTAACATTGTTTTGTAATTAAGTTTATAAGTGTTGTTCAGAGTTGATTTTGTCATCCTGCTTTTTAAAAACCCAAATTCCCTTCTGATCGATAAGAATATATATAATCTTGTAGCAAATGAAATCAAATGTTGTCCAATTAGGATTAATCTTCATGAACTGTTCTCGTAATTGGTGTTTTTTATAAAAGTATATTACAAGTTTCAATAAAATAAACTGAAAGACTAAAAATCAATTTAGCAAATAAAGATAATAACAATATTACAGTTACCGAATCCTCATATAATGTTCCTGCTTATCAGGACTTACCACAGCACCTGGTCGATATGAGACATCACTGAAATCCTGACACATGTTTGGTTGTTGCTAGATCAATATCCAGCTAATTTGCAAATTCGCTTAATTGTGATTTCTCCATAGAAAATATGAATCCCGTTAACTTCCTACAGGAGTCGGATTAAAGAAACCGTTCGCATCACGATCGTCCTTCGAAATTGGAATAAGGGTAGGTGAGATGATGACCTCATAATCACATTCTAAATTCGTTGTTGATTCATTCATATTAGCAATTTATTTGATTGAAGCGACGAGTTCGAATTCAATTGGAACACCAATTGAATTGATTTGCAAAACAACTTTTGCAAATTGGATATCTTCCTAATTCATGAACAAGATACACAAGACAATTATTTTTTTCTTAATTGGCTAGGCGGACGCATATTTACACGATGAGAGAAGCATCAAAGTTGGTTCTAGGAAGATCCGGACGCCTAGCTAGAAAATACTTATATAATCCTGACTTGCATACAGCCTGGCTGTGCATCTAAGCGGAAACACATACTGATAGTGAATTTCACTCAAGCATTACGATATATGAATGTGGAAACAATTTGAGAGAGGAGGAATCTCATTTCACTATGTTTTGCATTGCCCTCTGACTTACAGTTTGTAGATGATAATTAAAATTACTCCTCTCTATACATAACAGAATTCGTGTTTGATACCTACATGTTGTGTGTGTATATACTGATTCTTTTTTTTTTTACATATTATAAGTTTGCGTTTGACAACTGTCTAGACGTGACGTCTAGGATTTAGCACGCAAACCTAGAAGGTACCTATTCACTCGCGACTTGAAGACTCCAGGATTGTACATATCGGGAAACACACGGGGACTCGGGCAACGAGTTCCATTCCTTGGCAGTACGCATTAAGAAAGTGGAAGCATAACGCTTCGTGCGTATAGGTGGTATATCTACCATATAGCGATGGCGAATTGCCGTACGTCGAGTCGACCGATGATAGAAAGGGGATGGTGGAATCAGATTGTGTAATTCCAGTGCACATTCTCCGAAATGCACCCGATAGAAAACCGATAGGCTTGCTACTCTACGCTGGTGTTCAAGGCTCTGAAGCCTACGTTCGACCAAAGATTTACAGCCGATGATTCTTTTGGCTCGCCTCTCGATTGACTCCAGAGCCTCTAGTTGGTATTTGGCTGACCCATCCCAAAGGTGGGAACAGTACTTCATGCACGACCGGACTTATGCTTGATACAGATTAAGCAACTGCCCCCGATTCGCCTTTAGCAATAACTTCAAACATCTTGGCTCCATGGATATTATGATATTCTTAGGATATTAAGCCAGATGAATGCTAGAGTTTCCACTGTACCCGTATGACATTACTCAACTGTATGAATTTAATTTTAAAATTTGACATTTTGCGTTATGTTTTGGCAATTTGACATATTGGCCTGTTTTTTGGCAATTTATGTGACTGTAATACCATATTTAACAATATGTAAAGTGTATTGTTGACTTTTTTTTTGTTTTATATACCTATATATGTATTTTAATTTTATTATAATTAAGGATAATATTTTGACATAATAAATAATTTGTATTTTTTATGGTAAAATTGTCAAATAGAAATAATGTGATTAGATTATTATGTTATAAATTAGTACCAATTTGCAACGCTTTGGTAAACCATCCATATGTTACTTATTGTTATGAAAATAAATAAAATAAATAAAAAGATCTTACACACTCACTTACAAGAGAGTCAGCTATCGGAATCTCAAACTTGGCTTGACGCTTGATATTGAGAAATCCCAACTCTAGTAAGAATTCGACACCTCAGCGCCTGACTTTAATTTGAACTGCTCGCGCTAGATCTTGACAAAGAAAGAAGTATAGAACATCTATCAAATGAAAAATGCGTACCTAAGCGCGGTGACGGGCAGCAGCGTTATTCGTTCAATGCTCGCCAACCCGCCCGCCAATCGTGGTGAATTTTGGCAACTTATGCAACTAATAACAAAAATTTATGAGTCCACAATTTATATGGTTGGATTTAATAAATACATATATATATATATAATATGTGATTGGACTAGCGATTAGTGAATATGTACACGTCACGCAACAAATTATAAATAAGCTGTAGGTTTGGGCGCCCAAGATACAGGCTATGCCTAGTTTGGGGCCCGTTGCATAATAATTAAACTTATTAGGTTACTTTAATTTTGTAGAATATGTTTATGTTATTAGTATAAATTGTGTTTCTGGGAATAAATGATTACTGATTACTGAATATCACACAATCAATATGCCTATAACCAAAATTATAGTATAACCAATTGGTTTAGCACGTTTGGTAGAAAACTTGATAAGTGCAATAGAAAACAAATAAATCTCAAGTTTTCACGTGCGGGTAACTTGATAATATTAATAATGAAACATTTCCAGCGTGTGTAATCATATTTCAGTTTCATACTTCCTAAGATCCAATGGCCCTTCACCGCTCCCAGTAAATTGTCCCGTAATTATGTCGAGACTTGGCAAATGAGAAATTTCAGGTGATCAAGTCACGAGGCAAGAAGATACCGAGGGCGAAATTAATCGTCAGGTAATTATGGAATATAGGTCAGGGTCAATGATATTATATGTTTATATGAGGTAGATGTCGCACAAGCGCGCGGTAACTGAGGCGGCAAAATTAAGTCAATTGTAGTAATTTTCATTATGACGCGTATTTCAAGCGCAAGTCTAAACATATAGCTATCCTTTTCTATATTATTTGTACCGTATTATCTGTCGCAGTAAGCATGTTTATGTCGTAAAGGAACAAAATCTGAGCACCGCGCAGTATGAATACCTATACGTCATCTTTAGTAAAACATCATTGGTCAGGGTGGTATTATAGGCCTATTATATACAAGAAAGGGTTTGTAAAGGAGCTTGTTCAAGCGACTTTAACTGATTGGCTACTTAAACTCTCTCCTACCAAGACCTGGGTTATCAAAAGTAATTTTTATATAAGTTATTTCGTACTTTGGAGGACTGTTGAACCATCAGTCTCGGTTATCATATTCTTCTAATATTATAAACTAGCTTCGATCCACGTTTTAACCATTTTATGCAAAAATGGAAAAACTGTCGTCCAGGCGGGACGACAGTTTTTCCATTTTTGCATAAAATCACATTTTAGTTGATAATGGTAGTGATTCGCTTCTTCAATTGAACTAAACTAAAATGTTTTAAAACTAACCCAGTCCTTATAAGGTTACGGTAAAGTCTAAATTAGTATGTGACTTATCAATAACATCACTAAAATTAAATTTCTTTATTAAATTTGCCTGGACGACAGTTTTTCCATTTTTGCATAAAATCACATTTTAGTTGATAATGGTAGTGATTCGCTTCTTCAATTGAACTAAACTAAAATGTTTTAAAACTAATCCAGTCCTTATAAGGTTACGGTAAAGTCTAAATTAGTATGTGACTTATCAATAACATCACTAAAATTAAATTTCTTTCTTAAATTTGCGGGTAGGATTAGCGAAATTAAATCGCCACTTATTTGGTGACTACTAAAACTACCCGCAATTGGCCAGCAATGGAATAAAACTCGTCTAATATTAGTGAGAGCGCTGTATGGAGTTATGCGAATTTGAATTTTATCGTAAATAGAATACGGGCTACTTCAATTTGAAGAATTTTAGTGAATTTTAGCTAGTTCGTGTGATTAACAGAATTAGGGCCAATATTCTATATAATTAGTAAATCGTTTATGTTGTTAACAATTAATAAATAAGAAAGATTTGGATGTTATTCGCACAATCACTCATGTAAGCTGGACATAGTAACACTATACGAGCGGTATCGCTGGGAGAAAACATAAAAAACATATGAGATTGACACTTCAAAGCGGTGTCACGTGATCAACGAAAGCGAATAGAAAATTGGCAGACAATGTACAATCGTTTCTATTCTCCCGAGCGCCGTACCATACAAATTCGTAGACAAATTGCCATTTTGACAAGCGAATAAGACGTGGAATACTTTTGGAATGTGATGGTGTGTACGCATGACTTCAGAAGTTCGTACCCACGGCAGAGTGAGTTGAGTGCTAAAGTGTTAATAGATACCTGCCCCGTGATGTTACACCATTAAATTATTAATAATAATAACATAATATATTTTAATATGGGACAACATTCACACAAGGTCTTCAGGTCCCAAACTAGGCAGAGCCTGTACTATGGTAACCTGATGACTGATATATAGTTATATAATATAATTCTTATATATACTTATATACATATACACATCCAGACACCGGTCAAACAGACATGTTCATACACACAAATGTTTGACCTGTCCGGGAATCGAACCCGGGACCAGCGGCTCAGAAGGCAGAGTGCTACCAACTGCGTCAACCGACCAGTCAAAGTATTGGGTATAAACAAAACACCCCCAAGCACACAACTATTTCCATGTTAAAATCATACACGAAAATCTCAAGGGTTCCGTAACGGCGTAAGTCGAGAACACAAAGCAGACACGTCATCGCCGCCCCAAATTATAATTTAGGCGATTTATGGACGTTCTACCGGAAGTGTACGCGACCCGTGTTTACAGTTAAACTATCCCAAAATAGGCAAGTTTCTGTTCTGTTTCGTATCGTATTAGCGAAAGCGTCGATTCTTTTGGAAGTGTGGACACTTTCATTGGGACGCTGTGTCTGGTTTTCAACTCGAAGGCTGATCACCGTGTATGCTCCTAATACATTGGTAGTTTATCTATTATCAATAACGAACGATTCCGATATATAAGTTGAAACACACATACTCAGTTGTAAGTTTGTTGAAAGCTAAATGTATCTCTATCTATAGATACCTCATCTTTATTAATATTTACATATATATGTCGGAGAAGCATAGTTCTCGTCGACATCGTCAATAGGAGTTGCGGGCTTAGTGGGCGTCATCAGGGTGAAATGCGAGCACAAAATGAAACGTTCAGAGTGTTACACTCACAGCACTATTATAATTCAGTTCAAACAATACTTTGCACTTATTTGAATAATGAAACAGGACCGAGCAACGGGTTCAGGGAGCCGACCTTACTTTAGACAACCAATTAATATACTCAAGGATCCAACTCGATCCGAAGCTACCACGCCAACGAATGTGACTCCAATTCTTTCCACCTCTCTAAAGTTAAGATGGCGCCTCGACCCCGCTCGAGGCGCGTGCTCTGCTCTCATTGGTCATTAAATAAACTACAATATCCATCATTTATATTACGTTAGTAAAGCTTTTAAGATTAACAAAAGTGTTTCAAATTGAATAATTTCATATTAAGAATGCTAAACATAATGTAAACATATAATGCGTTATGCACATAAACAACAATCAACTAGACTCAGGCTTCGACAAAGATGGCGCCTCGATTCCGTAAATTACAATATTCATGACTTCTCTTACATTAATAGAGCTTTTAAGGTTTACAAAAAGTAACAAATCAAATAAATTCAAATTATGAATTCTAAAAGTAATTAAAATGTAAACAATCATTTTTAGTGCTTTATCCACGCAAACAGCAATCAACCCGACTCAGCTTCCTCCGACATATATATATATATATATTTATTACTAACTGCGCCCCGCGTGGTGATAATCGATGATGATGATGAAAAGTATGTGTGGAAAAGAGGATAATGGTGATATGTTTTATAAGAGTTCGGAAGAGATAACGGGAAAATAATTGTTATCGCGAGTAGCACAGTAGGGATGACACATACTCTGCGATTCCATTGATCGTTTCTGCCACTCACTGCAATATAGGATTCTCCAAAAGAAGAGTTAACAGAATGTAAAAAAAATATTTACCAAAACTTGGAACCGACTTCAACACTCAAAAGTTTGAAATATCTTGTTGAAGTCAGAACCACGATAGTTTACAAAAGTAACTATCGCCAAAATATTGTGTTCATGGTACCGACTTCGACCAGTTAATACAAACTTTTGAGTGGTGAAGTCGGTTCCATTTTTGGGAAAAAATTTTTTCACTCTTTTCAGTGACCATTGCTACTCATGGTATCAATTGTTATTGTGTATGTTCTCCGATGTCTTCAACCGCAACTATAATATCGTCGAGGTAGGCAAGCAATTTTGAGTTATTGGAGTGTAACTCAAAAATCACTTGTCCGATTTCGAGAATCATCAAAATCGGTTCATAAACGACGAAGTTATCCGCGAGCACACACAAAAAAAAAAACATATATACGGTCGAATTGAGTAACCTCCTTTTTGAAGTCGGTTAAAAATAAGGACAAAGGACATATTTTTATATGAACACTACTATATAATATATACTATATATAACACAGTAATGAAAGTTAGCACAACTAATGTTCCTATAAATTGAACGTTAGATGAGAATACTTAGGCTGTTCCGCAGAGCCATTCACCAGCAAACTGCTGGCTTTGTAGGGTGTCCATGACCCGGAGCCTTTTAAAGTTATCGGGGGAAAACCCTCATTAAAACTTTCAAAAATTTATAATGTTCGCAAAAACTTTGGATGTCGTAAACAATTACAAACAAGGTTGTTCTCAAAAACTTTTCTACTAAAATGAAGGTTACCTGGCTATGAAAAACGAAAACTTTTTTTATGGAATCTTCAGGACTCCGCTAATCACACATTCCAAGGTAACGCATTATCTAATTGAGCGTACGTTTCGCGGAATCACAATGTTACTAGCTAGTACAGTAGTATACTAGCGGTCCGCCCTGGCTTCGCACGGGAAAAATACAATATTACAAATATCTCTAATTTTTTTGGAAATATATTATAAGCTATATCAGTCGGGGCTAGTGTAGCTTCCCAAGAGTGAAGTATTTTTTCAAATCAGTTTAGTAGTTTCGGAGCCTATTCAATGCAAACAAACAAACAAACAAACATTGAAATCTTTCCTCTCTATAGTTTAATATGTATATCCATTGTTTACGGTTGCTGGGCATCATCTCTGGGGGTGTTTTCAAGTCACAAGTGAAAAGGTATCTTCAAGGCAAGCGTGCTCCATCAAAGACCGCAACATCACTTAACATCAGGTGAGATAGTAGTTTTAAACGCTTGCCTATTGCCTAACATGTGAATCAACATGTCTGTTTGACTTGTGTCTAGGTGTGTATATGTATATAGATATATATATCAGTCATCAGGTCACCATAATACAGGCTCTGCCTAGTTTGAGACCTGAAAACCTGGTGTGAATGTTATTCAAAAAAATCCCTCATTCCGGGAGTGCATGGTGTTCAGAGAACATCTCCGCGCAACTAATGCAATAATAGAGCAATTTCAGCCTCGCATCTAATTTACCGCACCACTCAGCGCGGTCACACTGTACTTCATACCATCACGAGCACAATATCGGAATCCAAAATGTAATGCACATATCAAATATTCTATAATACTAAATCACACTAATATTATAAAGAAAAGTTTGTATGCCGTTTGGCTTTTGTATTTTTGTTACTCCTTTACGCTGAAAAGGCTGAACGGATTTGCATGAAATTTGAAATGACGGTCGCTTATCCTTGGAAGAACAAATATGTTACTTTTCATCCCGGATACAATATAGTTCCCGTGGTATAACTGAGGTAGCGAACTAATCGTAGTGCACGCGGGTGAATTCGCGGGGCGCAGCTAGTGTAGGTAGTATATATGTAGGTAGTCATATAATAATAATATAATAATATGGAACAACATTCACACAAGGTCTTCAGGTCCCAAACTAGGCAGAGCCTGTACTATGGTAACCTGATGACTGATATATATATACTTATATACATATACACACCCAGACACAGGTCAAACAGACATGTTCATACACACAAATGTTTGACCTGTCCGGGAATCGAACCCGGGACCAGCGGCTCAGAAGGCAGAGTGCTACCAACTGCGCCAACCGGCCAGTATCACAATGCACACTGCAGTTATATAAGTATTCGTTATATATTCAATTATATTAACCATCTTGTTTGTTTTTTATGTTGTTGTGTACAGTTCTGTCTTGAATAAATGATTTTTCATTTAATTTTCACAATATAAACTTGGTTATAACGAAATCTCAAGTCGACGTAGTCGCCCTCCGGTCCTGTTTTATGATACCAATGAGGCCTTTGCAACCGAAACGCGATAAGTCAAACAAGGCTTTATCCGGTGTTCTTCTGGCATAAGCGTAAGGCCTAAGATACCTGTTTAGAGGGGGTTTAAGAGGTGCCGATGACATTACAGAGGCTCACGGGTGGAACACCGAGACAGTCAGCGAGAGCGGGACAAAACCTGATGCGTATTGCTTTAAAATATTACAATAATGTACTTTACAGATGACCTACGGACTCAACAAAAAATCACCAATGGAATCGACTTCAACACTCAAAAGTGTGCAATAACTTGTTATATTCGGTTCAATTCTTTGGTAAAATTTTTTTCCACCCTTTTTAGTGACGCCTTTTCAGTCGAAAGTTCTGAGGTAACAAACATTAAAAAATACAGTAGAATTTAGAACCTCCTTCTATTTTTACAGTCGGTTAAAAATAATCACTGTAAATTCCATTTTTAGACTTTTATAAACTTACCCACTTTCTTCTGGCGTATGACACAGTTCAAGCGCATTTTTCATGACCACGACAATTTTCTATAAAAAGAAAAATTATGGTCGCTCAAAAATACTTTTTCACTAAAAAAAACTAGAATATTAAACCAAATATTGTTCATTGAAAAAAAAAATCAAACAAACGTGACTTCAAAGCATTCCCGATCCCCTTGGAGCTACTGTCAACAGCTTAAGCTTAGCAGTAGCAGTTGATCAAAGCTTTATATAAACCGATTGCAACTACTTCCCTGTTCCCGTCACTCCGACCACAGGCAATTAGTCAGGCTTATTGTTTCTAAGGCGTCTGAGGGTTTAGCTACCGTGCCACAGATAAACTATAGTATATATACCTGTGTACAACAGGAACTCTTACATGTGGTATATCAAAAACAATTAAATTCAAATTGGAGCTCGGATTTGCCAATCTGGAGGACTGGATGCGGGCCGCTTCCAATCGGTCCTTGTGAAGATTAATGGGGTAGTCCTATGACCAGCAGTGGAGATCCTACGGCTGAAATGATTATGTTGATGATGAATCTTGATAGTTACTCCTTCAATAGCAACTTTCGCATTTATTACGATAACTGTTGGTTAGGTGTTAGATATGAGTTCGATAGCGAGTAACCGCCAGGTGTGCGAGCATAGATCGTCGTCTCGATAAAATTCGACAGTAAGTGCTTGTTCAGACATGGCGTACACGCGAATCGTGCGGCACCCGCGCGTTCTATTACTATGGAGATCTCCAAACCGCGCGGATATCGCCGTGTCTGAACGAGCACTTACTGTCGAATTTTATCGAGTCGACGATCCATACACGCACAGCTGAACCGATATTTTATTATAAGTGTTTGCGACCTACTGAGAGATATGTCCGCCTCATTTCAAAACTTCTCGCACCATCTCACCTATAAGCTTTTATTACTGAGAATTGTACTGCTCCTTATCCCTTAAAAATCGTATACCATTGCGGTTTGCAGCCAGTTAATATACTACACTCGAAAAAGCGTTTAAAAAACAGCCTCCTCTAAATTTTCGAATAGCAAGCACAGAACACAAGCGCGCAGATTCCCTTCATCTACCAAACTTTACAACTCGTTACAAAGTCGTAAGATAAAACAAGGGAAAACTGTAAGTTGGTGAAGTAGTTTAATACCGCCCCGATCAGCTCTAAACTGGAATCCCTCGACCCAGTTCAGAGACAATGACCCAGAACATTCTGCTAGCTGGTGAAATAAAGGCGTGCACGGAATAATCAAGAATGTGAAAGAATCCTTTACTGTTTCCACGGCTACATGTCATTTTTATTTATTTATTTATTTTCATAACAATAAGTAGCATAACAGTTGGTTTACCAAAGCGTTACAAATTGGTACTAATTTATAACATAATAATCTAATTCTATTTGACAATTTTACCATAAAAATACAAAATATTTATTAGTCATGCTCTATCGGGGCCGGACTCCTATTTTTGTCGCTCTATAACTTAGAAACTAAATTATGAGGTACCTACATACATTTGTTCAAAAAGTGAAATCAATGTTTAAGAGCAGGGGGCCTACCACCAACTCTTATAGCAGTATTATTGTAATCTTACTTTGAATTTTCGTACCACAAGGCCACATAAGCAATGTTACTTTAATGTTGTTTAGACTAAGCAGTTTTGTGACGTAAACCTCTATTTCGTTCACTCAAAGCGTACCATGAGCCAGCGCCAACGAAAGCGACAACGCTATATGAAAATATAATGTTGTCTCGCTTGCCCTTACAGCAGGAATGTTTCTTCGTTCATTCTACACGTCACTGAGCGATAATAAAACAATAATGTTTTAAGACGTTCATGGTACGAATCTGAGCATTATTACTTTAAGCTTGAAGTATGACGTTCTTGAAACATGATGGTTTTGTAAAAGTTGATGGTACGGCCCCAGGTCATGCATTTATCCAGACGGTCGCCGTGGCGCAGTAGTTAGTGTCATTAACATGACTTCTGTGTCTCCGGAACCCTGGGTTAGAATCCCGGCAGGGGCAAACATTTCTGCGATGAGTGTAGATGTTTGTCCCAGGTCTTGGATGTTTGTGTGTTGTGATTGTGTGTGTCCATGCCTCCAGCGATACAGGGAATCCTAGTGCGGGGGTCTGTGTGATAAAAAAAAATCCTTATGTTAATAAGACAACTGGTGCAACAGCAAACAGATCAAAAGTAATAATAAACGGAGTTATGTTGATGTTTTATTAATGTTATTAGCATCCTAGGTTTAGCGTGATAACATCTTCGACCACATCGTTACTGACCATCACGTTAGATAGTGGTCAAACGCTAGGAAACAGTATGAAAATAAACTAACCAATTAGATGGCTGTTGAAGGAATATGTTTTAGAATTTTTTTTAACTAGTGGCACCCCGCGGTTTCACCCGCGTGGATTACGGTTTCCCATTACCTCAATTATCCCACGGGAACTATACTTTTTCCGGGATAAAAACAGTTTATGTGTTAATCCAGGGTTTAATCTATCTCCTTACCAAATTCCATAGTAACTTTTGTAAAATGTCATGGTACCGACTTCAACAAGTTATTTCTCACTTTTGAGTGTTCAAGTCAGTTCCAATTTTTGGTAAAAAGTTTTTTGTTGTAAGGTGTGTAAAACGTCTATTTAAAATCGGCGAATTACTCGGTGTGCCGTATTAAAAATTTGTAAGTAGTATGTCCACAAATTGGAATAGACTATGTATATAAAAGCGACAAAAAAACCAAATCCCGTCCGCTGCCGCAACGATTCTGAGAACAATTTTGTGCAGATATACCTGAGGCTACTCGTGCAGCTTACCAATTTCATAGATACTAATAAAAGACGTGTGGCACTCGGGGACTGCCGTGATAAAGCTATTGCATAGCATTTTTTACCAACTTATACAATTAATATATTAATAACTTATGCAGTAACGCCGATACAACCAATGCCACCTAAAGGAGAGTTGCTGAACTAAACAGACAAGCGTGATATTTCAAAAAAGTCATTAAAAGTTCTGCTATTGATGGCAAAACTAAAAAGTATCACCACTGTGCCGGTCGGAGTGTTAGGTTATTTTCGTTACGGAATTTCCGGATTCGGTCTTCACGCTCAAGGCCCGCAATAGAAGCTTAATAACATTTAATAATTAATGAACGTTCATGTCCATCAGCACAATATGAACCTCGTGCCCTCCCGACCTATATACAGTGCGGCGACCTGAGGTTTTATTGAGCTGTTCCACGTGATAGGGGTGGCATCTTGTAACGGGCTGACGTGCAGGTATTGCGTTTTAAGCATCCCTTCAGTTTTGGCCGTAGTCATTATCATGAAACATGGACTGGGCCGTAAAGGACAGTTATTGTAGTGCGCGGGTAACCATTTTGAGCGTTGCGATACTGTCATATGCATATTATGTTTATTTCCTATGAGAATGCGGGAGGCGAAAAGAAATTATATACTTCAATTAAACCAGTGTCAGTTAGTTTGACAGGCGACGATCCCCGCGCTGAGCTATCATCGCTTCAAAAATATATTTTCAAAAAATGTAGGGATCCCTATAATTTTTAATTTTGAAAGTTTTTACCCGTGCGAAGCCGGGGCGGACTGCTATTCATTTAATTTGTCACAGTCTGATAAATGTTGATTTTATTATTGCATGGAGCAACTAGCAGAATAAAAATTAGGATCCGTTCAGCATGACACCGATCAGACGTTGACTAAACAAATGTTTCCATGTCAACACAGCCCAGTGAAGTATCGGAGCGAGTGGAGCAGAGCGAACACAATTATAACAAGTTCCATTTTCGAATGATCTGTATTTTGCGAGGACATCACACTTATTTCACAATACATACGAACCGTTTTGCTTCAGCTTTCTTAATGCGTACTGCCAAGGAATGGAACTCGTTGCCCGAGTCTGTGTTTCCCGATATGTACAATCCTGGAGTGTTCAAGTCGTGAGTGAATAGGTACCTTCTAGGTTTGCATGCTAAATCTTAGACAACGTCATCACTTAACATCAGGTAAGACAGTTGTCAAACGCAAACATATAGAGAATAAAAAAATAAAAAAAACAACTCTCCTGTGGCTCGTTTTTTTAACTTATACTCGTTATGAACCCTTATTATGATACAGTTTCATAAACTACTATGACAGTAAAGACAGAAACTGATCTGTCACAAGTTTCATATTAGTGTATGTAAGCGAGCAGAAATGAGCTCAATCAACATTTGATCCCGATGTTACGCATGCGGAATGTATCGTTCGGTTCGAGACCACACACGAACTATCCGATACGGTGTGATAAATACTTTCGCACTAAAAAAGGCGGGATTAGCCTCCTAATTCGATAATTAACTTATCATTTGGCTTGCAGTAGTTGATGTTGTAGTAGTTGATCTGGTCGATAAATCAACCAAGGAGATAAATATATTAATTTGTTGCAAAATCTAAGCAAATCAAACATAATCAATTTCGACGGTCGCAGTGGCGCAGTGGTCAGGGTCAGTGACATGACTTCTGTGTCTCTGGGACCCTGGGTTCGAATCCCGGCAGGGACAAACATTTGTGCGATGAGTATAGATGTTTGTCCCGGGTCTTGGTTGTTTGTGTTGTAATTGTGTGTGTCCATGCCTCCCGCGACACAGGGAATCCTAGTGCGGGGGCCTGAGAGTAATAAAAAAATAAATTTGAATATTCATCATCATCATCTCAGCCATAAGACGACATATGCCTCCCCCATTAAAATAGAATATTAGAATTACTATATTATGCACTAGCATTTGTATTTCGGTATTTAGTAGGTAAAATATTTTTTTAAAATCTTAATTCAGCAATTATCACGTACCCCACAAATATTCTAAGAGGTTGAAGGTAGTTTTCTCTTTGATCTTTTTAACCTTCAGAAAACTACGATAAGTAACGTTTCCGAAAATCTAGTGATACCGTTGGCCCAATTATGGAGCCAATACAATATCCAGTACTGGATTAAGGCCTCGTCTACACGAAGAACGTTAACTTAGAAGCGGCCCGCATGCAGCTTACCCATGCGATTTTGAGCACATCATCTATCCGAACCTTAGCATAGCTCGCTGTGCACCTCGAGTTTGCTTCTGAGGCCGATTGCAAGTTTAAAAGAGTTTTTTATTATTATTTTTTTATACTGTGTAGATCTAGCGTTTGACCACTATCTCACTTGATGGTCAGTGACGATGTGGTCGAAGATCACGCTAGACCTAGAATGCTCACTGGCTCTCAAGGACTGCAGCCTGAACACACTATGTGTTTGGTGACAGTTTTTCAGTAGTGTGGAAAGAGGAATGCCTAGGCGGACGTTTCGCAATCAGATTGATGAAGTTCTAAGAAAGGGCCAGGTCAAGAGTACTCTAAACCGACGCTCTTGTATGAATGATCATCAGCGTGAATTAAGCAAAAAAAGTGTATCGGGATCGTATGAATTGGGTGGATGTAGTCTCTGCCCACCCCTATGGGAAAGAGGCGTGAATTTATGTATGTGTAGAAATAAAGAGATAAGTACTGTATAATGAAAACATTTAAAAATACAGAAGTGTGTAGAGTGATTCTACGTCTCATTGTTATTCTGTCGCTGAAGGAAATATCCAGTTTCTACTGGTCATATGTAAGTATAACTTAATTGTGATGTGGATTTATTGAAACCATTAGCAAATACCTGTAACATCAATCACTCAGAACAAGTATACCATTATAACTGACCCGATTCCTTTCGAGTAATAAAATCAATCGGGTCGAGTATCGAATGGTATCGAGTCGTACGAGGAATCGAGTTTAATTACACACTCAAAACACACTACGCTCAAGTTTTGTGGTAACTGCGAATGTGATGGCGCAGAATCATAATAGGTAGGTATATACTAGGTAAGGTACTTATCGTGGATTTTATACGGTTTGGCATGTAATGTAGATTATGAAAACAAATATTTTTTTTCCTAATAAAATGCTTTTAAGCTATTGCATAGCTTCTATCGCGGGCCTTGAGCATGGAGACCGAACCCAGAAATTACGTAACGAAAATAACCTAACACCCCCTACTTCGAACGGCACAGCGGTGATACTTTTTAGTTTTGCCATCTATCGATTAATAGCAGAACTTTTAATGACTATTTTGAAATATCACGCTTGTCTGTTTAGTTCAGCAACTCGCCTCTAGGTGGCATTGGTTGTATCGGCATTACTGCATAAGTTATTAAATTAATTTAATATTAATTGCATAAGTTGATAAAAAATGCTATGCAATAGCTTTACCGCGGCAGTCCCCGAGTGCCACACGTCTTTTTTTATGTTTTACGAGTTTATACGATTTCACTTATTTCGCTTCATCCACGCTCATCAGACCTTTCATACAAGAGCGTCGGTTTAGAGTACTATTGACCTGGCCCTTTCTTAGAACTTCCTCGATATGATTTCGGAATGTTCGCCTAGGCTAGTAGTAGTTCATTTATTAGGTTATTAATTATATTATTTTATGTAGGTAAGTATACATATGACTATCTGCATCTCTGTAATAAGTCCCATCTTCTCTTCTTATCCAAACGACGGTAAGTTGCTGACCTGACATTTCTTCTCAACATTGTGTCCGGGTCTGTTGACTGTCCCGAACTCTTAAGTAAAATTCAGTTAAATACACCGACCAGACATACTAGATTTAATCCACTTATCAACGTTCCGTCACATACGACAAACTACAGACAAAATTCATATATTTTAAGAGCAACCAGCAACTTCAATCAACTTAGTAGGAGTGTTGACATAGATCTGTTCTGTACGAGCATCGGGTCGGCTAGACGGTTGTTAGCTAACTTGTTTTTAATAACAACGGTATACATGTAACATTTAAACTTATATTTATACTTTTTAAATTGTTTACGTAATATAATATATATATATATAATAGGTTTATTAGGTGAATACAACTATCCCTAAGCTAAGTATAATTCGCATTACTTCAATAGTCAAAATCAGTGTTACTATTCGTGGGGATCTGTAATTGGCCTCCTGTTTTATATCAGTATATCTATCGTGTATAACGGCTGTTGGTCTTCCTTTAAATTAAATAAATATATGTTTATTTAGATATGTATTTTCTGAATTGAACTGAATCTGAACTTCTCAAACAGATACTCAAATCTCAATTTGCCAAAGACCGAAACAACTCTCGATGTTAAGATCGTTTTGAAGTTGGAAATGTTTGTCTTTAAAAATAACTTCTCATTGATTTGTGCTTCGAGTTTCAAACGCTATTGACCTTCGTGATGAGAAACAGATTGAAATGTAACAATCATTGGTAAAATCAAATCGCCAAATTCGTCTAAGCAAATAAAGCATCTAATTTTATAGCTGAATTGTGACATGTCTGTCTATATGTGGCAGACTGCGAAACCTCTAACGAACTCTTATGGAGATAGAATAATAAAACAAGTAAGGAATAATCTGCGTAGGTGTTTAAAAAAAGAGTGACATTTTATTTTTTAAGAAAAGGAAGTTGCTAAATATGCTGAACGAGTTAATACCGACAGTAATAGGTGACCATTCAATATAAAACTATAATAACATCCCCCGCAGATGTTAATACAGAAGGAGGTATGGTATGTATCGGCCCTAGTGGTATGGGCTGCTATAGCTTAGTTGGACAGAGCGACAGGACGGTATTCTGTAGTCGTGGGTTCAAGTCCCACTAGCAGCCGAATTTTTTCCTTCAAATATTTGAACATAACATTCAATATAAGTCATCATCATCATCATCCACAGTGTACATAGCCTCCCCATTGATCTGCACAAGGACCGGTTGGAAGCGGCCCACATCCAGCCCATGCCGCAATCTTAGTCAGTTCTAGTAATACTACTACTTACTACTTCCTACTACTAAATCAAACGGGGCTTGATCGCGAGAAAAACATTTAGTAATTTATTTACATCGACGTTTCGGCCAACTTGCATTGGTCGTGGTCACGTCGAGGTAAATAAATTACTTGATGTTTTTTTCGCGATCAAGCCCTGTTTGATTTAAATAACAATGTGTTCGAATCGCGAAAGTCTAAAAATTACAATTCCTACTACTACTTACTATAAGTAATACTAAGAAAACACATATTTTACATAATTGTGCAAAGAAAAATTTAACATACTGGAACTCTCACTAGTAAATTCCTATTGGTGCCTATTGGTAATCTCACTAATATTATATCTGCGAAAATGTGTGTGTATGTTTGTTACTTCTTCACGCTCACACGGCTACCGATTGAGCGTGAAATTTGGGATGGAGATAGCTTATACCCCGGATTAACACATAGGTAATCATCACCATCATTCACGTTTTTCCTCACCACGCAGATAAAACCGCGGGGCGTAGCTAGTAACCAATATGGGTATTATATAATTTTGTTTATTGTAAGTTACTAGCAGCAGTCTAGGGCTTCACCTGCCTGACTGAGGGGTTATGATTTTGATCGATGTGTATCTAAGTTCTTCTGTTCATTCATAACTTTTAAATCTATTTATCAGGCTTTGAAAAAAATAACACAGCTATCCTTTGAACCTCACTATACATTACATATATATATGTTATAATTATCTTAATTATATCTTAGTTATTTATATATTTTTCGACTAACTACGTTCATTTTTATAAAGTTGTACGATTTAAAGTAGATTGTATTGATTTCGTGTGATCGGTCGAGACTTTGACGGCTTGCTTGTGATTTGTTCAAGAGGACTTGACCAATCACAAGCAAATAAGAGTATAACAGTGGGGGGTAAGCGAACAGGCAACGCATTTTGGAAGTATGCCGCCATTCGTTTTCCGACATTTGTCTGAGTAACTTGTATCGTGCCGCTGTAGGCTTTGTTAAGTAAGATTGTACCTCTAAATATATATAGCAATAGCAACTAAAGCAATAAAGCTGATTTTCAAGTTCACAAAGAGTGTTTTTGATTCAAAGTCCTTGCTTCTGAGTGTTAAACCAGTACGGTTAATATATATATATATTAAATACATGACATATATTGCTTGTGTGTTATTTATTTAATACATGATACATATTGAATGTACCGTGGTGGTACCGGCCTAGAATAGTACTCCCCCATCTCTTCCCGCGGGTGCCGTAAGAGTCTGCTAAGGGACCACGTACCAGAAGGTGGGCAGCAGCGCTTTCTGAGGGATAGGAAGCCATACTGGTATTGGCAAATCCCCCTATATGAGGCAAATGTCCAGCAGTGGACGTCCTATGGCTGAGATGATAATGATCGTTGTTGACATATTGAATAGTTTGGTTTCTCTGTAGTCAGGTTTTCGTCTATGAATCCACCTTTTCTTTCTTGATAAGATACGCTTTGCCGGCTATACGTACATTGTATATGAAAACGTATTAAGTAAAACTTAAGGATCATCGACTCGGTGGTTCAAAGCGGGAATGCGTTACTAACAAAAAAAACAAACAAGCACAGCGACATTCACATAAGACATTAATCAAGTAAATAATAAAAATAACACAATATTACAATTTAATACAAGCATTCAAATAATTTCTAATTCACTACAATCTCCAATCGTTTTGTATAACTAGTTAAATGGATTGATGACCCTTCTATAATATTGGACAATCCAACGAGTTTAACCCTAAATTTCTCACGTGACCATGACCTTTTGAACTGAATCCATAGATAATGACATCTCTTTCTTTCTCTGAATAGTTGTGCGTGGGATATCGGGCGAACCGTTGTGTGAAAAGTACAATATATATCGTCAGTTTGTTGTTAGCAAATTATTTCATTCATACTACACTTTTCAACTGTAGCTCGTCAAGGCCTAAAACTATTGCTAAATAGACATATTTGAGTATTTTCAACTTATTTGGTGAAAAGTCTTACATCTCCAATAAACTTAAGAAAAATATAATTTATGAGAACAGTGGAGTTCGTGGAGTACTTCTGATCAAACACAATTTTATTTCATTTACTATTTTATTAGTGGAAAAATATTTTCGAGCAGTCATATTTTACATATAATATCATAATTTGCCCCTACGGCCAGGCCACACATTTTGTACAACATTTCCAAAATTTGTTTTGTATATTTTTTCTTAGCTACAATTTGTAATTTAGTCTTGTTTACTGTATGTTGGCTAGCTGTAAGAGCAATTTCTTACAATAAATAAATATATTTATATACACGAATAATCCTCAATGCACAGTGGAGAGTTGCATTCTAAGAGTACATAGTATGTCCTGAGGCATTGCATCAAATATGGATGCATTACCCGGAACTCGGCAAGTAGATGGTTGAGAATTCACCATCACTCATAACACCTCGGTGGGCACACGTATACACCGTCAACCGTTGCTAATTACCGCTATGTAATGCTATCCGGCTAACGGATTGGTGGGCCGATTCTGAGCTGCACACTTGTATGGAATTACTTGGTGCTCAAATCTTCGACCGAACTCATAGCAAATGTAGCCTCAATCGGATTACAATAAATCGAAATAGAACAGTCGAATCGTTATCGGAATAGAATAAAAAAATATAACTACGTATGTAATAAGTAGCTTAACAACTTCAGAAACCAACTTCCACTGTTTGTGGGCGGAACATTTGTAAAAAGTTCTTTAAATGGAACAGTATTAATTATTTAAACAATTTCCATAAAATTTTATCCAAATTGACACCCTTTCGAATCACGCCAGAACGCCTGAACGGATCTAAACGAAACTTAGCATACAGATTGATTATTGTCCAAAATATGGGTTACTTTTTATCCCGGAGTAAAATAAGGTTCCCCTGGGACAGCTCTGGCATCCCTAAAATCGGCATGGCCACCAATTGGCTTGGCCACTGAGGGCGTTCGAAATCGCACAATGAGTTGTGGGAGAGGGACGTGCTTGTGATTCCTTTGCAAGATTGAATCCAAGTTGAAGTCGCTGCGGGATTAAACTGATGGTACATAAAATGGTAAGGGTTTTCAAATGGAAATACAAAGACCATCTTCCAAGTTGTTGTAAAGCGTCAGCTCAGGTCGCAGTGCAATGGGCGGGTCTGGGTTTATCCATTAAATAGTTGCTATGCCTATGCTTGCAGCGTTCGCGCTGCTTGTTTTGGTTAAGTCCAGGCCTTCTTTACTCATCCCGTGATGGGTAGGGAGGTTACGGTCTTCGGGGAAGCGCAGGTCGTGATGATCCTCAAGGCAAGTCTGGCGATTACCTTCTCGCGGTGCTGCCTGTTCTTGGTCTAATTCCCTCTGAAATAGACGTAACTAGACATCGTCCGGCGCCTCGCGTGTCTCATATGTATGTAAGTTTATTTATATCCATGTATTTATGTAAGTTTATAATATTTTGGCCGGGACTGCTCCCGACAGGCTTTGTTCGCTAAGCCGACGAGGAGCGGTCCACTTGACGGTAGGTTGCGGTGCTGCAAGGCACTGCAACTGAGGCGGGCAGCGGCGCTGTGGGACGGCGCTGCAGCTGAGGAGGCGCTGCGGCGGGAGTGATTCAGTTCGTCTCCTGCTGTAGCGCCGATATGGCCGCCGTCGGAAGGTGGCGGCCGAAGCGGCTGGCGATGGGGCTGCTCTATCTGGCCCATCGCAGGGGACCACGAGCGTCGGATGTGGGAAGTCTGGCGTTCCTTGCACTGTGTGGTCCCCGGGGTGGTGCGGCCGTGCTCTTGGTTCCGGCACGGTCGCGAGGGGGAGGGTCATCCTCCCCCCTGGAGGGGTCCGGAAACGGACGGCCGTGGTGGGGGCGCGGTATGCAAATGTACCCCGCGCTCCCTCCGTTATAGCGGCAGGATGAACACCGTGGGTTTTAGTCGGTAGTGGACCCTGGCTGTTGTGGGTGCAGTTAGGGTTGGGGGCCATGAGGCCCCCCAGGGAGCGGTGATGCTCGAGCGAGCCCGACACACCCCGCCTACTTTCCCGGTAGGCGGAAGTGCGTAAATGCATTTCGCCCACGTAAAAAAAAAAAAAAAAAAAGGTCGCAGTGCAATAACTATGTAGCGAACGAGTTTTAAGTGTAAGTGCACTAACTTCGGGACCAAATCATGTATCTTTGAAGACACCACTGATACAACTGACAGCCATATCATTATCATGTTCCCCAATAAGCCAACATCGAAGCGAATTTGCAGTAGCTCGCTAACGACCTCAATTATTACTGTTGAACATCCAATTAGCGTTTTGCTAACAATGTGTTACCTCTCCAACAGATTCAATAACAGTTATTACGTAACTTCAACCTCTTTATAGTTATCATAAAGGAAAGGATGTTTGATGGGTATAATTGCCGTGATGCTGCGGAATACCGCAATTCTCGTACTCCACATTATTTGGTTTGAATTCGAAATCAAATTAGTTATCAGAAATACTGTTTTGTTATAGTATACTGGAAAACTATGCTATGGCACTTTCCAGTGACGTATTACGATTTTCTTAAAAATCAGTCTATTATTATTCCATAGCTGGTTAATAAAGGATCACCACATTAAAAAAAATATATATCCTTAAATCTATTAAAAAAAGACATGTGGCACTCTGGGACTGCCGCGGTAAAGCATAGCATTTTTATCAACTTATGCAATTATTATATTAATAACTTATGCAGTAACGCCGATACAACCAATGCCACCTAGAGGCGAGTTGCTGAACTAAACAGACAAGCGTGATATTTCAAAGAAGTCATTATAAGTTCTGCTATTTATCGATAGATGGCAAAACTGAAAAGTATTACTGCTGTGCCGGTCGGAGTGGGGGGGTGTTAGGTTATTTTTGTTACGGAATTTCTGGATTCTTCTCCACGCTCAAGGCCCGCGATAGAAGCTATGCAATAGCTTAAAAAAAGGTTTATAGTGTGTATACTGTAAGTAGTAATAGCATTTTTCATATATATTATTCGTACGTATTAACGTAAGATCTGGCGAACCGCTACTCTTCGACTGCGAGTGTTCACAATCTCCTACCTACGGATCTCTGAAATGTGACATTACGCCACATCCGCTCTATGGAAGGACCAGGGGATTGATAAGATGATTGCTATAAAATAGGACGTTATAAATCTTTTGTTATCTTAGGATTAAGCTATGAGTGGCACCAGTCAATTGTTTTTTTTTTATTTAATCCTGAACGCCGAATAAACCACAAATTTCAGAAACAACATACTGGAAGTAGGATTTATTATACGGTGACGTCTATTGACGTCTATTTTTTTATGAATAAGTTTGTGCAACCAGACCAAGCCACATTATAACAAGTGGCTGGGCAAAGCAAGTTGGAACACACAGATGAGAGAAAGAAAAACCATCACTCATATTCCCTCCATATCGTTGTAGACCGTGGCATGAGAATAGTGCAAGAGTTATATGAAGGCCCCTTTTAGAAATATTGAATTATATCAAGTATTAAGATCTCTCAGCTATCACGAGTCAACCATTTTCTTAAGTGTGTCTCAGCCATAGGCATATCTCCACAGCTGGACATATGCCGCTGGGATTTGCCAATACTCGCCACGCTTGGCAGGCGGGTTGGCGAGCGCAATATGATTTCTGATCCTCAGGAGGCACTGCTGCCCACCGTTTGGTACGTGATTCCTTAGCCGACTCTTACGGCACCCGCGGGAAGAGATGGGGGAGTACTATTCTAGTCCGGTACCACGGGGCCATATTTTATTAAGCATATTTTCTTAAGATTCAACTGTTATATCATCATATTCGGTGCACAATCCCATTTTTGAATTTTTCGAATTATTAATTATGAGACTAAATGCAGGATTGTCCTTAGCCGATATGTCTCTTATATTCTCACATAACAAACAAAAGCCTTTCTTTTGCACATACATATCATACAATATATAGGTACCTACACAGTACCTTCTCTTTTCCACCCAAAATGATTAGTGAAAAACATACAACTCCAGCGTTTTTGTAAACTTTTTTTTTACTATATTCAATATCAATAATGTACATATGAAATGATTATTTATTACAATTTCAGGCCAACTGTTATGCTAAGATGTAATAGCTTAGTATAGGCATCCATCAAAATTCTGCCGTATACATCTTGATACTATTAGGATACCTACAACGTCTAGAGATATATGCATATTATGTAAACAGTTAAGCACGTATGTATATTACGAAATCAAATGACGACGATTATTTTCAACATCTAAGAGTAATCGTAAGATCTCTCAAAACAATGTTATTATGTGTTATTATCTCAGCATTGCGGTAACTTTCACATAACTCATAGACCATTCATTTTTTTCTTCTGAAGTGGTATATTTTATGAATTTTTATATATATTCAGGTGTTACTTTGCGAAAATCCATATAAGAATGATTAATATCATTGTTATATGGATTTTCGCAAAGTAACACGCACATACACAATATTTAGTGTTAATTCCCCGAGATAAAGGTGTTCTCGCGGAATTAACACTAAATAATGTGTATGTAATGTGCCGTGGTGGTACCGGCCTAGAATAGTACTCCCCCATCTCTTCTCGCGTGTGCCGTAAGAGCCGGCTAAGGGATCACGTACCAGAAGGTGGGCAGCAGCGCCTTCTGAGGATTGTAAATCATACTGCGCTCGCCAACCCGCATGCCAAGCGTGGCGAGTATTGGCAAATCCCCCCTATATGGGGGAGGCATATGTCCAGCAGTGGACGCACATGGCTGAGAGAAGAATGTGTATGTATACATATAATATCATTTTAAAGTGGTATATGTACTTACCTAAACGATATGATTACGGTTTTCCCGCTACCTCAATTATCCCACAGGAACTATACTTTTTCCGGGATAAAAGTAGTCTATGTGTTAATCTAGGGTTTAAGCTATCTCCATTACAAATTGCATCAATATTAGTGTAGCAGTTTGAGCGTGAAGAAGTAACAAACATATACACAAACTTTCGCATTTATGATATTAGTAGGATAAACAATATTTTTATGTTCAACGTAATACCACCTTCACTTCGACCATATCATAGTATATATAATATATAATAGACATATTATTTATAAAATAATGTACGTATGTGTGTATAATAATACATGACAGATGGCCAAAATTTTCACAGGTCTTAACTAATTTTTTTATTTTTTTTAGATTTGCTAATGTATCAGTAACGTAATCAGGGGTGTGTTGTAGTTTTTATTCTAAGACATAAAAATTTTACATAGACTCAATTGGAGTAGGTGATGACAATTTTTTTTTTGTTGCTAACTAAATACATTCTAATATAACTATGCTAGGTTACATATTAATTTACTGCATATTATTTTAGCATTATAGTATAGCTCTTAACTAATTAAGTCAATACAAACAAATGAGGTCAGATATAGATCGATTTTATCCATCCAAACACACACTTAGATAATTCGTACTTCGGGGAACACTGGATTGGCTTGACAAACTCAATGGCATAGCCAAGTCTAACGAGGATAATATAGATAATAATAACGTACAAACATTTATCGAAATCTGTATGGCGACGATCTGAGAAGTACCATTATTGATCATCAAAGAAACGAAACCCTCCCAGAATGCACACAGATTAACCATTAACAATACAAAGTGACTCCAGCAAGGAATGTAAGCTTCGTAAACAATACAGGCTCGGCAGGGGGTTTAATTACACAGCATTGATCAAACCTGACGGTACATACAGCGGACGAGAATATTGTTTACAGGGATACATGAGTGCCGGAGAGGCACCGCTGGAGTAGATCACACATAAAACATCAATCTCTCATCTATGCGGTCAGTTTCAAACTAATTTGCAGTTCTTCATCTGATAGTTATGATCGTGCAAGGAAGTTCGTAACTACAAATCAGTTCGAAACCGGTCAGAGAGATAAAATGTCCAGTGAATATCTCATAAGTCGTAGCCGGTTCTTAAATAACAATGATGGAAAAAGCCCTCGATAGTTTTTAAATTAAAATCCGAGAATCAGAATAGCTTTAGCTGTTTTAAAGCTTCATTGCCACTAGACAGAAACAAACACACGGACAGACATAATTATTTAGTCTTGCAAGTTTGTAACACCTCACGTTTTTCGTACATATCCATGCGCATTGTCACAACCGCTTAGCGGAAGGTTGAGCAGAGATAATAGGATGTCAACTAATTTCATGTTCATATTCAGTCCAGCGCGAGGCTCAGCCGATGTCAATAAGACAACGTTAAAAATTCGTAGTCTGGTAAGTTCATAGTGGCCTGAATCTATGCTCGGCCTCTGTCGGTTTTGAACGAAATTGACAAGTTGGATGCTAACAGACTAGAAAAATTACGTACTACGTCGCTGAGCCTGGAATTGTAGAATCAAGATTGATTCAATATGTATGAATTAAAAATACCAAACCAAAGCTGTCAAAATCGCCCATTGAGAACCGATCATATTTCTATATTTAATAGTAAACTTAGGCTGCAGAACAATCAACGTTCAACTTACTACGGTCGGGAATAGCTCATGGATCATCTTTTATCGGTATTCTTAACACTTTTGGATTTTTATTTTTCCGTTATTTGTTAAAAGTATATAACCTGGCTGCAACCCGCGGTTTCACCCGCGTGGACTACGGTTTTACAGGTACCTCAATTATCCCACGGAAACTACCGTTTTTCTGGGATAAAAAGTACTCTATGTATTATTTCAGACTATAAGCCTTCTTTATTTTGAATTTGATGCAAATCCATCAAGCCGTTTCACCGTAAAGGAGTAACAAACATACAAACAAAAACAACTTTCGTCTTTATAATATTAGAAGAGTACGAATATCGAACCTTACATTAAAGTAATAAAAATACTAGTAGTTTGTCAATGCACCACGGATTTGCTCGTACGCGTTACGCGTGTAGTGGTAATTAGGAATATTACCATTGAAAATGCATATAAATAACGCCGGCTTACTCTAGTCACGCACACACAACAGCTAGGTTTATTCGTATGGAAATTACGTCCTATTAGTACAAGCATGGTGTGCTTACAGATTTACATTATATAGAGGTCAACATAATATATGTACATAATACCCCTAACGAGCGATAACTGTGAAGTCAAATTCATTCATTTCAATTCAAGATTTTTGTGCGAGATAGGATGTTAGATAATACTCGCGCACCGCACTCAAGATCCTGATCAAGGCTTCCGGAAGAAGCCGAAACAATTGACGATCGTGATATCGACTACGCGTAACTGTCACGTATAAACAATATCAAGTAAGTTTGAGCGTGAGTTTTAATAATAATACAAATCTAGTTACAAAATATTTCTATTTAAATCTACTAACTTTTCTATAAATTCTCGAAAAAAATCGATTACTTAGGAACGTGGAAAACGATTTTATAGCAAAAACGCAAACATACCACTTTGTATGCAAAGATTAAGAGGTTATTGACAAAACCCTAGAATATAAAATTATTTATGTTATAAATATTGTCAGCATCACAGTGTAAAAGTTAGATGTTAATAGGTACATTTTCCATTTGAACAATGTTCACACTTTCGTAAATATCTCGTTAATTAGTGTAATCATCAACCCGTACCTGTCGCAGAATAAATAATGGTACTTAATAGTGCCTACAGCCAAGGTGAAATAGAAAACGGCAAAGAGCAGAATATGTACGATTTCACATTTAATTTCTAGTACCTGTGGCCTAAATACGAATCATTATCAGAAACATAGCGTTAAACAATTGAACTCTGTACAAACTGTAATTTATCTAGAATAATTGTGACCCAGACGATTGATAGTATTATCTGCGATAAGTTTTACACGATTGCAATACGTAGATTTAGATGAATCTTATTCCTGCTAAAGGCACTGGGGTCTAAGTTTAATTATTCAATATTGCAACTTGCTCGGCTTACAAAGGGCGAGTTTGACAGCTTTGGTAATCCGATATTTTTAAGTCGTCCATATTTAATAAATCTTGATTCAATGACACCGCATGTTATTTCCTGTGGTGCATTAGCACATAGCGTGTCAAATGCTAACTTAACCTGCCTATGCAGGTTAAGTTAGCATTTGTCTATGTTTTGCCTAAGCCAAACATAGATTCAGGCTGAACTTAGCAGGTTACGAATATCTGGCGTTGCTATGTCATTGAACTCAACCTCACATACAGACCTGAACCTTAGAGCGGTTCGTGTAGCGTGATAGCTACACTTCTCTATTAGACTCTATTTAGACTTTCCCATGTCAAAGTAAACTCAACTGGGCCTTCTCTAGTATATTTTTGCATTGGCTTATCATATGGCTCATCCAAGAAACTGAAAAAAAATTAATGAAGTATTAATTAGTCACGCGCCGTATGTTCGAATGTCCACATTAGCGAATGCGAATATTCTTCGAAAAAAAAAAAATTTATTGTTATATTTATATCGTTCCGAAATCAGATTGAGGAAGTTCTAAGGACCAGGCCAAGAGTACTCTACACCAACGCTGTTGTATTTAGATCTAATGAGCTTGGGTTAAGCGAAGGAAGTGTGTCGGGATCGCAGCATCTGGAAGGCTGTGGTCTCTGCCTACGAAAGAGGCGTGCCCTACCCCTACGGGAAAGAGGCGTGCATACATACACCATGTATATTATATATAAAATAAAATTATATATATAGGCCTTATGCTTAGACATTTGATAACACTATCCATATACATGTGAACCAAGTATTTCGTTTTTGGAAAAAAATGTACGAATCGTATTTTCACTGTACATTATAAGTATCTCATTTAAATGATTATAAAAGATATGAGGCAAATCACTTCACGCTTTCTGAGCAACACGTCAACTGCTGTGGAAGCGAACATACTCTCTTAGATATTAAAGCTTGGCGGATATGTTGTAACGATACAAGGCATTGTGTCTGTATTCGCTGCTGCAAGAGTCCAAGTACTTAATCTCTTGGGGTTTGGACTATACATAGGTATGCTATGTATGTATGTATATACTGAGAAATATTGCACTTAGAGACACCTTGTTGATAGAAGGTAAAATGGGTTCGATTCCCGGACAGGTCAAACATTTGTGTGTATTAACATGTCTGTTTGACCTGTGTCTGGGTGTGTATATGTATATATATATATATATATATATATATATATATATATGTATCTATGTATATATATCAGTCATCAGGTTACCATAGTACAGGCTCTGCCTAGTTTGGGACCTGGAAACCTTGTGAGAATGTTGTAAAAAAAAAAATCTCCATATTGTAAACTACAAATAACTAATCCCCCGCGCCTTCTTTCGCATTGCGAACAGTTACAGAGTGTAATTAGTAAAGCAGACAACAAATATAAATAACTAGTTGCACCTTACGGATCCGTCCGAACACGCGTGGCCTACGGTTTTCTCGGAACTAATCATGCGTAACTCGCCAAACAATCATGACCTGTGTATCAGATCACAGCTCAATCGTCTGAAACAGATCTTTGACTCGGTTTACAGATTAGCCCAATTTGTAATTTTTTGGTACCTACTGAGATGGTTGGGATGATGTAAAACGAGGCCTTAGCTAACATTTCAAAACATTTGAATAAATATTTGTAAAAGTGCAAGTCTACATAAGACATTTGAACTTACTATTTGACATTCTTCCACCACATAAAAAAAATTGGTTGTCTGTAAAGTCGGTTTACGGACGATAGATTTACGTGATAACGACATAATCATGTATGACTTTGATTTTATCATTGTCATTGTCATTGACCATTGACCATTGACCATTGACTTTGACCATTGACTTTGACCATTGACCATTGACTTTGACTTTGACTTTGACCTTGACTTTGACTTTGACTTTGATTATATTATCTAGATCTAGATAAAACTTAGGTGGAACGTTACGCGGAATGTTACCGTTACTATTTTTCATTTTGGCATTCATCAATTTATAAAACGTTATCACGTCAAAAACATTCAAGGAAAATCACTATGTAAATGTGTCGAAAGACGCGCGTGCGTAGCGTAATACTAAATACGTTATGTAGCCATCGTGTCTTTCTATTCGCTCCAATAAATATCAACGCACAACACGTAATCGAGAACGATCCACCGAAAGTAACCCTAACCTTGTAATATACAGATAAATCGATACGCACCCTCAAAGATCGCCCCTAAAGCAGGGCGTTGCCATTACCACCAACGTAGATACAGTAAGGGCTGATGCGTATAATTGTGTACATACAGCGGCCATAAGCGGTTTAAGATATTGTTATATTACATTTCAGTTACTACTTCAGGATGAGATTAATTAGCCGTGTTAACCTTATACATTAATCATTCAAAGATTTAAGAATATTTAATTATATTTTATTTTTAATACAGACATGTTTAGACAATCTCTAAGTATATATTCTGGTAACGTGGTACAAGACGGTATTCTCTAGTCGTGGGTTCAGATCTCACAAGTAGCCGAATTTTATCCTTAAAAAATGTGAACGTATATTCTGGTAAGTTATTATATAAACTGTATACCCTCAAACATAATATTTCATTTAATACATGTTAGAACTCGCGCTCATTACAACTTGATAATAATTTTAAAATGGGTTTAACGTGCAACTTACGCGCTGTTATTTCACGTTGTTTCACGCTCAACACGTTTATATTTTATATTATAAAATTGCTATACATGCTGCTATACATTTTGATTTCAACTTGTTAGAATATGTTACTTAGGTATAAAAAAATGATGTTTTGGCAAATTCTATTCTTGTATGACTTTTGATTGTTAGTGAACGGAGCGGGAAAGGAAAACATGTTGTTCCGACTCTGCATAGCGTGTGAGAAGGGCAAGACGAAGAAATTAATTTCAATACTTTTTTTTATAAAAAATATATAGGTATTTAACTAGTTTAGTTTTGTAATCACTGATTGAGACAGTAAAATCCGTAACACACTGCTAAAAAAATATCCGCTTTCGTCCCTACTGATCATAATTCGTTATACTGTACAATTGATTTATTTTCACTAACTAGAGAAGGGCCCAGCCAAGGCACAAATACGCACTAGATTTTGTTTTTAGTAGTAGTCTTGTGGTATATCATAAAACTTATAGCCAAAGTTATTAATTTTGTTGTTCCATCAAAGTAATTAGATTTATCTAAGGATAATAAAAAAAACGCTCTTATCATGTTTACCTAAAACGCAAATTGGTCTGGCAGGTGGGTATCCCAAATGACACATGTGACTACCTATGTAAAGTTTTTATTTCACCCATCTCTTACACCATTGAATTACACCGTAAATGTTTTCCACAAAGTAATTCAGAAAAACGTACCCTTCGTTTGACTACGGTACATACACGCGTGGACTACGCTTCTGCCGCTATTTCAATGATTTAAAGAACCATCTTTTTTCTCTGACATATAAAGTAGCCTAATGCTACTTTAGTCTAGACTATGACTTATCTATCTGAATTCCATATTTCATTTAGAGCTGTTCAGCCATTTTGGCGTGTTTGAGTAACTAATATCCATACATCCAGCGTCGCAAACTTTCGCGTTTATAATGTTAGTGGGATAATTCCCAGTTAGGTTTGAAGGATTCAATTAGAAGGTCGCCGTGGCTCTGTTTTCAGTCAGTGACATGACTTCTGGTCCCCGGGATCCTGGGTTCGAATACAGACAGGGGAAAACTTTTAGCGTGGATGTTTGTCCCGGGTCTTGGATGCTTATTGTGATGTCATTGTGTGTATATGCCTCCTGAGACACGGGGAGTTCTAGTGCGAGGGTATGAGTGTGACAAAAAAGAAAAAAATGTGCCGTTGTAATATCTTAAGACAATGGTTTTCCAAGAACCTTTTGTTTACGGCCGCGACCAGGTTAAATGTAACAAAAAGGCATTGATGTGTTCGCTTTTGGCGTGTTTATCTTCGTGCAATTAGCATTTTAAAATGTTTTATGCACTTGCAAAGCCGGTTTAGCGAAATTTCCGTTTCTCACAGGAAGATAAAAAACAGGTACGGAGTTAACGACTTTTGAAATTAATATGTATTACAGCTATTTCACAACAATTAACATTTCCGCTGCCTTGAACAATTAATTTCGAGGATATATATGCGTACCTCTCACGAGCCATTATGCACTACACTGTACAACACACACACTTCTAATTTATTACTTACTAGCTGCGCCCCGCGGTTTTACCCGCATCAAGCACGGTTTTATAGCTTCCTCGAAACCGACGGGAACCATATTCTGTTACGGGATAAATAGCAGCCTATGTCAATTTGGTATACCTCGAGATAAACAATTCTTAAAAATTGGCACAGCGAATTAACCATATAAACGTAACATACATATACTTAGTTACACTCAGATATACAATATCTATTATATAACTTGTTATATAATATTGAGGTAAAGAGGTAATGTTTGTGAGATCGTACGGGGTAAAATCTGGATCTAATGAACCGAAAACCGCGTCAATTGTGAGCGTCTATTGTTTATGTATATTGACCAGAAAAAGACGTGTGGCACTCGGGGACTGCCGCGGTAAAGGTATTGCATAGCATTTTTTATCAACTTATGCAATTAATATATTAATAACTTATGCAGTAACGCAGATACAACCAATGCCACCTAGAGGCGAGTTGATGAACTAAACAGACAAGCGTGATTTTTCAAAAAAGTCATTAAAAGTTCTGATATTCATCGATAGATGGCAAAACTAAAAAGTATCACCGCTGTGCCGTTCGGAGTGGGGGGTGTTAGGTTATTTTCGTAACGGAATTTCTGGAATCGGCCTCCACGCTCAAGGCCCGCGATAGAAGCTATGCAATAGCTTAAAAAAAATTTTTTAACAAAAAATGCAACCGACTTAAACACTCAAAAGTGTGAAATAACTTGTTGAAGTCGGTACCATGAGCTCTACCTCAGTATGCATCCACAATGACGGTCGTCGTAGCTCAGTGATCGATCAGTGACAATGACTTTAGAACCGCAACATATTTTGTGTGCTGAGCATAGATGCTTGTTCTCAGGTCGAGGATGTTTGTGTAATGGGACTGTATGTGTCCATGCCCCTCGCGACACAGGGAACCCTAGCGCGGGGGGGGTTGGGGGTGCTTTTGAGTGTGAAAAATAAATTAAGGTATTTTTGCTCTTTTCATAATTGATTTTTTTATCCATATATATGACCTAATCTACTTTAATAAGATCGCTTATTCTACACTCAAAGGTGGCAAAGGTTTCATATTAATCTTGTGCACCATTCAACGAGGCGGTGGCCGCATCCCAAGTGCAGCTGGGAACCCGTTCCGAGACCCAGTTAGTGCAAAGTGGAACGCCACAATGTCTGCGCGGACAGACGGACACAATAGAAGTGGATCGTAAACAGTGTTATGTTGTTCCCGCTCTATTCAAACTCCTTAGTCAGGGCTGGTTTACTTTGCATATTCATATAACTTTTATTTGAGACCCTATAGCCGACCCACTTGTTGCACGCGGGTACAATAACTTTTTTTTCCAAATTAGTTTTATATTCACAACAATATACCTTATAATAATTATATAGTAATATTTTATTACTGCGGCGGTGCCGTGGTGGCAAATATGTTGTGAGGGGATGAAATAGGGGTTGAAAGTTTGTATGAAGTTCGTCATAAGTTTGTCTACGGTCTTTATATGGTAGCAAAAATTCAACGAGCTCGGCAGATTTCAGCATATGAACTTTCACGAATGACCTTCGTTTGTATACCTAGTCCTAATCCGGCGGCGCGGGCGGGGCAGGGCGGCGGGGCGGGCGGACGGGCAATGACATAGAAGGTTTTGTTCGGGACTTAGTCCAGACAAGAACAAATGATTGTATAATATTTAAAAAAATATGAGAGGTAGAATAGCAAACATTTCAAATTCGTTTTTAATTGGTGGATGATGATTTCGTTTCAGTAATGAAGGGCATATGACATTACAGAGGCTCGCGGGTGTTTACAGGCGGAGAGGGCGGGAAAAATACTGATGCGTGTTTTTAAAAATATTATGTAAGTAGTTAACAGGTGAACTAAGAGTTAAAAAATAATTACTAATCAAGTATTTTGACTTTTTAATTTCCTTTCTTCTGGTGTTAGGTTACCGCGAGAATGTTTGATAGATATCACTCAGATATATTTTTTAATACAGTTGCTCAAAAAGTGGCGTATTGCAGGGACGTATAGCGTTCGGGATGTTGGCTATTACATACTCGTGCTTTTTCTTTACCTTTTCCGAACTCGTGCGTTCTCTTTCCCAACTGTCTAACTAAAAGTCCAACTAAAAGTGTATTAAAAAGAAAAAACCAACCACGAAGTTTTTACTAAAAAAAATTATAGAAGGTTTTATGATTTATGCAAATATTTCTAAAAAGAAGCTACTAATTTGTTTCAATATCAGATTTAATGATTTGATTCAAAGAGTTTGGTTAGGTTTCATTTCATCTCCATTTCATATCACTAAAACAATTCTATTGAAGACTTGGCTGTATGGGAATGGTTACCCTTTGCCTACCCAGAATGGGTGAAAAAAACAAAAAAAATCATCACCGGAACTCAGTATAATTGCATAAAATGCTTCGGAGAACATTTTACCTGAAAAGTCAAAAAGTCTACATATTTACAAACGACGAATTTATTGCGTGGAGAGAAAAGAAAAAGTGAGTTTATTGTGTTTTTATTATTTTATTCAATTAAATATACAGGTATCCTGTATAAAATATACAGGAGACAGATTGAGAAATGTGGATGTTTTTGAGTGGGAAGTTTATTATAACTAGCTGATTTGACAAACATTGTTCTGGCCATAGATAATAATTACTATATTACAGAGAGTTCTGCCTTATAAAGTATTTATCTAAATGTCAACGTGACTCATTTAAATTAGTTCACATCAAAGGTTAAATTATTTGGATATTTGTTCATGCAATACTAGCATCGCGATAAAAAAAAACATGGGGGTGGGGGTAGGAGACTGAAAAATACTTTACGACCTTTTCTCAGAACAACTAAATATATACAAAGAAAATTATCAAAACTTAGACAAACCATTTCAGAGCGATTCCACACATTTCCAGATTTTTGAAGTGAAAACTTCTTTAGGCGCGTGAGCACATTTTGGGTGAACAAAAATGATGGAACTCGCGTCATCGTCGCCGAACGCTTTCCATGGTAGCTTAGGAACCATGTAGTTTTCACTTCTATCGGCAGTCCTCAAAGACTGCCCCTTTGCTTTTGACGTGATAACGTTTTATAAATTGATGAATACCAGCAACACTCATGAAAAATAGTAACGTTCCGCGTAACGTTCCACCCGAGTTTTGTATTACATAAAATAATCAAAGTCAAAGCCAAAGTCAAAGCCAAAGTCAAAGTCATAAATGATTATGACGTTATCACGTAAATCTATCGTCCGTAAACCGACTTTACAGACAACCATTTTTTTATATATAAGTATATATCAGTCAACAGGTTATCATAGTACAGGCTCTGCCTAGTTTGGGACCTGAAGACCTGGTGTGATTGTTGTCCCATATTATATATATAGAGATAATATATTAAAGACCTGTTACTTGGAGCAACGGGTGAAGGTGGTTCGTTCTCATCTAGGTCGCGAAATACCACTCACACGAGTTTAGGATGCGCATATCAATTAACTTTGATCACAAATTCATAAAAACCAATTACATACTTAGTAGGTAAAATTACAGCAAGCGCTCATAATGTCTGCGTAATGTACCATTATATAATTCATGTGTTCATCAAAAATAAAATTGAATTAGCCTCATTTTATCCTGTTTTACGTTGTATAGAAGCCAGTTCTATCAATTAGGCACAATTTATGTTTGTTATTCGTCGCGTATGACTTACTCTTGTACTTTTTAAAAGTAAATAGAGCGTGTATGTATACGACAACGTAAAATTAACGGTAGAGGAGCGCAGAATGAGGATTTACTCGATGTTGAAGTATTTAGATTTGACGGGGTAACCGTTTACTTTAGACAAAAGTGATTGATCCTTGTGTTAACAAGCAAAGTCCCTGCGCGTATAGCATAATCAGTGCGATACGTTTTCACAGACTTGCCTTTCTCTCAGAGAGAAGGGTATTGGCTATAATCTACCACGCTAGCCAATTGCTAGATCGGCAGATAGGGTAGTGGCCTCTCAAATTTTTGTAGCACCCAAGGCCTCCCCATAGCTTAACGACTATAATCCTAAATCAATATCCTAAGCTTTTCATGGCCAAAGGTATAGAAACGCTTTTGAAATTGCTAGTGGCGATCACCCTTCCAAGGCATGGCTGGGCAGATTGTTGCTTCACGCAGTTGATAGGTTAAGATCACCGCCTACGAGCGCTTCCCTTTATAACGGTACTACTTACTACGTATATCATCATCATCATCATTATATTAATATGTGAAGCAAAAACTTTGTAGATAAGTACCCCTTTTTAAGAAAACTGCGCGGATGGAGAAGTATGAAATTTCCCACACTTATAGTTTATAAACGGCGCGCAGTGCTAATATTTTTAAAAAAGATAAAATTTTATGTTCTAAACAAGAATACTAGTAAGTACCTATAGTTTACAAACTGAATCTATATTATGAATAATTCATTAATATTGTGTTGGCACACTCGGCTCGGCACTGGCCAACCAGACTGTGAAGTGTGGAACGGTCTGAAGCTATCTGGTGTTTGATATCTTAATTGCTTTATTTATATTATAGTAAAATAGTAACTGTCTGCGCTACGCTTTTACGGAATATCGTTTTTTTTATGGAATAAATAGATAGAAAACTCTTTATTTGCACACTATTTCAAAAATACACACATACAAACAAAACTTTGTCTATACAAAAATTTAATCATTTATGGACAGATTTGGATGAAATTTGGTATATGTAGATACTTCAGATCCCAGCATAACACATAGGCTATACTTCTCATAATCATCATCAATCATCACCACGCGGGTAAAACCGCAGGGCGCAGCTCCATACGCCGAAATATGACCGATTTAACTAGGTATAAAAGGATATTACCTCAGTAGGTATTATGTAGTTAAATATTTGACTGCAAAAAGAGATTCATTTTTTATTGGCAGTAGGATGATATAACATTGGTAAAACACCTCACAATCTGACCTTTGGACATGATACATTCCATCATCAATGACATAATTTTGCAAGATTTCTAAATATAAGAATTACCTGCTAAGGTCTGATATCATCGAGATCTGATGATGTGAATATTGAATCGGCAATGAATAAACATTCCATATTTAGTATTGGCCTTGTCGATAAATTGTTCATGCAGAAGTGCAACTAATGTCATAGAGTTACTCAGTTACAATGGATGCTGTGGTTTTATTATAATGTCAAGTGTTGTGATGAATAACTAAACTAGAGATTAATTATTAGTAACTGTTCTAATGCTGCATAACTGTTAGAGTTAGAAAATGACTTAAGTACTAGTAGACTAGTAAGATTAAGTTACATACTTGAGCAATATTTAGTGTAATTTTTTTTTACAAGGGTCAATGCCTTTATTAAAATAAAATACTAATAACTAATTACAATACTGCAGCTACTACACTAACATTTTAGTAATCCACTAGCTATTGGCAGCCTATAGATAACTCAAATGCTCTAACCCACTACCGGCTGGCAGCGTACCCAGAATGCAAGCAGCATTGCCATGTTGAATTTCAATGCTGATTCGTTGAGCCAAATATGTGCCAGCATTTTAGTTACGCGTCGCATCGATCAAACGCTCTGATAAGTTTTGGAAAATCCAATGAGCTCCCGGTCCCCACAGGCCCAATGTCTCAACCCCAAAGGGTTCCAAAATGTAACCACTACCTAGGTTAGCATATTTTCACCGTTTCAATTGCTCTGCCGAATAAGCCGAAAAGCTGTGACCGCCGGGAAGATGTGACGGCGCCAAAGTGTCAATGCATGTAGCGTCCCACACTATACTTTACTTATTATGAATATGCATCCTATAGATTCCATGTCAGTATAGTAAGCATTTGGGTCATATAAATCTGGGTCTATAGATATATATATATATATATAAGTATTAAAAATAGACACATTTTTTTTGGGGTTGATCTTTTAATAAATATATTTGCAAGTTGTCACTTATGTTATTCCATTATTAGTGACTTGCATAGTTCTATTTCACTCACTTACACATGATAGGACATCTCTTTGTCTTACTCCTTCAGTCCAGACAAGTACATATCTAAATAAAAGAATGCTAGAACATAAATTGTGCTTAAGATAACTTAAGGTTACATTTTATTATGAACAAAGGGTAATGTAATTGTGCTAGGTACACATTTAATTACATTTTACAATAAACTGCAATGATGTGTAATTGGAGTGTTTTACTTCAATTATACTGCCTGTATGACTATCCTGTTAATGTTAATCTTAAGAAGTGTCACTTTTTTATAGATAATCTTCAAAAATATGCTTTAGCATCTGCAAAGATGCTTCATGATATTATATAAGTACATATGTGTTTATCTTTTTGCCTTAATTTAGCTCAATGTGTTAATCATTTGATATTTCAGCCAGTCAAACAAACTTTTCTTGCATATATATATATACAAAAACAGAGCACCCAGCATTTTCACCCAGACAGACACAACTTACGCATTACACTCTTCTGTAAGGGTTAAATTTTCAAAAATCTATTGTTCATCATTAATTTAATCAAAAATTGATGCCTGATTTTGGATAAATTAAATAAAAAAATTTAAGAAATTTAATTTAAATGGGACCAGACATCACCAGCTTTCAAATAAAACAAGAATCATCAAAATTGGTTCTCCCAGTCTAAAGTTCTGAGGTAATAAGCATAAAAAAAATACAGACGAATTGAGAACCTCCTATTTTTGAAGTTGGTTAAAATTAAATCATAACTCACCAATTTATTAATATAAAGCTTACCACTGAATGTATTTGGCTGAAAATTAACTCAAAAATATTTATTATAATGAATACATCTGGTAACAATAGATTTTTGACAGTTTAACCCTTACAGGAGAGTGTAGTGGGTAAGTTACACTCCAAGAACTAAAAAGTGTTACTTATACTTGGATGACTTCCTTATTGAGGGTGAAGAAATCGGTGAACATACACAATTACAATTGATGAAGTGAGTGGCAAAGGTCACTGAGAAGGGTAAAATAAATAAAAATACCAAAAAATGTCTTTCTAAATTAAGACAATCCAAAAACTATGTAGCACCTCAAGGATGTATAACAACAAGGATGCAAATGTTGAAGGTAGCATGTTTTATTCCAAAAATGGTAGGTTAAGCTCATGCAACTGTCATACTTATCGCCCAAAAAGTAAATACTATTAAAAAATCACAGGAGCTACCTAATGATGGTGTCTGCCGAGGTAGATACCAAAGCCTCCTAATGTTAAAGAAACTTATGGACTCCAAAAGTAATGAAATGATTTTGGTTTTTATGAAATTGATAACAAAAACATTTAGCCCACAAAAGAAAACATTTTTCAGATTAAATGGTATGGCATAGATAGTTTTTTGGGATATATCATAGAACTCCTTCTAGGCAGAACTTACATTCAAATTTTTGAATGTATGCTATTGTTAATGCTAATACGGAAAAGCAAAAAATGTACAGTTTTGTTCACAGAGAAAGCACTCTTGAATAATATTCAGTATTAATTCAGCCTTACCCGACTGGTTCACCAGCATGAACTATATTTTTTCAGTTAACCTGAATTATTCTATGGGAACCATACTTTTCCAAATCAAAAAGTAGCCTATGTTCTTCTCCAAAGTTCCATCTATGTTTACACTACAATTCAGCAAAGTTAGTACAGTGGTTTATGTGTGAAAACGTAACAGAGTTACATCACATTTATAATATTGTTGGCTTAGTGTTCTATCCCAGAGAAATCAAATTTTTCGGAATAAAATAGCCTGTGTTATTCCAGGGTAAAACCTATCTTCATTCCAAATTTCATGCAATTGCATTCAGCTGTTGCAGCACAAGGGAGTAAAAAAACAACAAACAGCAGAAAAACTTTTGCCTTTATAATATTAAAAAGATTACTGTTCTCTATGTGGGGTATTAAGAAAGATGTTGAGTGATCAACTCTGTGATGGTTTATTTGAAATAAAAGATATAAGAAATAAAATATGTATACCTCTTTCTAAAACTCTTGAATGTTTATTTGTTGTCCATCATGACTACCCATAAGGTTTTTGTAGATTTATACAGACTTGTGCAGATTTGTTGTTATGCAAATTGAGCAAATAAGTATATTTACAAATATCAAATAATAAATGTTATCGCAAACAAACATCGAAAGACCAATTATTATTTACAAAGTATTCAGTGCAATAGGAATAATAAAAAGAAATATCAACTAATTGGCAATCAAACCCCACAAACAGTAAACCGAAGCGGCCGATCACGATGTTTCGTTCGACGCCAGCGGATTACCGGGACGATTTCATACTTGTCATAGGAAATCTGGGCCGCAAAGACCGGTTGAAGCGAAACATGATATGTAATCGTAATATATAGAGTACACGACCTACCTTCATGTCCGACACGATTTGTTGGTACAGGTTCCATAACGGTGAACAATCCTTTTCAGTGGTTCCCTCCATTGTCATATATACACAACACAAACACAAGAAAACAAGATCAAACTATCGATAGGATTATGTACGGAATCGCGCCATTACAGTATATTATATTTAGCATCTGTTGCATTTTTACACACATAGATTTGCTTGAAGTTTTTAAGTATTTACATTTCACTTTATGTCACAAAACAGTAGAAACACACGAAAATCACAATGTAGCAGATCAATATTTATAAACATGAATACCCTCCATGTCAACGCGACATGATACGAAATTCGATCACCAACCAATATTTTCACATATCTTTTGAGAGCAATAATTGATTAAAATACCTAATAGACACTCATTCATTCAGAATATGTAATATTTAACAAAAACATACGAATCAAATGTTCTATTGACGCCGTTCGGAGCGAGAAACATACGTACCGCACGATTATCGCAATATCAACTAACAAACTGAACAGAAAAACATTCACTGTTCACAGTTCACACTCTATGGATGAGGCTCACTCAAGAGGCGTGAGAAGGGAAGGGAAGGGAAACATCAGTTATGTTATGTGTTGCCGGCATAGAAACTAGAATAGCAGCTATGACCTATATAAATACTTCTCTACGAGCAGATAGAAAGAGGCCGCTCCCATTTGACGCGGACTATAGGATGGCTTAATGGGATATACGTGCTCAGCTTGGACTTGGTATTGTTTCTAAATGTAGTCACTCCATTTTGTAGGACTGCGACCTCTGCAATAGCAAAAATGGCCGGTGCTAAGCACTCAATTAATATATTAAATACCTTCAAAAGTACTATGCTGAGTTAGCAAAGTAAGGTATCTCGAACGGCATTAAAAGACTTTAAAATTAACGTTGGTAAGTGAAAGTATGCTTTTCATCAGTGCCAGTGCCAGTGAAACTCAAAGCTCTCTCCATAATGTAAATCTAGAGTATAATATGTATCCAAATATATAGAATTACCCGATTTCACAAGGGTTACATTATAATGTTTCTAGACAAAATCGCGGGAAAACAATTTAAATTATAACGCAAGTTTAAAGGAAAAAGATATTACTAGGAACAAGCTTGAACTTATAATTCAGTAGTTCTCTATATACTATCTCTGAGGGCATGATGGTTTCCTTTTGCATTTTTTCCCAAAGAACGTCATAGGACACAAAATCAAATGCTTTTGAGAGATCGAGTAAACATGCTTAATACAGCATCTCTTAAACCGCGACACTGATGGAGATATGTCGATTTTGCAGTCATTGCTAAGGACGGCTTTACGAATACAGAATACAGAATACAGAATATGTTTATTGTATATAACTGTGTACATAAGATGGTCAAGTTTACAATGTAGGTTTCAACAGTTTGCCCATTTCGGACGTACAATTTTTATAATTTACTTTTCACATACATATTATACATTTCGCATACATAATAATGGATGTTTACATCTATTTCTAATAACAACTTAAAGGCAACTGACAACTTAATTACTTTACATCAAAATATTCTGCCAAATTGTAAAATGCTTTGGATGCAAGCCAGCTCTTTATTTTATATTTAAATTGATTATTTTTTAATAACTTCAGTTCTAGGGGTAAACGGTTATAAACTTTAATTGCCATGTAATAAGTACTTTTATGAAATGTAGCATTGTTGACTTGTGGTACGCATATATTATACTTATAATTGGAACGTAAAATATCAGCACGAATGGAATGAGTATTAAAATAGTAGCTTTCGTTGTTTTTTATAAATAAACATATTTCATAAATATAAATACCCGTTAAAGTTAAAAATCCATTTTCTTTAAATATATTTCGAACAGTATCCGTTCTATATAAATTAAACATTATTCGAAGACATTTCTTTTGAAGAATAAAAGTGGAATCTACATTTACTGAATTCCCCCAGAATATTACACCATAACTTAATAATGGATAAATATAGGCATAGTAAGCATTTGCCACAATTTGTTGGGATGTAGCATTTTTAAGTACTGATAAAGTGAAACAGTATTGAGACAGCTTACTGTTTATGTTATTTATATGGGATTTCCAGTTTAAATTTGTATCAATAGTTACTCCTAAAAAGTTTGCTTCGTTTACCATATTAACTTTACTGCCAGTGTTTTGAATATCAAGATGCATTGAATGTTGTTTGTAATTTTTAAAATTTAACATTTTTGTTTTGTTTACATTAACTTTTAAATTTATATTTCCTAGCCAAGTTACCACCTTATTCAAAGTATCGTTGATTTGTGTGTGTGTTTGCCCGGAACTAGAAATTGTCAAAACGACTAAATATTTAGGCGTAACAATTGACCAATCACTTAATTGGGATAGACAAATCGAAACTTTGTGCGGTCGTCTTCGGAAGATGACCCATATATTTAAGAAACTTCGTTATGTAGCTGATCCCATTGTACTAAGGATCGTATATTTATCAATATGCCAATCAGTTTTGAACTATTGTATTATCTGCTGGGGATCAGCATATAAAACATCATTATTAAAACTTGAAAGAGCTCAACGTGGCTTGTTGAAAGTTGTCTACAGAAAACCTTATCGTTATCCAACAAATGTCTTATACAAAGAGACAAAGTATCTGACAGTTCGACAGCTCTATATTCTAGCAGCTTTAATACGCTTTCATAAAACTGCTACTAGAACAAAAATTGTTTCACAGCGCTCTGCACGCCGCAACACATGGTACCTTCCACATACTCGCACAATGTTCGCTCAGCGTGCATTCTCATACAAAGGTGCATTTTTGTATCAACTTTTTGATCGTACCATTAATATACTGCAATTGTCACGCCATATCTGTAAGCAAAAAATCACTACTTGTCTCTTGTCACTAGATTACGACAAAACGGAAAAAATGCTTTGTGTTGATAGATAACGAAATGGGGCCTGCTCCTCACGCATTACTTTTGACGTTTCTCAGTCACAATAACAAATAAAATATAAAGTAACTATTTGAGAGCAAGCTACAAAATTCGACCATTACACCTCGAACGCCAATTATTTATTGGGAATAAATATCAAACCTATACTTATCGAGAGTTCATGCTTCTCTTAGTTTTAACAATACTTGCTCAGTCATCTACAATGTGTCTGAGATCTAATGTGCAACACCTAGGTTATTTATATATCGTCTGTGAGCCATATAATTAGTAGCTTTTAAAATATATATATATTCTCCTCATTACGCAGCTAACTAGTGTAATGTTACAACTATTGTTGTGACTTAAACTCAAACTCCCAAAATGTGGCTCGTATGGTAGTGTGTAGGCTCGTGTGAAGGTAATAGGATAATTACTGTGTTATGTAATTAATATTGTTATATTAAATCAGTGTAGCTTACATTTTTAGCTCACAAATTCATTCTTATCCTTCTATATCACATATTGTACAGCTAAACGTGAGAAGTAGCACGAGTTCTATATAATATCTTACAGAATTAAAGCACTCGTCGTGTGTTTGAGGATCCAGGCCCCAATGAAATACATGTAGTGAAACTGCATACATTGTATCACTAGAGTACCCTACATTCGTATTATTATTTTCGCTGTTTTTATTAGCTCTGTATATTATATTTAGTGAAGGCATTTACCGGTATCAGTTAGGATATTGTTTTTGTCTTTTATTGTAACATCTGTACTCGCATATAATGTCTTAGTCTTTGTCGTAACAAGGAGACTACACAGTTAGGTACTCAAATCTACATTATTTGCCTGTCTCCACCTATACTTTGAATACTTTAAAATTATTATGATGTCAAGAAAACGTAAACTCATGTATCGTCTGTATTGTAAGCATACCTACTCGATATGATTAATTTATTTATTTTCTTTTATAACTTCTTTCTTTTTTCATTTATAATATACATATTATTGGGGCCATTCTATATGATGTATTGTGAGGAACGGATGAGACTGAGTCCCACAACACGGGATTTATCCTAGTGTGGAATTCAGAGCACATGGCAATGTATTACTCGTATGTTAATATGTCAGGAAAGAAATAAACTATTATTATTATTATTATTATTATTTCTTTTTCATATGATTTGGTACATGATAGATTTTTCGGAATATAGATGGTTGCATCGTCTGCAAACATTACGCACATATGCTTGGTTATGTAAGGTAGCTCGTTTACGTATATTAAAAAGAGAAGTGGCCCAAGAATACTTCCTTGAGGAACGCCTAATGAGATGTTTTCAAATTTTGATTGTATTTGCTCTATTGATTTTGTTTCCTTATTGTACGTTTGTAAAATTGTTGATTGTGACCGATTTTCTAAGTAAGATTTGATAAGTTTTAAGGCTTGACCGCGTATTCCTACATTTTCCATTTTATGTAGTAATATATTATGTATTACGCAGTCAAAAGCTTTAGAGAGATCAATAAATAGTGCAACGCCTGTTTTTTTTAAATTTATTTCATTCCATACGCATTTAAGCATTTTAAATATAGCTAAAGTAGTGTTTTTTCCTTTTTGAAAGCCAAACTGATTATTATTTAAAACATTTGTGGAGTTAAAAAATGATGTCAACCTATTAAAAATAACGGTCTCAAAAATTTTTGAAAAGCATGGTAAGATTGCAATAGGTCTGTAATTGTTAATGTCACTTTTTGAACCTTTTTTATGAACAGGCCTTATTTGGGCCTTTTTCAACTCATCTGGAAAACAACCAGTAGAAATCATTAAATTTATTATGTACAACAATGGATCGACAATATAGTCCATGCTAGCTTTGATCAACTGCATGGGGATGCCGTCATGCCCAACAGATTTCTTGTTTTTTAGTTTTTTAATAATATTTTGAATTTCCGTTTTATTTACTGGGGTTAAAAAAATAGACTTGGAATTCAGTATTATTGAGCTACCGGTGAAATTTTGACTGTGTAGATCTGATTTATTTAAATTTATAAAATGATCGTTTAATTTTTCTGATATTAACATTTGATCAGTTATCTCTTTTTTATCCACTTCAATGCTTTCTATCGTTGTATGTATATTATTTATTGGAGACGTATATTGTTTAATAACTCTCCATGTTGCTTTTGCTTTATTTGTACTTCTATTTATATATCTACTATTTGTTGCTTTTTTGGCATATCTTATCACAGTTTTTAGTTTTCTAGAAAATAATCTATACTTATTCATACTTTCTTGAGTATTTTCTAAACGAGTTTTTAAAAACAAGTCTCTTTTTTTCTTACTTGAAATAACGATGCCTCTACTTTTCCAATTTGGTTTTCTATTATGAGTTAGTTTTATCTTTTGCAATGGTATGCACAGATTATAAATCATTTCGAATATCTTTATGAACTCAGTGTAGGCATTATTGGCATTTGTTTGTAAGTAGACGTCGCAAAAGTTTAATGAAGAAATGTAACGTAAGAATACTGCTTGATATGTATTTAAATTTCTTTTTTCTATAAACCAATACTTTTCGTAAAAGCTAAGATTAGTGCGTATGTTTATAAGTTGTGCTGAATGATCTGAAAGTCCTAAGTCAAGAATTTCGGTTTTATATTTTTTTGAGTTTGTCAGTATGTTGTCAATACAGGTTTGGGAACAAGTAGTAACTCTAGTAGGTTCAGAAATGGTAGGGTAAATGTTAAAGGCGGACAGAGTGTTTTTAAATATATCAGTTTGATTGTTTTGTTTAAGTAAATTTGTATTAAAATCTCCAAGTATGTAGACTTTTTTCTTATTGTTTCGCGCTCGAATAGTTAATTTATGAAGAAGAGTTTCAAGAGTTTGCATGTTTGCATTTACGGATCATCTTAATAGTTTAAACCCAAATAACAGCATTACGGTTGAAGAAGAATGCGATGGAGTGTTGCCATTCTTCGATGTTCAGTTTTTTTTTCTCCGGGATCATTGTCCCGGCCTGCAAAATCTGTGGCTATTGTATTGCCACAACTTTTTCAATTAGTAACAAGGGAAATAGTTTTTTCATGGGTTGTCATGAATGCGTACATGCTGACCTTGGTTACCACTGTCGATTACATACACCTTCGATTCAAATATGACAGATCCGAAGTGTAAGCGAGGTGAAATATCAAACAGAAGTTCCGACACATCGGAGTCGGAGTCTAAACTCCGTAACATCCTTAAAATAGTTAACGGTGGTAAACCTGCATATAAAGGCTTTGGTCAACATTTTGGTGTATTTAAAAAAAGAAGGAACAGCTGTCTGTCAATGTCAAATCCATCAAAGTAAAGTGAAAATTTGCGCGGTTCCTGAGTGTTTTGACTCTTGGAATTTAAATTACCTTGGCTTTATTTCTTTGTAAATAATTGCTAGTATACTATGTCTAAAGTAATAAATAATGAGGGTATCAGACCTGGATGTATTTATCGCATCGCGCTTGAAAACTTTGTGTAAGTGGATTCTCGCCGGTAAAATTGTCATGGTTTTGAGTGTATTTGAATGTTAACGCTTATTGAAATTCTTTTATTTTTGTAGGACGTATAAAGAAGTAGTGCTATATCCTGGGCCATCGTTGAATATGATTATTGGTCCCAATGGGACAGGCAAATCTACATTTGTCTGCGCTATCATACTCGGGTTGTGCGGCAAGACAAGTGTTATTGGAAGGGCAAAAAAGGTAACAATATTAAAACAGCGTGTCTTACAAAAGTATGGGTCAGAATTATTTTTGATTTCTGTGGTCATTTGCAATGCTATCTTCAGTCCAAAATGTTTAAAATGAAAATGAAGTCAATTGAAAATGTTATATATATCAGTGGGTGTAAATATCAGTATTTATACCCATTATTTTTATAAAAAGTTTTTATACTGATATTTTAGCTTATATTTAAAAGACTTGTTGGTTAACTCATTGGCTTTCCTTGATATAGAACGGGCCTATGATACAGTAAAGTTCTTCTGTTCTCTAGTTATATTACTTTTCTTTTTTTTTTTTTTTTTTTTTTTTTTTTCTCATCTATGTGCGTCCACTGTTGGACATATGCCTCCCCCATATAGGGGGGATTTGCCATCAAGATTTGCCATCAATTACTTTTCTATAGATGTTTAAATAAGTTCTTTAAAGCCTCTTTTTGTCATATTTATCTATTTACCTGGGGTACCTAGTTATCTGCTATATTCATGTATGATACTGCTGTCCTTGCCAGCAGTAAATATCCAATACAAACATCACAGATCCTCCATAATGGTCTAAATAAAATAAGAGGCTACAGAAATGGAGGATCAAAGCTTTTCCTTGCCAAAAATAATGTCCTGCCTGTCAAACTAGGGAAAAATAAGGTACCATACATAGCACAAATGCACCTAGACCAGTGCTGGATTTTGTCATCATGGGGCCTGTAGTAATTTTATTCAAAAGGACCAAGCTTTTCTTTGAATTTATTTTTTGTAAATTTATCAAATTTGAGAGGCCCATAGCAATATATAATTTTGCTATATGGCTAATCTGCTACTTATCTAGACCATAGGCTATCATGGAGGATGCATTGATAGAAAAAAGTGATGATCAACTTCAGATACTGAAACTTACATTGAACACTTAGAAAAAATTGTCTGCACTGACTGATAAATAAGCTCTTCAAATAGAAGGTTGTACTAAAACCCCTTTGCATATACAGAATACCACTGTGGACTAGATCAGCTTGCAGCTCTAATTTTCAAGAAATATAGAGATAAAACAAAGTTATAGTAGTTATATTATGCTGGTAACTTATGTTAATATTTCAATTCCAGATTTCAGAGTATGTCCGAAGTGGTTGTGAGCATGCCATAATTGAGATAGAATTGTATCAGAAGCCCAGACAGCGCAATGTTATTATAACTCGCAACTTCAACCTTAATGATGTGTCAACTTGGTATATTGATCATAAGACAGTGAGAGAAAAGCAGGTCCAAGATCTCGTAGCAGGTTTGAATATTCAGGTCAGTTATGGCAAAAATTTTTTTTTCACATTGACACCCTTACACTAAGAAGTTATCCCCTCCACTTTGAAAAAGAATAACACACATCCTGTATTTGTAAGATCAAGATAACTAATATATTTTTAGGTTCTCAATTCTACTGTAATTTTTTTTGAAGTCACAACTTCTTTAGCTCCGTTGTGCACTTTTGTTAGGGAAAATATGTTACATGACATTTCACGTCAGGTCACGGACACTGATCACATAATTCTTGAGGTGCATGATGTCGAAAATTCGTAAGACATAGGGAGTAATTTTGTTAATTTTTTTTAAGGGAATACAAATAGCATATACAATTTGAATTAGTAATTAACGAGTTGTTGAAATATAAACTTAAATGTGTTACGGATAAATGTATTTTGTATTTTACCACAGAAATGCAAGTTTTCACTTCTGCCGGCACTCTCATAGTTCAATCCCTTTTTTTTTCGTTAGGGGTCATCCATAAATAACGTCACACGAATTTATACACTTTTTTTATATTCTGTATATATATAGCGTTTGACCACTATCTCACTTGAGGGTCAGTGACGATGTGGTCGAAAATGTAATCACGCTAGACATAGAATGTTTACTGGCTCTCAACACAGTTTTTGTTTAGACAGTTTTCCCCCAGGTGTAATGTCACACACTATGTAATTTTTATGTTAAAATTATCTAATTTTTTAGATGTTTACAGATTTACTTTTAAGAAAAAGAAAAAACTTTTGATAATTCACAGATTTTCATTCTTTTCTGAAATACAATAATTCTCAGTTTGATTTTTTTTGTCTCCTATCACATCGTCGCTTACCAATGCACGCAAAATGCGGACTTTCAGTGTTAAAAGAAGAATTTGATATGAGAAGTCAAGCTAAAGACTCCCCCCACCCCTTGTCACACTTCGTTTATCCCCTCCCTCCCCTGAAGGTGTGACGTAATTTACGGATGGTACCTTACCTCAGAACTTTCGATTGGGTGAACCTATTTTGATGATCCTTTTTTTATTTGAAAGCTGATGCTTCCTGTGTGGTCCCATTTGTTTTCATCAAAATCGGACCAGCTGTTTTTGATTACACTCTCTCTTGATTTACTAATAACTGAAAAGTGCTATGTATACCTTGACGACATATTAGTTGCGGGTGAAGACATCGGTGAACATACACAATGACAACTGATGAATTACCAAAATATGGTTGTAAATTTCTGTCACAGCTGATTTGAATTTTACCTACTATATGCTATTTCGCGGTTTTATGCCTCATACGAGTAGTATCAGAAATAAAAGCAAAGGTCACTGAAGAGGTTAGAAAAAAGTTTACCAAAAAAATGGAACCAACTTCAACACTCAAAAGTGTGAAATAACTTGTCAAAGTTGGTACCATGCACACAATATTTTAATAATAGTTACTTTTGAACTATCATGGTACGACTACAATAAGTTATTTCACAGTGTTGAGTGTTGAAGTCAGTTCCATTTTTTGGTAAAGTTTTTGAAAATATTTGCACTGAAAATAATTCCAAGTAGGTATTTTCTATCATTATAAATAGAGCAATTATTATTGTAATTTGCATTGATGGGTTGTATGTTAAAGGTGCATTTCGTTATCTAATAATATGAAAACATGTTGAAAATGATAATAGACAATAAATATCTATATTATAAAGTGATATATTCCATTACAGGTGGATAACCTGTGCCAACTATTACCTCAAGACCGGGTCCAGGACTTCTCAAAGATGGACCCTCAGCAGCTTCTCCGCAGCACTCTCTCAGCTGTTGGTGGAGCAGAGAGTGCTCAACAGCTTGATGAGCTTGTAGATACAAGAAATCAACAACGAGGACTCAATACGAAAATAGCTAGTAATGCTCAAGTGTTGGCAGAACAAACTCAGTTGAATGAAAGGTACTATGTTTTTTCGATTAAACTAATAATAACATACATTTTTGATATGTTTTATGTTTGAGACAGAATTACGAACATTGTTGAGTTACTATTGTATATAACCACACTTGACTATATTACCAGAATTGATTAAAAAAAATGAGGTCTTTTTGCTTAGTACTTTAAAATTTTTCCATTATTAAATTTAATTTGGAAATCAAGTAACAAGATAAAAGTCCTTTGGAAATGTATAAATACAGAAAAAGGACTAAATAAGCCATATGTCTTTTTAAAATTCATAATGAAATAACTTTAGAACCTCTGTGTGTGTTCTATAATATTTAAAAAGAGTTAAAATATTAACAATGCAATGTTAGTAAATCTTTTGAAGCTTATAGTGCATGAACGCCTAAATTGTATAAATAATTTTTAGTTTTGAGTTTTGTTGCAACTCATTAGACCTAGAATGTTGATTGTTTTCCAAATAAAGCTCCCTGAACACACTGTGTGTTCAGGAATATTTTGTAGACGTAAAGGTGGTAGATACCCAGGCGGGTACTGGAATGCATCTTTTTTTTCTTTTTTTTATTGGGAATAGGCAAGCGTTTGACCACTATCTCACCTGATGTTAAGTGATGATGCGGTCTACGGTGGAGCATGCCTGCCTAGCAGATACGTATTCACTCGTGACTTGAAGATACCCAGGTTGTATGTTTGCGGAGATACAGCTATATAATGCATCTATACTATGCCAAAACGTATCAATGTAAACACACACTGAATAATTGATTTCTTAGCTGAAAACGACTGCTTTCTTATTCCTCAGACTAAAGCTCCTAATAGATGCCATGCAGCAAAGAAAAGATATAGAACAACAAATACAAATGTGCGAGAAGAAAAAACTGTGGTTAGAATACCAAGAGTTGAGGGAGAAAGTGATAGAGTACACAAATGATAAGAAGCAAGCAGTCAAACTGGTAGCCACTCATAGCAGTCAGATGGAACCCTTACGAAAAGTCATAGAAAAAGCCAAGAGTGGTATCAGTAGGCTAGAGCAGCAGAAATTAGCAGCTGTAAGTACACTTTTGTATTTAATTATTCTTTAATTTGGGATGTATTTTATGAAGCCTAAGTTCTGTGAGTACTATATGGAATTCTTCAAAAGAACAGTTATCAGCCTTATAAAGGATTGGCAATGTATCGTCATGCCCCCAGCGTTACAGATACCCATAGGTGATCACTTACCATCAGGCGGCCTGTCCGCTAGTTTTCCACCTCTTACATTATAAAACGTTTGCAATATAGCCCTATCCCATGCATATTACAAGTCTTTTAAAATTTTTATTGTTCCCTGGATAGTTTTGATTCAAAATTGTTAATTAGTGAATTTGTAAGAACCTTTTAAAGTTACTTTTTTGGAAGCATATCGTGATTGCTTATTTTCGGTGGTACACATAGCATAAGACCTTTTGTTTATAATTGGTTTTACTCTATATTTGTGTACATACTGTGGCTTACTGCAAACCAAATGAATAAAAAAAAACGCAGTAATGGCCGCCACAGTCTGAACCTGTACCGACTTCAACACGTTTGTTCATACTTCTGAGTCACGGGAATGACTCACGTAATAAGTCTGAGGGTTCCGACTATAGTTTCAACCACAATCGGTGGTCTTCTTCAAGGAGAATACGGGGCGCTCGCGGACGCGGTCGCGGTTCGCCTAGTACTGACTAATTACGTGAGTAACTCCCCTGTTTTATACATTCATTATGTGTCAAACCACGTCAGTTTTAATAACAAAATACATATGAGTGTTACTTCAACACTCATATACTCATATTACTCATATTCACTACTTCACACATATGAGTGTTGAAGTCGGTTCCATGTTTTGGTATAATTTGTTTTTGTCTAATGTTAGAGATATAATGGTGAATTTTTATATGCTTTCCACTTTCCACTGCGGTCTGTAGGCTTGTTTGCCGTTGATCAAATAAAAAAAGACAAGAGTGAGGCAGCTGTGTGTTGGCATTCATTTAATTGAAGATTATCTCTTAGAGATTTAAAGCAATAAGTCTTATTACTGAGTTCTTTCATCGCAGCCATAGGACGTCCACTGCTGGACATATGCCTCCCCATATAGGGGGGATTTACCAATACTCGCCACGCTTGGCAGGCGGGTTGGCTAGCGCAGTATGATTTCCTATCCTCAGAAGGCGCTGCTGCCCATCTTCTGTTACGTGATCCCTCAGTGGGGGAGTACTATTCTAGGCCGGTATCACCACGGCACCGGCCTAGAGCATTACTGAGTGCTGAGTAAAAAATGGATTTTTCGTTCATAAAATTTCAGAACCGCGAAATTCACGTACTTAAAGAAAACGCGAAAGAGATAATAAATACACTTCGAAATGAGGAATATACCCTGAACGAGATTGAAGCATCGTTTCAAGAGAAGATGGAACGGCACAGAAATCGAGAACAAGAGCTGGTAGAATCTCGCGCTAAATTGGACAAGTTGCGTACTGATAAAGAGAGATTGTGTGAAAAGGTTGGAGATGGTATGTATACGCTAATATATAAAAAAAAAAGTAATTTTTTTGTTCGCTTGTATCCTTACCGTGATAACACTTAAAAAATTTACCAATAAATGAAACCGACTTCAATACTCAAGAGTGTGAAATAACTTGTTGAAGTCGGTACCATGATAGTTCAAAAGTAACTATAATTAAAATATTGCATGGTACCGACTCTGAACAGGTTTTTCTTAGTTAGAAGGCAGTAGCATTTGTAATAACAGTTATATGTGAGTGGCTCGTAAGCAAATGTTCTTATAATATGAGTATTCGAGTCTTTATTTCCCGATAGGTACAAACCCGGAGTCTTCAAGTCGCGAGTGAATAAGTACCTTCTAAGTTTCCTTCTAAGTTTGCGTGCTACACCTTAGACCGCGTCGTCTCTTAATATCAGGTGAGACAGCGGTCAAGCTTATAACCCATAAACAAAAATTTTCATTGTACTTTTAGAAATAATATTTGCATGTCTGCTTGCAGGTTGAATCAATTCTGATTTTGACATAATATTCTCTACCTCTATGTTATACCATCGACTAATATACTATAGTATATTACTAATATATTATAGTATATAGTATATTACTCCATGGCTATAAGCTGTCACACAGATATAACACATCTGAATGTGCTATAGACAAATTTAGATAAGTTATTAAAACTTACGTTCATATTTACTTTACACTGTTTCTACGGGTATAACTGGTACTTACGCGTAGTCGATATCACGATTGACAATTGTTTCGGCTTCTTCCGGAACCCTTGATAATTTAATAATTATCAAGGGATAATTGATAATTATATTAATTATTTAAATTTAAATTTTTTTCTAAAAAAACTAGATATCATTATATTATAAAACGAATAACATTTCATTTCTAATTAATTATTAAAAATATTTTTATAACAGTAACTTTTATAATTAATTAGCTCTTTAAAATTCGAGAAATTAAAATTTTTATTAAATTATTTTAATAAACTCTGATACACAAGATACATTAAATTAAAATTACTTTTTTATAAATTCATTTTCATTTATTTCAAAATTCTTTTACAATACTAATTCACTAAATATTATTAATTCTTTATATAATACTTTAACCCCCCAATTAAATTATTATCCCAAATTATCCCATCTTGAGTGCGGTGCGTTCGTCGCAACGTCCCGTCTCGCACTGAGCGCTGCGACGAACGCACCACACTCAAGACCCTGAGTCAAGTAACATATAGCGTCATACATAATAGAGAGCACAAACGCACGCTATTTCTGAACCGCGCTATGTCGGTATGTACAGATATTTGACGACTGTTGCCTAAAATAACAAGATTTGAAAAGATAAACCTAAGAACACACCACAGGCTCTGCCTAGTTTAGGATCTGAAGACCTTGTGTGAATGATAATAAAAAAAAAAACAACGTCCAAAACAGTACTAGAGCGTCCAGTCTTAAAGTCCAGCTTTAAATGTATATAAAAACGGTGGTTCATAGAGCAGACTTTCTACAGCTTCGATGTTTATTCGGCATACATAAAGTAACTTAGTATTACTGTTATGTATGTCTAAAGAAGATAAATATTTTACATTTTGAATAGTTCATTCATCGCAGCCATAAGACGTCCACTGCTGGACATTATGCCTTCCCACATTGGGGGGATTTGCCAATACTCGCCACGCTTGGCAGGCGGGTTGGCGAGTGCAGTATGGTTTTGCTATCCTCAAAAGGCGCTGCTGCCCACCTTCTGGTATGTGATCCCTTAGCCGACTCTTACGGCACCCACGGGAAGAGATGGGGGAGATACTATTCTAGACCGGCACCACCACGGCATTTTGAATAGTATTAGTGTTAAATTACTATTATTTTTTTATTATTTATTCACGTAAGGTTGTTCATGACTGTCGTCGTGGCTCAGTGATCACAGTGTCGCTGACTTTAGGACCGCGACTCCGGGTTGGACTCCCGGCTGGGGCAAACATTTCTGTGATGACCATAGATGTTTGTTCTCGCGTCTTGGATGTTTTGTAATCTGATTGTATGTGTCCATGCCTCCCGCGACACAGCACATTATAGTGCGGGGTTGCGAGTGTGAATACGTTTTTCGTTTGTTATCAAAGAAAAAAGTAGAGTCTTATCATTTTCAGATGCCAGTGTTAAAATGGACCTGGATAATATTGTGCGTGCGATATCGAAGTGCAACGCGGGTCTGGACTGCCTCAAGAAACAGAAACTTGAAATCCAATACGATTTGGAAAACAACATCGTTCCACAAATAAGGCTTTATCAGAATAAGTAAGGCTGTTTATTTAGAATAGTCTGTTTACTTTTTCCACATATGGTAAAAAATTTCCTATCGGATATGTTTTCACCTTTGTGTACCTAGCTTTTTTCTTTTTCTGGAAACTACACTATCTAAAATTTAGATTTAGTTTCTAAGTATATTATCTTAGGCCGTCAAATGTTAACGCGGGGTTTCAACCTATATTTTACCAAATGTAAATCTCACGAATCAGTAATGAATGTGTATAAGGATTTTATTATTAATGTTAGGTTGATTTAAATATTCAGGCAGTTTTTTTTATAAATGGCAACTTTCATCCTTGGTTGGTTATGGTTTGATTTCTATAACATACATTCAGGAGAAAGTGCATAGGACGTACATAATGTAATCCCACCATCCCCGCTCTATCATCTGTCGACCAGGCTTGGGTCAATTTATATGTATTAGGTCATCTGCGAATAAAGTCATGCAGTTAATCCCACTAATATTATATAAATGTGAAAGCTTGGATGGATGGATGTTTGTTATTCTTAAAACTACTGAACGGATGAAATTTGGCACAAGGGTAGATTATAATCTAGAACAGCACATAGGCTACTTTTCATTCCGAAAATAGTAGCTGTTCCTGTGGGATAAGAAAATAATTCAAAAACTTCTGTTAGTCCTTCACGCTCAAACGTTTGTACCGATTTTGATTAAATTTTTATGGAGATAATAATAATAAAAATTCTTTATTGGAACTTAAACAATTGAACAAAAATTAAGAAAGCACGATGGTATCTGCGAAAGTTTGTTGTTTTGACCTTAATAAAAAAGTACATTTAGTTCCTTACTTGTATCATACTTCACATTATATTTAAATACTTTTATATAAAACAAAGCGAAAACATATTTAGATATTATTTATCACGAATAAATAGATTTAATTTAATTTTAACCAGATAGTTTACACCCTGGAATAACACACAGGCTACTTTTCATTATCATCAGTCATCACCACGGGGGTAAATCCGCGGGGCGCAGCTAATTCATATGTCTAAGGCACTTCATTATTTTTTTTTATTATTGATGTGGCCACTGTAACTGTCGGTAGGTTTCTTTATAAAATAGATGGCAAAACAAGCAAGGGGGGAGTACCTTATGATAAACAATCACCATTACTGGTCTGAAGTACTGCGAACATTAAAAATTAGGTCGCAGTCTTTATAAATACTCAGTTAAGTTTCTTTTTTAAACCGCCTTTTATAATATATTCGGAATACAGAAGGTGGAAGCTTGTTCCACATTTTACATATATTTGTCAAAGATGATTATAATAATATGAAGACAAGCTTGCAATAACGGCTTATAAAAAACAATGTACTCCAACTTTTGACGTGATAACGTTTTATAAATTGATGAATGCCAAAATGAAAAATAGTAACGTTCCGCGTAACGTTCCACCTAAGTTTTATCTAGATCTAGATAATATAATCAAAGTCAAAGTCAAGGTCAAGGTCAAGGTCAAAGTCAAAGTCAATGGTCAATGGTCAACGTCAAAGTCAATGTCAATGTCAATGTCAATGTCAAAGTCATAAATGATTATGACGTTATCACGTAAATCTATCATCCGTAAACCGACTTTACAGACAACCAATATTTTTTTAAACAATCTTACTTGAGGCTAATCGCTGGTAGCGGAGTTTAGGTAAGCGATCTGAACCAATCAACTGTGTAAATCAACTTATTCTTCGGTCATACCTTAGATGAGTGAATGCTAGTAGCATTTTCAACAGAGCACTTCCGTGCTTCGGAGGGCGTGTCGGAGGCCCTTGGGTGACATGAAAACTCTGACATTGAGCTGACTACTAGCACCAACCCGCGTTGGCTAGCGTGATGGTTTATAGCCTCTCTGAGATTAAGCCCCGTTTTTCAGCAGTGGGATTTGGTTGATTTCACTATGTTATGTTGCATAGATACTAAGTAAACTTTAAGCTAACTTATTGTGTTCTTGACAAAATGTATTCATTTTACCAGTTTATTTGCAATATACTAAGTATATTATTCTTACTATGATAATAAACTATGATAATATTTACATTTCATTTTGCAGGATTCGTAACTTGAAAGATGTGGATGTGAAGCGCTTGGAAGTGCTCCGGTCGTACAGCGAGGATTGCTACAAGGCGGTCATGTGGCTCCGGGAGAATAGGGACATGTTCCAACAGCCCGTGCATGAGCCTATGATGCTTGAAGTAAGTCATAAAGACTAAATACAATGTACTGTGTGCGAGCTGATGTTTGTGGCTCCGAAGTGAGGCTCTGAACTGCGCATGTACCGAACATATACCAGTAAACAGTTTGCCGTCGAACAGAGCGAGCGAGACAAAAAGATGTTAAATGCGTAAGCGAGTGAAGAAGCCAGTTATACTGTAATTTTTAGACCAACCGGGTACATTCGTTTCATTCGAGCACCTTTCGACCCCAACGGTCATCAGTTCTTTGAGCTATGTACCCTGCCCACTGCAACTTCCTAATCTGATTTCGTGAGAAGATGGATAAAAGTTTATATAGGTTTACGAGTGTCTATCTCTATAGCACCTAGGCTGAATGTTTTTTTTAGATATATATTAATTATGAGGAAGATAGAGGATTTAGTTAAATATATTTAAAAAATATGTCTGCGGGACTTTGTTTTTAACAATTTGCATGTATTTATAGTGTATTTCAAAGGGTAGGAAAATATAATTCTAGTTTTATAACAATGTTTATTAACCGACTTCAAAAAAAAGGAGGAGGTTCTCCATTCGACCCGTTTTTATTTTTATTTTACAAAAGCTAATAATCCCCTTCCAGGCAAGGGCTGGATGCGGGATGCTTCCAACAGGTCCTTGTGGAAATCAATGGGGGAGGCCTATGTCCAGCAGTGGACGTATGGCTGAGATGATGATGATGATGATGATGAATAATGCCCTTTCTTTTTTTCTAGATTAACTTCACAGATCCGAAGTTCGCCCGCTACTTGGAGTCGACGGTGCCGGCCCGAGATCTCGTCGCGTTCACATTTGAATCCAGCTCCGATATGAACCTGTTCTTGCAGAAAGTGCGAACTGAAGGTGGATTGAGGAGGGTCAACGCTATATGCAGCCAGGGGGGCGGGTTTAATGTGCAAACCAATAACATACAGCAATTGAGGTTTGTAATTGTTTTATCAGTTATGGTGGGATGCCGTGGTGGTACCGGCCTAGAATAGTACTCTCCCATCGCTTCCCGCGGGTGCCGTAAGAGTCGGCTAAGGGATCACGTACCAGAAGGTGAGCAGCTGCGCCTTCTGAGGATGAGAAATCAAACTGCGCTCGCCAGTCCGCCTGCCAAGCGTGGCGAGTATTGGCAAATCTTCCCCTATATGGGGGAGGCATATCTCCAGCAGTGGACGTCCTCTGGCTGAGAAGAAGTGGGATGCAGCAGTAACAAATCACTAGATTTTTAGACACCCCCCCCCCCCCCCCCCCCCCTGGCAGATTTAGTGAATATAAGTGTTGATTCTTTAACAGATGTTACCATAAGGACGGATCATACGATTTACAAAAATATAACACAAAAACATACAATACAATAACACTTTATTGTAAACCAGTGCAAAAAAAAAATGTAACATTAAACAAAACTTAATTTTAAAACATTATGGTGCTACAATGGGCGGTCTTATCGCTTGTAGCGATCTCTACCGGACAACCTTTGGATGGACAGTATCGAAAGATAGAATAAACGGCAGTGAATATAAATAGTTACATTACAAAGGATACAACTTATATATAACAACTGTTAAATGATAAATACACAATTGAAAATATTGCACTTACATATGCATTACATATTGCATGATACAAAATAACGGAGCAAATAAAACTAAACATTTAACATAATATAATTTTCATAATAAGTTATTTATATGAGATTTTATTGTGTATCGCATTAACATCATGTTAGGCAGAACTTCAGTACAAATATTTGAAGGAAAAAAAAAAATACATTTTTTTTTACATATTATAAGTTTGCGTTTGACAACTGTTATTATAATATAATTATAATATATATAAGATGTTTATAAGGAAGGAAGTAATTCGGCCCTAGTGGTATGGGCTGCTATAGCTTAGTTGGACAAAGCGACAGGACGGTATTCTGTAGTCGTGGGTTCAAGTCCCACCAGCAGCCGAATTTTTTCCTTCAAATATTTGAACTGAAGTTATTTATATTATAAATAACTCAAGTCAATAATGGTGAAGTCGATGAAACAGTGGTCAAACGCAAGCTATAATATATAAAAAAAAAAATTCTTTCATTAGTAGTCATATCAGTTTGAAAATATGTCTTTTTTTTATTGACGGACATGCAATGCTTACGCATTACAGACATATGCGTTCTTTTTCCACAGCTACTTGGGTTTCTACACGTATTTGGTGGATACGATAACAGCCCCTGACGCGATAGTGCGGTACCTGTGCAAATCCTACTCGATTCACAAGATACCCATCGGGAACGAACACACCTATAACAACAGTGGCCGAGTGCCCGCTAACATCACGTTTTTTTATACTGGTAACTATTTTTTATTTTATTTTTATATATGCACTAGCTGACCCGACAGACGTTGTCCTATCTTAACCAACTGCCAAACAACTGACAGTTATGTCAAACACTTAAGGTCTAATTATAAAAGTTTGTATTGTCGAAACCACTAAGGTTACATTCGATATAATAATCATCGTCTCAGCCATAGGACGTACACTGCTGGACATATGCCTCCCCCATTGATTTCCACATTCGATATAGAGAAACGTAATATGAACTAATAAATGAATAATAAAATACATAGTGAAATGTAATATGAACTCTAATGCTGTGGTTTAAAATTCAGATTATTCACTATATTTGAATAATTCACGCTACAAGTCGGTTCAAAATATGACAATGTCCGTACATGTTTGTGGTGTGACGTCATTTGTAGCATTGTTGTAGCGTGAATACGATGTTCAAGAAAACGAGGTGGTGCAGCGTGTGTGCTAACGTCAAATTCAATTGACCAATTCGCCATTTGCTGGTGGTGTATCAAAACAAAGTTTTCAACTTTTAATGTTCAGGGAATAGATAGTTGCGCAGTGTTTTGCTAAGTTGCACTTAGCGATTTAAACATAAATCACGATTTCAAACTTCATCAAAATACTTATATTTAGCAAGAATTTACAATCAGCTGATTTCTCTGACATTAGCACACAAAAGCGTACAATTTGCGGTTTATTTTTGGTAGCGTGTATATAACGTTATGTCTGTGAATACAATTTTAGACCGGGCGTATTCACTGTGAGCACTGTATTCAGATACTCCAAAAGCTAAACTACACCATAATTGTTCTTAAATTTTTAAATATCCGCGCTAGATCCGCTATTTTTTTCATAAGATCCTTCTCTTGACAATAACAAACACAACAAAAAAATAATTATCGAAATTGGCCCAGCCGTTGACGCGTGATGTCGTGACCGAGGGGATTAGGGATTGACTGCCTCACCTGATGTTAAGTGAAGGTCAAGGTTTGGTAGGGTACTACGCAAGCTACATACTATGCCTGTTATCATTATTTGGCTGAAAGATTCGCAATATTCGGCCGGATAACGAATAGTGTAATAATGATCGAATACCAAATAGTTGCCAAATATTCGTGGCATCTCTACTAATCAGCTTCAAATGAGGAAGAATACTGCCAAGTGCTCACCACAGATGTCGCTATTTTCGCTTGACCCAAGAGATACTTACTACCGTCAATACCAAACTGAATGGATACAAATAATTAATAGATTTGCCAAGATATTTCATCATTCAATGTGCCAAAGGAAATAATAACAATGGAAATGTCTATGTGTTGGATCTTGGGGGTTATTTCGATGTGTAACGTGGTGTTGAATAAGCGGAAAGCATTTGTATAACGCACTGCGTTTTATTTCACTTTAAAAAGAATACAGTAACCTTAGAACTACAGTCAACCATTTTCGGAACAGGGCAGAGAGAATGTAATTATATTAGCGGTCACAGATGCATACACTGTAGTGATGGGGCACATAGCTAGTGCTGCTCCAACACTATGTTCCGAACGGTTGTCGCATAAAAAGTTTAACAGAATTGCAACAAATGTAGTGTCGAATAAACCGATGTTATATACCTACTTGACACGTCAAGTTACTAAAATAAGGATACAGTAAATAACTAACCAACAATATTAATACCATTCAAATACTCGGAAATTTTTAAAATTCAAAATTATTTATTTTCAGGCAAATTTCACCCATTTAGTTCACATAACAAACAATGAAATACAATAAAATGTCAGTTCAAAATTAATGCATTACTTGTGTCCAATTTAAAATAGTCAAAGATAAAATATTTTTTTTAAAAAAACAACATCGAAATACAATAAAATGTCATTTAAAAAAATAATGCATTACTTGAGTCCAATTTAAAATAGTCAATAATAAAAATACGTAGGTCAAAATAAAAAGAGAGAAATGAGAAAACGAATTTTTTTTTTAATTTTTTTGAAATATTTTTTATCACACTCAGGTCTGAGGTGTGATAAAAAAAAATTCAAATACTCAGAAATCAGAAATAAATTAGATAAAATATCAGCTAAACGCGAGCTCAAACCAACCCAGCGCCATTTGTAAGGAACTTAAAGTTTTCTTCCCTATTGGAAGCTTGAAGTCGAACGGTTTCCTGCTATAAACGTGAGTGCGTGTATACATTTGCAGAGAACCACAGGTTCTCGGTGCGCGTGTCTGCATACAGTGGCGCTAAGTCCTCGTCCACCGTGGAGATCCGGCCAGCGCGGCTGCTCGCCAACACTGTGGACGCCGACCAACTCGACAACTTCACACAACAGTGAGATAACCACATTTTTTTTTCATATCACACTCAGACCTCCGCACTAGGATTCCCTGTGTCGCGGGAGGCACGGACACACACAATCACAGCACACAAACATCCGAGACCCGGGACAAACATCTACACTGACCCAGGGACTGGGACCAGGGTCCCGGAGACACAGTAGTCATGTCACTGACACTAACCACTGCGCCACGACGACCGTCAATATATTTACTACTAGTAATGCGCCGCGGTTTCACCCGCGTGGATTACGGATTTATCGCTACCTCAAGTATCCCACGGGAACTATACTTTTTCCGGGATAAAAGTAGCCTATGTGTTAATCCAGAGTAAAAACTATCCATACCACATTTCATCAAAATCGGTGTAGCCGTTTTAGCGTGAAGAAGTAACAAACATACGCACAAACTTTTGCATTTATAATATTAGTAGGATACTAGGTTTTAGTATTATTGTTAACTCCTTCACAATTCTCAATGTGTCATAATAGTAGTTTATGATTTATAGTATTACACGAGCGTTTTAAGACCACATTATGTGCAGTTTCATACACTTAACACTACTTTATCTAATCTCATAAAATACATAATGAAATTTACTTAAAATTACAGCATAATTATGTTTGCATCTATTTGGAAACGTTTAGCGCCAAAATCCATTTGTTGAACGCGCATGCGTGTTGCGCCGCGTTCACTTCATCGTCCATTCTGATATAATATCTGATTTTAATAATTGTCTATCATACAATATTGAGGCTGTTTATAGGGAATATATATAAATAAAAAAGCATGCATATGTATATAAAGAACTATAAGTACCTATATAAGTCCTGTTTAGTGTACTTATGGTCAGTTTTTTTTTTTCAAGGGTCAACAAAGGTTTTTCAAGGTTTCACAATATTCTTATAAATAAAACTTAATTAATAATAGGATAATTGTGGGACCAACATCGTCGACCACAGGTTACTATATAGTATATGAAGCTCAACTTAACTTAACTTAGTTATTTATTAAGGTTATTTTGTGTGTTGTGTACTCATGCGCACGGCTGTATTAATACATTGTATGTAATAAATGTAACTTTACTTTTAAAAACACTGTAAAGTCTATACCTATAACTTAAATAAAATTAAACCTTAAAATCCCTCCTTCGTTAGTCATTATCGTCATGAATGAGGATCTTGACCACGATCGACTAACGACAAAACCCTAAAATGATATCAGATTTCATGGGTAGATGCGTCCAATTGATAGTTAATAGAATTAATGTTCGTATGATTAAGGTACTTCAAAACTTATTACAGATTATCGAACTTCGAAAAGAAATCCCAGGGCCACCAGTCGCGGATACAAGATTTGGATCAGAAAATATCCGTGTTCGAAGTCAGTATGAACGAACTGAACACCAAAAGGAAAAACATCAACGATGGGGTTGAAAAGGTACGAAAATCAAGGACCATATAGGTTATATACATAAAAACACATATCATGTTGGAGTGTATCCCATAGAATACATTTTATTGGCATATATCATGTTGGAGTGTATCCCATAGAATACATTTTATTGGCATATATCATGTTGGAGTGTATCCCATAGAATACATTTTATTGGCATATATCATGTTGGAGTGTATCCCATAAAATACATTTTATTGGCATATATCATGTTGGAGTGTATCCCATAAAATACATTTTATTGGCATATATCATGTTGGAGTGTATCCCATAAAATACATTTTATTGGCATATATCATGTTGGAGTGTATCCCATAGAATACATTTTATTGGCATATATCATGTTGGAGTGTATCCCATAGAATACATTTTATTGGCATATATCATGTTGGAGTGTATCCCATAGAATACATTTTATTGGCATATATCATGTTGGAGTGTATCCCATACAATACATTTTATTGGCATATATCATGTTGGAGTGTATCCCATAGAATACATTTTATTGGCATATATCATGTTGGAGTGTATCCCATAGAATACATTTTATTGGCATATATCATGTTGGTGTGTATCCCATAGAATACATTTTATTGGCATATATCATGTTGGAGTGTATCCCATAGAATACATTTTATTGGCATATATCATGTTGGAGTGTATCCCATAGAATACATTTTACTGGCATATATCATGTTGGAGTGTATCCCATAGAATACATTTTACTGGCATATATCATGTTGGAGTGTATCCCATAGAATACATTTTATTGGCATATATCATGTTGGAGTGTATCCCATAGAATACATTTTACTGGCATATATCATGTTGGAGTGTATCCCATAGAATACATTTTACTGGCATATATCATGTTGGAGTGTATCCTATAGAATACATTTTATTGGTATAACGACAGACGGAGCTTGATTGGAAAGTGTTGCTTACACCATGAAGTCCTAAAGTTGCGCCCCAAATTTTAACCTCTTTCGGCACCTTCGAATTCATCAGTTAGTGTCAGGTTAACATTAACAGAGAACTGTTTAAACCATTTTTTTAAAATTATATTAAATATTTCTTTGATATTCTATCAATTTTTCATTCCTAATTATTGCCAAATATTGAGTTATGTGTTAATTTCATAGTGTGTTTTTCAATGTATCTTCTATTTATTGTTAAATTTATAATATTATCTATAGTATAAACATTTTTTATCTATGTCCATCTGTATGTATATTTGTGTAGCACATATCTGTAATTATTATATAAAACTAATATTAATTGTTGTTGAATCGTGCCGTGACGTCATTTAACTGGGACCCAACGGAAGACCAGCGCTGGTTTAAAATCTAGCATATGCTGAGTTGGGGACCAATTTATGACATACACCATATCTTTCTTTTTGTTATTTTTTTCTTATTGTGTTCTCATGTGTGTTGTGTGTCATAAATAAATGTATTTTTTTCTTTTCTTCATTTGTCGGGTTCCCAAAATTTCTAAAGTAATAGATTATGTTACTACATCCGATATGGCAACAAGTTCGTCAACAAAATGGCAAATATATTATATTGTAATAAAATAAGCATGATAAAAAGTATCTCGAATTTATGTATATATTTTTTTGTATAAGACACATTTTTTGTATGTAATTTTATAATATTTTTTCCCGACATAAATACATATCTATCCGACAAAGGTACACCCGTGAAGTGTATGCGTTTTAATGTTCTGTGTTATTAGGATGTTAATATTGGGCGTGATATCCGCAAAGACCGGTTGAAAGGACTAAATTGACCTGTATATTATTTTCAGGTGCGAACGATCAGTGTCCAAATCCGCCTTCAAGCCAAAAAAGTTGAAGACATTGAAAACGAGCCATCGTTCAACTTGCAACTGGAGCGAGACAGATGCAGACGGAAACAGAGAGAGTGCGTGAAACAGCAATGCGAATTGCAACGGCGGCTATGCGACGTTATGAAAGACTACCAAGGGAAGCAGATGAACGGGAATATCTGGAAGGTAAGTGTTAACTCCCCCTAGCGGCTATGCTTCGTACTGTCTGTTTCGAGTTATTTATCAGTTAGTGCATTTTTCTATGTTTTCTACTTGTACGTGAATACAGGCAGAGTAAGACGTTCCCCCCCCCCCCCCCCCCCGCACCCGCTTCCTTTCCTGACGGCCAGTCACATACGAACTCTCTTACGACCCGGGGTCGCATACAAGGTTGCAAGCCGACCGCCCGACCGTCGGGAAGAAAGGAGTGAAACCGCGCTCTTCATGGTGATACTGTGACGCACCGCGCTAATAATTATAATACCGCATTCGACCAATATGTGCTATCATCATTGAATGGAGAATGGACGCCGTCGCCGAGAGATAAACCTGTCAGTCCCCTTTTTCCTTTTACGTATTACTCAACCGTTCGATGTACCAGCAACCTCTCAATACAGTCCACTTAAATCGAAAAATATTCCATTAATTACCGCCATAAAGCCTTAGGGCGCATAACGCAGGCCGCTGGCAAGATCAAGTAAAGAACTTGATCGAAGTCATAACAGTAAGTGTTAGATGTATACTGACACCATTGTCATTTCAATGTACATTACTAGAAAAAAAAACACAGAATTTACACTGTCACAAGTATAATCATAATCAGGATGCTCGTTGCATATTATTATGTATTATAAATGTATAAAACACGGGAGTTACTAACGTAATAAGTCTGAGGGTTCCGACTATAGTTTCAACCACATTCGGTGGTCTTTTTCAAGGAGAATACGGGACGCTCGCGGACGCGGTCGCGATTCGCCTTGTACTGCTATTCGCCTAGTATTATGTATTGCTTTGATTATGGGAAGTAGCTTAGCAGCCGTAACACAGGTGACCCTAGCACGGCTGTTAAATGCCTTGTATATTTTATTCACATACATAATTATGTATATATTATGTATGTGAATGTATGTATATATCTATAACCACGTGTTTTATAACCACGTGTCATGTATGCTTCAACCCAATATTTGGCAAAAACTATTAAGTATCTTATAGGTCAAATAAAGAATAGGTGTGTGTAAGTATAAAAAAAAATATGACAATGAGAATATACAAAAAGGTACAGAGAAGCTAAACAGCTTAGAGTATTTTTACATAGTAGACCCCCGCACTAGGATTACCTGTATCGCGGGAGGCATGGACACACACAATCACAGCACACAAACATCCGAGACCCGGGACAACCATCTATACTCATCGCACAAATGTTTGCCCCTGCCGGGATTCGAACACAGGGTCCCGGAGACAAAAGTAATGAATGACACTAACCACTGCGCCACGGCGACCGTCATAAAAATATTATTTAGAATAATGTTGAATTTCCGTATTTTTAAGGAAGGTGTACACATTTCTATATTGTATAGATTCTTTTTAAATATTTTATTTATTATTTTTGAGAAACTAACAGTCTTAAATAACAGAATTAAAATTCTTAAATTAAGATAACATGAAATCTTATTACAAGCAGTAGCTTGTAATAAGAGAATATATTATTACTATGACTAGTAAGTCATAGTAATAATATATTCTTATCGATCAGAAGGGAATTTGGGTTTTTATAAAGCAGGATGACAAAATCAACTCTGAACAACACTTATAAACTGAATTACAAAACAATGTTAATAAATTTACTAATATACGAAAAGAACCGCCACAACCGAACGCCATGCGCAGCCATAGATCAGCTACAATAGATACTACGTGCGCGCAGAGTACAAGAACGAGGCATAGATAAATAACGAATGAGGCTGGTCTGTGGGAAACGGGATTCGGTAACAATATATTAACTGGTATATAAGATGTATACATTTGTAGAACAAGTTTATCATGTTCCATGAAAGCCATTTCATCTATGTGTGATAGGTATAGTTCCTGGCTTGTGAGTTCATGCTTATGGCTTCCGACTCACAGTCAGTGCCTTAGACATTTACCTTATAGTCTTATGCTGAGTCAGGTTCCATATTTATGTGATGACATACAGAAAATCACTTTACCCTTTAATTGATTCTGAAAACTATCGCGAGTTTCTTCCATAATTGTAATGTAACAAACCGACTAGGACTCACGTGGTAAACGTACGTGGGTTACGTGCTGAGGCTCGCGCTCGCCGCGTGGCACGATCATAACTCCCAGATGAAGAACTGCAAATAAGTTCGAAACTGGTCGGAGAGTAATTTTCCAGTGTTTACCACGTGAGTCCTAGTCGGTTTGTTACATTACAATTACCCTTTAATTGTTTTATTCAGCTTTTTGTAATCTTCTTGTGTGATGTGTTGCTGTGAGTGTTTTGAATAAATATGTTCTTCTTCACAACGTTATCGTATATAGCTGGTCTCTTAAGTTCTCAGATTTATTGACAAGCTTTTTAACATTCAATAGTTTTTTTAATTGGATCTAATGAGTCTGAATTTACAACTCTCTTAAAAAAATGTCCATACATGTAGAAGTCTTCTAACTCTTGTAACGTTTTCCCTTTTGTTTCTGGCACATACTTCCAAACGTAAATAGCACACAATAACCCATTGACTGTAAATACCAAGAAAGTCCCCCACATGCCGATGTACTCAATGAAATAAGGAGATATTTTTAACGTTAAAGCGTACAGTCCACCATTTATAATGATATACAAAGCACCGCCGAAACTTCTGTGTTTGACGGGCATTAATTCAGCTCCAATATAAAACACTATGCTGTTAAGACCCAAGCAATTAAAAATCATGTAGGTAATCAAACAGATCATGCATAATAACGAGTCAATAGCTAAAGTCCCGATGCTCTGCAGATAAGTAACAACGCTGGCGCAAATCAAGCTTATAATAGCCCCTGATGCACTCATCAACAAAACGGTTTTGTTTTCAAACCATCTGACAGTAAAGTTTGTAACGATAGCTCCTAATAATATTATCGTGTACATCGCGATGCCAGCGTAGAAAACCGCGTCTGGGTTCTGCGATGATTTTTCAACTAGTTCCAAAAAGTACACCATAATGACGTCTCCGCCGCTTCCATACAATAAATTCAATAAAATAAAAATATGTAAACTCGGCAGATAGAAATCTCTGCTCGTTAACATATTCCATAAACTTTGTGTCGATATCTTCTGCTTGTGGTTTGTACTGGTCAAGTTATCTTTTTGAGCAGTTATTAATTCTTTCAACTCTGTCTTTGATTCGTCATCCGCTCCCCTCAACCAGATAAATGCTTGTTCACATTGGATGAATTTGCCTTTACACGCGAGCCAAGGAGGCGATTCGGGCCATATGAATGAAATACCTATTGCAAGAATTATCGGTACAAGCATTATGAGACTGATCGTTTTGAAATGGATAAATCTTCCCAGGATTCCGACAGTCGCCATGCCTGTAGCCTGACTGATGCCAAATAACTGCATCGACAGGAATCTGTACTTCGGAGCTAACATCTCGGTCATGCTCAGACAGCTTACTGGTAAGAGACTGTTTGTTCCTAAGCCATGGAACGCTTCGCTTGTAAGGAGGAGAGCTGCGCTATCGGCGACCAGAGATAACACCCACCCGAGGATAATGAAAGTGCAAGTGATAATGTACCCAAACTTTCTCCCTTTCCACTCCATGATCATTGGTATTAGTATTACTGGTATTCCTGCGAATCCGTAGATAGAACCTGGAATTGAAAAGAAATCCTGGGGATAGCTTTTAAAGTCAATTATTCAAATTATTTTTCTAGAGGTCATTCCGAATGCAATGAGCCATTGCTCATATTTCTAAGAGAGATCAGAGATAACTATTTTCACGTTTTTCAACTTGTTGATTAAACTATCAACACGCGTATAAAGAGTACTGTAATTTATGTATATCTAGTATTAAATAGTATTCGCCTTTTAAACTGTGTGTGTGTATATGTATATAAGTATATATATCAGTCATCAGGTTACCATAGCACAGGCTCTGCCTAGTTTGGGACCTGAAGACCTTGTGTGAATGTTAATAAATAAATATAAAAAAAACAAAAAGCCGCATCAAGATCAGTTCATTCGTTTACAATTGAACCCGTGAGTAGCAGAACTCACTGAAAATGGCGAAAAAAATTATTTACCAAAAAATGGAACCGACGTTAAAACTCAATATTGTAAAATAACTTGTCGAAGTCGGTACCATTAGCACAATATTTTGATAATAGTTACTAACTATCGTGTTCAAAAGTAACTGTTGACTTCAACAAGTTATTTCACATTTTTGAGTGTTGAAGTCGGTTCCATATTTTGTTATTTTTTAAAATAAATAATAAAAGACGGTATACCGATCCAGGAAGATGTATCCAAGTCCAAATGGATGGTGCTCTCATTAGTCTTCAGTTGCTGCATCAACTGAGTGGGGTACACCACCGATCCTCCAACTGACAACGCAGCCAGCTGCGGCGATAGCGCCACCAATAACTGTAATGCACATAGATTTTTTTGTTTGTTTTGTACAGGATTGATGACTATAGAAGCGTAATTATAGTGCCCTGTGCACGGCTCGATTTTCGGACGTAATGTTTGTAGTAGGTACTGTTCGCTGTGGCTCGGCTAGATACCAGCCGGAAGTTCTAGTCTATCAAAAGTGATACATTTTATCAGCATGGACTAATACTGGCGTCTGAGAACTATCGCGAGTTTCTTCCATACTTTTTAATCTACGAACCGACTAGGACTCGCGTGGTAAATACTGGAAAATTACTCTCCGACCAGTTTCGAACTGATTTGCAATTCTTCATCTGGGAGTTATGGTCGTGCGAGGCGGCGGGCGTGAGCCGGCGAACCGACTAGGACTCACGTGGTAAATACTGGAAAATTACTGTGCCAGCGCAGTAATTTTCCAGTATTTACTATTATTTATTACTATTACTGTCCAGTTTTACAATTATGGGCTAACATAACAAAACATAATACTTTAATTGAGTGAGTGACTGAATTGTTTTTAAACGCTAAAAAGTGATTCAAAGATACATATTCAATACTTACTTGTCGAAACGTATGCGGCGACGTGTTCATTATTTTGCTGATACTACTAGCTGTAGGCAATTTTAAATCTTATTCAAGAAAACATTAAATTGAAATTGGCTACAATTAAATATAAAGTAATTTCATTTATGTAATGTAAAACAAACAAAAGCGCCATTAAAGTAGAGAACGTTTTAAATGCTCTACAGACACAGGTTCGGAATTTAAAATAAAATTTCGATTTTTAATTAACCCTCGTACCGATGAAAATATCATTATCAACTGTTACGGTAATTGAATTGTACCTTCATTATATAACATGTGTACAAAGTACGTAATATACACAATTTATTGATACAATAAGTGCTGTAATCGCTCGACAGTTCATATAATTTAAATATATCAGTTGAATAATATAAATTGGTGATTTGAAATTTCAGAAGTGGCTTTTTGAAAAATTTTGATGAGACAACTTTTTACGGTTTTAAGTCCGAATAGTGTCTACTAATATTATAAATGTCAAAGTTTGGATGGATGAATTGATGGATGTTTGTTACTCAATCGCGCCAGAACGGCTGAATGGATTTGGATGAAATTTGGTACATGTAGATACTTCAGGTCCCGGCATAACACAAATGCTACTTTTCATCATCATCATGATCATCAATTATCACCACGCGGATAAAACCGCGGGGCACAGCTAGTATCATATATTATAGCTAGTGATAGAATGGAGTGGAAAGTTTTTTTATTAATACACTGTACAGATCTAGCATCTGACTACTATCTCTCTTGATGGTCAGTGACGATATGGTCGAATGTTGTATGTATTGCTTCCGGGCTGTTTGGCTGTGGTCTAAGTGAAACCCGTGTTCCAGACGTTTCGTCGATCACTGCGGTCGACATCTTCAGTAGTTCAGGTCCGAGCGGCGACAAGAGCGTAGAACTCTCCTTCGCGGCGTCTTCTCTGATACTGAAGTACAACAGTAGTAAAGTAGTACTGAAGATGTCGACCGCAGTGATCGACGAAACGTCTGGAACAAAAGTTTCACTTAGACCACGGCCAAACAGCCCGGAAGCAATACATACAACATGCAACGCCGGCCGTGAAAGCCTTAGAGTTTACGATATGGTCGAAGTTATTAATTATAGTACTCAATTTAACGATATTTTAATTTAATGAAGTCAATAAAACAGCAGTTGAAGATAACAATGCTTATCTACAAGCATATATTTTGTGGTTCACATCAATTCGACACGCACTCACTAACAGCCTTTTATCTGTGAGTCGTTTCGAATATAATTGGTTGTATTTTTTATGGTTTTTCCAGACTCGAAAGATATTACGATGCATTTGAGAGATGCATTTGTGTTCTGTGAAACGTTATAGAATAGATGGATTTTTTGGCCTCATAACTGAGATTAATACACAGCATCTCAAGTTTATATATAACTAGCTGCTCCCACGCGGTTTTACCCGCGTGGTTATGATTTATGGCGATGATGATGATGAAGCCTATGTGTTATTCCGGGACCTGATGCATCTACATACCAAATTTCATCCAAATCCGTCCATCCGTTCTTGCGTGATTGAGTAACAAACATCCATCCATCCAAACTTTCAGATTTATAATTAGTGGGATGATAAAAATGGTTTTGCAAATCCTACTTCCTACTAATATTATAAATGCGAAAGTTTGTGTGTATGTTTGTTACTTCTTCACGGTCAAACGGCAACACCGATTTCGATTCAATTTGGTATGTAAATAGTTTAAACCCTGGATGACCACATAGGCTACTAAGTCCTCCGGTAAAAGTTTAGCTCCCGTGGGATAATTGAGGTAGCGGGAAAATCGTAATCCACGCGGGTGAAACCGCGGGGCGCTACTAGTTATATATTTAAAGATTACGCTATGTAGTAAGCGTATTGATATTGTTTTTTTTATTAAACGCCTTATTGTAATTGTCATATCATACAAATCTTAGAACACTCAAAATAATAAATAAAATAACAACAAATATCTACTTTTTTTGTCATAGAACAATTGAAAGCAGTGTCTCACTATACACCGTACACAATACACAGTAAGACCTGGCTCTTTCTTAAAACTTCCTCGATCAGGAGCCTTACTATTAGCCATGTAAAAACCATGCAAGTTCCGAGCAGTTCTAAAACCTGGCTAAAACATGCCAGCCTAGCCAACCTGCCACCTAACCTAGAGGCTGGTAACCACCAGCCTCTATTTGAGGTCCAATATTTTATGCCGTGGTGGTACCGGCCTAGAATAGTACTCCCCCATCTCTTCCCGCGGGTGCCGTAGGAGTCGGCTGAGGGATCGCGTACCGGAGGGTGGGCAGCAGCGCCTTCTGAGGATGAGAAACCATACTGCGCTCGCCAACCCGCCTGCCAAGCGTGGCGAGTATTGGCAAATCCCCCCTATATGGGGGAGGCATATGTCCAGCAGTGGACTTCCTATGGCTGAGAAGAAGAAGAAGAAGATTTTTTGCCTGGATCGCCACTGACTATCAAGTGCAATAAGGGCCTTACTTTAGTTATCATTGTTTTAGGTTAAACTGGAGTTTAGCAGGAACGCGATCGTCCAACAGGAGGCCGAGCTACGGGAGTTGAAAAATGAGCTCACGAACGTTCAGGTAAGGTTCAATTTGCCAATCTTTAAGTGATGCCGTTGTCTAGGTCATCTTGATTGTGCAGTATTTTATATGTTTAACTAGCTAGCGCCGCGCGGTTTCATCCGCGTAGTAATAAAAAACGATGATGATGGTGATGATGAAAATAAGCTTATGTGTATGTGTGTAATCCAAAGCAGTATCCAGTATTATACTATGTGTGTTCAAAATTTCATCAAAATCCGTCCAGTAATTATTGCGTGAAAGAGTAACAAACACACATACTCACAAACTTTCGCATTTATAATATTAGTAGGATTTGATAAAGGAAAATAATAAGTAAAGTACGCAAATCATGTGAAAGGATTTCGGGTAGGCCAGGGTATTTTGTATTAAAAACATTTAGTCAAAGTGTAAATTATAGAGCTGAAAGTTCTCCCTAAACCCTAATTTGACAACAATCATTATTTTGTATGCCGATGTCGCTGATCACAACTTGCACGAAGTCTGTATTATTTTGAAATCTTTATTTTAAAAGTTTTATGGTTTATAGCATTAATTCAATCAATTAACTGTTCATACAATTAAAGGTAGATGGCGCTAATAACAACATCCCTCAGATGTTAAAAAAGCAAGGAAGTAATTCGGCCCTAGTGGTATGGGCTGCTATAGCTTAGTTGGACAAAGCAATAGGACGGTATTCTGTAGTCGTGGGTTCAAGTCCCACTAGCAGCCGATTTTTTTCCTTCAAATATTTGATCTTTATTTTAAACCTGTATATCACAAATAACATATTTTGAATTTGAATTTTCATTACATGTGAAATAAAAACGACAGTATTAATACACTGTTTTTCTAACAGGCAACTCTCGAAAATATTGAGAATCTTCTCACGCGATCTAAATCCAGCGCGAAAGAGAAGCTTCTGGAAGCGAAGCGCGGCTGTGACAACAAGCTGCCCCAACAGCCGGACTTCCCTTACAAGGAACAGTTCGAACTTCTCCCGGGAACTATTACGGGACTGCAACAACATTATTACGAACTACAAACTAGAATTGACTGCATGGAGGAAGGGGATGAACAGGTATGATGTAAAACTAACCTAACTTTTTTTTTCATCACACCCAGACCCTAGGATTCCCTGTATCGCGGGAGGCATGGACACAATAACAGCACAGCACTTTAAAGCTTCTTTTCTTTAAAATATACTGGAAGTCACCTCACAATAGTGAAGAATTCGCATGCTCTTAAAAAAAAACCGGCCATGTGCGAGTTGGACTCGCGCACCTAGGGTTCCGTACAAACTTGTAGACAACGGACCCTATAAGGGTTCCGTTTTTTCCTTTTTAGGTACGGAATCCTAAAAACACTCCTTTTATACTATATTACTTAGTTTTTCATTAAATTAATGGAATCTTGAATTGAGTGCTTTCATGCTTCTTTGGTCGCGGATATCAGTCCTTAGGCCTATGGCTCGTTTTTTTCACTTACACTCGCATTTTAAGACCAAATTATGTGCAGTTTCATACACTACTTTGTCTAATCGCATACAATAGATAATAAAATTTACATAAAATCACAGCACATGTTTGCATTTATTTGTAAACGTTTGGCGCCAAATTCATTTACTAGTCGCGCATGCGTGTTGCGCCGTGTCCACAGACTATATGTAGAAAAACTGAATTGCAACCTCCTTGGTCCAGCTATAGTTGTATCTTAATGGTAATAAAGTTAACATTTCGATACAGTTGTCATAGAAGAGCTGTATCGAAATGTTAACTTTTTAAATTTATTTCGATATATTGTCGATAAAGACTGTCATTCAAGTTCTGTTTTTGATTTTTTTAATCATTATATTTTAGTATGAGATTAGATAAATAATATTTTCGAATAGAAAGAATTCTAGAAAATGTACAAAATAAACTGATATCACTTACAGAAACAATCCGTGGAATAGCCCAATGTCTTCCGTAAAAGGTGCGTTATATAATTTACTAGCTGCGCCCCGCGGTTGTATCCGCGTGGTGATGAAAAACGGTGATGAAGAAAATAAGCCTATGTATTAATCCAGGTTATAAGCTATCTCCATAACAAATTTCATCAAAATCGCTGTAGTCGTTTGAGCGTGAAGAGATAACAAACATACACACATTGTGCATGCATTAATCACATTAATAATATTAGTAGGATAACTCAATGATAAAGCCACAGATAGATTACCTGATTTGAATCTGGGGAACAGCGGTCAAGATAAACTTACAAAAATGACAAAACTAAATTATTAAAACCTTATTTTCGTACAACTAGTTAGCGCCCACTATTAAAAGCTATAAAGAAACAAAGTTAACGTAGTAAGCACACATTTATAAGTATAGTAAAAATTATAAACTAACATAAAAAAATAATAAACTTACATTATTATTTCTATGTATTTTAAATGTATTTAATAAATAAATGTATTTAATATTTAATAATAAATTATATTAGGGTATTTTAAGTTATGGGTCTATGACCTGATATAAATAAATAATAATAATAATTATCATTATTCTTATACGAAAAAAATCCTTACGAGGGATATTCATACCCAAATAAAAATAAAGAAACTAAATCATAAAATTTGTAAAAAAAAACGTTAAAGCAACTAAACCAAAATTTTCGACCTCACAAACTTGGTTTTACCCTTATCCTACTCACCGGGGGGTCAGTGTAAGGGTAATTTTATTTTTAAGATGTGTAAGGGGGTACACATCTAAAAAATAAAATTGCGTCCTCTAAGAAACGTAACCCCAAATGTAACTTTTCAATAGACTAGATGCCTTTCAGCCTACGAGCCTGAGGCTACCTATTGTGTATATATACCTCAGAGGTTAAGATATTCTAGTCAGGCAATGATTACATCACCCGTCAAATCAACAACTTTCCTGCGCTGTTTAATTCTCTATATTTACGTCTAAAAACAGACGTGTTTAAAAATTCTATTACTTTAATTTCACTTTGAATTACTTATGCTCGATATCTGTTTGTTATCCAATTTCAATGCCGTAACAAACACTTGCGCGTGTCAGCATTAAGAGTTTGTCAAACACCGCCATCTATCTGTAACATATGGAACCGTTCGCCCTTAACGTCATTGCCATCTGCCCGATTAATAAACAAGCGGGATTGTGGCGGCAAATTAAAATGTACGTTTTGTTATTTTGACAAAATGAGTATTTGTGTGTGTTAATTTGTAATGTAAGTGGATTATTAACCATTAAAAGTCCGTGAAATTACCAATGTTTGAAAATTGAACAAAATGATCTATATGGGAAGTCTTTCTATCCTCCTGTCTGGAATTTCCTAGCAAAGTTCCAGTAAAGTGCCTCTCTCACTCTAATGAATCATCACCATTGAGAAGTTCGGGCCTCGTGCATCTTTATGCAACAAATCGTGAATATTAATATATTTGATACTGGCGTAATGCGCACGAAATGCGGAGCACACTTTTGAAGCGATGATAGCATAGCGGGGGGAGCGTCGCCTGTCAAACTGACGGGCACTGGTCCGATCCCCAAAAACAGCTTGAGCTTTCGGTGAAGGTAAAACACCGTTATCAAATTCCTAGCATGGTGGTAGGGTACTTTCGAATACCTGTCTGGCTAGCTACCACCCTCAAGTTTGAAAAACTGTCATCAAACACATAGTATATTCAGGCAGCAATCCTTGAAAGCCAGTGAGCATTCTAGATCTAGCGTGATAACATCTTCGACCACATCGTCACTGACCATTAAGTGAGATAGTGGTCAAACACTAAATCTAAACAGTATAAAAAATAAAAAGAAGAACAAATAAAAAAATTGGTTGTCTGTAAAGTCCGTTTACGGACGATAGATTTACGTGATAACGACATAATCATGTATGACTTTGACTGACATTGACATTGACATTGACATTGACATTGACATCGACATTGAAATCGACATTGAAATCGACATCGACATCGACATCGACATCGACATCGACATCGACATCGACATCGACATCGACATCGACATCGACATCGACATCGACATCGACATTTGACATTTGACATTTGACATTTGACATTTGACATTTGACTTTTGACTTTCGACTTTCGACTTTCGACTTTCGACTTTCGACTTTCGACTTTCGACTTTCGACATTTGACTTTGACTTTGACTTTGATTATATTATCTAGATCTAGATAAAACTCAGGTGGAACGTTACAGGAATGTTACCGTTACTATTTTTCATTTTGGCATTCATCAATTTATAAAACGTTATCACGTCAAAAACAGTCAAGTTAACCCATTTCTACTGCAGTTGTTCGAGCTACGAGCGCTTTCATTGTTAATCCCCCGACACGAATAGACGAAGATAAATATTACCCCATCCACAACCTTGTTAAATCGATATCGATCGAAAAAAAGGATATAAATTTGGTTCCTTTTCATTTTTGTTTCTGATGACCGAATAATAAATATATTTTATATCTGAAAGCATTATTCAGATTTTCATAAAATATATTCTTATACTATTTGTACTTCGCTCCATCATTTCAGCCATAGGACGTCCACTGCTGGACATAGACCTCCCCCATTGATTTCCACAAGGATCTGTTGGATGCAGCCTGCATCCAGCCCTTGCCTGTGATCTTAGTCAGGTCGGTGGCCGTCCTATGCTGCGCTTGCCAGTCCGTGGTCTCCATTCTAGAACTTTTCGGCCCCAACGGCCATCAGTTCGTCGAGCTATATGCTCTGCCCACTGCCACTTCAACTTGCTAATCCGCTGGGCTATATCGGTGACTTTCGTTCTTCTACGGATCTCCTCATTTCTGATTCGATCACGTAGAGAAACCCCGAGCTTAGCCCTCTCCATAGCTCGTTGTGTGACTTCGCTTACTATTAAAATAGATTGATAATGGTTTGTCCTATAGTGGTAGTCGCTTTTGTATTAATATCTAAACATTATTTATTTACAGCTAATACCGCTTATCCAGTAATATATGACGGTCGCCGCAGCGCAGTGGTCAATGTCAGTCACATGACTTCTGTGTCTCCGGGACCCTGGGTTCGAATCCCGGCAGGAGCAAACATTTGTACGATGATAGTAGATGGTTGTCGGAACAAACATCTACACTCATCGCACAAATGTTTGCTTCTTGGGTTTTTGTGTGCCGTGATTGTGTGTGTCCATGCCTTCCGCGATACAGGGAGTCCTAGTGCGGGGGTAAGAGTGTGATAAAAAAAACATTTAAATTTAACACTTAGCTCTAGCTGTATATATCATAAGGTCAAAAATTAAATTAATTAACTTTTACACCTCTGTTCTGTAACACATCCGGTATTATGTTCCAGGTGATCAGAGAGTACGAAGAACGAGAGAAGATGATCGCGAAACTCAAGACAGAAGTGAACTCTTCCAGCGACATGAACAAACTGCTGGAAGACAAGTTGAATGCGCTGAGGTAACTGTCTTACAATACAATTATTCTTTATTGCACTTTACCATGAATGTACATATAAGTTATTACAAAATTACTCTTAATCTAGGTAGTACAATGGGTGGTCTTATCGCTTAAAAAGATTTCTTCCAGACAACCTTTGGATGGACAGTATCTTAAAGAATAGAAGTAATCGGTGGTGCAACGTAATTGGATAAAATTTTGATATCTTGATATAAATTCTAATACATAAATAATCAATAAGTATATACTAATACATATTATAAAATTAAATATGAAGAAAAAAATGAAAAAAATGTAATAACGTGAATATGAATATGAAAGTCTATTGATGATGTTCCTGACTAGTTTCAGTCACGGTGACAGAATTCTGCCAAGTTTACACGAGCTTAGTACTAGTCATTAGAGCTAATCGCTTGCAAGTTAGAAGTAATTATGTACAAAGAGATATAATAAAATAAGACACAGGAGCTGTTGGGGGGACGATAGTCCTGAAGGTCAACGAATCACCAGCTCCTGAGGATGCCTCGTGAAGAGGCGGAACATGTGTCGAAGAGGTTCCGGTTACAGAAGTTTGCTGGAATAATTAAAAGTCGCGGAATTAAAACTAAACTGATTCCAACTTCTGGACAACAATAAAGTCCTATTATATATAATAATACTAAACTGATTAGCTAAGTGTTTATTTTTTGGATATTGTCTTTATGAAAGACATCATCCCATGCTTCTAGGATATACAATCCAATCGGCGATTAGGCCGCCCATTGTTACCCTATGTTTATGTAAATACCAATAATTTGTAATTGTTTTTTGTGTTACAATAAAGAATCATCCATCTTTTGATCTCTTTTTACTTGCACTGGATTTTTAACGAATACTAAGCACTTATTCAGTGGTTGTGTTTCGTATGTACGCGCCTACCAGTTAATAGCGAACAGCTAAAGGTAACCTACCGTCTAACTGCATAGAGCACATGTTCTATACTTTCGATTAAACTATAAGTCGTTTGGCAACCAAGGCAGTCAAATTTGAAAAAGTTTTTTTTTTCAAATTTTAAGTAATCACATGAAAATGTTTTCGATGACAACTCTATTGGTACACGTCCACAAACATATTTTATTTGTTAAAATATAATTTTCACCTGATCACTCTGAACTCAAAAGAACAACACCGTTCGAATTAGTGTAGTGTTCTGTGACAGTGTGCTAGCGTAATGTGGTTAAAATACTGCTCATAGAGAACACATGAACAAAGTGTCTCCGCCTTAAATAGAGACAGTAAGAAAAGTGTTAATGGACACATTTTTAGTACAGTAAATTTAGCAAGTTAAGTTAGACTTAAATTACTTATTAGCTTTTTTAGGCTAGATTGTAATATATTTATAGGATGCATTTGTATGCGTACTATACTAGGGAAAAAAAACCTGGTCATCAAGTTGGTAAAGGTCGTTCTTACTTTGAGATCCTCTACTAGGATAATTGTTTGATTATTATCACATTCGTTATTCCGAGCACTGTTAAAAAGTTGATGTGTAAATACTTTCTTTGTAAAGACATCGTTATTTACACTTTTGTAGCATTAAAGATTTCTCTGAAATGTTATCTTCAGACAACAGTGGCTGCCGTCGCTGGAATCTCTACTACGCGACATAGACAAGAGTTTTGGCGCCATGTTTGCTAAATTGGGCTGCGCAGGAGAAATAAAACTGCAAAAGACTGGAAGCGACGTGAGTATACCTTATTTGCGTAAAGTAATAAGTATATCGGGTGTCCTTAAAGCCTATCAAGCATATGTAACACCCATCCTGCGATATGGAGTTATATTCTGGGGGAACTGCTCAGAACGCGAAGCAATATTCAAGGCTCAAAAAATGCTTAAGGTCTGTATGTCACCTAAAGTCGACAGACTCCTGCAAGCCATACTTCTCCAAATTTATAATATTGACCTTTCCATGCTTATACATTTACGAAATTTCATTATTACTCAGAAAAAATCTGCATGTGTATGAGTTTGGGAAGGGTACAAAAAGTAAAAATAAATTGAGAATGCAAAGTTCTGAGATATACAATCACTTACCTGGAACAGTATTAAGGTCGGAGAGTTGAAACATTTAAATTAACCTATTTAAATTCCCGTCTCAAAAACTGTCTCACAAAATAACTGACTTTCCTAAAGACAAATTTTAAAGGTGAAGTTATGATGTGTTTATGTTTTAAATTATTCATGTTTAATGTTTACTAGCAATATGTTAAATGTAGGTACTAGACGTAAGCCAATAAATGTTGTATGTTCGAATGGACATAGCTGTTGATACCCCTATTAAACATATTTAAGAACTCTTTTTTTTTTTTATTACATATTATAAGTTTGCGTTTGACAACTGTCTCACCTGATGTTAAGTGATGACGTTGTCTAGGATTTAGCACGCAAACCTAGAAGGTACCTATTCACTCGCGACTTGAAGACTCCAGGATTGTACATATCGGGAAACACAGACTCGGGCAACGAGTTCCATTCCTTGGCAGTACGGATTAAGAAAGTGGAAGCATAACGCTTCGTGCGTATAGGTGGTATATCTACCATATAGCGATGGCGAATTGCCGTACGTCGAGTCGACCGATGATAGAAAGGGGATGGTGAAATCAGATTGTAATCAGATGTACTCAATGTAACACAGCTAACAATAAATAAATCTGAATCTTATTTCAGAACATTCACACCAATTGAAAGTACGTAGAATTATTAAGGCTTTTGAGAACAAGCTACCTGAACATGCTATGTGTTTTGTGACAGTTTTTCAAACTTGGGGGTGGTAGCTAGCCGGGCAGTACTCGAATGTACCACCATGCTGAGAATTTCATAACGGTATTGTCTTCACCGGAAGATATCTGTTTGACCTGTGTCTGGGTGTGTATAAGTATATATATATCAGTCATCAGGTTACCATAGTACAGGCTCTGCCTAGTTTGGGACCTGAAGACCTTGTGTGAATGTATATATACTTATATACATATACACACCCAGACACAGATCAAACAGACATGTTCATACACACAAATGTGACCGTCTTCGTGCTTAGCTTGATCTACTGTGGTGTCGTGAATGTCGCAAATAATCTGTTGTTGAATGTCCCGGTCGCGGTGTGCAGGAGGACTACGATAAGTACGGCATCAGCATCCTGGTGAGCTTCCGCAGCAGTGAGCCGCTGCAGCAGCTGACACGCCACGCGCAGTCCGGCGGGGAGCGCGCGCTCGCCACCGCGCTCTACCTGTTGGCGTTGCAAGCGCTCACATCCGTGCCTTTTCGGTTAGCATGCCTTTACATGTCGTTCTCCCCCTCAACTGGGGATTGTAAAATCCCCAGTAACCCTAAACAACAATGGCTGCCGTTCACTGGGGTCACAAGATGGCGGGCCCAAGATGGCGGGCACTCACAGCGGTCGTTCGCGCGCTTTTGGCTCGCCTTACATCTTTGACTTCTCAGAACCACTAAAGATTGGGTGTGTTCCAGACACACAGCTGTATTGCCATTTAAACAACCAAATTTGTTCATAGAAAAACGCCCCTAATCATAGCACTTTATATTCTCTTTAGCTAAAAGTTGGAGATATTTTTAATCTGTCAATTTTGAGGTTAATGTAAATTAAATCTAATCTGATACTGAAATATAAAGATTAAAAAATCAATAACAAAACTTGAATGACAGTATTTACAGACAAGCCATGGAAACAAAATTATAAATAGTATTTTATGAAACTGTTTCATAGAAAGGGTACTTAAAAACGAGTTTTTTGACAAATGCATTGCACCCTCCTTGGTCCAGCTGAAGTTGTATCTTAATGGTAAAAAAGTTATGTTATGATACAGTTGTCCATAGAAGAATATCACCTTGTACCAACCGTGTTAGTCAGATCTATGGGTGCGATTATTGTGACGCAAAGTGTATTACATCGAGTTTCTCTTTATAATTTCCAGGTGCGTGGACGAAATAAACCAGGGCATGGATCCTATTAATGAACGCAAGATGTTCCAGCTGCTAGTCAAAGTCACCACTGAGTGCGACAACGCTCAGTACTTCCTTTTGACGCCTAAGGTCTGTTTATCTTTCATTTCTGTGCAGTTGTCTATTCTCAAATAAAATAAATTTCTAAGACTTTTATCAAATAATTGGCTTAGGCTTAGCACTCAACTGAGCCCTCGGTTTTTTTTTCACACTCATACCCCCGCACTAGGATACCCTGTGTCGCGGGAGGCATAGACACACACAATCACAATACACAAACATCCAAGACCCAAGAACAAACATCTTTGTTCATCACAGAAATGTTTGCCCCGGCCGGGATTCGAACCCGGGGTCGCGGTTCCAAAGTCAGTGTCGCTGATCATTGACCCACGACGACTGTCAAGACGACAATCTATATAAGAGGTTATCAAAGTTATTTCGTCTACCGTCCACTTAAGACTTTTTTTTTTAAGCGCCCCCATTTTGTTTACATTATTACATCCTTAAAGCAGAATTATATTCATTACTTGTGTGCTGTACACAGTTACTTTAGCTTAGATGGCAAATTGACAGGACGGTAGCCTGTAGTCGTGGGTTCAAATTCCACTAGTAGCCGAATTTTTTCCTTCAAATAATTACATTGAATATATTATTTCAATTTGATTCCGAACACATTCCACCAGTACTACTTCTGCCAAGTCACTATATCAATTTGTGAACTACCGTTATGCCGTAGATATGATAACGATGTTACGTTCACCGGCAGCTTTTTTTTTTTTTTTTTAAAGAATATAAGCTTGCGTTTGACCACTGTCTCACCTGATGTTAAGCGACGACGCAGTCTAAGGTGGAGCACGCAAACTTAGAAGGAACCTATTCACTCGCGACTTAAAGACTCCGGGGTTGAGCTAAGCCCAGGGCGGGAATCGAACCTGCGGTGCGTGAGCAAGGCAGACAGCCGGCCCTGACATCGCTAGGCTATCATAGCTTAAAAAAATATATGCAAATACTTGTTATATAAAATAAGGGTAGGGTGCCTTCGTTTGATACGATATCAACTGTAATGTTGGTCTATCAGTCCTATTAATTAATTGTTCATACAATTAAAGGTAGATGGCGCTGATAACATCCCCCGCAGATGTTAATAAGGAAGGAAGTAATTCGGCCCTAGTGGCATGGGCTGCTATAGCTTAGTTGGACAGAGCGACAGGACGGTATTCTGTAGTCATGGGTTCAAGTCCCACTAGCAGCCGAATTTTTTCCTTCAAATATTTGAACATAAGTTCTTCCTAGCATATGGTTAATGCGATACACAATAAAAACTCTTAATGTCTGTTTTCAGCTGTTAACCAATTTGGAGTACAATGAGAAGATGATGGTCCTCACAATAATGAACGGGAAGAAAATAATGAATTATAGAAGATGGAAAATACAGGAGTTTGTGGAGAGAGGTCACGCTTACAGTTCGTGAAACGCAGGCTACTCGCCTGATAGTGAGCGCCATGACAATTTGTAAAGTGAATATCGTGTGTTTATATTATAATAATAATAATAATATGGGACAACATTCACACAAGGTCTTCAGGTCCCAAACTAGGCAGAGCCTGTACTATGGTAACCTGCTGACTGATATATATACTTATATACATATACACACCCAAACACAGGTCAAACAGATATGTTCATACACACAAATGTTTGACCTGTCCGGGAATCGAACCCGGGACCAGCGGCTCAGAATGCAGAGTGCTACCAACTGCGCCAACCGGCCAGTCCATGTATTTATACCAGTGTTGTTTTTATTTGTATATTTATAAGACGTTGAGAATGTTGATATCGCTGGCTAAATTTTCAAACTTCGTAACTCACAATTTTTGAATATGTTTTTTAATTACGTCTAGTGTAAAATGTAACGACACGATAGAATCACTTGAATCTCCTAAATATATTTCGTTTTTTTAGCTATTTAAATGTAAATAAAGCTGTTTCTCTATGTTTTTATTGATAGTTATATAAAAAAATAGTTTTTTTCTTCCTCCTGTAAAATTTGAACAAATGGAAATACGGACTTTGAACACTAAGCCAGCGGTATATATGATAACCAATGGTTTCAAAAAACTTCTACTGAACCCAATGGTGAATCTAAGCTACCTACTCGAACGTAGGACTTGAACCTACGACTACAGAATACCGTTTCTCTTTGTTTCTTCTTCATTACTGAACTAGAGTTCCGCCTAGCATGTTTAAAGGCAATTACACTAATATTACAAAGGCGAAAGTTTGTTTGTATGTTTGTTACCCCTTCACGCTCATACGGCTGAACGCATTCGCATGAAGTTCTGAATGAACATAGCTTATACCCAGGATTATTGCTGGGTATAAGCTATCATATCACATACACACACATGGACTATTTCTTGTCCTGGAAAAGTATAGTTCCAGTAGAATAATTGAGGTAGCGGGTTATGTAGTCCACGCGACTCAAACGGTGCGGGCAACTACTAAACTTTATAATCCTTCGTGTCGAAAAAATCGGCATTGCAATTCAACGGGGCAATGCTGATAGCATTCTGGGCACGCGGATAACTGTGAGCGGGTTAGAGAATTTGATTTATCTATAGGTTTGCAACAGCCAGTGGATTGCTCAAATGTTATTGTAGTTGCAGTATTGTAATTAGTTATTAGTATTCTAATAAAAGTAGTACAATGGCTCGATGTTTCCCAATTGAAATATCGGTCGAACAAAGAGTTTTGGTTCTTTGAGGTAGATGGCGCTAGTAAAAACGTTCCAGTACGCTGAAAAATTAATTCAGAGTGAGAAAAGATTGATAGAACAGACTGGAGTACTATTCTAGGCCGGTACCACCACGGCCGTGTGTGGCCAGTGTGAGGTTCATCATCATCATCATCGTCTCAGCCATAGGACGTCCACTGCTGGACAAAGGCCTCCCCCATGGATTTCCACAAGGACCGGTTGGAAGCGGCCCGCATCCAGCCCTTGCCTGCGATCTTAGTCAAGTCGTCGGTCCACCTGGTCGGTGGCCGTCCTATGGTGCGCTTGCCAGTCCGTGGTCTCCATTCGAGAACCTTTCGGCCCCAACGGCCATCGGTTCTTCGAACTATATGCCCTGCCCACTGCCACTTCAACTTGCTAATCCGCTGGGCTATATCGGTGACTTTCGTTCTTCTACGCATCTCCTCATTTCTGATTCAATCACGTAGAGAAACCCCGAGCATAGCCCTCTCCATAGTTCGTTGTGCGACTCTGAGTCTGAGGTTGATGAGAATGAACTCTTCCGAGCCACTATCAATTGGACGCATGCATTTTAGGTTTAATATTTTATGTCACAATGTTTTTATGTATCAATAACATTAAGTTTTTGTAATAAGAACTCTCTTGTTTCAGTGATTTACAACTTATGAGATTATGTTTTAAATAAGGTTTTTAGATTGTTAGATTGTACTTTGCTGTGGTTTAGACCAAAAATAAATACTCTTAAGGTTTTTTTTTGAAATAACAGTGTTAGTTTCTAAATAATATTAAGAGTAGCTGTTGTAAGTTTTGAAACTGGGCAAGGCCACTAATTATCAGGGTATTTACCATGTATTTTTATATCATTGTGCGATATTACGGCAGTGCATGAGTCTTAACGTGTAAGTTAAATATTGAAAATTCTAAAATATTTGATTTGATTTGTGGATAATGGTAGTCATTCGCTCATTCAACTGAAGTAAACTAAAATTTTCGAAAACAAATAAGTTCTTATACGGTTACGATAAAGTCTAAATTAGTATGAGAGTTATCAGTAACGATTTTTCGACGTTAATTAACACTAAAATTAAATGTCATTATAAAAAAAAAAATTGGTTGTCTGTAAAGTCGGTTTACGGACGATAGATTTACGTGATAACGTCATAATCATTTATGACTTTGACTTTGATTTTGACTTTGATTATTTTATGTAATACAAAACTCAGGTGGAACGTTACGCGGAACGTTACTATTTTTCATGAGTGTTGCTGGTATTCATCAATTTATATAACGTTATCACGTCAAAATTGCGGGTAGTTTTAGCTAAATTAAGTCGCCACTTATTTGGTGTCTAATAAAACTACCTCCGACTGGCCAGCAATGGAATAAAACTCGTCTAATATTAGCGTTGTATGGAGTTATACTAATTTGAATTTTAACGTAAATAGAATACGATCTATTTCATTTTGAACAATTTTAGTTAATTTTATCTAATTCCTGTGATTTCTGTTAGAAATAGGGCCATTATATAATGACTTTGTTTTTATTGCGTCTTTTGGACACCGCTGTTTCAGTGTCAATAAGGTTTGTTGAAAAACGGTGATCATGAAAATAAGCCTATTTGTTATTCCAGGGTATAAGCTATTTCTATTTTTATCATGCCATGTTTAATCCAAATCCATTCAGCCGTTAAGGCGTGACAATTTATACATACAAACTTACGTGTTTATACTATTAGTATGATTGTTAAGTAGAATATTCAATAAAATTTTACTCCTAGAAATTCCTATTGTTAAGATTTATTCCTCCTAAATTAAGGGGAAAAGACTCCAAGTTTCCATTTTATTACCTAAGCACACTTCAATCCATCTTCTAATTCTACATTTGGATCACTGATGAGAGTATAGTTAGATAAATTTAGATTAGTTTCTGAGATAAATAGTTTCTGAAATGTACAGCTTACAGCTGTACACTTTTGCCACTTGTCCCTCAAATGAGATTTAAAGAAATTGTCCACCTCCACCATCCTCAGCCATATTCAGTAGATTGTCTAGATTTAGATATATACGTGACAGATAATGGTAATTATTCCTGGTAATCACTCAAACTAGTAAAAAAATTGGTTGTCTGTAAAGTCGGTTTACGAACGATTTGACTTTGACTTTGATTATTTTATGTAATACAAAACTCAGGTGGAAGGTTACGCGGAACGTTACTATTTTTCATGAGTGTTGCTGGTATTCATCAATTTATAAAACGTTATCACGTCAAAAAATATCTCTTATTTTATTAACGCTAAAGTTCAAATTCTTATAACTTTTTACAACGGTATCACCAATATTTGAAGAGTTTTATTCAATTGCAAAAACAACCCTTATTTTAATAAAAAGTTGTACTAATTTTCGTTTTGTCATTCGTAAGTGGCAAATTAATTTGGACTTTATTGCAACAGTATAAACTTTAGATCAACAAAATTTTAATTACTTTAATTTCTATTTACCAATCACGTCTTGTTAATATCTCGAGCCTGATTCCATTCAAGCATTCTACAAGCGTTAACGAGAGAAAACATAGAATGTATTTATAACGAGAAAGAATATAAAGCGCTAGCGGTCAGAGGAATAGAATCGATGCATCTTGTCCAGGTCCTCTGTTATGGACTTTTTCCGCCTTCTATCAATGTGATTATTATATACTTACTAAGTATTATGTCCTAACAATTAATATGTAAATACTGCGTGAGATAAGATGAACGCAGCTATAACGCCTACCTCATGTTAATACTTATAGTTTTACTATAACCCACCTCTATTGGTACAAAGTGTATTTGTAAGTTCGTTTTAGATATTATTATATTATAGATTTATTTATATATTAACATTCACACAAGGTCTTCAGGTCCCAAACTAGGCAGAGCCTGTGCTATGGTAACCTGATGACTGATATATACTTATATACATATACACACTCAGACACAGGTCAAACAGACATGTTCATACACACAAATGTTTGACCTGCCTGGGAATCGAACCCGGGACCACGGGTCAGAAGGCAGAGTGCTACTAACTGCGCCAACCGGCCAGCCAAGATTAGATATATTATTATCTTTTAATTTATATTTGTATGTGTTTCTCGTCACGTCAGTGTCATATAAAATAAAAAAATTGGTTGCCTGTAAAGTCGGTATACGGGCGAAAGTTTTACGTGACAACGACTTTGAGTGCCTTTCACTTTTTATGTCTGTCTCTCTCGCTCTTAGGCGGGCTGACCATGCCCGAGTGGAAGGGACGCGCGCCTCTCACTCGCTCTCATTGTGAGCGCATAACGTGAGCGGAGCGTAACGCAGTTTCTTGAAGTGTCACCCGGCAAACCAATTTATAAGACGTTGTCACGTCAAAACATCTATGATTATATATAATTGTTTTTAACATAAACCAAGTGTCTAATGTGAGGATTTCAACGATATCTATACAGAGTTTTATGGTTTATTGCATTAACAACATGCTAGGCGGGTTACGTGCTGAGGCTCGAGCTCGCCGCCTGGCACGATCATAACTCCCAGATGAAGAACTGCAAATAAGTTCGAAACTGGTCGGAGAGTAATTTTCCAGTGTTTACCACGTGAGTCCTAGTCGGTTTGTTACATTACAATTATGCTAGGCGGGACTTATGTTCAAAATATTTGAAGGAAAAATTCGGCTGCTAGTGTTTTTCCTTCAAATATTTTGAACATAAGTCCCGCCTAGCATGTTGTTAATGCAATAAACCATAAAACTCTTGAGATAGGGGTATGGTGCCTTCGTTTGATACGATATCAACTGTAATGTTGGTCTATCATTCCTATTAATTAATTGTTCATACAATTATAGGCAGATGGCGCTAATAACAACATCCCCTCAGATGTTAAGAGGGAGGATGTAATTCGGCTCTAGTGGTACTGGCTGCTATAGCTTAGTTGGACAAAGCGACAGGACAGTATTCTGTAGTCGTAGGTTCAAGTCCCACTAGCAGCTGAATTTTTTCCTTCAGATATTTGATGATTTCTATATAGTATATAGTGTTATTTAGAAGTAAAACGTCCTCAAAAGAAGTAAAAAAAAATACTATCGTTTACTTATTTGCGAAAGCGACAGAAGAGTTTTCTCGAATTGTGGTATCAAATACCGCTGGTGCGGACGTTATTAATATTAAAATGTTACCTTTTTATTTTTTTATCACACTAACCCCCGCACTAGGATTCCCTGTATCGCGGGAGGCATTTATTTATTATTACAAAAAATGTACACAATATTACAGTTAAACATGGACACAAAATCACAGCACACAAACATGCAAGACCTAGGACAGACATTTACACTCATCGCACAAATGTTTGGCTCTGCCGGGATTCGAACCCTGGGTCCCGGAGACACAGAAGTCATGTCACTGACACTAACCACTGCGCCATGGCGACCGTCTACGTTGCTTCAGAACAATTATTTTCACATATACTGGTGACCACACCTCAACTAATCTTAGGTGGTAACATTATGATGAAAGTATTTGATTGAATATTGTCTGTAGGGATTTCAAATGTATCCCAAATCTGCGTATGCTTATTTATGATTAAAATATTTTAAAAAAAGTGGTATTACCATCGTCTTGTGCAGTTCATAAAGGTTTTCAATATTTCCGCACCATTGCAAGCGTAAATCAACCAGGTTAACTAAAATATAAACTGCAGTAAATAAAATTCGACAGTAAGTGCTTGTTCAGACATAGCGTACACGGGAATCGTGCGGCGCCCGCGCGGTTCTATTACTATGGAGATCTCCAAACCGCGCGGATATCGCCGTGTCTGAACAAGCACTTACTGTCTAATTTTTTCTGTCTGAATTTTATCGGGTCGATTATCCATACTCGCACTGCTGGTGGATAATTTACAACCTATGTTGGATTGGACACAAAACTACATTATTTTTTAAGATTTCCGTCATTTTATCGACACTTTTCGTATACTTTATAGATCTAGCGATCGACCAATATCTCACTTGAGGGTCTGTGACGATGTGGTCGAAAATGTAATCACGCTAAACAGAACGTTTACTGGCTCTTAAGAACTGCTGCCTGAACATACTATGTGTTTGGTGACAGTTTTTCAACCTTCATGGTGGTGGCTAGCCAGGCGGGTACTCGAAAGTACCCTCTAACACCATGCTGGGAATTTGATAACGGTGTACGTTCACTGTCCGTCAATTTGACGGTCGACGCTCCCATCGCTTCATCTAATAAACTTATTTGATTTGAACAACAATACCAAAAATCAACTCTACGTAATGCAATAAATCAGATTTTTTGTGGTTGTATTTTATAGGTACTTTGCGATGGCATCTCAGACAAAACTGTACAGGTTAACGTTTTATTATCTGTGTTATTTTAACTACGTATAATTCATTTAATGAATTATTTTATAGTTTAGTGTGTATTATTTTTAGTGGCTCTTGTGATCAATAAATATTGTTTCTTATGAAAAATACCTTTATTTTGCACTCCTGGATCATAGAATAAATATGTAATAAGTAAATAAAAATGACGCGCGACATCTTAGACCGCGTCATCACTCAACATCAGATGAGACAGGTATAAGGCTTTTTTGACGTGATAACGTTTTATAAATTGATGAATGCCAAAATGAAAAATAGTAACGGTAACATTCCGCGTAACGTTCCACCTGAGTTTTATCTAGATCTAGATAATATAATCAAAGTCAAAGTCAAAGTCAAAAGTCAAAAGTCAAATGTCAAATGCCAAATGTCAAATGCCAAATGCCAAATGTCAAATTTCAAATGACAAATGTCAAATGTCAATGTCAATGTCAAAGTCAGTCAAAGTCATACATGATTATGTCGTTATCACGTAAATCTATCGTCTGTAAACCGACTTTACAGACAACCAATTTTTATCAGATCGATGCGACGCGTGACCAGAATGCTGCTACATATTTGGCTCAACGAATCAGCATTGCAATTCATTATGGAAATACTGCTAGCATTCTGGGCACGCTGCCAGCCGGTAGCGGGTTAGAACATTTGAGTTATCTATCGGCTGTCAATAGCTGGTGGATTGAACAAATGTGTTTGTAGTAGCTGTAGTATCATCATCGCAGCCATAAGATGTCCACAGCTGTACATATGTCTCCACATATAGAAAGAAAGAAAGAAAGAAATACGTTTATTCGTGACATAGGCAACACCACAACAGTAAAAAAATATATATAAGAACACACAGTTATATTAAGAACATATAAATACATACAAGTAATAACATATAGCTTTAACTAAATCTATGTTAAAGCTATATGTTAGGGAAGATTTACCTATACTCGCCACGCTTGGCAGGCGGGTTGGCGAGCGCAGTATGGTTTCCTATCCTCAGAAGGTGCTGCTGCCCACCTCCTGGTACGTGATCCCTTAGCCGACTCTTACGGCACCCGCGGGAAGAGATGGGGGAGTACTATTTTAGGCCGGTACCACCACGGCACAAACTAAAGCTGTAGTATTGCAATTATTCGTATTTTATTATAATAAAGGCATCGCCACCTTTAAGAAGACATTACTGACATAACAGACGCTCGCGGGTGTTTACAGGCAGGGGCGAGACAAATCATGGTTAAAATGTATAATTTATTATCAAAATGCTAGAGGTCCTGTATTCAGGGGCCTTATTATCAGCTTTGTAAAAACCATGCAAGTTCCGAGCAGTCCTAAAACCTGGCTTAAACATCCCAGAGACAACAATAATCGTTCACCTTTGAGGATATCAATGTTCAAACCGTTCACCTAAAGGAGCGTGATGCCGTGGTGATGGTATGATTTCACACTAAGCGGTTTAAGTCATGTTTTAGAACTGCTCGGAACTTGCATGGATTTTACAAATCTGATTGTAAGGCCCCTGGTCTTCCGTTCTGTGCATTTCTCCTTTCTCAAACTAAATAAATTTCTAAGACTTGTATCAAATAATTGGTTTAAGCTTAGCGCTCAACTGAGCCCTCGGTTTATTTATATAAGAGATTATCAACGTTATTTCGTCTACCGTCCACTAAAGATTAATTATTTTTTAAGCGCCCCCATTTTGTTTACATTATCATATCTTTAGAGCAGAATGACATTCATTACTTTACTACGTTTCATTTTAGTGTGCTGTACACAGCTACTATAGCTTAGATGGCAAATTGACAGGACGGTAGCCTGTAGTCGTGGGTTCAAATTCCACTAGTAGCCGAATTTTTTCCTTCAAATAATTTGATTGAATATATTATTTCAATTTGATTCCGAACACATTCCCCCAGTACTACTTCTGCCAAGTCACCATATCATGGTTTTTACAAAGCTGATAGTAAGGCCCCAGTCCTTTCTCTAACCACATCTTCTGCCATCTTTTTTTTTTTTTTACATATAAGTTTGCGTTTGACAACTGTCTCACCTGATGTTAAGTGATGACGTTGTCTAGGATTTAGCACGCACACCTACAAGGTACCTATTCACTCGCGACTTCAAGACTCCAGGATTGTACATATCGGGAAACACAGACTCGGGCAACGAGTTCCATTCCTTGACAGTACGCATTAAGAAAGTGGAAGCAAAACGCTTCGTACGTATAGGTGGTATATCTACCATATAGTGATGGCGAATTGCCATACGTCGAGTCGACCGATGATAGAAAGGGGATGGTGGAATCAGATTGTATAATTTCAGTGCACATTCTCCGAAATGCACCCGATAGAAAACCGATAGGCTTGCTACTCTACGCCGGTGCTTCAGGCTCTGAAGCCTACGTTCCTTTTGGCTTGTCTCTCGATTGACTCCAGAGCTTCTAGTTGGTATTTGGCTGAGCATCTGTTCGCAATAGACTTCCGTGTTCCATGCACTAGTAGTGCGCGCGAAAATGCAAACCTACATTGAACAAATGCCGCCCGCGGTGTACCCTCGCATTGCACGCAGTCTTACGTCAGGCCTGACGTACACACTCGCTTAACAGTTTTCATACAAAAACTGTGCATTTATAACAATAACATAAATTAGCGTTTGGAAAATATAATTGCGTAAAACCCATTCACAATGCTTAAGACAAAGGAGTATATCTAACTTCTAGCAATGTAATTAATTAGTGAAACACAATTAAATGTTTTTAGAGAGTGTGCGAAGTGTTGTTACATTAACAACATTGCCGCAGATTTGTGTGGGTGGCTGGGGTGTAATTAATAATTAAAACTTAAATTTGTTTTCATCTTATACACAATATTTTTAACGACCACGTACTTAGATATACAGTTTTATTTTGACGTGATAACGTTTTATAAATTGATGAATACCAGCAACACTCATGTGAAAAAGTAACGTTCCACCTGAGTTTTGTATTACATAAAATAATCAGTCAAAGTCAAAGTCAAGGTCAAAGTCAAAGTGACGGTCAAGGTCAAAGTCATAAATGATTATGACGTTATCACGTAAATCTATCGTCCGTAAACCGACTTTACAGACAACCAATTTTTTTTCTTGTGTGGCCGAGCTGCGCCCGTTAAGTACCTGCAGGATTATCCATTACTCACCAGACTCCCTATGTCGCTGTTTTCCTAGTACAGTACTAGGCGAAACGTGAGCCCTGATCAGTGCCGTTCTCAGGGGTGTTGGGTTTACAGAGGTCATGACATGAGGAACCTGGCGGACGCCCCCTATCCCCAAAAATCTTTCCGCCCCTGTGATTGATCTATCAAAACACAGCTCGAAGCACTAAATGATATGGGTTGAATTCGGTATACAGATAGATACAATGATGTTTTACTAAAGATGACGTATATACTGCGCGGTGCTCAGATTTTATTCCTTTACGATATAAACATGCTTACTGCGACAGATAATACGGTACAAATAATATAGAAAACGTATATGTTTAGACTTGCGCTTGAAATACACGTCGCAATGAAAATTACTACAATTAACTTAATTTTGCCGCCTCAGTTTCCGCGCGCTTGTGCGACATCTACTTACCTCATATAAACATATAATATCATTGGATAGATAGGCTATTATAGCGTAGGCGTAAGTATTACATTGTACCCTTGACCACCTTATGTACACAGTTATATACAATAAATATATTCTGTATTCTGTATATATTCTGCATCTGTTCAGTCCCCTGATTCAGAAACTCACGATTGATAAATAACCGTATCGATTCGTTACGATATTGTTCATACAATAAAATTTATTACATTGAAGTTTTTTAATTCACACATATTTCGTAAATTAAATAGAATACTTATTCTAATGCAACTAGTGGAGCGGCAAGCCATAAAAATTGCAAATCTCGGATCCAAGTCCAGTCAATGAACTTCATAAAATCTGTTGGACTGCATTGTTAAAAATTAAAAAAATATATTATGAAATCTTGATTACAACAATTTACTGAAACATGAGAGGGACGAGAGAGAAAAAATGTTCCGAGCAAAGATTTCAAGGTTATACCTAAGAAATAATATTTGCATAGTAAGTTAGGTTAACTACCTAACTCGTAAGTACACTAAGTATTCCACATTATTTAGATTTATATGATTAGATAGATAGATAGATAGAGATAGATAGATGATTAGATATATGATTAGATTTAACTACAGCTTAATTTACGTACGTACCTATATTAGTCGAAACCGATCGGGATACCCACTCGACTAATAAAATAAGTAAGTTAAGCGGTAGTTAAATCTAATATATTCATATTTCGCAAAAAAACGAGTTATAACAAAAAAAAATATAAACTCTGTATAAATTATGACATTATTGTTCATTGTTGTCGTCATCGATTCCATTGATATGGAGTGTATAGGTGACGTATTAGTGCAGCTGTCACCATTGCATACTTACTAAATTGAAAGTTTCAAAAACACACTTGTTTTGTAATGTTGTTAATGTATAATAATTAACTTTTGTTGCACTAACTGCATAAAACAAATATACATAAATAGCAAATAAATAAAAATTAGAAATGTTTTTTCAAAACACTAAAATAGCCTAGCTAGTTGCAACGTGTAACAAATCTGTTAGGGACCGCGTCAAGTGCTGCTGTTGTCCTGTCTATAATTCCCCCCACCCCTCACTTTTATATAACTTTAAATTAATAATGCTGTTGTGCACTTATGTATGAGAAAAAAAGTTAAACTCGCGTCAGGACATGTGTCACTGATCACAAAGTTCGTCAGGCGCGTGACGTCATCGAATTCATAAGACGGATGGAGCGTAGACCGCGCCGCCGGCGACGCGGCGTAGGAGAGGAAGTAATATCTCCCTCTCTTTCTACCGTGCGGCGAAAATATATGACTGCTCCTGTTGTTTCGTTTAAGCTTCGCAAAGCGATGTAAAATAATTTTAATAAGTAGTTCTGAAGTGTTATTTTTTTTTTGTAATATAAATTGTCATCTTTGTGTACGATAGTGCAATAAACGAATATAGTCTTTTACCACATAAATGATAGTACTTTAATAAAGTTTTACCTACATGTATGGTAATATAATGCAAAATACATAATAAAAAAATTAAAATTAATAGAAGTTAACATCATAAATTTAACAAGGTGAACACTAACTTAAATATCTTTGTAGGTACTAAAGCATCTGAAACTGCGCAAATTCTTTTAACAAAAACATGTTTTTGTAGACGGAGAATGCTCTGCCTGCCGTCGTACTCGTACAGTGCAAACTATATATTATTATGTATTTCGTGATTATTGTAGGTACTTTTGGTGAAAGATTAAGTACTACTGGGAAGAATTCGTTCTTGTTATCTCTCTAATAATGACTAGAATATGATTGAAGGATTTCTGGAGCTTTGCCTCTCACACCGTAGCTTTCGTTCATAAGTAAAATACTGAGGGTTAACATGGTCAAAGGCTTAGAGTGGGGTTCACCAAAATTTAAACGTCCGATTTTCCGAGTAGCCTTAGTTGGTTATCTACAAAGATTTTAAATCTCTCATAGAATGCTTCTAGGTTATACAGATTTTTTTGACGTGATAACGTTTTATAAATTGATGAATACCAGCAACACTCATGGAAAATAGTAACGTTCCGCGTAACGTTCCACCTGAGTTTTGTATTACATAAAATAATCAGTCAAAGTCGAAGTGGAAGTGGAAGTGGAAGTCGAGGTCGAAGTCGAAGTCGAAGTCGAAGTCGAAGTGGAAGTCGAAGTGGAAGTCGAAGTGGAAGTCGAAGTGGAAGTCAAAGTCGAAGTCAAAGTCATAAATGATTATGACGTTATCACGTAAATCTATCGTCAGTAAACCGACTTTGCAGACAACCAATTTTTTTTTTTGCCAATATTAGAATAAGAGCAATAGGCCTAGGTATTATATGCTATGCCTCTTCCGATTGAAACCTTCGAAATAAAAATAGCGGAATTGAAGTTGGAACTGGGGTGGTGGGGGTGTGCTACCAATCGGAAGTTCCGATAGATCGGAGTCTCTCTATGATACTTCATTCAGTAACATCAACACACAACAGCTTTAGAACAAAAAAAAAAAAATTAGACATCTATTATTTCCAAAAAATCAATTTCTTTTGTTTTATTAAATTTTGATCTACCTGGTGTCAATCTCTCAATCAGAGACTCCTATCGTGGCAAATCTTAGGACCGTTTCCGCGACAGAGCCTGCCAAAGAAACATATGTAGGTACACACTCGAAAACATAACCCTCCTTCTGATGCAGTCGGGTGAAAACTTGGTTGTGTTTGTTGTAGACCTGTTTCTGCCACGAACGAGGAAAATCAAAGAAAAAAATACCCTAGTTTCATAAAAGGAGAGTTTGATTTTGATTTAAGTAGCAATGAAAAGTTTATTTTATTGTTATGTTTAATCATTTCGGTAAAATAAATTATTTGTATTTGTGAACTAGTTGTATATTATATTGTATGTGTTGTGTATATATATAATATATATATATATATATATATATATATAATATATATATATATATATATATATATATATATATATATAGAATACTTTGGTATTAGCTTTAAGACCCATATGCCTTGGTATCAATAAATTTTATTCTTCATTTCATTTAATGGAACTCTGTTTTTGGCACAATAAAAACATAACTTTAGAGGCTAAATACCTATTGTGAGAAGTACATTGTGAGAAACCCCTTTGTTTTAAATAGATTTATGCGATTAGAAATCTGTATTCTAAAGTAAAATTAACGTCATTAACGCTGTGGCCATGATGAACGCCTCACCGCATGCAAAACAAGTGAGTTTAACTTACTAATAAAAAATATTTGAAGTTCCATTGCTCATTTTATCATCATTTAATTCATTATTATGTACTGTTTTTAGAGTGCTCGTAGTGGTGTATATAGTTGGACTCTTTTTCTACACTTCACTTGTGAGGGTTACAGTGAAAAGTTTAGTTTTAGTTCAGTCAATGCTGTAGTGTAAAAATTCACAGGAATGTTTGAAAAAAGCTAAAAATTAGAATGACAGTTGAAAACATGTTGCAGAAACGCAAATGGTCATAGGGATGCGTGGTGATACAAACATTGTCAAAATTATTAATGTCATAGGAAGCTTGAGAGCGTAGAAACAGACGGAAGCGTCCCTCTATGCTAGAGAGTAACAAAAAGGTGACTAGCATAGTTGTAGCAGGTGGACAGACGACCTGACTAAGATCGCAGGCACGGGCTGGATGTGGACCGCTTCCAACAGGTCCTTATGGAAATCAATGGGAGGCCTATGTCCAGCAGTGGACGCCCTATGGCTGAGATAATATAATAATAATAAGTTCTTTATGTTCCCACATAAAATCCTTAACTATTAACACTATATACCATCTATGTAAAGTTTGCATGGCTGTTAAGGTTCTGTGGGAAGAGCAGGAGCCCAAACTAGGTAGGCCCTGTGCAATGGCACTCCTGGCCCTTCCCTCGGAACTTGTTAGCGTATACATTTATACATGTATATTATAGTATAATGATAGTTGTCATAGCTTGTCGTGAAGAGGCATGAAAATCTTGGGAAAAGTAATAATGTAGAGAAAAAAGAAAAAAGACCGGAGAATATCGATGGACGTTTTAAAAGTAATAATGCTGTACCGTTCCCGCTTGACCTTGATCAAGTGTAGTAAGACCTTCATTTATGTACATTTGCGAGTAATTTTTTGACCTGTATTTTTAAAAGATTCCGCGATACCATAAAAAACGGTTTTGATAACATTTCAATGAGACCACCTAGGAAGTATACTCTACTACTTTTTTTTATTAGAAAGAAAGAAATTAGATTTATTTGAGACAGTAACAAAAACACTTAAATATTAACAAAAATTAAATATTTGGAACATTCCTAAATAGTGCTTTAAATGACATGTCTCAAATTGGTCCCAACTCAGCGTATGCTAGTTCCAAGTAAACCAGCGCTGGTCTTCCGTTGGAACCATTTACACTCAAACGCCTGCACTAGGTAGCCCTGTGTCACGGGAGGCCTGGATATATTAAGTACTGTAATTTTTAGACTTAAGATACGAAAAATAAAAAAATATTTTTTTACGATTCGAACACATTGTTATTCAATCAAACGGGGCTTAGTCGCGAGAAAAACATTTAGTAATTTATTTACCTCGACGTTTCGACCAAGTTGCATTGGTCGTGGTCACGAGAAGACACGAGGTAAATAAATTACTAAATGTTTTTCTCGCGATTAAGCCCCGTTTGATTTAATAACAATATTATGGACTGTTGAGTTTTCTTGAAGACTACACAGTTCTTGGACGGGTTGGCGTTTCGAATCCCAATCAACATGTGCATTACACACACACACATACTCCATTCGTTTTGAGAAAGGACAAATTTAATTTGAATTTAAAAACACTCGCTCCCTTTACAATAAAACAGTCAAGCTGCACTCACTTGATAATTGTAGTCAATCAATAGAAACTACCGCTTCGGATGCATAACTGATGCGTGAGACTTTTTAACCGACTTGAAAAAAAAGAGGAGATTCTCAAGTCGTCTGTATTGTTTTTAAGTTATTTTTTTATACTGTATAGATCTAGCATTTCTCTCTCTCGCATCTCACCTGATGTTAAGTGATGATGCGGTCTACGATAATTCACGCCTGCCTAGAAGATACCTGTTCACTCGTGACTTGAAGATGTCCAGATTGTATTCATGTGGAAACACTGACTTAGGCAATTAGTTCCACTCGTTAGCTGTACGCACTATGAATGCGGAAGCACAACGCTTAGTGTGACAGAGTGGAACGTCTACCATATATGGATGTCGCATTTTTCATTTTTACATTTTTCGCATTCATCATTCACATGATCACTGACCATCAAGTGATGGTCATGGAGTCATGGATGGATGTCATGTAGTCGAAGATGTTATCGCGCTAGATCTGGAATGCTCACTGTCTCTCAAGGACTGCTGCCTGAACACACTATTTGTTTTGGTGACAGTTTTTCAAACTTGAGAGTGGTAGCTAACTAGGCGGGTATTCGAAAGTACCCTACCACCATGCTGGGAATTTGATAATGGTGTTACCTTCACCGGAAGCTCAAGCTGTTGTTGGGGATCGAACCAGTGTTCTTAAGTTTGACAGGCGACGCTCCCCCCGCTGAGCTATCATCGCTTCGAAATGTAATGCTATGTGATTATGTTTGTTAACTAAGAGTTTTCGAGTGGGTGAACTGATTTTGATGATTTTTTTATTTGAGTGAAACGCTTTTCTTAATAATAAGTGAAGAAAACAGTGAATATATACAATGACAACTTTATTGATCCCGTGAGTACCAATAGGGCTGTAGGTACACCATGATAGTTCATAAGTAACTATTATCAAAATATTGTGCGCATCGTACCGACTTCGACAAGTATTTGACACTTTTGAGTGCCGAGTCGGTTCCAGATTTTAGTAAATTTTTTTTAATATTATTTTTTGTTTTGAAGTAAGCTTCAAAAAGTCATACGCTCACAGATATATTCAAGCGTTCTGGCATGCTATTTTGTTTTAATTCATCATAAGCTTAGATTATTTTTCCAAAATAAAATCCGTTAAACTTTTTTTGTATACCTTTTTTATACTTCCTCTATAAATGTAGGTATAGATATGCTTGAAAACTGTTTATTGCCATTCAAGAATTGTTTGCAAGCAGCTATTCGTAAGTTTACTTTACCTTTATCAATTTCTGTATAATTTTATTGTTACTAAATTATTATCTCTATGTGCATTACAGTTATTGGTGGCGCTATCGCCGCAGCTGGCTGCGTTGTCAGTTGGAGGGTCGGTGGTGTACCCCACTCAGTTGATGCAGCAACTGAAGACTAATGAGAGCACCATCCATTTGGACTTGGATACATCTTCGTGGATAGGTAATATTACCAAAGTAAATCTATATTTTAATAACTAAGCTATAGGGTCAATTTTTAGTTTCGTTCAAATTCCATTTATGATTTAGAGGTGAAGACAAAGTAATTATAGTGTTATCGTGGCGATAACACTATAATTGTTGCACGAGTCAAGATGTAATTTTTTTTTTTTTTTTAATGATATTACCGCCTTGGATACAAGTCCTTTAGCCAAAACTTATTTTATCAGTCAGTGTCAACTTCATTGGCTGTATGTGTGTATTCTATGGACTGGATTCACTATCATCGTTTGTTCAAGATGTAAAAGATATCATATGTTGCCAGTCCATGTAAGACGAAATATCGCAGACATAACGCAACTAGCTAAGATTGCGCAATACCAAGTAGATTCTCCCTATCTCCTTTCTAAGATAAACTTAAAAGTTCCTACAAGGCCCTTGAGACATCACATATTTCTTCATACTCCTAATAGTTCTACTAATTACAGATATAACTCTTTTTTCATACGAACGGCAAATTATCTAAATGGACTGGTCGATTGCCGTCAGTTAGATTTATTCAATTCATCTTTAAATATATTTAACAAAGCTATTATCAGAAACTGGTTCGATGTGTCTCCCTAATTTTATTCATCACTGGTGACTCAAAATTATATTTCTACCATAGAATGTAAGCAATCAAGTAGTAAATAGTTATTTATATGCGGAAGCATATAATTGGTGTTTAGCTACATAATTTAAAGTTGTAAGTAGTTGTGTATCACTGTTTGCTTTCCAAAAAAAGAAAGAAAAAAGAAAAAAAAATCTGCCGCCCGCGTGTCACCCCGCGTTGACTACGGTCTTCTCTTAAGCTCACAGGAAACATACATTTTTATGGGATAAAATGAAACCTCTGTGCTATTACATACTATATCTTTTCTCTATGCTTAAGTGGTCTCCGAGCGTACGGCCGATAGGTCGTGCCGAGCGCTACATGCGCGCCCGTTCATGCAACAACAGCAATTTGCCGAAGCATTGCTGCATGCTTGCACTGGCGCATAAATTGCTAAATTAAGGATTTAAAAACGTTCAATAATCATCTCAGTCATAGGACATCCACTGCTGGCCATAGGCCTCCCCCATTGATTTCCACCAGAACCGGTTGGAAGCGGCCCGCATCCAGCCTTTGCCTGCGATCTTAGTCTAGTCGTCTGTCCACCTAGTCGTTGGCCGACCTATGCTGCGTTTGCTAGTCCGTGGTCTCCACTCGAGAACCTTACGACCCCAACGGCCATCGGTTCTTCGAGCTATGCCCACTGCCACTTTAACTTGCTAATCCGCTGGTCTATGTCGGTGACTTTTGTTCTTGTACGGATCTCCTCATTTCTGATTCGATCGCGTAGAGAAACTCCGAGACTCTTAAAGATATTATTCTTTCTTATTCTTCTTCTTCTTCTCAGCTATGTGCGTCCACTGCTGGACATATGCCTCCCCCATATAGGGGTGGGGGGGATTTGCCAATACTCGCCACGCTTGGCAAGCGGGTTGGCGAGCGCAGTATGATTTCCAATCCTCAGAAGGCGCTGCTGCCCACCTTCTGGTAAGTGGTCCCTTAGCCGACTCTTACGGCACCCGGCGGGAAGAGATGGGGGAGTACTATTCTAGGCCGGTACCACCACGGCATATGTCTTGGCATATTCTTTCTTATAATATGGAGTAATTCGATGCGCAAATCACCGTATCAGTTAATAAAATTAAGTAAAGAAGACTCTCGCACCACATGTAAATATTTAATTATTTAAAATGTAAAACAAATGTTAAGTACACATAATCATTTTAGTGACTTAGGGCTGTACCTACGTGCTACAATTTAAGAGGAGCTGGAAGATTTCATACCAGGTGTTGGGGCAAAACAGTAAATAGCAGAAGTTTGCTATTTTTCTGTTATTTTATTTTTAACCAACTTCAAAAAAGGAGGTTACCCAATTCGACCGTATATATGCTTTTTTATGTGTTTTCACGGAAAACTACGTCGTTTATGAACTGATTTTGATGATTCTTTATTGTTTAATAAAGTATACTTACTTTTTAATTTCATTAAAATCGGACAGGCGGTTTTTGAGTTACACTCCGATGACTAAAAAGTGGTACGCATACCTCGACGATACAATAGTTGCGGGTGAAGACATAAAAGAAAAAATACTCAATGACAATTGATCCCGTGAGGAGCAAAGGTCACTGAAAAAAGGGTAAAATGAGCAAAATATTGTGATGATAAATACTTTTGTAAACTATCATGGTACCGATTTCAACAAGTTATTTCACACTTTTGTGTGTTGAAATCGGTTCCATTTTTTGATAAAAAAACGTTTAATGCCTTAGTTTTAGTAATATGTGTACTTAATTGTGTATATATAAACATACTGCGCTCGCCAACCCGCCTGCCAAGCATGGCGAGTATTGGTAACCCCCCCCCCCCCCCCACATCCTTGTGGAAATCAATGAGGGAGGCCTATGTCCAGCAGTGGACGTTCTATGGCTGAGACGACGACGAATTGTGAATCTAGAGTACGTTAGTAGTACTTAGTGTAAGTAAAAATGTTAATTGAATACATGTGCGACCGACAGGCCCGGATCTTTAGCTACGAGCTTGGCCCCAGTCTCCCCTACAAAATTAAGGTACATTATGCTTACAACAAATGAGAAAATCGCAGTGAACTTTTTAAAATGTACTTTATTTTTTTGTATCTGCTTTCAGCATGCGATTAAATAAAATGCATATTATATAATGACCCCATACGGACTGAAAGCACTCACACTCGACTTCACAAACTTTGTAATATTTTTGGGCATAAATAAGAATATGAATATTTAAAAAAAAAAAACGAATAACAAAATATCTGTATCCAATATTTTGTTAAGTACATTAATTGAGTGGTAAAATAATACTGACATGTGATATGTATAACACAATATACCTATTATTTATTTATTTATTTAAAAATTGGTACAAAAACAGTTAACAAACTATTACTTACAAAACAAAAACAATACACGTAGTAACTATTACATGCTTAGTCCGTTAACCCAAGTATTGTACACAGCTTTTGAAAAATTAAAACATTTTCAATACTTAGCGTCAACTACAAAATAAAAAGTCACTCAAAGATAATTTTGACAATAACATTTGTAAAAGTAAAAAAGTTTTGATGAAATATATCGACCTCAGTGCTGATTTGATTATAAAGCCGGCACATGCGATGTAATGGATTATTAAATGCCAGATTGTTGTTTGAAGGTGGAATACTAAAAAAATACTAAATAATTATTATACATATTTCATTGTTCACCTAAAATTTTTTTCAAATTTCAGGATCCATCTATGGGTTCGCAGGCATCCCAGTGATACTATTACCAATACTTATGGAATGGAAAGGACGGAAGTTTGCTTACGTCATCACTTGCACTTTCATTATCCTCGGGTGGGTGTTATCTCTGGTCGCCGACAGCGCAGCTCTTCTTCTCGTAAGCGAAGCTTTCAGTGGCTTAGGAACAAACAGTCTCTTACCAGTAAGCTGTCTGAGCATGACCGAGATGTTAGCTCCGAGGTACAGATTCCTGTCGATGCAGTTATTTGGCATCAGTCAGGCTACAGGCATGGCGACTGTCGGAATCCTGGGAAGATTTATCCATTTCAAAACGATCAGTCTCATAATGCTTGTACCGATAATTCTTGCTATAGGTATTTCATTCATATGGCCCGAATCGCCTCCTTGGCTCGCGTGTAAAGGCAAATTCTTCAAATGTGAACAAGCATTTATCTGGTTGAGGGGAGCGGATGACGTATCAAAGACAGAGTTGAAACAATTGATTAGCGCTCAGAGAGAAAATTTGTCCGTAACCAAGCACAAACAAAAGGCAACAATACACAGTGTATGGAATATGATAACGAGCAGAGATTTCTATCTGCCGAGTTTACACATATTTGTTCTACTTAATTTGTTGTATGGAAGCGGCGGAGACGTCATTATGGTGTACTTTTTCGAGTTGGTGGAAAAATCATCGCAGAACCCGGACGCGGTTTTCTACGCTGGCATCGCGATGTACACGATAATATTGTTAGGAGCTATCGTTACAAACTTTACTGTCAGATGGTTTGAAAACAAAACCGTTTTGTTGATGAGTGCATCAGGGGTTATTATAAGCTTGATTTGCGCCAGCGTTGTTACTTATCTGCAGAGCATCGGGACATTAGCTACTGACTCGTTATTATGCATGTACTGTTTAATTATCTACATGATCTTCAACTGTTTGGGTCTCAACAGCATAGTGTTTTATATCGGAGCTGAATTAATGCCCGTCAAGCATAGAAGTATCGGCGGAGCTTTCTATATCATCACGAACGGGGGACTGTATGCTTTGACGTTAAAGATATCTCCATATTTCATTGAGCACATCGGCATGTGGGGGACGTTCTCGATTTTCACCATCAATGGTATATTGTGTGCTCTGTTTGTATGGAAGTATGTGCCGGAAACAAAAGGGAAAACGTTACAAGAATTAGAAGACTTCTACATGTATGGACGTTCTATCAAGAGAGTTGTGGATGTAGACTCATTGGATCCTATGAACGATATAATCGAATGTTAAAATATTGTGTTGAAACTATAATAATCATTGTAATATTGTGCTTCCAAGAAAAAACGTGTGGCACGCGGGGACTGCCGCGGTAAAGCTATTGCATAGCATTTTTTATCAACTTATGCAATTAATATATTAATAACTTATGCAGTAACGCCGATACAACCAATGCCACCTAGAGGCTAGTTGCTGAACTAAACAGACAAGCGTGATATTTCAAAAAAGTCATTAAAAGTTCTGCTATTCATCGATAGATGGCAAAACTAAAAAGTATCACCGCTGTGCCGGTCGGAGTGGGGGCTGTTAGGTTATTTTCGTCACGGAATTTCTGGATTCGGTCTCCACGCTCAAGGCCCGCGATAGAAGCTATGCAATAGCTCAAAGCTGCGTGATTGGAAACTCTTCCAGAATTTAAATTATTGTAATGAATCTTCATTAGATTACAATAAAATATAATAAACAGTGTTTATTTCACTAAGTCATCATTATCCTTCACCATTTCACATTCTACTGCTGTTTGGTTTTATTCCTCTTACACTGTACCTACTTCACATATAATTAGTAAACAAGGTTTTTTTTAAAAAAAAATTCTACACACAGACCCCCGCACTAGGATTCCCTGTATCGCGAGAGGCATGGACACACACAATCACAGCACACGAACAACCAAGACCCGGGACAAACATCTATACTCATCGCACAAATGATTGCCCCTACCGGGATTCGAATCCAGGGATACAGAAGTCATGTCACTTACCACTTCAACTTACCACCGTCAACTTACCACTGCGCCACGGCGACCGTCACGTCACGGTTTGCTGGTTTTGAATAAAATCAAAAACTTTTCGGCCAATTCTCAAATGTTTTTTACCAATATAAGGCTTCATTGTAGAGTAAGATAGGTTATAAGATAAATTGTCTAGTAGAGTATTAATGGCCCATATCCTTATCATCGCCTAATAAAAACGCTTAGGTCTCTACATATCTTACAATATCCAAAGCTGAAGGCAAAGCCAATAGAAGACCATAGATCGTCGAGTGGTCACCAATTCAGATGAGACACGACCTTCAGGTATGTACATTAAGACTAAAAGAAGAGCCACCACCAAGCATGGTAGGTAGTTCTTGACGTCCATATTCAAACAATGTCGAAATTCGAATGTTTTCAAAAAAAATGTACCGTAACATGGAACCGACTTTAACACTCAAAAGTGTGAAATAACTTGAAGTAGATACCATGATAGTTCAAAAGTAAGTATTATCAAAATATTGTGCTCATGGTACCGAGTTCGACCAGTTATTTCACACTTGTGAACGTTGAAGTCGTTTCCATTTTTAGGTATTTTTTTTATTTCACCCTTTTCAGTGACCATTGCTACTCACGGGATCAAATGTCATTGTGTATGTTCACCGATTTTTTCACCCACAACTATATCATCGACGTATGCGTAGCACTTTTCAGTTATTGGAGTGTAACTCAAAAAAGGCTTGACCGATTTTGATGAGATTTCATTAATGAAACAATTAATTGAATATGACCACACGGTAAGCAACAGTTTTCAAATAATAAAGAATCATCAAAATCGGCCCACCCAGTCGAAAGTTCTGAGGTAGCAAACAATAACAAAACATACGGGTCCAATTGAGAACCTCCTCCTTATTTTGAAGTCGGTTATAAAGGTTATTTTTGTAAGTATTTGATTTTACGGAAACCAACATTATAAGTATGTTTTGACACGCTCTAGTGCGCTAGTTTTTTTTCTTAATAAACATGACGATGCGCAGAAAGGGTAGGTTTTTGTAACATTAATTAACATGTAATGAGCGTCGAAAACGTAATAGTAATAACAAACAAACATAAACAGGACAGTCATTAATCATATTTAATGTAGTTGTACAAATGAACACATTAATTAAAACCCGACAACGGTAAAAAGTAAACCATGCAATTAATCCAGTTTACCGTAATTTATATGTTTTGGAACTTTTGGACAAAAACTATTTGCGTACCTACGTAAGTAATTAGGCTTTACCATGTGTTAATAAATAGATAATTTTGAATAATTCAGCTTATTTTGTTGAACGTCCTACGTGTATAATACTTACATTTAAAAAAATCTCGTATTGGAACAGTTCACGAAGGATGATTCTGGTCGAAAAATATTAGATTTCCCCCCTCAGCCATGGTGCGTCCACTGCTAGACATATTCCTACCCCATATAGGGGGGGATTTGCCAAAAATCGCGACGCTTGGCGAGCGCAGTATGATTTCCGATCCTCAGAAGGCGCTGCTGCCCACCTTCTGGTACGTGGTCCCTTAGCCGACTCTAATGGAACCCGCGGGAAGAGATGGGGGAGTACTATTCTAGGCCGGTACCACCACGGCACCAATATTAGATTTAATTTGATAATTTCTTAAGTTAAGAGCGCGTAACTAAGCTTGAAAATTGCGACATTTAATTCAATTCAAAACTTTATTGCAATCTCTAACAGTAGGTACAAGTGTCGGTGGTATTACAATATAATACAGTTTATTAGAGACCCTGTCGGGCACAGCAACTTTAGAAGAGAGGAAGGTGCTTCACTGAGCCCATAATGTGGAAACGTGGTTTAACTGATGTTAAGCGCCATGCATGTTACATCGTCACTGACCATCAAGTGAGATAGTGGTCAAACGCTAGATCTATACAGGATAAAAAAAAATGTCTAATAATTCTACCATCTATTTTAAGGCGCTGTGGGAAGATGGAAGAAAATGCCTCTTTTTACAAATGTATTAAAAATTATGTGTAAGAGGCAGAGCTTTCATTTTTTCAGTTTTGTTATCTTTGGTCCACCATGAAGGAACTGTCAGAAGTCGAAATACGGTTATCTATAGTTTGCTTGGTAGTTTTAATTTTTGAAAACATATGCTCTTGAACAGCTTTAACTGGGAACAAACATCTACACTCATCGCACAAATGTTAGCCCCTGCCGGGATTCGAACCCAGGGTCCAGGAGACACAGAAGTCATGTCAATGACCACTGCGTTACGGCGACCGTCACATTAGTTAGATAATTAATTATTTTACCATAACCATACCTTTTCAGCGATTAAAGATGGCCAGTCCTCAAAATCAATGGTATTAATTGATATGGACGTGTAGTTAGCATACTGATACAGATGATTTTCCATGATCCATTTTTACTCCCAACTTCTAGGAAAATGATTGAATATATGCAATATACAATGTATTTATTGCTCTATCGATACGTATAAGTTTCATTCATAAATGCGTTTTTTTTCTTCTAGGCTGCTAATGTATGGGAGTCTGCCATCCTCCTTTGGCAATCCTTTTATAACAATCCCTACATAAAGGATTCCAGGAAATCAATAGTTAGCGACAGGATAGCGGTTAATGAAAAGAGGACGGATGTATGTCGAACAAAAAACAAATTTGTTTTTAATAAAAAATATATTTATTTTTGCGCACAAGTTAAATGCTAAGAAGAAAGCTGTCGTGAAAAAGCATACAATAAAATTATTTCAATTCACTGATATACCCATGGTACATTTTTAGTACTATATTTAAAGGTATTTAATAGTTTTTCTAAAAATCTTCCATTTCCAGCGGCTTCACTAAAACCTTTGTTGTAAGGGATTGTATATTACAAGCATTAAAACGAAGCAATTTTTGCCAAAGTTTATTTCAGACATTTTGGGTCCTCTTTTGCAATTATCAAAACAGGTAAATATTTAATCGCTAATTGGCATGCATGTCTATATACACGTTCATACAATTGTTTCATATTCATGTTCCAAAAGAGTCATTTTTTTTTGACGTTGTGAGCATTTTGAATACCAGTGACTTCGTATAAGATCCTATTTCCTTCGTGACGCCATAACTCGAGAACAACTTTATCGATTTCATTATCTTTTTCAGTTTTACAATACTTTCTACAGGGTCCTCACGGATCAAACCAAATCAAAATAATGCAGACACTCATTTGACACATCACACAAAACAATTTTCGAAAGTGACGTTTAGTACGAAAAAGATCGCCGCAACCGGCGCACGCGCACCGCGCCTCGAAATACCTTCAAAAGTGCAGTTATCACCTCAAAACCAATAACATTAACATGTGAACTCTCAGTGTTGTGATTGTGATGAAACTATCCTAAACCGCTATCGAAGTGAAGCTCCGAAATAGTGCAATTTATCACTGGGATGAAAGTGCGTCATCCGAGGTACCTACCGTTCCCTATTTCTCGCAAAATATTCACCACATGGGTACATTTGAAGGTAGCCTGTTTAAAAATTAAAGGGTCGCCATGTCGTCTCAAAATACTAAAACTGCTTTCAATTATTCTAATTGTGATTACAAAGTGATTAATTAACAAAAAAATTGCTTGTCTGTAAAGTCGGAAAACGGACGATAGATTTACGTGATAACGTCATAATCATTTATGACTTTGACTTTGATTATTTTATGTAATACAAAACTCAGGTGGAACGTTACGCGGAACGTTACTATTTTTCATGAGTGTTGCTGGTATTCATCAATTTATAAAACGTTATCACGTCAAAATCACAATATTCTGCTTTTTTAATTATTACATTACGAAGAGGAAGAAGCTCGCAATCCGCGCGGGTGAAACAGCAGGGCTCTATCGGTATCATAGGCTTGAAAATTATAATTATCCTATTTTCAATAAGCTTGATAATTTCGGATACCAATAGGTTAACCTGCAGCAGGGTTATTGTTATTCTTTGTCATCTCTTCGTGCGACATTGACTTATGACTTTTGACCAGCGCCGGTTTAAAACTTAGCTCACTGATGGCGGCGTAATAAATTAGATAATTATTATTTTATTTCTATTTTATTGGTATGTTATTGTTTATTAGTAAATCTTAAGTTATGTATAAATCATTAACTGAGTACTCGAAAATTTTGGCAATGGCCCTTCGAAAACGTCTCGCGTTTAGAGCATATTACTCTTTTATGCGGGAATTATTTTTTTTCAATGTCCATTTTCGATGCGATCACTGCTCCATCTGCACCCCTTTCCCTGTCCACTGTTCTTCCAACTTGATATCGCACTCGAGGTCTCTCAAAGCAGTTTTTATGTCGTAACCAAAATCGTCTTTGAATTTATCGTACGCCGAATTCAGCAGCTCTTCGATACCCAGCTCGTGGAATTTGGAGTTTTGTTCGCGACACCGCGCTACCATGTTACGTACAGCCCAACATGCGTTTTTCTGAAAAATAATATATAATACACATTAGTACGACGCAAAAAATAAAGGGCGATGGAACCGAAGGAGGCCTGAATGGAGACCACGAACTGACGAGCGCAGTACGGTGCATTCTAGGTCTACCGTGACCTTAGCTTCGACCACATCGTCATTGAAAGTTGCTTACAAATAATAAATTAAACATGGTATTAAGGTGGTTGGTTGGGTAAGGCCAAGTTGAGGGCAAAAGGCCTAGCGGGCGGAGCCCAAAACGTTGGTCTGACCAGGTGAAGCTACAGCTAGAGATGCCAGTTCACGTAGCACTCCACGAAGCAAAAGATGGGAACAAGTGGAGGGCCGCAGTGAAATCCATCGCACTTCGTGGGAAGTCACGATCCTCATCAATGAGGGAACGACTGAGGAGGAGGATTAAGGTGGTTAAGTTTCCATACAATAAGCAATCATGATAGCATCAACCACATAATAAAGATTTATGATATCTTTAAGGTATTTATGCAAATTTAATAATAAAATACAAACTTTTAAACCATATTAATTTTTATTGAAACAATTTTATGAAATTTCTAAACATATTTCATTATATAATTAGGCATTTTCCTGTTTGGTTTATCTGTATATTATGATTGATTTTTGTATGACAAACTAATCACCTATCATCATCTCAGCCATATAACGTCCACAGCTGGACATAGCCTCCCACATTGATTTCCACAAGGACCGGTTGGAAGCGACCCGCATCCAGCCCTTGCCTGCGATCTTAGTCAGGTCGTCTGTCCACCTGGTCGATGGCCGTCCTATGCTGCGCTTGCCAGTCCGCGGCCATCTTAAACATCTGAGTAAAATGGCCAAATATACTCTTCACAAGAGGGATAACACATAGACTTTCATGCGAGTCAATCGACTCATAAGGACCATGACTTTCTTATGATTATTCTATTTACGGTGGGTAACATAGTGAAAAAATGTCATTACCTGTACGGCGTCATTGTCGGGGTGTATTTTCATGGCGGTGACGATGGCTTCAGGCGCTCCGTTGTCGAAGAACTCCCGACTGTGACTCGGCTCCCGCAACGTCACTGTTGCTATCGACTTCAGCAATGACGACGCTGTCGGACCATTGTTCTGAAATATGACATATCCTACTATTATTATAAATGCGAAAATTTGTGACGATGGATGGATGGATGTATACTTCTTACTCATTCACGCAAAAACTACTCAACGGATTCGGATGAAATTTGGCTTATACCCTGGATTAGCACATAGGCTTATTTTCATCACCACCCGGGTTTAACGGAGTTATTATTTAATATTAATTATTAGATGATATAGCACGCGTCCTACTATTATATTATATATTACTAGCTGCGCCCCGCGGTTTTACCCGCGTGGTGATGTTTGATGATGATGATGATGATGAAAAGTAGCCTATGTGTTAATCCTGAGTCTAAACTATTTCCATACCAAATTTAATTCAAATCGGTGTAGCCGTTTGAGCGTGAAGTAGCAGACGCTCCCCAAGGGGAGCGTCTCCCCGCTGAGCTATCATCGCTTAAAAAAAAAATGTACAAAATGTAATATGTTTTAAATGTAATCTTGAAACGTAAACGTACGATATGTCGATTGAGCACTGCAACTATCATGGGTGCGATTCCTCTCTTGACCAGGTCTCTCTTCACGTCGTCATTACCCGCTAATGCAGATATTCTGAAAAAAAAAAACAATAAGTATTAATTTCCACGATTTGTATGTTATATCATTCCTTAGAGTACGATACGTTATTTTTTTATCATCCTTTAACATAATATACGAAGACATAAACAAACATTGATGCTACTTTGGAAGCGACGATGTCAGCGGTGGGAGCGTCGGCTGTCAAACTGATGGACGCTGGTTCGATCCTTTCATTGATGGCTGGATGACTGGAGCTTCCGGTGAATGAAAGGGCGGTAGGGTACTTTCGATTACCTGTCTACAAAGTCGCCCTCAAGTTTGAAAAACTGTCACTAAACACATAGTGTGTTCAGACAGCAGTCCTTGACAGCCAGTAAGCATTCTAGGTTTACGGTGGTAAGCGTGATTACACCTTAGACCACATCGTCCCCAACCAATAAGTGAGATAGTGGTCAAACGCTAGATCTCTTTCGTAGTACAGAAATCTAAGATATTTTTTTTTCCAAAATTTGCATATTGGACGAACAATAAAAAAGAAATATGCTACTCACTAAAAGAAGGTAATATGAGGTAAGTAGACAAATAAGAAAAAATACGCTCAGAGATCACATTCCCACCTATTTAACAAACAAACATGACATTCGATCTTTCTGTTAGACATAAAACAGAGTTCGAAAATATAAAAATAATATTAGGTACAAAAACCGTATGAATAAACTGCAATCGTATATTATCAGGGTGCCAATTCTCTTACTTAGACAATCCATTCATAAACAATGCTATAGTCGTTCAAATGTTATCTTAAACAAACTTGATATTCCGTTAAAATAACAATTGCATTCGATTGCATTGTAGACAGTTGAATTAGGGTACAAATAAGATCTATATAGCCATTACAATTATACTCCAAGTAGAATAGCAAAACTAGAAAAAACGACGATTCATCGACAATCTATAAGCAATGTGTTAGTAGAATTGGTATCCAGCTATTGCGTGACGACGGTTAAGAAAGTTCGGAAACCACCATAAATATTTATGACGATTTCCGGCCATCTGATACGACCTCTTAACCCAAATAACAAAATGAAAGTAAATCAATACACCGAATGTAAAGTTACTTCCGCCTGCTCAACTTGGAGAACTATCCACAGATAACTTATCAGTCAATACGAGGAACACGACAAGAATCGACAATTTGTCCCCTAACTGATGCATAAGCTATGTCCCGTACTATTTCAGCATTTCTGCTATTTCGAGAAAAGTTTATTGGAAGATAATTTGTGGTTACTATGACAACCGTATTGAATCAACACGTACGCAATCTTTTGTCTCGAATTGTAGATAGCCATACCCAACTTAAGTCAATGACTCTGTAACCGCTGCCGAAACAAGTCGTCTTTGTAAATAATATATAATATTAGCATTACATAATAGCAATTCGTTCTACGTTTAAAGGAAGACAGTAAATTAACATTAATACGACAAATATCAAGTGAAAACAGTCTATAAACTTATTACACATAGGGAAGAAGAGTAAAGAGGGGATAATGACGACAGCAGAAAATGGGGACTATATGTCGTTCGGAGATAGAAATTTTGGTCTGGCAACGATTAAGAAATGGCACGAGCATAACCAACAAATCCTGAAAGGGGATATCATCAATATAACCGATGATAATACATCCGTCACTAAAAACGCAATCGTCAAAGTGAACCAAACATCGTGCCATGACTTCGCCGATTCCACAGACCAATTAAAACATCGGGCGAGACACATCAACTACTGGAAATGTGAACTGGAACGAGCTATACGGGACATAGACGGCGAAATCAACGTTCTAGAAAATCAACGTCAACAAGTTAAAAATGCAATGGATACTCTTAAAATACCCGAGTATATCACGGAAGAATGCCTAGATCTGAGAAGGCTTCGAATGCAATCAGATTTGATTTACGATATGCCTCAAGAAGAGTTGTTCACGGAGTCAGCTTTGATAGAAAACGTGAAAAGGTTGCACAGAGAAATGCTTAGAGACATTGAGAATCAGATAAAAATGAACGTAGCAGCTAAAGTTGCTTTAGAAACGGATTGGAGCGATAAATATTTAGCATTTAAATATGAAACGTTTAACTACGAGTTAAAAAGTAAATCTGAGAATGTGAAAGACTCCGCAGGAGCTACTAAACTGTCCGAAGGACAGTCAAACGTACAGTCATGGGAACACTATACGGTGAATGCCTTGGAACAATTCAAGCATGCTATGTACAGCTCTAAAGAGCTTAGAGCTAAAGTTGATGCAATTTTAATCAACACTGCAAGAGATCTCCGTTCCCAGGACATAAAAGTAAACAAGGCGCTGGCGGAACGGATCGCAAGAACGGAACAAGTGAAAACGGAATTAGAAAATCAGTTGCGTTTAACTTTGCAAAAGATTGTAGAAACGGAGAATATTTTGGAAACGCTCCACGAGGAGATGTTGAAGGTATCTCAGAGAATACAAGTAGCACAGACGCGATTGAACACAAAGAATTGTCGTCCCAATGTGGAGAATTGCCGTGAAGGTTCCTTGATTGGTTTGATAGAAGAAGTCAGAGATTTGAATGATAGTATGGGTTTGCTTCAAAAGAGATCGTTGCAAACTGAAAAGTTGCGAGCGGAGTTAATTCACGAAAGGTCTCAACTGGAGAATGAAATAATTGTTAAGAATAAGACATTGCATATTGATAATGAGAGGTGTCTGTTTTTGAGGTCGCATTACCAGTCAGCTGAGAAGATGTGTGGTTTTTAATGTTCCAAAATTTTAACTTTTCAATTCAAATCGTATGTAAATTGTAGATTGCGTAGAAAAAATGCACGACAGGAGTCCTACTCTAACAGAACATAGTTTTAGCACAAAGTAGCTGTGAAAATGCATGGAAACGTGTTTCAAAATATAAATATAAAGGAAACTAATAATTTAATGCGAAATAAGTACATACATTTATTGTGTTATTTATACTAATAGAATTATTATTAAATTGAAAATCATTAATGTTGTAGATGGACAGGCGTGGCACCATAAGAATGTGTATTTTAAATCGCAAATTAATATATTAAATTAACTTATTCCATTTAAGAACACCACTACACATCATAGTATCTTTAAGACTAAAGCCAATTTTGAATTATATAATGTACATAATAATATGTGCGATTGTCCTACACAATCAACCATAATTACCATAATTAACCGTAGTAATACCATATATCATGGGATATGACCTAATATATTACACAGTTGTCAAACGCAAGCTTATAATATTTTGTAATATATATAAATCTCGTAGTCTCGATAAGAATTCGGATCGTAATCTGATATGCGCCGATCATATTAAGAAAAAAATATACCATAAAAATGGAACCGACTTCAAATAGTTTCACACTTTTGAGTGTTGAAGTCGGTTCCATTTTTATGGTATTTTTTTTTACCCTTTTTAGTGACCTTTGCTACTCACGAGATCAATTATTGTCATTGTGTATGTTCACCAATGTTTATATGAGGTAGATGTAGCACAAGCGCGCGGAAACTGAGGCGGCAAAATGAAGTCAATTGTAGTAATTTTGATTACGACGCGTATTTCAAGCGCAAGGCGCAGTAAGCATGTTTATGTCGTAAAGGAACAAAATCTGAGCACCGCGCAGTATATATAGAATATACGTCATCTTTAGTAAAACATCATTGATGTTCACCGATTTCTCCACCCGCAATAATAATGTCATCGAAGTATGCGTCGCACTTTTCATTTATTGGAGTGTAACTCAATAACCGCTTGACTGATTCTGATGGAATTTACATGGGACAGGAACGAAAAATGACCCTGGAGCACCAACTTTCAATTAAAAAAAATACGATCAAAATCGGTTCCCCATTCGAGAGTTCTGAGGTAACAAACACAAAAAACATACGGTTCAAATTGAGAACCTCCTCCTTTTTTGAAGTCGGTTAAAAAGAGAGTGTAGGTTTAGGCTACATAGGGAGCTACTCACTTATCTGCAATTAGGTGGAAGAAAGAAAGTTTTAAGTGTTTTAAGATCGTATATGTGCGGCTGTAAGTTGCGAGCGTATTTAGGGTCGTTCATGAGTGGGTGGGGAAAAGGGAGAACATTCGGAAGATTCGTATACGTGGGAGTGAAATGTTTGATCTGTGGTTTTGTAAGAGTGAGACGGAAAGTGGAGAACGTGGAAGGGTGTGTAGCGTATACTATGTAGCGGGGGAGGTGTATGCGCCGATACGTACAGCTTCGCGGCCTGCTGCAGCACTTGTGCGCGCTCGTAGTTGAGCGCAAGCACATCGAGCAGCGCGCACTCGCCCGCCGCCGCACACAGCTCATTGCGCACCAGCACGCACGACACCGTCAGCAACAGCTCCGACACCAGCGGCCGCGCGCTGTTCTCTAACATTGTACTACATTTAACATATATATATTATAAAATTCTAGCGCTTGATCAGCGATATCTCTTCATAATCGACGTCGGTGTGTTACTAAAATATACTAACTGATGAAAATTGACGAAACTTCCTATAAAACGTTTTTTGTGCGATTTTATAGTTAAAGAGACATTATAATTTCATAGAGTGCCGCCTGTGCAGAAAGAAAACCGTCGGAAGATTAGAGGGCGCTGTATTTAATTACCGTATTCATTACTCTCACACTCCTACGTCATAATAAGGCGACAGTAACATCTTTTTATAATATAAAATATTTATTTATTTCAAAATAAGATGGACTACATTTTTAGTTTCATTTTAGCCCCAACAGTTCTTTTGTGGCAGATACTAAGTTTTGAACGCGAGTTTAATTAAAATAAAAAAAAAAACACATGTCTACATACTCCACTCCATAATACTTAATGTAGTTATTATGAAAATGGCAAATAAATGTATGTTTGTGAGTTCGTGTAGTTGTGTGTAATATATCTTTGTTATTAATAAATGAAATATAAAAATAAATGCATACATACAAAACAGAATGATGCAAATCTTTAACTTGGCGGTGCTAACTAGCCAAAATACCACTAAACACATGACATCCATACTGTAGAATTATCGACATATCTTCTTCAAAACAAGCTCATTCCTCAGGAAAGTGTCGACCACCAGATTATCAGAGGAATAACCCTGAATTGTCACGTCAAATCATACCTTTGATCAAATTTTTCAGCGGTTCTATCATCATGGCACCCAACTCCCACGCATGTTCGTGCGCCTTCCCAATCTCGACCCTTATGTCGTCGTCTAAGGTCAATTTCCGGATCACTCTGAGAGTTTCACATAGTAACTGAAAAAGTTCATTTTACTATACTATACATAGAGATACCGAGCGCTCCCGTCTGCAGACAGTCATCTCCAATACTCTTATGCAGATTGACTGCTTTGTTTACTACTTGCAACTACAATAAATTTTTTTTATACCATCTCACTTGATGGTCAGTGATGATGAGGTCGAAGATGTTATAATGCTCTACCTAGAATGTTCACTGGCTCTCAAGGACTGCTGCCTGAACACACTATGTTTTTAGTGACAGTTTTTCTAACTTGAGGGTGGTAGCTAGCCAGGCGGGTACTCAAAAGCACCCTACCACCATGCTGGGAAATCGATAACAGTGTTGCCTTCACTGGATTACAGAATACTACACCTTCCATTAATTTGTATGATATAATATGATAAAACTTAAGTAAGTGTTCTGTTAAAATTAAAGCTTATTTATCATACTGCTGTTAATATTCGAATAATCCAACCATGGTAACAGTCATTGACAATTTAAATAGTAAAAATAGTAGTAGTAAATAAATAGCGTGTTGTAATTGTGTGTGTCCATGGCTCCCGCGATACAGGGAATCCTAGTGCGGGGGTCTAAGTGTAAAAAAAAAAACTTAACAACTACCAACAATTAACAACAATTTACAACAACTAACTTAAAATTGTTTTTTATAATACTTCTTACAAGCCAAATAGATAGAGCTACATATTGGAAAGACTAATAATTGTTATAGGTTTACTTGACCACTGTCTCACTTAATAGACAACGCCAAGATGATCCAAAATAAATAGAGCAACACCAAGAACGGACGCAGGTACTGTGTGTTCATTACAGCAAATGTTCACTTTAACGGGTAACACATTAGTACGGCCACTCAGCAAAGGTGGAGCATTTTGTCTTTTTAACCGACTACAAAAAAGGAGGTTCTCTTTCCGACTCGTATGTTTTTTCAAATCAAAATCAATCACTTTATTTGCATGAATATGGGTACATTATGATATAAAATTAGTAACAATATTTGTAGTCCGCCATAACAACCTCATACGAGGTATGCAAATGTTAAAATAAAACTATATTAAAATTAGTAGCTATTTGTCATGGTAAACATAATATCTACAAGATGTTTTTTCCAGTTTTTTTGTTCCTTTTTTGTTTGTTATATCAGTACTTTCGACTGGGAGAACCAATTATGATGATTCTTTTTTTATTTGAAAGCTGGTGCTTCCTGTGTGGTCCCATTTAATCAAATATTTAGTATTTATTTAATAATAATTTCATCAAAATCGGACCAGCTGTTTTTGATTTACACTCTCTCTTGATTTACCTCAAAGACATTATAATTGCGGGTGAAGACATCAATGAACATACACAATGGCAACTGATCCCGTAAGAAGCAAGATCATTGAAGGGGTGGTTGTAAATTTCTGTCACAGCTGATTTGAATTTTACCTACTGTATGCTATTTCGCGGTTTTATGCCTCATATGAGTCGTATCAAAAAGAATAAATATTATTTACCTTATCATTGCCATTAACATTAAGTAGCAACTTCAGGTTTTCTGCGATGTTTTTCGCAAACAACTTCTGTCGGTTCATTTCATGTTTAAGGCAGCAGTTTGTCGTCCACGCCAGTGTTGCTATTAGTATGTCTTCATTCTCTATATTGTCTAAAATACTGTAACAATAAATTTTACCTAAAGTGTTGCCATAACATTGCCAACATAATCAATTTATTACATTTACTTAAATGAAACCCATTGATTACAATCCAGAGAATTCGGACGACTCTCTATACTCTACTTCTCTCTACTCTATACTTAATCAAAAATTAAGGTCTTAAGGTATGTATTATCACCTGACAAATTCTTATATAAACACATGAAAGTCCGCATTTAAAGTTAATCTGTTAGTGACAATGCAATTGAAGACGAGATAGTCACTCTCAAGAATCTCGAAAAACAGGCTGAATTTATGGCATATAAGTATAATCTCACTAATCTGACACTTCAATAGACCGATACGTCCAATAATCCGGCACCATTCGCCCGCACCTCCCTCGTCCTTCTACGCCTATGCGGTCCGTCACCGCGTCGTCGTCCAGCAATCTAACCTCAAATCTTATCATGAGATATGTTACAGTTACAATAAAACCTGTCGAACAAGAACACAAATATATACATACGCACATTATATTCTCTTTATGAAATGATTTATTTTATTTATTATGATTTTTTCTTTATAATCCAGTAATCCGAACATTCCAATAATCCAGCGCCCCCTGGTTTGGATTAGTGAGATTATACTGTATAGCCAAAAAAATTATTTCATCAAAGATAATCATAATAAGAAAAGAAAAAGAAAGATCAAGAAAGAGGAAAGAAGAAAGAAGATTGACTAGCCGGTTGGCGTAGTTGGTAGCACTCTGCGTTCTGAGCCGCTGGTCCCGGGTTCGATTCCCGGACAGGTCAAACATTTGTGTGTATGAACATGTCTGTTTGACTTGTGTCTGGGTGTGTATATGTATATAAGTATATATATCAGTCATCAGGTTACCATAGTACAGGCTCTGCCTAGTTTGGGACCTGAAGATCTTGTGTGAATGTTAATAAATAAATAAATCATAAAAAATTAAAAATGGCATACTGTGTCACATGGCGAGGGGTCAAGAAATGATAAAACTCGAACAGCAATTATAATATTGCTTTTTTAAATATAGGATCCTGTCCTCAGAACACATTTAAACCAACATTTGTAGAAATAGATGTATCATACAAACCATTTGATCATATCAATGCCCCTAGCGTCCAACAAATCAGGTTGTGTATCCATTAAAGCGACCAGGTTGAGCAAAACATTCTCTATAAACTTTGCATCCTTTTCACTGAGCTCTTGTTGAAATTTGCATTGCTTGGATTGTAAGAGGTCTAGTAATATCTTGTAAGCACCTTCTTTGCCCGCTCTCACTCTACGTGCAATGTCCTTGTTGCATTCAGACTGAAAACAAAATAGCAAAAAGGTAAGTGAGGCAAACATGCATGAATTTGTACAGGTTGTTGCTTGTTTGGAGTTTTGTACTACATAATACAATAAGACTTTAAGGAGAAACAATTATAAATACATGTAACATGAACACATTTTCAATCAACAAAAATCAAAGATACTACAAATCAAAGGTACTAATGATATTAACCAACAAAAAATAATCATGTATTTCTTCAATTTCATTTTTATCACTTTTGCTGTTACCCAAAAACTCAAAATCTGCAGATTAGGACTACATATTTCCATAGTTGTTTCCTCATCATTGAAGTTTCCAGATGATGTATATTATTATTTTATTGGGAGCTGAGTAAGATCTTCCAACTCCAAAACTACTGAATGTACTTGGATGTTGTATTCACGGTTGTTTCTTGATTACTCGAGGTTTCCAGCCAAATGCCACATATTTGGTTAGGAGTTCCAAATTTAAATTTATTTCAAAATCAGATTTTTGTATTAATTTAAGTTCCACATTTAGCAACTAAGGTTTATGGACTATTCCATTGTCTTTGAAATTCAACGATGTTCTATTACTTAACAATATAGAGAAGACAATAACAATGCAGTATTTATGAGTATAGCTTTGGATTAGTCTTAGGATATAGGATGAGGAAGTTACTGTTAAAGAAATCAATCTCAGTAATTTCATGGACCAACATTTTCTTTTTAAGAAGCTTACCTTCATATTTCACCAACGTCACATAGTACTATGGACTATCAAATGAACGAAGATTGTGAGGATTATTAATATGTATCCAGCAAGAAAATCCTTCACCATTGAAACAAAAGCTATTATTCTTAATAACAAGAAACTGTGTCCTTACCTTCAATATATCCAATTCATTTAACACAGCTTCTGTATCATAATCATCATTACCACAGAGTGACTTCAATCTTGTGATAGTTTTGCTTACAATGTGGTCATCTCCAGATCCCAGGACTAGATCTTTGATTATATTTGATAAATCTACACCCTGGACAAATAACACATATGATATATGCATTCCTATAAAGAGTTGATTTGAATTGAACCGAGAAGATTTAGGGGATTATGTTGATTAATAAATGTTGTTACTCTTATATATGTATCAAACATAACAGAGGAGCTACGGTCCACTATTTCAGGGATGCATGCAGGATAACAAGACTTTAAAATGTGCTATTGCACTGTGAGGCAACAGAATGTGTATTACAACCGGAATGGGTAGACAAGCTGCCTTTAGTTAATAAATTATTCAAATTGTAGAATTATCCCTTTCAGATTGAAACACCAATTAACACACATCTTTATTACAGTGGCTTTAATTTTTAGCTATCCATGGGATGTCTTTCTTTTCTTTGGACTGAGTGCTTGTTTCAAGTTTCACCCTTTTCTTGTCTTTAAATAGACAGTCCTGTATTAATGCAATTATCGCACATTTAGTAGGTAAGTAAACACAAAGTAGGTAATTTAATCATTAGATTTAATTAACAGGTGACAAATCTGCACAGCATTTCTTCGAAAAGCGGATAAACCTTGTACCTACATATTACTTTACTGTTATTCAGTAATTATGTCAAATATCATATCTGAACCTATTTAGGAAGAAATAACTATAATACCTGCGCTTCAAACTGGGCTACAGCTTCTGCGACGGCCTCCTCAGGGCTCATGTCGAATTCTTCAATATTATCTTTAACCACATCGTCATAAGTCTCCTGAGTGATCACTCGAACCATGTTTACGTATTATTCAATGATTATGCTGTGAAATCAGTTATTCGTAATGTTTTCGATATGAATTAATATTAGTCTTCCAGACCCAAGCCAGACAGCCCGCTTGAATTGAAGACTACTTTCTAAATGATTGCAAGGATTGCAAGTATTGTAATCTCTTTGAATGATTGTAAATTGTAATGTTTTTGTAATGTATATTTTTTTTTTAAACATGCAATGCATAGATCATCAGAATATAAGTATGATAGAATTATATACTATTGGCGTGTTCGAGATGGACAAGTGGCTTTTTAGCAGTGTACAACTCAACAAGCGTTCGATTTAGGAGTGTTGATAAAATGTCGATATATCGAAATATCGATATTTATAACTTTTTTACGATAATAAATTGAAATTGAAATTATAACTAATATTTTTTGGACGATATATCGATAGTTCAATATTGAAATGTCGATATCGATGTTATTTATCAAAATTAGAAATAAAAAACTATTTTTGAAAAATGCCAGGTATAATTTTACAAATTTTAGAGCTAAAAACTGACTTACGAGTTTTTCTTAATATAAAGCCGATGTATCGAAATATCGATATTTTTTTTCGAATTATCGAACTCCGATATTTAAAAATATCGATATATCAAAAATCCGATATTTTTAAAAATATCAACAGCCCTAGTTCGATTAGGGAATGTGGCATTTGTGAAAGAATCAGTATTGATTAAAATATACAAAAAATAAAGCTTAGAGTTTACATATACAAAAAATATACGCTAGGACGTGAAAATGTACATAGCGTTACAAGTATACCGAAATAAAAGGAGTGCGAATATCCAGAATTGTTAACTTTTTGTAATTATGAGATGCACAAGAATATGGTATGTGATTCAGGAGTCAACATTCACATGAACTTTTGTGATAATGCCAGTGGAAATGGTGGAAGCTGTAAGTCGGTTCAGCATGGACGCAAATTACTATACCGTGATGTATGTATTAATTATGTATGCTTTAAGACGCTTTGATATTCTTTGTGGCTGGCTCGAACGTACACATCGAACACGTCGGACATAATCTATAACTAGGTAAGATAATATCTTTGGTTTGGTAATTATTTTCTGTGCATCTATGTAGGTGACGCATCTCGCAAAAAGTGTAAAAAACCAAAAAGATTGAAATTTTATTTTGCAAATCGCAATTCTGGTATTGAAATAAATATTCCTCATTACGTTACGCCTAAGCGTAAACTAGCGGTCAAACACAGTGTAGTATTATGAGTTTTCTTGGGAAGATATTCGGTGGTAAGAAGGAGGAAAAGGGTCCATCAACCCATGAAGCAATTCAGAAATTACGTGAGACTGAAGAACTGTTGGTGAAAAAGCAAGAATTTTTGGAAAAGAAGGTAGAACTAGAGATTCAAACAGCTAGAAAACATGGCACGAAGAATAAGAGAGGTCAGTATTCCTAATAATTTTATCGTAGAATTGAAACTATAGCAATATTGTCTTTTGTTATGATGTCCTTGTGATCGTCAAGTCTTTGGATTTATTTGTCTGAGCAACATCTGAGCGTACAATCTAATATTTGTTTTTAATTCCTTGCTTTATGTATTTAATTTGTAATATACCTATAAATTCTGTAAAATAAGCTCCTGCTCGAACAATGCCTTTAGAGACTGAAAGTGATGATTCACTACTTCAAGAAAAATCCAGTCATAATAATATATCTTCAATCTTTATTAAATGTTTTGGCAACAATATTTCTTAAAGGTTGAATGGGATTCGAATAAAAAAATATTTGATGTAGAAACCATATAATTAATTATTAAAACAATAGGTAATTGTTTACTCAATTTGACTTAGATCAATTGCTGTACCAAAACTTATGCAGGCCTTTTCTGTTGCTGGACTGAAGCAAACAAGAGTACTTGTAGTAGGAGAGACAAAACAATACTGTGCCCAAGTGATGCTAACACTAATTTAATTAAAAAATATTATATTCTGTATGGCTACTATTATATATAATAAAATACCAAAACTGATTAGGGAATCATAGAATTAAATTATTAAAATTAACAGGTTGCACTCCGGGTCTGCTGGCAGAAGTGTAATTTGTATATATGAGGTGAAATACAATATTTATTTATTGCGCTATAGTACACAAACATGACAATGTATTTAAGTTGATTGATTTTATGTACCTACATGTTAAACACTATAGTGAGGACAATAGAGCATATAATAGGATGAAGTAAAAATCAACATGTTAAACAGGAGAGCGAGGTGAGCGCAGTTTGCTTCAAAAAGGTTGTATTATACCTACCAACAAACAAAAATGTTCCTTATTGGTAACACATTTAAGGTTTAATTTCAAGTACTCTCCCCGTAATTTATTATTTTCTAGCTTTACTATTGTCAGACATTGAATGTGGGGGTAGAGAAGGAGCGGAAGGGTGTAGAGCGCGAGGAAGAGTGAGTCTCTTTCTTATTCTTATTCGGACTGGGGGCGATAAGACCTGCACTGACGTCCCGCTTGGGGTGTATTGTGGATTTCCCCCGCCAACTACCCTAACCATCCCAGCTCCTTTACATAGCGGAGCATAGAGAGAGTGAGTCTCTTGCACAGAGTCATTTCAAGTATTAAATTTAATCACAATAGTGAGAGAATGTTTACTTCAAAGAATTATTTACATTGTAATTTTAAGACTTACATGTTTCGAACACATTTTTAATCAATCGGGATTTGGTCGCAAGAAAAACATTTAGTAATATATTTATTTATTTGAGTAATAGGAGAGCAGCATTAAGCTGATGTGCCTATATCACACTATATCGAAATTTTATTTAGGCAGTCCACATAGAGTCCACAGTGTTTACATTCTACCGGTGCTCTGGTCACAGATTAGCAAGAGATGTTTTACTTTTCTGCAGCCAGCCACCAAGCCGGTTTTTAAAGTTTACCTCGACTTTTCGACCAAGTTGCATTGGTAGTGGTCACGAGAAGTCCGAGTCTTCCCTATTCTACAATTATTTATATAAACTGACTAAACACATGGAATATGAATTTTATTTAAGAAATTGTGGTTTTTGACATGTGTGTCAAAAATAGTATACAATAGAATCTGTTTATTATGACTGCACCAATATTGACCAACCTCTGATTATGAAGTAATTGTAGTGGATATAATGACTTCTGTGTCTAAATAAAATAATAAAGTGATACACTTTACTGGCAAAAGACTTTGAAATCATTGGCTTTATCCATAGCACTTCCACCCATTGATGTCCTCAAATGGACAAGGGGACTAAGGGAGTCAATCACCAATTATTAAACTATTTCTCATATAAGAGTAAAGAGTAAAACACTAATATGAATATATTTGATAAAAATTCCAGCTGCCATTGCGGCCCTTAAGCGCAAGAAGCGCTACGAGAAGCAGCTGACTCAAATCGATGGCACACTTACACAGATAGAAGCTCAGAGAGAAGCGCTGGAAGGGGCCAACACTAATGCTCAAGTCCTCAACACTATGAAGGATGCGGCCAATGCCATGAAATTAGCTCATAAGGACATGTACGTATATTTATATGCACCATACTGTTCGTCAATAGTTTGTATGTCTGTATACTGTTTCTGCGCACATAACATGGCACTTACCAGCCGATATCACGATTGACAATAGTTTCGGCTTCATCCGGAAGCCTTCCTCCTGATAGTGTGTCCCTTAGTATCTGTATTTGTAGTAGTATGTCCAGTGGTGTTTGTAATAATGTAGTAATGATGCCTGTAATATTTTTTTTTGTTTTTCCAGTGACGTAGACAAAGTGCACGACATAATGGACGACATAGCGGAGCAACACGACATATCTCGCGAGATCACCGACGCGATCAGCAACAATGTCGCCTTCCCTAACGATATCGACGAGGATGAACTGGAGAAGGAGCTTGAAGAGTTGGAACAGGTCAGTGCTTTATGCCCTACTTACAGTTATGTGTTTCATACATAAACAATATTTATGTTTGTACAATCTATACATTCACATAGACAAGACACAGTGATTTGAGTCTGAAAACTATCGCGAGTTTCTTCCATAATTATAATGTAACAAACCAACTAGGACTCAAGTGGTAAACACTGGAAAATTACTCTCCGACCAGTTTCGAACTTATTTGCAGTTCTTCATCTGGGAGTTATGAAGATGAAGAACTGCAAATAAGTTCGAAACTGGTCGGAGAGTAATTTTCCAGTGTTTACCATGTGAGTCCTAGTCGGTTTGTTACATTACAAGACACTGAAAATGTTTTTTAAATTACTTTTCCATTTTGTAATGTACCATTTAATATTTTGTGTGTCAAGCAGGCAAGAGTGTATTGTAAGAGCAAGCACTGAAGAATTTTATTTCTGTTTTTTCAGGAGGATCTCGACAAAGAAATGTTAGGCATCAATGTCCCAACCCACAACCTGCCAGATGTGCCTGCTTCGGAGTTGGTCCACGATAAACCTAAACCTAGCAAGTCCAAAACTGGTACGATATCATTATCATAAAAGTCGAGGAGGTTCCATTGGCTCAATGGTTTGACACAATAATACTTTGGATTCGTTTTGATAGGCGGAAGCGATCTCTATACAATATTTTAATTTTCGCATCAATAAACATTTATTGCATACTAGCTGCGCACCGCGGTTTCACCCGCGAGGATTACGGTTTTTGTCGCTACCTCAATTATCCCACGGGAACTATACTTTTTTCGGGATAAAAGTAGCCTATGTGTTAATGCAGGGCTTAAACTCTCCATACCAGATTTAATCTAAATCGGTGTAGTCGTTTGACCGTGAAGAAGTAACAAACATACACACAAACTTTCGCATTTATACTATTAGTAGAATTGTGTTATTAATGTGCGTAAAAGTATATTTTACTTATTTATTTATATGAATAATCATCATCCTCTCATTGTTGCAGAGGAAGACGACGAGCTGGCCCAACTGGCGTCCTGGGCGACATAACTTGGCCGCTCGCAGTGTGATATATCTCGAGTATTTATGTATATCAGCTAAAGTTACTGCTGTGCAATGTGGGGGAGGTACTTGGAATTATGTTATTAACATCGGTCATTCGATTTTTACTCTTAGTAGCTTATATCTAAAGGTCATAATGAGGGATCTGTCACTGAGATACATACAGTAAGTGATTCATTGAAGAAATATATAAATACATGAACCAGCGTAAACATATGACGGTCTTCTTCTTCTCTCAGCCATGTGCGTCCACTGCTGGACATATGCCTCCCCCATATAGGGGGGATTTGTCAATACTCGCCACGCTTGGCATGCGGGTTGGCGAGCGCAGTATGATTTACAATCCTCAGAAGGCGCTGCTGCCCACCTTCTGGTACGTGATCCCTTAGCCGACTCTTACGGCACCCGCGGGAAGAGATGGGGGAGTACTATTCTAGGCCGGTACCACCACGGCCCTGACGGTCGGCGTGTCTCAATCGTCAGTGACATGACTTCTGCTCTTGGGTCCGAATCCCGGCAGGGTGCCAACATTTCATGGTGTCTGTTGTCATGTCATTGTATGTGTACATGCCTCCCGTGACACAGGGAATACTAATGCGGGCGTGTGAGTGTTACAAGAGACTATATCGTGCTGTTTTGTTTTTCGACTTTTTCAAGGAGTCATTGTAATTGTTGTCTAAGTTATTATTGTATAATAATTTTAATAAACAAAGTGGGAAATCAATTACATATTTTGTTTATATTTTGTATGGAACGTAAGTATTTGTATAAAGGTACTTAGGTGATTGTAATGTCGATATGATAGGTGTTCAAATCGACGCGGCGTTAAAATATTTAAAAATCGAGTTTTGTTATAAAGCTTAGTTGGCAAAGCGACAGGATGGTGTTCTATAGTCGTGAATTCAATATAAATAGTAGCAATTTAAAAAAAAATGAGCGAATGACTATTATTTCAAAATGTCGTCATTTAACGAAAGAATAGTTTCAACTAATTGTAATGTAAAGAAAAAGAGGTGAATTCGCAATATTGTCTTCATTTCCCAAAAACCCTGTAAAAATGGAATCTCTACGGATTAAAATAAACATTACTTTCGCAGTACCTCCCTCACAATATCAAAATATATAAATATATGTATTTATGTATAAATTAACCGCTTTTCTTATGTATCGGTTGGTCGAGCCTTAAATACAATTTCTTATATAGCAAAAATATTGATAGATAACTAACGTAGGTAAACATTTAGATATGTAAGTATTGTACAGTTGAAACATTTGAGATCGCACTTAGGGTACCATTCTGCTAAAGCAATCGTGACTGCATAGTCTTAAGAAACACTATTGACACCGGAGATTGACCAACATCGATGCTAAAACAATATATTGACAGATTGCTTAGCAGAATGAGCTCCTAATCACTGGATTTGAATAGCACCACTAGTGATTTCCATTATTTATTAGTGTAAGATCCCAAGGCAAGATCGTTTCATTTCTGGGAAAGTAAAATTGTTATTTAGCTAATTGTTATTTAATAATGTAACTAATTCACTAAAATTCTGCAAAATGTAATAGCTCGTATTCTATTTACTTTAAAATTCTATTTCATGTAAATACAGACAACGCTATCTCTAATATTAGACGAGTTTTATTCAATTGCAATCACGGGTAGTTTCAGTCGGCACCAAATAAGAGGCGATTTATTTTACATACAACTACCCGCAATTTTTATAAAAACATCAATTTTTTCTGTTATTGATAAGTGTCATAGTGATTTGGACTTTATCGTAACCATATAAGAACTTATCTTATTTTCTAGAATTTTTCTTTACTTTACAAGAGAATCGCTATTATGATGTAGAATGTTTATTTATTAATAAATACATAATTATCGATGTTTAGCTCGGATATCGATGCATATCGATGTTTGGCCGTGGTGGTACCGGCCTAGAATAGTACTCCCCCATCTCTTCCCGCGGGTGCCGTAAGAGTCGGCTAAGGGATCACGTACCAGAAGGTGGGCAGCAGCGCCTTCTGAGGATTGGAAATCATACTGCGCTCGCCAACCCGCCTGCCAAGCGTGGCGAGTATTGGCAAATCCTTCCTATATGGGGGAGGCATATGTCCAGCAGTGGACGCACATGGCTGAGAGAAGAAGCTCGGAGTTTACGTGAGAGATCTTAATCGGTTAACTGCGTTAAGCAACATACTCCGCGGTGATACCTTGAATGGGTGACCGGAAGTAGCATTTCCACGGGAGCGCTTCGGGGGCACTTTACTGCAAAATTCTATTATACCAATGTACGTTTAATCAATGCTACCCCATATCCAAGATTCATCCGTGCATTGCGAGATCTGGAAAGCCCCAGCAATGAGCCGACTCCATGTACAAAGAAGAAGTATGACGGATTGACTACAGTGGAGTATGCTGACTTGGAGACGAGACCTAAGTCAGACTGATATGGAAAGTAAGAGGTTCCCACTGCGGTCTCTTCCCCCAGCCTGGACATTCGAATGAGGTCGTTGGCGATGGGCTCATAGGTGATCCACATAGCTGCCACGTTTGTATCCTCTGAGCCTACGATATGCAAGAAGAATCGTATAGATAAGAGAAGCCTTTAAGCCGTCGGTTCCGGTTGGTTTCTAACTGTTGATCTCGGGGGCCCTTGGGGGGCCTGTAAACTACATTGGGATTCCCGCTAGCCTATTCGTCAACCCGCATTAGCCAGCGTGGTAGAGAGTATAACCAACACTCCTCTTTTTTGTTGTTTGCTTGACCACTGTAAGGAAGCACCGTGTCCCAGCAGTGGTGGAAGGTATGGGGCTGATTATGTCATACATATTATTATTAAAATTGAATTGAATGGAATTAATATAAATCGAATTGTATTGAAATTTTCAAATGAACACTTGCCGTGAAATCTTATACTGCATAATAAGAAAATCATTTTATGTTCGTTAGGATATCTAATAAGGAGATATAGTATTTGTGGTTGGTATATTTCAATTTATTGACTACTCAAGAAAGTACTGCACATTAATGAGGCGGGAAAAGGGTGAAAGTGGTCTATTCAAATCGTTCGCTCTATGTCACAAACTTACGCGAATCGTCACGCAACAAATAACGGAGTTTGGTACATTTGCAGTTGGCACAATTGTATTTTGCCACAATTGTAATGTTACAATTGTAATAGTGCAATTGCATTATTACAATTATCTTTATAGGTATTTATTATTTGCAATTGTACAATGTAAGCTATTCCTTATGTACAATTGTAAGAAAGTAATGCCAATTGAATTTGTATTCTGTTGTTTCAAATGTTGAAATAGTTTCTTTACGGTTACGATAAAGTACATATTAGCATGACACGATACGAATGTTATCTCGATAGTCATTTGTCGACTTTTGAAACAAATTTCGGGACACTATTTCGTAAGTGACAAAATACGTTTGTGACATTTAGCGTATCCATTTTTTAGATTTTATAATGTTATCTTTAAATTTAAAACATTTGTACCTTTTTAACTTCTAATATTAACCCACTACCCAACGCATACATTAATAGTTCGATGCAAACTTTATTTCGGCTGTGGAGTCCGTTACAAGCGTGGTGTTGTCACTTGTGTGCGTTCTCGCTCATGTTTTGCTCTGAGTTTGGATATATGGTGCGCTTGAGTACTACAATAGAACATAATTTGATCTGCCACCAGAAATTTGACCATGCCAGTATGGTCAACCTTTGAACCCCCTTCGACTTGAGTTCAGGTTTGGCTAACACTAATATGAAATTGCCCAGAGCCTTGCGCCTAACTTCACACATTTGCCTGAAGCGCGAATAACTTGCTCGAAAGATGTCACCTTAGTATAAACAATTGAAAAACGCAACCATCGCATTACAATTTTTTACATAAAATTATTATTTTTGTGTTAATATAGGGTCTATCTATGATATAAAAGCAACTCCGGAATTTAGTCAACATCCCTATGGGGATAGTTCATTCATGCGGCGGCAACACTAATATTATAAAGGCGAAAGTTTGTCTGTGGTTTGTATGTTTCTTACTCCTTCACGTTGCCACAGCTGCACGGTTTTGCAAATGGCTTATACGCAGGAATAACAAATATAGATAGATAGATAGATACACTTTATTGAACACATTTTAGAATAATACAAAGAAACAGATCACATTAAATAGCGATGTGTAACAACAGGCGGTCTTATCGCTATTAGCGATCTCTTCCAGACAACCTTTGGATGGAGAGGAAAACGCAATAGGATGGCGGTGATATACAAATATATTTATTGCCACAAAACACTTTCAATACATGATAGTATACTAAAACATAATAATAACTGTTATGTATTTGCGGGTAGACTTCTAATTATTTAATTGATTGTAAATGAAGGTACTTAAATAAAGTGTTAGTGTTAGAAGAACCGAGTGGATTGAGTTTAAATGCGGATAGAATTGCGTCAGAAACTAAGAAGGATACAGTGCTCCTTATAATTACACCGCACATCAGTTTTTGCATTAAACTGCTCAGGCAACACAATATTCGTAACATTGAATGCCATTTTGTCGTAAATATATTTTATTTTCCTCAGTCGCCACTAAAAGCGACGTTTAAGTACCTTCATTTACAATCAATTAAATAATTAGAAGTCTACCCGCAAATACATAACAATAACACATAGGCAGAGGTATAGTTCCCGTGAGATAACTTATATCACGGGAACTATAAAAGGCAGTGGGAAAACCGTAGTGAACGCGGGAGAAACTGCGGGTTTTAATAAAACTAACTTTATCAATGGCAATAATGGCATGGAAATACAATTTAGAAGTAGCGGTAATATACATAGTTAGTGACTAAATGTACATTATTTAAGCTGTAACATCAAGTTGTGCATATGTTTTAATATATTTTTATTTTTAAATGGTTGTTTTATTCCTTAATAAGTAACTGTATTGTGCATTATGATTATTAATTATGTTTCGTTGGGGCTGAGGTGACTGACGTCACGATTTTTTATTTATATAAGCCAATGATATTATATGTTTATATGAGGTTGATGTCGCACAAGCGCGCGAAAACTGAGGCGGCAAAATTAAGTCAATTGTAGTAATTTTCATTACGAAGCGTATTTCCATCGCAAGTCTAAACATATAGTTATCCTTTTCTATATTATTTGTACCGTATTATCTGTCGCAGGAAGCATGTTTATGTCGTAGAGGAACAAAATCTGAGCACCGCGCAGTATGAATATACGTCATCTTTAGTAAAACATCATTGATATAAGCACTATATTTGATTGGCCACAGTGTAACTTGATGGTGAGTGCCTACATAGGCACTCACTCACTCAAAGATATAATCACTCCAGATCTAGTCCTTGAGAGCCAGGGAGCGACCGACAAGTTTGAAAAATTCTCACCAAACACCTAAGTGCTTGGTTTGGTGGTGGAAGATAGCCAGGTAGGAACTCGAGAATACTCAACCATCATGCTGGGAATTTGGAAACAGTGTTACCGTCAAAAAAAATATTTGCATATTAGTTTCGAGAACTTAGCTGCTCGAACGACATCGTTTTTTTTTCTTCGCGATGGCTTCAGCGATAAGCTGTATGCATACCTATAGCTAGAGTAAAAGGATTGCATTATCTCATGAGTTTGACATACTATTATATATAAACAAAACACGTGTGTGTTTGAGTGTGTGGTGTGTAAGAGTATGTTTGTTTGCGTGCGTGGATGTGTGTTTGTGGTATTTACATATATGACTAATAATATATTTTTTAATGTTTTGACTACTCTTTCATCCTATTATGTACTTGTCGATAATATACAAAAGTGACGCAATACTTTCGAATGTTTTCTGTTTGAATTTTCGTCTGGTAATAAGTAATTTTAATAGAAAACAACATAATCATTGTCACCTACAATAAGAAATTTTATAAGATGGATGACTTATTTTGCAATAATAAATTAAATTTCAAGAGCGAAATAATTAACATTCTAAATCAAAGTTTCGACTTTGATTTGGAATCTCAGTCATTCAAGTAATAAAGCACTATACCGGCTGCTTCTCATTCACACACAGACACACCGACACACAAACACGTTAACGTTAACACAAAAACCCAGACACAACACACACACTAATGCACCTAAAACCTACTAGTTCATATACTATGACAGTCTATAAATACATAAGTTACATCAGTAAAATGTAAATCCGTTATTGGCCTTAAGTGTAAGCTATTTGTACAATAATTTAGTTATAAAGGGCTGTGGATTTTGTAAATAAATAAATAAATAAATAAATTGTGCATTCCTGCGGTCAGCGTCTATGTTCCTTATATCCCCTTTTAGTTGTGAAAATTTCTATGTCTTAGATCTAATCAGACGTCTAACTTTCACACCATAACTTTCACTACATACCAACACAGTGCCTACCGACTAACAAAAGGACAGTTCCTGCAAAAGGACAACATCCTGCGCCCATAAAAGGGTCACATGTTAAATTACTCAACACATAGTAACTACATAATTACATAAGCACAAAGTACATACATAAATCTTTATGTCAAATATTGTTTGAGATTCAGTTAGCGTGCTTTGGGCTTGTGTGTGGAATTTTGATAGAATCCTGACGTCCATACAAATACTTTCGCTCGGGAGGTATTCTGGACGAATGTGTCGATGCAAAGTTGAAGATGAATAAATAATAAATACTTTCAAGAATGTGCTTAAGAAATTCCTCGAATGTCACCAATTTTATAATATAAATGTGTACATGAGCTGTTCATTTTCTGATATATAGCTTGTAATATAGCCTGGTAAGAGGTAATGTCCTAAAAAAAGCTTTTGTAAATAGGTTATTGAATATTGTTGTTAAATTCTAAAGGTTGTTAATTTCTTAATGTCGTGTGATAATTATGTACTGACTTGACGTGTCAATGTTATGCAATGTAACGAAATAGTTAATAAATCATCTGAATCTGAAACCATTCCCAACGCCTCATGGGCATTACCGATTTAAGTAAGTACCATGTAGCTTAATCATAAGGTAAGTTGCCTTGTCAAAGAACTGTGAAGTTTTGAAATTGTAATATTATTTTGACAAATTTTAATGAATCCTTGATTTTTTCTCAAGTGTGGGACTGAACTCTCCTAGCAGAAAGAAATTAGGTTTTCCTTTTAGGTTTATTATGTATTCTTCAATATCTATCTGGCAATGTATATTAAAGTGTTCAACGCCATCTATTTCAAATAGAATAAACTATATGGGCCGATCGAACAACAATCATTGTACATACTCAAAGCCTTATAGTCTCCCAAAGTTCTGATATTTATTACTGAGAACTATAGCTTAAGCATATACTATCATTACTGTCTTGGGACATCCGCTGTAGTATGCTATCGACCACCTTCGAAATGCTCTCCAAGGACTTTCTTTGGTAGAGATTGTCTGTGTACCCAATCGGTGTAAGTTCATTCAGATAGCTGCGTGAACCGGTCCGTGGCTCCTTTTGTACCTTCGTCTTTATCGACCCTTTTTTTTTATTTTATTTTTTTATTTATCATCATTCACACAAGGTCTTCAGGTCCCAAACTAGGCAGAGCCTGTACTATGGTAACCTGATGACTGATATACATACTTATATACATACACACACCCAGACACAGGTCAAACAAACATGTTCATACATACAAATGTTTGACCTGTCCGGGAATCGAACCCGGGACCAGCGGCTCAGAAGGCAGAGTGCTACCAACTGCGCCAACCGGCCGTCGAGCCGAACCCTTAGCAATTATCATGTACCCTGCCACTTCAACTTGTCTCTCCGCTGGTCTGTGTTTTGGTTTGTTTTATTAACTACTTACTAATTTTCTAAATCAATCGTTAGAGAACCCTAGAGATCCATATAGTATCCATGCGCAAACATTCCCCCTATTATCGACTGGCGTTCTGTTTACGTGTCGCCAATTATAATAAGAATGCAGTTCAGAATAAGTCGCCGTTCAAATCAGAAGTTGCACCAATCGGTTGTTTATATCAAGCGATATCGCTTGACGCCGGCTCATTCGTTATCGTTTGTCACTGTTACTGCCGCTATGAAGGGGCTCATTGTTTTGGTGAGTACCTACCACTTATTCCTAGAGACTTTATATTCAAATTATATTACTCATATATGAATATTTCGCAGTCTGTTTTGTGGTGGTCATTTTAGTATTTTATTTTATTTTTTAATTTCGTACTGACGCGGTAAATGCAGTGATGATTGCAATGAAGCTTTAAGAAGCGTGTGTGGTGTGTCCTTAAGTTCAGAGTGAAAGAAGGAGTGATATGGCAAGTGAAATTAAAACTATGAAGTGATTAACATTAATTTGATGTTCAAATTATTAGAAAGAATAAACAGATAACAGATAAGCATTTTTATTAATAATTATTAAATTACAAGTCAAGGAAATTGATAAATTCAAAATACAAATTATAAACTTATTATAAATATTAAAAAATACAATTGCTGTTGTACATACAATGTTACCAAAAAAATATATTTGGGAACAAGGTTTTAACATGGGAGGAAGATACTTGAGGGACAGACAAACATCTGTTTTTATGCATGCATGTTTTGCTGACCCATAGGTCAGATGACCAAGAAATTTCAGTATTTTACGTCTGTAAGTGCTACAAGCGCGTTTGCGTAACGGCACGGCAAGTACCTGCGTATATATGTACCTAGTACCTATAAAAGAAAATCTAAAAATAGTACCTAAGTAAGTAAGTAAGTAATCATTTATTCCCAGAAACACAAATTATACAAATAACATAAACATATTCTATAAAATTAAAGTAACGTAATAAATTTAATTATTATGCAACGGGCCCCGAACTAGGCATAGCCTGTATCTTTTTTAAATATCTTTTAAAGTTGTCATAAAATCTGTTACTTATTCTGTAAGTATTATCTTAACGCTTACGCATTCGTAGCGGTTACGGGCGGTAAATAGCTCAAACTTCTTATTCTGATAACATTTTAGATAATTAAGGTAATGAGTATTTTTAACCTATAGGCGAGTGTGTACGAAGAATCTGATGAGTGTGAAAGTCGTAAGATAAATAATATGCCACAAAATCTTAGCAACTAGAATCTCTGGAGAACTACCATATTATCAATACAAAAAACAGATGCAACTATATCAATGTACCTATGTGTGGTCCAGATAAAATAATTGTAATTATTATAATTTTGAAGTGAATACTTCTTTAGCGGTGTTAACTTTTGTATGAGGAAAAATGTTAAACTCGCGTCAGGTCAAGTGACACTGATCGAAAATTCGTAAGACGCGTGACGTCATCGAGGTCGTCACCGAAGACGGTGGGAGAGTAGACATAATGTAATATAAATTGTCGTGTTTGTGTACGATAGCACAATAAATGAATATTTTATTTTACTTTTAGATACTACTTATATACTGAGAAATAAAGCAATTCCTGCGAAATTATTCCATAACCATTCGAACTTATTCAAAAACGCTGCCGGCACTCTCGGAGTGCAACCCGTTATTTTTTCCTTCTACGTCTTCTTCAATTATCTTGATGAAAATTGACTACCTATTAAAGTGTATTAAAATTTAACAGGTATCATTGCTCATTGCAATCCATACTACAATTGCAACTATCGACGTTAAAAAGCTAAAAGAAACAGCAACACCGTTACTGCAAACTTTGACCGACACAGCTTCAACTCAACTGCACACCCTGACCGACACAGCGTCGAACAAACTGCAAACATTGACCGACAAAGCGTCTGGCAAACTCCAAACATTAAAAGAAAACGCTGCGTCAACCATACAACAGTTGCAAGAAACCGCGAAAGCCAACCTGAACGAGTTCGTTGAAAGCATAGACTACGACAAATTGAAGAAGCTGGATTTTCTAAACATCGTGCCAAGAGTTCACGATAGGTTAGCTCATAAGCATCTCCCGTCCCATGTAGATAAACTTAAGTATTATTTGCAACACGTGAAGGGTTTGAAACATAAGGATCTATTACTGGCGTTTGATGGTGAATACCCTTGGCCTGTTGTCAGAAGAAGAATAGAGTATATTTATGAATAAGTACATCGATGGTGTAACCTCGATGAGGAGTGATAACGCTGAGAAATAAGTAGTTTTCAAGAAATGTCAAATACAATATCAATAAATCTTCAAGTTACGAGTAAATATTAACTTTCATAACTCGGTTAACTTGGACTGGAGGAAAAAAATCATAGAACCCTTTTAATGTAAAATTTTAAGTTCTATAAATTTTCTTCAGAACTTTTTCTCTAACTTTTACCATTTTTGAGTAATTGCGAAAAGAAATATTTAAAAAAAATTTTCAACCCTTGTCGGTGGTTGCGCACCCAAAAATCTTTACACATGTTTTTTCTATGATGTGAACTACATAATATAAAAAATGCAGCCTTTAGACTGAAATGTTGATTTAAAAGTTTATTGGAATGGATTATATGTACCTTCTAGGATTGCGTGTTACATTCTAGAGAATGTTATCATTTAACATCAGGTGAGACAGTTGTCAAACGCAAGCTTAAAGTAAAAAAAATACCTCACGATCAAAGATTTGACGTTATTATTTTACGAATGGAATTTTCCGTTACGAACTACATCAATAGCGACGCCACACAGATGATTTCAATTCAAAGTCGGAAATCAAAGTTAAAAACATGAGTAGGTACACAAAGGTTTTTGTAACGCCCCGTGCTATATAATCTAACGAAATAGGATCATAATATCAATCAGAGTGCCTGTGACATTTTTTTTTGGTACATCATGGAAGGGTGAAAAGTTATCTGGACTTGTTCTTAGATCGTCTTCGACAATTATGACCCTTCCAGTAGGTCGATTGCTATGAATGGTAATTGTCAATAATCCCCAAAAATTATAAATGATGTACAAAGTTGATTTCAGTAGTGCAGATAGGTGTATTCGTGATAGAGAAAATAAACATTTTGGGGGCTTATATATATACTTAGGTACTTATTATTCTAAAAAGTTAGAACTTCAACCTTGGTGCAATTGTTGTAAGATCCGTCAATTTTTATAACCTTAACAGCTTGTAAACGTGCGTGGCGTTTGGTAAAATGTTTATAAAGGCTCCAAAAATATGAATGTTTTTATGTATAGGTAAAGTAATGGTTTAATTATAACAAAATAATGATATAAATTGCTTTTCAAGAGACAAGTTTCACAGTAAAATAGGCTTTAATCAATACTAATACAATCGGCTCTTGTCCATACTCTCTTGATTGATGTGATTGTCAAAAGGTAATCTTTGTAATAAACTTCAGCCTTCCATTTTTTGTCCATAATAGACTGAAGGGGTATATTTGGTCTGAATGCATCGTAGGTAAAACTAGAGTAAAACTTTGCAACTATTTATTATTGCACTTTTGTAAATAAAACAATGAACAATTTTAAAACTTTTATTTCGTATATAACACTCCTAGCTAACCATAGAAATAGTAAATAGTAACATTATTTATAGTACAGCGTACAAACACCCGAATTTGTATTTTTATCCTACGTTGCTCAGCGCCATCTACAGTAGATTATAAGAACTAAAAGACATGCGTGATTTAAATTCGTTTTTTAATGGGACGAATGGAGCATAGACTTAGCAACGAATCAGTAAGAATATGTTACTAAATCATCATTTTAACGTTACCTTAGTATCTGTTTCTTATTAAACATAATATGAACGTTAACGCAGACACCAAAAATGATTAATGTTATTTAAATTAAATTTATTTTATAGACTATTTAACAATTTATAGATCTAGAGTTTAGTTATCGAACCCACATAGTAGAGTAAGGTCCGTGAATGTTTAATTCTGTGGATGTTTGATCGCCTGAAGACGCCAGTGAAGATCACTTCATTGTCCTATGTATAGCGTGGTGGTTAGGTACTTTTGATGCCCGCCTGACAACTTTCAGTAGTTATACTTATGTATTATACCCGACTGGTCAGGCAGGACTGGACAGTTTGAAATACTGTCATAAAACACACAGTGTGTTCAGGCAGTTGCCCTTGAAAGTCCGTCAGCATTCCAGTCAAGAGCTACTTTCGACCATCTCGTCACTGGCCATCAAGTTCGATAGTTGTCAAGCGCTTGATCTATGAATACAGGATGAAAAAACTAGACTACTTGGACCTTCATTAGAGTCGTTATTAAGGTATATTTTACATAACTTTTCAAGCAGTCTCAGTATTTCAAGAGTTTGTACCTACCTACCTATAACCTTCATAAGGTTTTGCGAATTTTCCAAAAGTCTGAGCGACTTTCATCTAGTGAAGGAAGTTGTACCTATTTAGGACCAATGTTGGACTAATGCTCATGCCTTTGATCAAATTTACAAATCATTGAGCAGCTTTTCAAAAACGTCATCTAAAACGTTACATTGAGGTTCACTATTCATCGGCATAAATTCATCCATGCCGTTCTGGAAATCTCCAAATTCGCCAGTATCTGCGAGTCCTAATTCTGTCAAAAGGGTAAGATTGTCAACAGTGTCCGTTTTGTCGAATTCAGTTTTGACATTGTCGGAAATGTCTAGCGTGTCGAAATCGGGCAGCAGTTGTTCGGCGGATTCTGTGGAGTCCTTCTCTTTTGTAGGGCGACGGTTGCTGACTTTGTGATCTTGGGTATTTTCCTTTTCGCTTTCCACTTCATCGTGGTATTCTTTCAGTTCTTTGGCGTATTCAATTTCATCTTCATCTTCTGTGCTATCCTAAAAAGTTTAAAAGATCTTTTATAGGTACTATTGCATTATATAAAAAAAAGTTGATCTAACACGTAGGTCCAGACAATGTTTCATATTTCTAATTAAAATTGGATTTGGCTGCTGCTTCGATACAAAATTAAATAACTTAAATCTCCTGTTATCTGTGTCGGTTATATATTTTTATAAATAGGTACATTGATATGGCGCTCAGTCCCCCAATAGGCTAAGATACGGCTTAAGAAATATATACCCTCATCTGTTATTTACTTATGACACCGATTATATGTTAAATAATATGTAGATTGCTTATGGGTTGCTTAGCGAAATTCCGGAACTATTCTGCAATACTACCCTACAATTCTACAATCTAGACTAGAGTTTATGGGCTCGTGTCCGTTGAGACCTTCGATCATGTATTCTTGATCGAAGATTGAGACTGAACTTTTGTATCTAGTGGAAGGTTTTTGAATCGAATAGGGATGGAGTTGCCTATTTGGAATTTCGTTCGAAATTAACCCAAAATCTCAAAAAAGAGCTCTAAACTTGCACAGTTTTGGTCCATACATAATGGCTATAAAAATATTCAACAAATCACCTAGCAAAAGTAAAGAAGAAAAAGAGTCGAAATTCATCACACATTTAAAACAATTGCTTTTAACGAAATGCTATTACAGCTTGAATGAGTTTTTCAATGATACATTTGATAACTAATAAATAAATCGGTCGCTCCACATTGCTATACCCTACCGGGGTCATATGTACGCTGGAAAAACGTATTTAAGACCTGCATGTAAATTCATACGAATGCAATAAGCTATTGAGTATTGAAAATTGTGTTGACATTTAATAAAAATGTACCTGTATGATTTGTGCAGTAGATTTGTACTGGAAGGCGTTTTGAGACAAATCCACTTCAATAGGAAACAGCGATGAATTTTCTTTCAAATGTCCGAGGGTGACGCTGTAAATTATTAGTGTTTGTTAATTTTCAGTTCCTTATACCCATAAATCCTTTTCAAAATGTCTCCCAAAATATATTTAAATCTTAAGTTAAATTATTCTTGTACAGTTAAATTAATTAATTTTTTTAGTTAGATCCTGTGTAACAATTAAATTTTAAATGAATTTATTGATATTGATTGGAGTAACACGAAATCATAAGGAGCTCATACAATTAATAGAGTTGGACATATACCTATTTCAATGGGTGAATTAAATATAAGGGTTATGCTTGTACAGTTCAAAGCTGACTCTGAAATACTCAAAGATGTTAATTTAAAATACTGATGATCTCCGAGTTTTTATTACTTGCAGATGTGCAGAAGTGGAGAATCATCTCCATTCCCTGGTGTTACAAACGTCCATAGAGGATCTATGGACGTTTGTAACACCAGGGAATTTGCCAACGCGCTGTCCACCCCTAAAAAAATGTATGATATCCTCTTTTGACAATCCTTTAAACAGAGGGGCCTCGCATGAACTATCAAACCCCTATTGTACGCAGAATAAGCGTTCTAGAGAATCGGTGCTTTGTGGAAACCTAAGTAATGTGAGTGCACAACCAATTGAGCGATTTTGGTAAGTGTTACTGTGAAGGAAGTAAGGCAGAATAAATAGTTTTCATAATTTCCCCGGTGTACAGATGATTTATCGTTTAGATATTACTGGAAATGGGAAAAAGAAATAAACGACTACGTGGTATTAAAACCAAATAAACTAACTTCCTCTTCTAAAGAACATTTCCGACAATTTCTTACAAATGAATAGGATCTTAATTAATTTCGATGAACTAGTCTGAAATCGGCTTACAATTGACGGAGCTCTGGACATTACTTATCCGTGGAAAGTTTTCGTTCATTTAAAGACGTACGTAAACAATCTGATAAAGTTTTTATGGGTCCACTATATTTTTTTTTTCAACTAACTTTTTTAATTAAATTACTTTTTCATTCGCCTGTTCGAAAATATTTGTTATCATTCTATAGAAAATAACTGTAGAATGATAACAAATATTTTCGAAAATATTTGTTATCATTCTATAGAAAATAGCTAAAGAATGATAACAAATATTTTCGAACAGGCCAATGAAAAAGTTCCGAGTTAAAAAAACATATCAAAATAAAACTGAATTGAGATTCTCCTCCTTTTTGGAAGTCGGTTAACATTTTTGTTCATAATTACTCGTGGTATGCAGCGAACCCAGCTATGAACCGCCTCAACTGAAAGGCGACATCTTGTGTCTTCTTGTTCTCCAGCAGTTCCAGCTTGACGAGCACGTCGGAGCGCAGACGGGCGAAGCGCGCGCGGGCCTCTTGACGGCATCGGAGAATCAACCTTCACATACAATATAATACAAATATACATACTTTACAATAAAGACCATATTGCCTTGTATGACGATAATTAATTACCAATGTTATATTTGAATGGTTTATTGCATTAAGAACATGCTAGGCGAAACTAGCCTTAGGTATATATGGTTAAAAGTAATATTCAGATTCAGATTTCTATATTGTTAGCTGTGTTATACATTCACCCCCTTACTTATAAACGTTGAATAAGCTGCGAATAGTGTTTTGTTCCGTTCTTTCAACGTCAAACTGTCATATAAGCGACAAAGACAAAACACTGAATAACTATTCAGAGATTATTCAACGTTTATAAGTAAGGGGGTCAGTTCTTAAATATGTTTTATAGGGGTATCAACAGCTATGTCCATTCGAACATACAATATTTATTGGCTTATATCTAGTATTTAACATATTGCTAGTAAACATTAAACATGAATAATTTAAAACATAAAGACTCAATACCTAATACACCACAATACCTACTAATATTATATATGGCTAAAAACCGGCCAAGTGCGAGTCGGACTTGCACACGAAAAGTGCCGTACTATCCTACTGATATTATAGATGTGAAAGTTTGTGTGTATGTGTGTAAGTGTCTATGTTTGTTACCTCTTCACGCTCAAACGGCTGCACCGATTTTGATGTAATTTGTGACCCCACAAAAAGATGGAGGTAGCTGGTATTATGGTGGTACTTATTATAAACACATAGGTTTAATTAAAAAAAATATTTAAAATAAAACAAATATTTAAGGAGGCTCCCACACAAACGTGATGTTTTTATAGATAACTAGCTGCGCCCCGCGATTTATCCGCGTGGTGATGAAACAGTCATTATCGTGATGATTAAAATAAGCCTATTTGTTAATCTAGGGTATAACCTTTCTCCATACCAAATTTCATCGAAATCGGTGTAGCCATTTGAGCGTGAAGAGGTAACAAAACTACACACATACACACAAACTTTCGCATTTATAATATTAGTAGAATAGGATTATAGCGTAGACACTGTTATGATGTGAGTACAAAAAAGTAGCGTTCCTCAAGGCAGCATTTTGGGTCTAGCACTGTTAAGTGCGATGCGGGCCGCTTCCAACCGGTCCTTATGGAAATCAATGGGGGAGGTTTATGTCCAGCTGTGGATGTCGTATGGCTGAGATGATGATGATAATGATGATGAGAGATGATGATGATAACGATGATGAGAGGTGATGATGATAATGATGATGAGTGTTCCGTACCTGTACTCATAGTTGCCCGTCTCCACACGGTACAGAGGTTCCTGTAAAGTGTTGTAGCCATATTCTTCATCATCCATTTCTTTGACCTTCAGGCAGTACGACAGGTATTCGAACTTTGTGTCAGCGTACTTTCGGATCGTTAGTTTCGTGTCTGGTATAGCTTTGTTCAGATAAGTGCCTAGGTCTGATAATATCTGTAATTAAAGTTTCAACAGTTATTAGAATAAATACATTTACAAAGTACATCATTATAAGTATATTAATTTATTATTTTCTCTTTGGATAGTTATTATTGCTTATGTTAGACTTGCGCGAATCGAACACTTGGTCTATAAAAATATTGGGATTTGATCGCGTGAAATAACAGTTACATTGACCAAGGTCACGACAAAATCATACGGACGTACGGACGCATAGTCATGGTAACATTTTGATTACAAGTCAGTGTTTGAATAAATATAAAATAATAAATAAAAAAAAAAAAATCTTAACTTAATTATAAATTAAAAACTTGATATGTAAAATTTTTTAAGAAATAAAAGAAAAATTAAATTATATAATATAAAAGGTATCCAAAGATACCTGTCTTGTCTCATTTAAAATCTATGAATTCCTTGTAGGAATAGAATGCTTGATCTATCAGCCATTTTTTCAGTTTTATTTTGAATACTGAGATATTGGACACAGTTACATACATACATCGTTATATCATTATATATATGTAAAGTATTGTATTTTTTCAGGACCGATGCATTTCCCTCGATCACGTCATAATTTGAGAACGAGTACCGATTTTATTAATTTGTTTTTTTAATACCTTGTAAAAGGTTTTTTTTTTTTTTTTTTATTCACAATAGGTAGGCGTTTAACCATTATCTCACCTGATGTTAAGTGATGATGCGGTCTACGATGATTCACGCCTGCCTAGAAGATACCTGTTCACTCGTGACTTGAAGATGCCCAGATTGTATTCATGTGGAAACACAGACTTAGGCAATGTTAGGTTAGGAAAGGAAAATTTTTTAAAATTTTTTACTTAGGTTCTTACGGAAAGGAAAATTAAGAAAATTATGCCGAAAATATGAATGTCCGGAAAAATGTACGGTAACGGGAAAACCATTGTCCACGCGGCCGGATAAAACCACGGGGCGCATCTATAGTTAGTGATGTATTTATCCGGATTTGTACATTTCTGAACTATAAATATGAGTAAATCCGGTTAATATATTTCGTGCAGAATTTTATATAAGTATTTTGTTCTACATTTTGTACCATTTAACAAACTTCGAAAAAGGAGGAGGTTCTCAATTCGACCCGTATATATTTTTTTGTAACTACATGATATTGTAGTATAACTTAAACTTCGATTAGATTTAGGTAATCGGAGAAGATAAATTATTATGATTAGTAAAATAATTGGAAGAATATGTCCAGCTGTGCACGTCCCATGGCTGAGATGATGATGATGATTAGTAAAATAATGTAAAATAATAGAATTTTGGTTGTTTGTTCTGCACGTATCCTTGTGCACACAAAGGCTTCCTCCAAAGTGAGCAAGTCTTCACGGGATTTTCGCTACTATTATCAAATTTGGACCGCTATTTTTTTATTTCGTCTCAAAGGTATTAATTATAATGTTATAAATACACCAACTGTTCAACTGTTGAGTGTAGACAGGTATGATAGTAATTTGAAACTCATGTAACTTGAGGCTGTCATAAATATAACAAGTAACTATATACATAAGAACATATATTTAAAGCTATGATAACTCAACGGTGGGAGCGTCGGCTATCAAACAAACGGACGCTGGTTTGATCACCACCAACGGCTTGAGCTTTCGCTGAAGGAAACACCGTTATCAAATTTCATGGATGGTGGTGGTTTACTTTCGAGTACCCACCTGGTCACCACCCTCAAGTTTGAAAAACTGACACCAAAGGCACAGTGTGTTCAGGCAGACACTTGACTTTTTCAGTAAGCGTTATAGGTGTAGCGTGATAACGTCTTCGACCATGTCATAGACCATTAAGCGAGATAGTGGTCCAACGCTAGATCAATTAGGTATCAAAAAGTATATGTTTGATATAATCTTACAGGTTTCAATCCTTTGAGCATCGTGATTCCATCTTTCTCCAACATACGGTGGTACTGGCCAAACCTGGTAAACGCCTCTGACGCCCGCGCTTGCGGCTCCCGCACTCCAATCGTCGCGAAAATGTCGCCCACAGTCTTGTAGGTTTGGAGTAGATCAAAGTACGACTTCAGCATCCTGGAAATTTAAGCAAATGCGGGTTTTGGACTTTAGAGTGGATTAAATCTCAAACCAAAATCGCACATCGAGGCTATGGAGAGGGCTATGCTCAGGGTTTCTCTACGTGATCGAATCAAAATGGTAGAGATCCGTAGAAGAACAAAAGTCACCGACATAGCCCAGCGGATTAACAAGTTCAAGTTGCAGTGGGTGTACTGACTATATATAATTTGCTGGTTTTTATTTTACCATGAAAAAAGTATTCGGATAGTTTTTCACTTTCATGTAATTTCTTCAGTATTTTACAATCTTTCAAAATAAACTTGACTCTAACGCATAATTGATCACATGCAGTGTAGTCTGTGTGGTCTGTGTCTATTCCTATTACACTTTTTTTTATACAATACAAGCGTAGACAGAGAAAGCTTGTTTACAAAAAGTTTACAAGTTATAAATTACAAAAAAGATAGCATGCCGGTGAATGACTAAAATATTCTATCACAGACTCAATGTTGCCATGACAGTGGGCAAGGCACATAGCTCGAAGAATTGATGGCCGTTGGGGTCATTATAATTCAAGTGAGCTAAGTTGCTCATTACACACGAAGCTGTGGGTTCCAGCCCGAGGCGTTGAGCAGAGCTCAGGAGTTTCACACGACATTTTTCAACACATTTGCGAGGAAATAACAAATAGGTATCACTTGTATAGGTTAACTATTGAATTGAGAATGCTCTGTATACTCGGCTATAACTAAGAGTAAGATACTTTTTCATTCAACTCTGTAGGGATATTTCTATTGCGCACTAGTGTGTAATGTTATGACGCACGTGTGTGTTCGGTTCGTTGCCCTAAAAGCGATGTAATAAGGCTCACTTTACGAGCAAGTGTGTTGAGAATGTATTTGCATTTACCTTTTAGCATGTTCGACCAGTTTTTTATAGACCGTCTCAGTATCTTTGAGTTCATCCAACTTGGCGACCAACGTGTCGTTGCAAAGTATGGCTCGCGAAAGTCCTAAAAAGATAAGAACAGATATATGCATAATCGATGCACTACGTGCTCACCGCTCATACTTGGGGACTCACATACACGAGACATGGAAAAAAAAAATACCAAAAAATGGAACCGACTCCACTCAAAAGACTCCACTCAAAAGTATGAAATAACTTGTTGAAGTCGGTACCATTATAGTTCACAAAAGAAACTATCAACACAATATTGTCCGCATGGTACCAACTTTGACAAGTTATTTCACATTTTTGAGTGTTGAAGTCGGTTCCGTTCTTGTGGTAAAATTTTTTTCAGGTCACTGACCCTTGCCACTAATGGAATCAACTGTCATTGTGTATGTTCTCCGATGTCTTCACCCGCAACTATAATATCGGCGAGGTATGCGTCACTTTTCAATTATTGGAGTGTAACTCAAAAACCGCTTCTTGGATTTTGATGTTATTTAAATAGAACCACACGGGAAGCATCAGATTTCCAATAAGAAAAGAATCTTGCAAGTCGATTCACCCAGTCGAAAGTTTTGAGGTAACAAACATAAAAAAAAGAACAAAAGAAAAAACTACCGGTCGAATTGAGAACCTCCTCCTTTTTTGATGTCGGTTAAAAATGGTATGAATATATTAAGGTTTCTTTTTTGTTTAGGTTGTATCTCATTGCGTTTGACCGTGATGGCAGTGCAACAGCAGCAACAACAAGGGCTGTTGGAACGCACTGTTTTTTTTTTTCTTTGGTGGCAGATTTGTATTTTTTCGGCGAATCAAAATAGTGTCAGTGGTGAACTTTAGATCATGGACTAATACTAAACTAATAATAATTTTATTCATCTTGAGATGTTAGATATGTAATTTTTAGACTTTCGCGATTCGAACACATTGTTATTAAATCAAACGGGGCTTAATCGCGAGAAAAACATTTAGTAACAACCACGACCAAGTTGCATTGGTCGTGGTCACGAGAAGTCACTTCTCGTGACCACGACCAATGCAACTTGGTCGAAACGTCGAGGTAAATAAATTACTAAATGTTTTTCTCGCGATTAAGCCCCGTTTGATTTAATAACAATATGTTTGATATGGTTTATAACAAACTAGTAGCGCCCCGCCGTTACACCCGTGTTGATTACGGTTTTTTTTTACATATTATAAGTTTGCGTTGGACAACTGTCTCACCTGATGTTAAATGATGACGTTGTCTAGGATTTAGCACGCAAACCTAGAAGGTACCTATTCACTCGCGACTTGAAGACTCCAGGATTGTACATATCGGGAAACACATACTCGGGCAACGAGTTCCATTCCTTGGCAGTACGCATTAAGAAAGTGGAAGGAAAACGTTTCGTACGTATAGGTGGTATATCTACCATATAGCGATGGCGAATTGCCGTACGTCAAGTCGACCGATGATAGAAAGGGGATGGTGGAATCAGATTGTGTAATTCCAGTGCACATTCTCCGAAATGCACCCGATAGAAAACCAATAGGTTTGCTACTCTACGCCGGTGTTCAAGGCTCTGAAGCCTACGTTCGACCAAAGAGTTACAGCCGATGATTCTTTTGGCTCGCCTCTCGATTGACTCCAGAGCTTCTAGTTGGTATTTGGCTGACCCATCCCAAAGGTGGGAACAGTTACTCCATGCACGACCAGACTTGTGCTTGATACAGATTAAGCAACTGCCCCTCTACTACAATTATTCCACGGGAATTATACAGCTTACCGGGATAAAAAGTAGCCTATGTGCTATTCCAGATTATAATCTATCTCTGTGCCAAATTTCACTTAATTTCAGTTCTCCTTTTTTTGAAGTCGGTTAAAAAGAAACCACATACCCAACGCGTCAGCGGCTCCGGAAGACATGTTCTCAACTAAGCGATGTTTCATTTTCTTCATTATAATGTCCAGAGACTTGCCTTGTCTTGGATCGGCGTGAAGTTTGTTATAGTTTATTGTGACTTCGTCCTATATAATCATATCAAGAAAATATAAGATTGATTACATACTTACATAATATTGTACAATTCATTTAAGAGAGTTAAGTAAGTATTCTGTTCTTTTCTTTTAATAGGGCCGACGCCTTTATTAAATTAAATCACTAATAACTAATTACAATACTGCAGCTACTACAATAACATTTGAGCAATCCACTAGCTATTGGTAACTCAATATATATAGATAACTCAAATGCTTTAACCCGCTACCGGCTGGCAGCGCGCCCAGAATGCTAGCAGCATTGCCACGTTGAATTGCAATGCTGATTCGTTGAGTTAAATAGTAAGTTTATTAGCTTTTTTACTACTTTTTAATAGTCTCTAAGTTGATAATTATGTAAGTAGGTACCTGTTTTGTATTAAACAAATAAATTAAAACAAAAAGATTAATTAATCAATTAGAATAACTTACAATTATTTTTTGCGTAAAGACTTTATCGTGACGAACTAAGGGCTGAGGCAACGAGAAACGTAGGTACCTACTTACTTTCTACTACTTTCTCTAAATGGCTTCACCCGCGCCTACTAGGGTTTTGAGACTACTAGTTCGGGGGATACAGGATTATTAATAAGCTCGATTACCAGAAATACCTCACCTTAGCAGCTTGTATCATTTTAGCCACTTCAACCTTGGTCTTTCCTTTGACTGATTGCCCATTGACTCCCACAAGTTCATCGCCACTTTGTAAAGTACCCTCTTTTGAGGCTGGCGTATTGTCGAATATCTGTAAAATATATTGTTATCTATACTGTGTATTATATATTTTATTTTATTTATCTACATAATCCAACAGCGTCACATTTAACACGTATGTAGTAAATCTAAGCTTAAGTATGGCTAAAATAGGATTACACATATTACTAAAATTATATGACAAAAGTTGTGTTTACAGTGCTCGTAAGTATAAAAACAAATAACCGTGTATGTTTTTATGTCAGGAGGCTGGTAGTAGAGTGGAGGGTTGTGTGTGTGTAGATGTGAGAGAGGGTGAGTGTGTGTTCGTGTAGAAAATGTATAAGTATATAAACAGAAATGTATAGTAATACAGGTCGTGATGTTTATGACGGAACCAATTATGAGCATACAGAATTATGTCATACGATGTATTTTCTTTATATCATGTTTGAGGACAAGCTTAGAAGAGAAGAACAAATCCAACGTGGACAATAAGGTGTCTACATTTTTTTAGTTTCGTTTGACTATTATCTCACCTGTTGTTAAGTGATGCAGTGCATAAGACATTAATGAAAGCCCATAAACGTCAATTAGTGTGCCTGATACTTAAATCGAGTAAATGCTTTTGAATTAGTCATAAAAGTTATGTTAGCTAATTGAATTTAACATTTATTATAAAAGCCTTCTTTTATTTCACGTTAAAATACTAAATACACCACTACAAAGGAAAAAAAATCAGCTGCTATTGGAACTTGAACCCACGACTACAGAATGCCCTCCTATTGTAGTAGCACACCGCAAGCAATATTAATTTATTCTTACAGCATCTCACGGGGATGATTTTATTAGCGCCATCTAACTCAAAATGACTGAACTATTTCAATAGCAGGTTGACCAATAATTATTAATGCAATTAGATTATATCAATCGAACAGTAGCCCTACACCCTAATTCAAAGGTTTTTAACTTGTATAGGTCAGGGACCGGTAATATTCGGCAGGCGAGTCTCATGCGGCTCTTTTCATTTAAAGTTCCGGCTTTCATTTCCATAGGCACGATTTGTATGGGGTTTGAGTCTAAAATATTCAATATTTTCAATAAAAATCGTTTAATAGATATATGCGCAAGATGCCAATATTAATCAAAATTTTCTGCTGTTTCGATATACATAGTTGATTAACTTACCTGGACAATGTAAAGGCAAGGACACAGGGGAGCTCCCCCTCCAATGCTTATTCCAATTAGATTTTTTTCATCCTTGCTTAAAACTACACTACCTGATGTCACCGTCATACCCCTGAAATTAATTATAAAGTACATAATGTATCAATTAAAATTAATACAATTATGCAAATAACAAGGCAACAAAAAAGCAAATAAAAAATACAAAATGCTATTCTACTGAAAAACTAATTTGTATGTATACTAATTCAATTAAATACCTACCAGTACTTTCACACACAAAACTTTACTTATTTTGTTACGAAAACTAACGTAGCATACATACATTATTTGTATGAACGGAAAAGTATCCCCCCAGTAGCGATAAATGGAAAATCATTCCTTCCTTCCCTACTAGCAGGGATAGACCACTAAGGATAGACGACTAGGGATAGACCACTATCGATATACCACTAGAGATAGACCACTAGGGATAGACCACTAGGGATAGACCACTATCGATATACCACTAGAGATAGACCACTAGGGATAGACCACTATGGATATACCACTAGAGATAGACCATTAGAGATAGACCATTAGGGATATACTACTAGGGATAGGCCACTAGGGATAGACCACTAGGGATAGACTACTAGGGATACAAGGAACAGGCGAAATGATATAGTTATTTCCAACCAATGATATTATTAAAACGGGAAGATAGAGCACCTAAGTTCTAAAATCACGTTACTAAAAAGTGGACTAGGTACAACTACGGGGCAAACGCACTGCCATTTGTAAGTTTATTATGAGCTATTTGTATATTTTGTGAAAGCACAGAAAGGGTTTGTTTCGCCTTAATTAGTAAAAATACAACGTGCTGAACAGCTGACGGTTCGATTGCGACTAAAGCAAATTAGGTGTATGAACCCCAGTAGCGATAAATAGAAAATCATTCCTTCCTTCCCTACTAGCAGGGATATACCACTAAGGATAGACGACTAGGGATAGACCACTATGGATATACCACTAGATATAGAAGGAAAATCATTCCTTCCTTCCCTACCAGCAGGGATAGACCACTAGGGATAGACCACTATCGATATACCACTAGAGATAGACCACTAGGGATAGACCACTAGGGATAGACCACTATGGATATACCACTAGAGATAGACCATTAGAGATAGACCATTAGGGATATACTACTAGGGATAGGCCACTAGGGATAGACCACTAGGGATAGACTACTAGGGATACAAGGAACAGGCGAAATGATATAGTTATTTCCAACCAATGATATTATTAAAACGGGAAGATAGAGCACCTAAGTTCTAAAATCACGTTACTAAAAAGTGGACTAGGTACAACTACGGGGCAAACGCACTGCCATTTGTAAGTTTATTATGAGCTATTTGTATATTTTGTGAAAGCACAGAAAGGGTTTGTTTCGCCTTAATTAGTAAAAATACAACGTGCTGAACAGCTGACGGTTCGATTGCGACTAAAGCAAATTAGGTGTATGAACCTAATTTATGCTGTCTACTCCCTAAGAGCTAGTGCCTTATCTGCCTTTTTAAAATGATTAATTAATATCATTGGTTCTGACTATAGTTTCAAGCACATTAAGTGATCATTATCCAGCGTTCGCGTCTTGTCTCGCAGTAGTTAAAACTGTAAAAAGTTGGAACTGCCCAACTCATTTACGTATTTTTATAACGATCTAGGTTTGAAATAAAACATAAGAAAACTTATTAATAGATTTTTTATTAGCATGTAGCATATACAACTAGCGACAGAACACGCACACGGAATGAAGGTTCTAGCTTCAGCTATTCTTGGATTTCCTGTAATTGAAAATGACACTAGTATTACAATACTGTAGACACTAGAAAACAATAGCAGTGTTGACCAAATAAGCAATCTAATCGAGCATATTTAACAATCATTATTGAATACAGAATAACCTCTCGTCCGAGTTGCATCAATCCCGGTAACGAGAGTAAGTTCGGTTTGTCTTCCAATGTGGTAATTAAAACAGTTGCACCGACCGTGACTAAATACTTGCTTACACCTACCTATTCTTTGTTAGTATAGAGTTGGGGTGTATCTTACGGGACGCTAAGGAAAAAAGGTTTTTAAGCTTCATTGCATTGTCATAACGCTGATCCCTAGGTTAGGTTCGGGTGAAACTGCAACGATAAAAATGCGCGAGCCGAGTGAGCGAAGCGAGCGTGACGCGGCAGCGACAGCTGAAGTATAACCTAGTGATATGTAGGTGACGCAGATTACTCTCTCAGGGGGTCTCAGTCCACCAGAACGAATATCGCAAATGACTTGTTATAGAGCAATTTTTATTTTTATTGCATTTATAACCAATTTTATTTTATTTATACTTTTATTAGTTTTAGTTAGTTATTTTTGACCATTTATATTTTGTAATTTATGGGTCCTTTTGCCTGAAATAAAGATATTTTATTATTTATTTTATTTATTACTAGGTTCATCAACACTTTCCTTATGCGAATAATTAATCAGAGTAGTTAGTAGCAACAAAAGTGAGGTTCGTTGTATATTACAATAACATTTTCCTAAGGTATATCCCTTAGCGTCCCGTATAGTATACACACTGACCAAGCCTACAGTTTGATCGAATTAAATTCATCATGGTCATGACAGTCCGAACTGATCGAGTCGATTTGACTGTGGACGGATAATATCATAAGTTGCTATACACTATTTTAAATATGCGCGAATGAAAAAGTTTACACGTAAAATAATAAAAAGTATATAGAGAATGATGTCTGATTCAAACCGGAATACAGACATGGGAACACTACTGCCTGGCGGTAGAAATATATATGATGGCAGTTTGGCAGTACTTCCCCAGACCAACTATCACTTAGAGTTCTACTGCTCTTGAAATTATTTCTCTATGAAAAATGGTATCGTCACTTTATTTAATTATTTTTTTTAATACCATTTTGAAGTGAATGTACGAAGCGGTTCAAGAAAGTATAGTTATTTGGATGTTATTAGCAAAATGTATCTAAGTAAATATAGTATTTTTCTATAAAATCTATTAGATCCGGGGTCTCTCATCATCATCATCATCTCAGCCATAGGACGTCCACTGCTGGACAAAGGCCTCCCCCATTGATTTCCACAAGAACCGGTTGGAAGCGGCTCATTTAGATCCGGGGTAAATGAGTAAAACTTACATCAAATCCTGATGATATATCATGTAACGTTCTTGTCGAAGATCATTGTAAATGCAATCTGGATTCTCAGGTACACTTATCTCTTCTTTTGGTTCCCTAAATGACAGAAATACATGATACACTTTATGATTTAATATGTTGATAATAATTACGTATAAGTAAGAACCTACAGTTGAATTAGACTGTGTGAATAAGAAAGTGTAGATACGTGAGTGTGCGTATTGAATGTGTGAATAAGAAAGTGTAGGTACGAGAGTGTGTGTTAAGGCCATTGTAGAGTGTTGGTGTAAGGAGAAATGTTTTATATTATAATAATATGAACATTTTTAAATACTTACTCCTCAAGAACATTTAGGTCCGGAACATCTTTTATTGAATCTTGTCCAACCATGGCGACACTGTTAAAAAAATCACTAACTTATTAAATTTCGTTAAACACTTGCACATGTTAATAAATTTTTAAATTTAACTTACTTTTCTTCAATTTGCAGTAACAAGTTTCTTGTTGTTTTGGCTTCCGACGTTTTTCTATTTAAATAAATATACGTATATAGTAAAATACATGAAATAAGTGTAGGTACCTACAAGTTCTTTTAACGACTATTAATTAAATTATAACAATTTACTCCGACTATGGCAAGGTTGAATTAATGATGAATCATACTAATACGAAGGCGAAGGTTTGTCTGTAGTTTGTATGTTTCTTACTCCTTCACGCTGCAACTGTTGAAATAATTTGCATGAAATTTGGGATGAAGATAGCTTATACCCTGGAATAGCACAATAGGCTACTTTTTATCCTAAAAAAAATATTGACTGTTCCCGTGGGATAGCGGGAAGACACAACGATCGTTAATACCATATCCCATTCTCGGCGACGGGGCTTAGCTAGTTGAACTTCTAGTCAGCAACGATCTATTTACTTCGTGGAATCCTTTGATCCCATCAGCTATTAACAAAACAAACTCTCACATCAAAGAAGCTAGAGTAAGTACCTATATAATATAATCTGTTCTTATATATACAATATAAGAAACTATTATCTAATCTGTGATTTATATCACAGATTAGAAAAGCTGATAATTAAAATCACAGTTATCTGTGGTCAGAATTTTACTATCATAACTATCAGTTTTATAACTTTTCTATGCAAAGCCGTCATTTTTATGGAAGTAACTATTGAGTCCACAATATTTACAAATATATTCACCACTTAAGTAGGTCTAAGCTTACACGAAAAATGACTGCAAGTTGTAATAATTCCTTACTGTAATCAGCTGAAGTACGGACTTGTTCCTTCTTCTTTTATAACTTTACATGAAGCACTGAATATTTTTCGTAAATATAGTGGACTACGCCGCATAATAAGCTTTAATATATGGAAATAAGAACTTTACATTCTGTCTTCAAACATATTGTGTATCACAGGTCCAAGTTGCGGAAAGAATCGGGGATCATTAAACAAATAGAACTGATCGTTATGTTTCCACATCTTTCACAAAACCACTAAAATATCCCAAACTGAACGCTAATAAGCTGACGAGCTCAAACAGAACCAACTGCAACATAAAGGAAGTTAAACATAGATAACAAAACATAAAAGATAACAAGAACTGTGTTTAGTAAAATTTTACGCACATTTTGTCCTCTTCGAAAAAGAAATCGTCATCATATTCTTGCATCATATTGGTCTATTCGTATATTAAATACTATATAAAATAGGTTCTGTAGAGACTTATTATCACAACAATAAGTCAATTAGTTTCGTCAGTGACGGACAGTACTCTATTTAGTTTGTAGTGACGGAAGAGTATTGATTATTCTTGCGCGCGCCGTGCCTGACATGTCGGTAAAGCAGGCTCAGTCAATAAGAGTTACTTAGCGCAAAAACTTTTTAAATACATTTGTTCCTATGCATATTTATTTATTTATAGCTAGTACACGCGTATTATATAACATAAGTACACGTAGTATAGTACAATATAAGACGCATGATTAATATAAATACTTATATATAATTACTAGTTCGTACTGAACTGAAGAAAGAACTATCCCAGCATAGGTAAAAGTTCAAATAGTGTTTACGAGTATATTTTATTATGTTCGTGTATTAAGTATGTCGGAGTGTGTTAGATATTGAAATAAGATAGATGGCGTTAACTATAATGTAGGGGTGTTTCTAGTGTCTGAAAAATAAAGTAGATGGCGGTTGATGGTCGAATAAATTAACAAAAATAAAACTGTAAATTGGAGGTATGTCATACTGCTTTATAAAATCATACGGAATTGGTTATTTTACTAAGTCGCATTGCTCGCAGTCGCAAGAAGACATGCAAAAATCATAAAACTAAGTTGTCCAGCGGTGGACTGGATTCTATAACTCAAATGATCATGTAAAATTTGTTAACAAATTGATTTGGACATGTTTGGCATTTGCTTTGTCTTTTAATTTGTAAATAAAAATTAAACTATTCATAAATATTGACTAACCATGTTAATGTTAAGCACCAAAACCAATACGCAGCTTAACTAAGTTTAGAAGGTCATAAGTCAGAAGTTAGAAAAACCGTAAATATTATGTACATTGCTAAATTCTTCGAATAGGACGTTTAACTGTCTTCGTCATCGACCTTATGGCGTAACTTGATACGAACATTACGAGCTGTGTAGCAGTTGTCATTAGGGTTGCTTATCGCAAGCTAAGGACATTTTTTTTGACGGATATTTAAAAGTACCCCAAACCTTTGGAGGTCCTAGGGCCTAGTCGAGAACGTTACAAACGATGACAAGCATTAGATGGGCGGATTACATCAGCAAAACTGCTAGTCCAAACTGGATCAGTATCAGTGTTATCAGTGTAACAGACCAAGATAGGGAAACTAAGCTTTTTTAAAAGAGGCCTTTACTGGTGGAGGGGTTCTTGAAGATAAATAAAATTTTAATAGATATGTTATAAAGTAGTGTTTTTGTAAGTACGTGTAATTGTAAGAAACAAAAAAAGTTTTATTATGTTTATATAAAAGTATAAAGAAATGTGAAGAATTTTAACGTTTTCTCGCTTCACTTTCAGTATTATCAGTAACTAATAATATAATCCTCTACACTCACACTTACACAAGTAGGTCTATTTAATAAAGACCTATTTTGTGTAAATGTGTTTTGATACTTGTCAATGTTTCAAGTAAAAACACTGTGTGCAAGAGACAGTAAACCAATTAATTCTGTCTCATCTAATTTTTTCAACTGTCCATAAGGTTTTAGTTTGTCGTTTTTCACCCTTGTGAGAAATATCGAACGTCAAATCTTCCTTTATAGGTATCACAACACCGCAAATTTGCGTTTTTTTACATTATAATTAATATTTCATTAAGAAAACTATTCTGTGCATTTAATTATTTGTAGAATAAATAATAAAATAATGTTAAATAAAAACTGAATTACATTGTAATTTTTAGACTTTCGCGATTCGAACACAATGTTATTAAATCAAATGGGGCTTAATCGCGAGAAAAACATTTAGTAATTTATTTATTTACCTCGACGTTTCGATCAAGTTGCATTGGTCGTGGTTACGAGAAGACTGAGGTAAATAAATAAATAACTAAATGTTTTTCTCGCGATTAAGCCCCGTTTGATCGAATTACATTGATTGTTGCAGAAAATATTTTTACCTATTAAAATATTTTCTGTTATTATTATTTCATATTTGTATATACTTTTAAAAATATTACACTCCCGAAGCTCCTAATGGTTCCAGTGCTACAGCGGTGGGGTCTTTGCACCACTCAAAAGTTATTTGATCGTACACAACAACTAGGATTTAAATTTTGATACTGTTGCATTAAGCGTATTCCCCTTTTGCCATTCGCTAAACTTATAAATAAGTGCTGGTTTAACGTGGTGTCTACTCAATTTTTTGTCTAAAGATTTAGTTTATAATACTCTCAATAAAATACTTTACGATATCCACGCTTTTCAGTTTCATTGGAACATAAAATAGTCATGAGTCTAGCCCTAAATTTACATTTGGCTGTCAATCGCAACTAAATAAAATGGAGAATAAGATACCAGAATAATTGCGTAGTATTTGTGTTTCGGAGAAAGATGTGAGACAGCCCTAGCTATAATGGGTGGCATATTAAATAACATGCACTGCTTTAAATGTAAAAGTTGCAATAAGCAAGTTGGCGGTCAGCTGGCCAGTGTAGACTCCGACCAAAGCGTCGACAACGCGTGTCATAGCAAGTAGAAATAACTTGGAAACTATGAAAAAATTTACTGTGAGTGTTACCACTTGTTGATGTAAGACTACAAAACTGAAAAAATACAGTGATACAATAGCATTAAATCTAGTACTTATAAGACATTGTCATAAGGTGTTAAAATTAGTATATTCTTTAATTTGCGTTCGATTTATAAAAAAGTTCGAATAGATATTTTCGCAGTGTTTTTTATCATGTGTCTTTTGAAGAGTGTTTGGTAATAATTCTCTGGTTGCGCAATGAGTTCAGTGGATTATATAAGAGTAGAATTGATAAACAGGATTCAAATCAGGCTTTTCCGAAATTTAGTGGGAACCGGAATTTTTATTAGTGTTTACAATTAATTGGCCCATAACAATTATCATAATTTTTGTTATCAAATATTGAAATGGGAAGAACTCTCTACCTTAGGTTCTCTTCCGTGGTAAGGGAAGGATGGTAGTTGCTACAGCTACCATCTAGCTAGATCTATATTATACTGATGATTTTCGTAAAATTTGATAGCAATCGCTACCACAAGTCATTTGTAGTTGTGTCTTTTAAACCAAACACTGTACAAAGTGCTTGCATCTTTTTTTATTTCTTTTTGAATTCATTCATTTTGAATTTGATCACAGAAACTTGGAAATATAGGTTTATTCAGCAAAAGAAACATTAAAACAAGTTTTTGCTCTGTACCAAAACTGTGTAAAGAACTCAATTTAAATTAATATTAAATGTAAAATTTTATTGTATGTATATTTTGATATTGTCTGCCTATAGTCGCTGCCCTTTTTTGATTTAGACATAAATCTTATTCACGGCCAATTCTTGGAATTTTATTATATAACAGTGACAACGGCCACTATTGCGGCTCAACCAATGAAGTAGTGAGACATATAGATAGATGAACACTTTATACATTTACATATATTTTAACCATACAAACACAAACTTATAATCTGTGTTAAAATAGTGGTCTTATCGCTAATAGCGATCACTTTTCTGAAACCTTAGTCTTTCAGAATATTTTGGTATTGAATTTAAGTTTTCTACACATCCAGAACTCACTGTATATTATTATCCAAAGGGACTTTCATGTTGGAAAATAAAATTACGCATCTTGACTTCTCGCCTCCGTATCCTATGTTTGAAGGTTTAATATAATAGCTTTTCTAACTATATTTTTTTCTTTTTCAGCTGGCAATTTGCAGTTTTGCGCTGCTTTATCGAACGAGCATCGCACAACTAACGCCCTCTGGACCGGTCACAGCATTCCTTCGAACTAACCTCATTGGTTATCCAGTCATCCACGACAAGAAAGTCTGGATCTTTGATCCAGATGTAGCACAGAAGCGAAGGCGAACCTTTATAGATCTCCATGGGGATAAGGGACAGAAATTAATTCAAAGATTAGGATTAGGAATCGATGGTAATGAAGAAGAAAGGCTAGCAAAACAGAGTGCTCGAGATGAGGGACATTTGGGTGGGCTGAATGCGTTTTTACCATGAGCCAGATTAGCCTGGAGAACGGTAAAAATGGTAAAAAGTGCAGTGTAAGCTCAAGCGTCTACAAAATCTAAATCTTCATCAACATTTCCCGCCACAATCAACAGGTGTATTATGGCAGTAGGTACCTATAATATAATCAAGTATGAATAGTGTTGATGTTAAGAATAGAAAATAAACTAAGTGTAATGTATTTTTGTGATGGATATTCGTTGGTAGATAGGAATAGTGTCAATTCAAAGAGGACTTAAATCCTTTTTTTAAAAAAAAAAGTTATTGGGTATAGGCAAGCGTCACTATCAGCGACCACTATCTCACCTGATGTTAAGTGATGATGCGGTCTACGATGGAGTACGCCTGCCTATAAGATACCTATTCACACAATTACAATAATCTGTATAAGTATTTTGTAAATTAGTTTAATATCTATAAATTGGTAAACCAATAAAGCTCAATTAAAATTAGTTGTTTTGTATTTACTGATCAGAGTTTCTTTATCCTACTAGGTAATCTACAAATGCGAAAGTTTGTGAGTAGGTATGGATGTATGTTTGTTACTCTTTCACGCTCAAACGGCTGGACGGATTTGGGTTAAGTTTGGTAGATACTTCAGATCCCAGAATAACACATAGGGCAATTTTCATCATGATCATCATCAAATCATCACTACGCGGGTAAAACCGCGAGGTGCAGCTAGTTTGTCATAAATGTCTGCTTTAGGATAAATTGATATTGCAATTTTTTTTAATTTTCTGAATTTTTTCCTTCAAATAATTTGAACGTAAGTTCCGCCCAGCATGTTGTTAATGCAATAAACCATAAAACTCTTATTTAATTTTGCCGAATCTAGAGCGAAACTATGATATATCAATATTCAATATCATATAGGTCTAATCTATCTATCTCACTTCGATTATCTCATTCACTCCAATTTTGTAACAATATGAGTACTTTTTGATAGAGAATGAATCGTCGTTGGCTCAGTATAATCACTGTTTGTATATTTTTAAACTGGTTATGTTCATTAGAGCGAACAGAGGGGGTAGAATAATTTGTTATACACCTGCAAATACTTCAAGCCTTCTGTGTAACTAATAATAAATTATAATCTGTGTAAATATCAAAGAAATTACACTACGACTATTATCGCGTTTCTAACTAACGTACGTTTTATAAACTTTAATCTCCATACCAAATTTAACTCGAAAATGGTGCAGCCGTTTGAGTGTGAATGAGTAACATACATACACACTTACATATATAAATTTAAACTTTCGCCTTTATAATATTAGTGGGATAAGATTTGACCACCATTTCATGGAGCATAATAAGCCAAGTTATATTAATAAAGACACGGACCTTACTTTCAGAGTTGAGTGTAGGCCATAAACCTCCACGCTGGCCAATGAATGGACTGACCGGTTGGCGCAGTTGGTAGCACTCTGCCTTGTGAGCCGCTGGTCTCGGGTTCGATTCCCGGACAGGTCAAACATTTGTGTGTATAAACATGTCTGTTTGACCTGTGTCTGGGTGTGTATATGTATATAAGTATATTTAAATCAGTCATCAAATTACCATAGTATAGGCTCTGCCTAGTTTGGGACCTGATGACCTTGTGTGAGTTTTGTAAAAAAAAAAATGCGGGTTGGTAGATATGCTATCATTGCCAGACGAATGAAAGAGTTTGCAAGCCGTCCAAGAGCCTCCGCAACAATACAGCCTAACCTGCTTTAAAAAGCACAGAAGTGCTCAATTGAAAATGCCACTAGCGGTACTGTGGACCTTGTGAGTAGGTTCAACCTTTTTTAACGTATTAATTGAAGTAGAAAGCACTGATGTATCAACGCTGACCTTATGTTATGTGCGTTCCGTATCGTGAGCACATTCGTACGCAGCTTGCATGATTAAAATATACTTTGTTTCGTTTTAGCCTTGACATCGATATTTATTCTAGATTTGATATAACATTCCGTTCTCAAAGCAACATTTTCTATACAATATCGGATGCTTTGGCTACGCGGCAAGTTCATAAAAAAGTCAGGACCTCGTAGATGAGGCTGTAGCGTGCGGGACTCCACTTGCTGTTCTGCCACAGCTTCGCCAAGATATTTAGGTTTACAGCTTCTGAAGTAGATATCTCATATGATAACTTTTCGGATTGCTTGCAACAAAATACATTTTAAGCTATTGCATAGCTTCTATCGCGGGCCTTGAGCGTGGAGACCGAACCCAGAAATTCCGTAACGAAAATAACCTAACACCCCCCACTCCGACCGGCACAACGGTGATACTTTTTAGTTTTGCCATCTATCGATGAATAGCAGAACTTTTAATGACTTTTTTGAAATATCACTCTTGTCTGTTTAGTTCAGCAACTCGCCTCTAGGTGGCATTGGTTGTATCGGCGTTATTGCATAAGTTATTAATATATTAATTGCATAAGTAGATAAAAAATGCTATGCAATAGCTTTACCGCGGCAGTCCCCGAGTGCCACACGTTTTTTTTAAATTCATCTTCTCAAAAATCCATGTAATACCAATACTAAAGTATGTAAATACTACTAAGTAGGTACCAGTTTTACCACATAGGTACTCGATAAAAAAATAATTGAGCAAGAAGCTTTGAGAGATTAATAACACATAATTATATTCAGAAAAAAATGTTTCGTGGCGTATTTAGTGTATCCATTATCTTTGTACCCTGATTAGCAAACGCTCACGACTAGTGCCACTATGTATATTACAAACGAAAGCCCCTATGTCGTATGTATCTTCTGATATGTTCTGTTATGTAGCCCGCATAATGATACTTTTATCAGAATACCTATTACAAATGAGTGGCTCGAAGAAAGGTCTCTGTTTTTAACAGACTTCCGGTTCTCAATTCGACCCGTCTGTTTTATTTTTATTTTTATTTGTGTTTGTTACCGCATAACTTCCGACTGGGTGAACCGATTTTGATCGTTCTTTTTTTATTTAAAAGCTGGTGCTTCCCGTGTGGTCCCATTTAATTTCATCAAAAGCGGACGAGCACTTTTTGAGTTACAAGTCAAAAAATACCAAAAAATGAAACCGACTTCAACACTCAAAAGTATGAAATAACCTGTCGAAGTCGGTACCATGAGCACAATATTTTGATATGTTACTTTTGAACTATCACGGTACCGACTTCAACAAGTTATTTCATACTTTTGAGTGTTGAAGTCCGTTCCATTTTTTGGTAAAATTTTTTTTTACTCTTTTTTTACCTACCAACTCATTAACTCATTAGCAATGTCTTTACATTGCTCATTGATTGTTAATGAATTGTAGTTTTTGCTAGTTTTGCTATTCTCCTTGGAGTCCATTATTACTTATACCTACTTAGGTATAAGTAATAATTGTACGTTTAATAATTGGCCGTGGGGTACCGGTCTAGAATAGTACTCCCCCATCTCTTCCCGCGGGTGCCGTAAGAGTCGGCTAAGGGATCACGTACCAGGAGGTGGGCAGCAGCGCCTTCTGAGGATCGGAAATCATACTGCGCTCGCCAACCCGCCTGCCAAGCGTGGCGAGTATTGGCAAATCCCCCCTATATGAGGGAGGCATATGTCCAGCAGTGGACGCACATGGCCGAGAGAAGAAGAAGAAGAAGAATAATTGTAATGGATATGATCTAAATAATTAATCTTATTCCTACCGCAACCTACAATGAGTTGCAAATTGTTATTTTAGCGAAATACTAAGTACATTTATGGTAGGTACTTACATTACTACCTAGGTACTATGGCATTGTTTTATCATTTTTTAAAGAGAATTGGCACCCAGGTTTTAAGAGTATGTAATATAGGTATGTAATACGGGTAGTTTTCAATAATCTATTAATACTTTCCTTGACCATCCAGTAAATAGATTGTGGAATGGATTGTAGAAAAAAATGATAGCGATGGAGTCGCTATAATTTTTACTACTTTAAATTACGTGAGTACCTGAGAGATAAGATTATTTCAGCAATTGCTTTATTGCACGGCCTAGGGTTCTCAGTGTTTGGACGTTGACTCTACTATTTAATCATAAAACAGCCCCCTAGTGACTGTTTACGGAAACTTGTTGAGCTCGGTTAAGCTGTGTGTCGTTATGTTCTGAATGTTACTAGCTTAAGAAGGCGATACCTAGATGGCGCTGCTAAGGTTCTCCATTATACGTGTCGATTTTAAAAAAATGTTTGGAATACAATTTATTCCTACAGCATAATTACCACAAATAGGAAAAAATACAGCAGTTTTACGGTGTTAATAGTTGACTGCATTATAAGATTTATTTAGAGGATCGGACGCTGGAACTTATTCTATATACAATACTACTTACCACTATCTCACCAGATGTTAAGTGATGATGCAGTCTAGGGCAAATCACGCATGCCTAGAAGATACCTACATAATATGTGATATGTGTCGTTTAAGTCACAAGAGAATATTATTCACTCGTGACTTCAAGACACACAGGTTCAAATAACTATGAAATACCTATATTTATGAGCAATCTCGTTTTGGTTGTAGGTTAAAATAATAGGGTACCAATATCTGTTAATTAAGAGCTATGGATTTTACAAAATTAATAATGAAATTGAAATCCTTATCGTATACAGATAAACTTCGGTTGTCATGGCTCAGGTGATCAGTGACACTGACTTTTAAAACCGCGACCCCAGGTTCGAATCCTGGCTCGGGGCAAACATTACTGTGACGAGCACACTTTTTACTCGAGTTTTGGATACTTGGGTATTGTGTGTTCATGTCTCCCACGATACAGGGAATTCTAGTGCGGGGGAGTGAGTGTGAATGCGTTTGTATTTGTACAGATTAACTTGTAAAGCATAAGGTAATCTACTTATAAGTTTTCATCGAAATCGTAGAAAGTGTCGTGTATCAAACGATGATTTCTTTCTATGATTTCGATATTCGTTTTTTTTTCTCAGCCATGTGCGACCAATGCTGGACATATGCCTCTCCCGTAAAGGGGGCATTTTCCAGTACTCGCCACGCTTGGCAGGCGGGTTGGCGAGTGCAGTATGACTTCCAATCCTCAGAAGGCACTGCTGCCCACCTCCTGGTACGTGGTCCCTTAGCCGACTCTTACGGCACCCGCGGGAAGAGATGGGGGCGTACTATTCTAGGCCGGTACCACCACGGCACCACTCGATAATAAAAGGTGAAAAAACAAAACATGACGCTCTCATTCTTTTCATTTATTCATTATTACAATAGCGAGACTTCAAATCTTACATCTAGAGATACGGCCATAATTAAAAATATATTCTAGGAGTGATATTGGGACAACTAGCTTATTCTACGGAAATGATGTTTAAAATAGTTGAAAATGACAATACATCTGACAATGAGACCGTCACAACAATGAAACTAAGTTACATGACAACAGAATAACCGGGTTACATGACAACCAATGATGTTTTACTAAAGATGACGTATATATATATATATATATATATATATATATATATATATATATATACTGCGCGGTGCTCAGATATTGTTCCTTTACGACATAAACATGCCTACTGCGACAGATAATACGGTACAAATAATATAGAAAAGGATAGCTATATGTTTAGACTTGCGCTTGAAATGCGCGTCGCAATGAAAATTACTACAATTGACTTAATTTAGCCGCCTCAATTTCCGCGCGCTTGTGCGACATCTACCTCATATAAACATATATGACATCATTGATGACAACGACATATCAAGTTATATGACAACAATAATCAGAGTTACAACATGACAACCAAAAACAGTTCTATGTCATAATAACACACAAAACAGAGGCAATTGATTCTAATATTACCCAATAAAAGGTGATCTATGTTTTAAAAGTTATATATTATATATATATACATTTTTTTTTTTACATATTATAGTTTAAGTAAGTAAGTTTGCGTTTGACAACTGTCTCACCTGATGTTAAGTGATAACGTTGTCTAGGATTTAGCACGCAAACCTAGAAGGTACCTATTCAATCGCGACTTGAAGACTCCAGGATTGTACATATCGGGAAACACAGACTCGGGCAACGAGTTCCATTCCTTGGCAGTACGCATTAAGAAAGTGGAAGCGAAACGCTTCGTGCATATAGGTGGTATATCTACCATATAGCGATGGCGAATTGCCGTACGTCGAGTCGACCGATGATAGAAAGGGGATGGTGGAATCAGATTGTGTAATTCCAATGTAATACATACACAATGTACCTTATTATAATGTATATACAATATATATATGGCTACATAAGCCTGGTCATGTAGCCAGAAAGGAAAACTCTTGGTGTAAAAGAGTGTTAGAATGGGGATCATGGGACCAGAAATGGGATCCAGAGGGCGACCACAGATAAGATGGAAGGATGACATCAAAAAAGTGGGGTGCAGCAACTGGACCCTAACTGCCCAAGACAGAGGAAAGTGGAGGGAATTAAAGGAGGCCTACACCAAATATTTGGTCGATTATGGCTAAAGAAGAAGAATATATATACAAATGTATATTATTGCTTTAACATCATTCTCCAGTGGCAGTGAAGTGGCAGTGGGCAGGGCACATAGTTCGAAGAACTGATGGCCGTTGGGGTCGATAGGTTCACGAATGGAGACCACGGACTGGCAAGCGCAGCATAGGACGGCCACCGACCAGGTGGACAGACAACCTGACTAAGATCGCAGGCAAGGGCTGGATGCGGGCCGCTTCCAACCGGTCCTTGTGGAAATCAATGGACGTCCAATGGCTGAGATGATGATGATGAATCTATATTTTTGCCACGGTACGTACAAACGGTGTGATACATTTTAGTTTGAGAGCTGTCGTTAATAATAAAACTCACGCAGTCTGGATTTAGTTTTTTTCAATAAATCCTATTTTTTAGTTTATTTATTTATTAGTTTGTCTAATAATTTTGAAGTGATCTAGCGAGGGCTTTCGATATAGGTTACATCTTTATCATAACTACAACATGGTGGTAGCGTACTTATCCGCCAAGCTAGCTAGCACCCTGAACTTTGAATAACTTTCATCAAAAAGATTGTGTAGGTACGTATACTTGAAACCCAGTTAGTATTCTAGGTCTAGAGTGATTCTAAATTGACCACATCGACACCGACTATCAAATGGGGAAGTGGTCAAACCCTCCATGTTAATTTTAAAAATAATATGTCAATTGCAAGAAAGTTTATGAAATCTTATAATTATCCTCAGCGATGATCCATTTATAACATTCAATAAGCTTTTGAATCAATTTTATGCGGTAAAACCTAGGTCTGGTTGCATTGCGTCTTTATTAATTACTTTTGTTTTGTGCTCAAATGTTCTAATTACAAATTTACTAAGTTATTAACAACTTTAAACTGAATCCTTTCTTTGACATTTATAAGTTATTAATCAATCTATACTCATGTAACCAATAGTTTCATTGCCTAATTAAAATAATGTATGAAAAATCAAAATAATCAAGAAAATCATAAAAAATAGTTGAATAAACATGTTTTACTTAGCCATAATACCTTATATTCGATAAACCAATCAAAGATTCAAACCACTTTGAAACTCCAAGAAACTTATCAATTTAGTTTACTAGGTATGCATAATAAACTTAGCTAAATAGAATAACAGTTTTAGATTCGATTTTCAATATAAAACGTATAAATATGTAAAGTATTAATATTTATCCGCGCTAATTAAAATCATAGCGATAAGAAAAACATTATCTCGTTATTTCATCCCATCTAACAAGAAACCTTTTTATTCTTACTTCCATATAACTTATAATTCAAAAGCAAATCTCAAACTGTTATACAATACAAAATTGAAGAAACAAAAACACTCTTATCACGAAATTGATAAATGCAAAAATAATGTCTACCCAATTTTTTAGCTGATTTCTGTTTTGATTTTCATCTCTGAAATATTAAATTAACAGATTTGGCAGTGGTACTAGATACATAAAATAGATTAAACTTAAGAAGTTTTGTGACTGATCTTAAATAAGATTTCGACATTTGTCGAAAGTACTAAAATCATTTTTAAGGCACCACTCATTTTGATTTACATTTTATACATTTTAAATAATTTACGTACACTGTAAAAGTAAGGGATTTAAAAAAAAATCTTATTGTAGATACATCAATTATCTATGTAAAAAATTCGCAGGAAACTCATGTGGTTGGTTTTATATTAAATTTGACAGAACATAGTAATTAGTCAAATAATTAACCTGGTGATGATGATAGTAGTCTAGTAAGTATCTGGACCGGTTTAGTGACTTTTCAAATCACTTTTTCAAAGAGATCATGCGTCGCATCCACGTACGCAGTGAGTGCGTGCACTTCAACGGTGACTCTTAAAGTCAGGAAACTGGTTGACTTTCGTACTTGATATATGTAAGTTGTATCATAGTTAGAACTATATAGCATAAAAATCTCAAAATAATTGTGAAATTAATTCCAATAACACGGAAATACCAGAAAGCTAAAATATACCATTGATTCAGATTTATATATTTAATCTTATTTAACTTAAGACTACACGAACACCAAGAAAGAGAATTACATCTTAATATGGCATTACAAATCATAAAAATAACATTTATAATTATTCAATAAGAGATCAAAATAAAGTTCTTTCCATTTAGTAAGTTGTTTTGCATTTTCTAAATAATTGTAAAACACGTTGATACAGTTGGACAACCCTACTGCTTAAAGGTACAATATTTGTGACCAAACATTTTTTTATGTTTGTCTGGTCAATTTACGTTTTGTTTAGAAAGTAACCTCTTAGATTCTGAAATATGATCTAAAAATAACTTTTATTATGTTAAACCGCAAACAAAATGGGTTAAATGGTTCAGGAGTTACACAGACCACAGACATACGGATACTGATATAAATACAATGCAGCTTCCTGAATGCTTACTTTTGAATTCTGTTACAATCTCATTCCAATTCTAATCCGAATCATTTCCAATCTCATTCAAGGTAATTTTGTATTTATGTCAAATTCCATCGAACTCGATTCCAATCGTGCGCTAGTGTTGCGTTCAAGAGTATCAATCGATCGAAATCGAGTGCCAAGAGTAAGCCCGCTGCTCTGCGTCGGGGGTTCAAATGTAATAATAAAATTAGTAAACATTTTGGTAAGAAAAAATACTATTTAAATTTAAACCCAGGAACTTGGGAATATTGGTTGATTGACGGTCGCCGTGGTGCAGTGGTTGGTGTCAGTGACATGACTTCTGTGTATCCGGGACCCTGGGTTCGAATCCCGGCAGGGGCAAACATTTGTGCGATGAGTGTAGATGTTTGTCCCGTGTCTTGGGTGTTTGTGTGCTGTGATTGTGTCTGTCCATGCCTCCCGCGACACAGGGAATCCTAGTGCGGGGGTCTGAGTGTGATAATAAAAATATATATATGTATGTTCGTTTCGTGGCTTTACCAACTACGCTATATTGGCAGGTTATGAACAGTCAACATTTTTACCTTTGTCTTTGTTGTCCCCGCGTTTTTCGTATTTTTTTTTGTAATATGGGTTTGTCCTGATAACTGATCTTGGTTACTAACATTCAACTGCATATTAATTATATACTGCAATATTATTATTTTACGTACGTTGCTCCAACTGTATCTTTTTATATTATGTTAATATGTCAAATACAAAATATTACAGATACTCAAATAATGAATTGCAATCGAACGATACGGATTATTAATTATAGGCTCTTCAAGTGATTGCACTTTTAGTAGGTCAACAACCCTGAGTATGGTCCGGTCACACATTTGTGCAATGTGTATTGTGTACTATGTACTGTGTACTGTTGTTTCTTTTTGTAGCTTGTGGATTGACTCCTTCTGTGATTCTTCTACGTCACCATCTGAAAACAGAAAAGAAAAACTTAGGAAACCGCTTCGTGAAGAATATGATAATGAAGATAAGATAAGAGAGATATGTGCACTGGAATCACACAATCTGATTCCACCATCCCCTTTCTATCATCGGTCGACTCGACGTACGGCAATTCGCCATCGCTATATGGTAGATTTAGGGGGTTGAATGCTGCTCTCTTCCGTAGGTCTTACCCTAGCTTCCCTACACGTGACCCCTGGGTGGTGCCAAACAAGCAGTAACGCCGAGCCACAGGCGGCGGTTAAATATCCTGTTACCGGTTATGGGGACCGTGAGGACTTAAATTCCCTCAAATCAACCCAACGTAGAAGGCAATGGGAAACCACTACGATTATCTTCCCAAGATAACTCTACCATGAAAGTCAATATATGGAAAACTGTGACGTCGGACGATCCGGCTGACACCCGGCGCCCATTGATATCCGGGTCTTTGGGTGTGAAATATGCTACCGAAGACTGCACAGGAGTACAAAACCTCAACCCTGATGCAGTGCACACAAAGAAGGATAGACCATCCATCAGGTCAAAAAATCAGGTTGGCACCTGGAACGTCCGTGGACTACTGGCACCAGGAAAACTAGCGATCGTCGAGAGAGAAATGAGTACACACAAACTGTGTATACTCGGCCTTTGTGAGACACACATGAAGAGTAAGGGACATTTTAAGACCTCTATGGGAAACACATTCATATTCTCAGGCCATGAGACAGAGAGCCGAAATGGAGTTGCAATTATCGTCCCCCCCCATTTGGCCACTTCAATATCCGGTTACACTCCTGTAAGTGATAGGATAATTACAGTGCGTCTCAACTGCAAACCACTCCCATTAAACATCGTACAGATTTATGCTCCTACAGCTCAGTCAAGCCAGGAGGATCTTGACACTTTCTACAAGAACCTCAGCGCAACTATTGCAAAGATTTCCACCACAGAAATGCTCATTGTCCAGGGTGACTGGAACTCTAAAGTAGGTTCTACAGAAAACGACGACCACATTCGACATATTCTAGGTAAACATGGTCTAGGTACCCGCAATGAAAGAGGTGCTAGGTTCATCGACTTTTGTATAGAAAACAATCTAGTTGTGACAAATACTTGCTTCGAACATCATAAGCGAAGACTATACACATGGAAATCACCAGGGGATAGATATCGCAACCAGATCGATTATGTCACAGTCCCATACCGTTGGAAGTCGTCTGTCAGCAATGCTAGAACATATCCGGGAGCAGATTGTGGGAGCGATCATCAACTTTTAGTCATTGATTTGAGGATGCGTTTCAAATGTGTTCAAAGAAAACCAAGACCCACATTTAAGCGTTTGGCAGAACCTGAGGTTATGCATTTTCAGATGCAAGTCGAGGACAAACTGCCTAAAACGATAACAGCGGAACTTGAAACGGACCCAAATAAACTATGGACTGAATTAAAAAATACCATCTCTGAAGTACTAGACTCTATGAGCAAAGCATCCAGCACAAAAAAGGACTGGATCTCTGTCGATACATGGAAGCATATCCAACAAAGGAAAGAGCTGAAAAGTCAAAACACAATGAACTCTAAAGAACAGCAAACGGAATACTCGCGAATGAACAAACTTGTTCAGAAGCTGTGCAGACGTGATAAAAATAACTACCTTGAGCAGATATGTGTCGATATCGAGAGCCACGCTGATAAATGCGAAACAGGGGATCTATTTAAAAAAGTTCGTCAGATTACTCGTAACTTTAAACCACAGTCCTGGATAATTGATGATACGGATGGCAACCCGATCTACGATTTGGATGGAGCCGCGAAAAGGTGGAAGGAATACTGCGCAGACTTGTACAGGGACAACCCATCTGGTTTGACGGCACCTGCGCCCCCGCCGACTGCTCTTGAACCTGACATTCTTTTATCCGAAGTTGAGCAAGCTACCAGAAAACTTAAGAAAAATAAGGCTCCGGGTTCTGATCGAATCACTGCTGAAGCTCTAAGGGCACTCGGAAAAGGAGGAACAGAAATCGTGCACAAGATTTGCAATACAGTCTGGAAAACATGCAAATGGCCTTCAGAATGGGTCCATTCAACAATTTTGCCTTTGCACAAGAAAGGGTCTGTAAGAAACTGCAGTAATTATAGGACAATTGCTTTAATATCACACGCCAGCAAAATTTTACTGCACATTGTCAACAGCCGGCTTAGATCATTTCTTGACTGGCAAATCCCTCAAGAACAGGCTGGATTTGTCAAAGGTAAAGGGACCAGAGAGCAGATTCTTAACATAAGGCAAATGGTCGAAAAGTGCTACGAATTCAACACACCAGTGATAATGTGCTTTGTGGACTATCAGAAGGCGTTTGATTGCGTAAGATGGCAAAACTTGTGGGAGGTTCTCGGAATGGCAGGAGTACCCGAGCACATAATAACTTTAGTCAGAAACCTATACGAAATGGGCTACGGGACTGTCAAGTTAGGTAATATAACATCTGATGCTTTTAAATTTCAAAAAGGAGTGCGGCAAGGATGTGTTATCTCCCCTATCTTATACAACATCTATGGAGAATTCATTATGCGCAAAGCGTTAGACGGGTGGAATGGCGGAATAAAGATTGCTGGTGTAAATATCTCTAATCTCCGTTACGCTGACGATACCACCTTATTCGCATCTTCGGAAGAGGAAATGGCGGGTCTGTTAAGTCGTCTCAAAACAGTGAGTAAAGAAATGGGACTGGAAATTAACAACACCAAAACCAAGCTTATGATAGTTGACCGGTTTTCAACATTACAATGTTCTACTCGACTGCAAGAATACGAAACCGTAGAGCAGATCGTGTACCTTGGCTCTCTAATAAACAACAAGGGCAGTTGTGAACCAGAAATACGTCGACGCATAGGTATGGCCAAAACAGCCATGACTCAACTGAGCAAAGTATGGAAGGATAGTAATATTAGCCGTCGAACAAAACTACATCTAGTTCAAACACTTGTCTTTTCCATTTTTTTGTATGGCTCGGAAGCATGGACTATGAAAGCCTCTGATAGGCAGAGAATTGACGCTTTCGAAATGTGGTGCTGGCGTCGAATGTTAAGAATACCATGGACTGCATTCCGAACTAATTCATCCATCCTTAAAGAGCTTAAAATCCACAATAATAACCGCCTATCCACCATGTGTTTTCAAAGGATACTCCGATATTTCGGCCATGTAGCTCGTAGAGACGGTAACAACCTGGAAAAGTTAATTATAACAGGCCAAGTTGAAGGCAAAAGGCCTAGAGGGCGAAGCCCAAAACGTTGGTCTGACCAGGTGAAGCAACAGCTGGAGATGCCAGTTCACGTAGCACTCCACGAAGCAAAAGATAGGAACAAGTGGAGGGACGCAGTGAAATCCATCGCACTTCGTGGGAAAAGTCACGATCCTCATCAATGAGGGAACGACTGAGGAGGAGAGGAGGATATGGTAGATATTTCACCTATACGCACGAAGCGTTTCGCTTCCACTTTCTTAATGCGTACTGCCAAGGAATGGAACTCGTTGCCCGAGTCTGTGTTTCCCGATATGTACAATCCTGGAGTCTTCAAGTCGCGAGTGAATAGGTTCCTTCTAGGTTTGCGTGCTAAATCCTGGACAACGTCATCACTTAACATCAGGTGAGAAGCAGTTAATTTAAAACTTGATAGAAAACCCAACACAGAAAATTTTGTGAAACATAGTTAAGATAACTGTTTATTAAGATACTTCAGATAACACTTTACACGATAACTGGCAAGAACTGGCTCAAGATCGAAAAAAGAAACACATAATATTATCAGAGACCAAGATTTATTTTGAGTCCCTTTGCCATAATGAATGAATGAATGAAGATACTTAGCAAGTCTTAGTCTGGTCTAGTCTCTTAGTCTGGTCGTCTGACCACCTTGTCGGTGGTCGTCTTACGCTACCCTTGCCAGTCCGTGGTTTCCCCTCGAAAAGCTTTCGTTCCCAACAGCCATCAATATAGAGATATCCGTTTCGTAAATAACGTAGCTACTTACGAATACACTAATAGGTAACTATAAAATATATAATCGATGGATATGTTTGTAAACTCTAAGGCTTTCACGGCCGGCGTTGCACGTTGTGTGTATTGCTTCCGGGCTGTTTGGCCGTGGTCTAAGTGAAACTTGTGTTCCAGACGTTTCGTCGATCACTGCGGTCGACATCTTCAGTGGTTCAGGTCCGAGCGGCGACAAGACAAGACAAGTCTGGAACAAAAGTTTCACATAGACCACGGCCAAACAGCCCGGAAGCAATACATACAAGATGGATATGTTTGTTTATGAGTGGAAACATGTATGAGAATACCAACTATAATAACCTACCTGAACAAGGAACAACGCAGGGATAAGAGACGAGAGAGAAGGATGCAGGCTACTGTCAGCAGACAACGTCCAAAGACTACGATAAAATGATGGTGAGAATTGAGTAAGCAAACTAAGTGAAAATCCATAGTGCAGGTTAAGACACGTCTTCTGCGGATAAAACCAACGTACTGCGCTCACTAACCCCCAAGCGTGTCGTGTCATGGCAACTCCCCTTCTAAAAATAGGAAGGCCTAGTTCGACCAGCAGTGGATGTTTTGCGGCTGAGATAAGGATGATTCGATGTATATATATATTGTGTAGTAGTTGGATGATAGAGGCGTTCAGAGGATAGCCGTGGTCATATGCTACTTTGACAATGTATTGTTTAGGTTCGTTGGTTGGCTCTAACTACCGAACAAACAAAAGGCTTCCATCGATATTACATCAAATTAAAAAATTATCAATGTCACCCGGATTGACTTGGTACTTGTAACTGGAGCCACAAACTCCCCCTGGAGAATCTGGTCTGGAGACTTCTGTTAATTTTATGATAGCCCTCATTATGGATTCACACCTAGTTTCCTTATCTGGTTTCAGTTTAGTGGTTTAAAAGTTATAAGGGACAGATGATCATATATAGGTACAGGGTGCCAATTCTCTTATTTATTAAGATAAGCAATTCTACAATTGAATAGTAATTCATACATTACAATTTATATGGTCAAACACACAACCCTCCCTTTCGCTTCGCCGTAGTCAGGTAGTAACAAATACGACCTATCGATGAATACTCGTCCAATACCACGTATTCTATCTCGTAAGTACCTCTCATCAGATTGCACAAGTCATGATATTGCATTCTGGCGTTACAACCTGACATAACGAGCCGGGGTGTAACGGTTCGCTCGCCTTTGCCTTTTTTGGCCTGGGAGTGTAACAAAACGGTCTTATCCTCGGCGAGTTCTTGTTATATTTGTATACATTTAATCTGTGGGAATATGGCTGTATTAAGATAAACACAACAGCCATTTTTACATACAAAAGTAATCCCCTGTTTCCTGCCTGATAATACTACGAGAGCAATATTTTTTGGCCCAAAAGATGTACCTGTTTTCCTTTTTTAAATAAATTAATGATTAAAACAGACATGTACCTTCAACAACTTTAAAAACTGGCCTGATTTTCCGGTGTGTTCAAACATTCAGAAAACAAATTTGACTAGATTACGAAGTGAAGAAGAACGAAGTGATCTATAATGGGACTTTTTTTTGTAGCATGGGACCCCAGAGTACGTAAGTGTGACTATCTTTTCAAACTATCGAGTGCCAACTGTGTACATAACTTAACCAAAACTAGAGTATGCTTTCCTATTTTGATGCACAAACAGTTAGCTCGCCATTTCTTCGCCTGACCGCTGACCAAAAACACTGGGACCCATAAAAATGTAAGATGTGTCTGTGACTCACTTCTGATTGCTTTGATAGCGCACCGCACCATAACATAGCTTAAGGTGTGATTACACTGAGAGTAACAATATAGATGAAATACTTCAAGATAAATATGTTAAGCCTAATACCAAAATAAATAGTTACTATGTTTATATTGAAAAAGATGGCGAGACGATATAGTCGAGATCGCAGGAATAGCATGGCCGAGATCAACTAGAGACCGAAAGACCTGGACCAACATGGAGGAGGCCTATGTCCTTTCATGGACGCCCGATTAATTTAAATGAGGTTATAATATTATTTAAAATTTAGTTAAAATAAATATATTTCTAGTAAAAAAAAAAAATATATATGTTGTAAACTGTACATTGTTTTGGGCAATAATAGGCTATTTTATTTTATTTTATTTTTATTTATGTTTATATTGACAGCAATTGTATAGGTGTAAAATATAAAAAGTTTATTATAAATCATCTCACGCGCGGTATATCAACTTATAAAGCCAAAAATTGTTTATTGTTACGTTAGGATTAAGAGGTCTATCTTAAATTCGTCTATTTGTGACATTTATCACGAATAAGACCATTGTGGTCTTGCTCACGATTTTACTATTAAAGTTTATATACAAAGAGATATTAATCATCATCATCATCATCATCTCAGCCATACGACGTCCACAGCTGGACATATGACTCCCCCATGAGATATTAATAAACAATATTTAGTTCTAATTATTCCAGCATTTTTACGTAACCGGAAATTCTTTGACCAGAGTTTCGCCTCTGCACGAGGCATCCTCAGGAGCTGTTGACTCGTTGGCCCCCGGGACGAGAGTGAAAACTCTTCACTATTGACCCGGCGACAAATATTGTCAATTAATATCTCATTTTACTATTACTTAAATATGAAATTACTGTTTATCCTAAAGTCCTAGTGTTACGCCCCCCTGCCATTTCAGGGAGCGTGTTCGTATGAGTAATTTGTGGTTTTTTTTCTTGCATATGTTACTTATATTTTATACATTGCAATTTAGATTTCTTTGCAATAAATTCCTTTTTCAAATTAGCTATAATTTTAAAAAAACATGTATACCTACATATAGATATATTTAAATATTGTGACAATATTTTAAATACATACCCCATATTGGTAAGGTTACATAATATACTAAGACGCATTATTCTATAGAACATATTTAAAACACCGCAAACAATAATGTCTGGTATATGCCGGTATTTGAGATATACCGCGTATCAAAACGTAGGTACTAATACAATAGGTACAATAGAAACAAATACACGTTCCATGTGTACCCACCTTTAGCCGCGATGATCAAAAATTCGTTTATCTGGTCCATCGCATTACGCAAAGCTTTAGACTATTTTGATCTAGTTTACCGATATGGTTACATTGAACCTTAGCCAGATGGGTTTTTTGTTTTGTTACACTTTTTGCTCCACATCGGAAGATGCAAAGGCAATTTTTGTTTGGGTTTTTGCTGCTTCACGAGGTGTACACGCGATATTAATTTTGAAATCACCTTCATGTAACTGGTTTGTACATAATGGAAATCTTATAGTCGATAAAACAGGTGTGTATGTAAAAAATGGCAGGCAGACAACAGTCAATAAATAACTTCTTAATGGCTGAAAACTTTCGAAGATTTATGTGCAAGAATTTTGTGCACGTGTATTGAAGATTTATGAATGTTCTAGAACGAAGAAGACACAAATGTATATCAACTGTAACTATAGTTGTATCAACAACGCATAATCTCATCATCATCATATCGGCTATGGTACGTAGAGCTGGGTATAAGCCTCCCTCAATAATCTCGACAAGACCGGTTGGAAACGGTCCATCTGCAGCGCCTTTCTGTCTGACTAATCTGGACGAATAAGCTTTCTACTCAATGATATTGTTTATATGAGGTAGATGTCGCACAAGCGCGCGGAAACTGAGGCGGAAAAATTAAGTCAATTGTAGTAATTTTCATTGCGACGCGTATTTCAAGCGCAAGTCTAAACATATAGCTATCTTTTTCTATATTATTTGTACCGTATTATCAGTCGCAGTAAGCATGTTTATGTCGTAAAGGAACAAAATCTGAGCACCGCGCAGTATGAATATACGTCATCTTTAGTAAAACATCATTGCTTTCTGTCCGTTGTATGCACTCGAGAACCTAGAACTACTAAGGTCCTAGTGCAGTTATTTTTTTAATATTTGTAGAGCTTTTATGAATATGTCTTTTATGCCATTGTGGCTGTGACTACACCTTGGACCACACCGTCACTGATCATCAAGTGATGGTCAAATTGCGAAACGCTTGATCTATAAGGCGTTCAAAAATCTTGAAATCTCACAATACACAAAAGATTAGGCGAACAATGATTAAACCACTACATCCAATTACCTAGATGTAAACATAAATGATCCATGACTAATATGTAAAGATTCCAATCGCGAAGAATTCAATTTAAAATGTAAATTGAGTTCAATTATTGAACTGCATTATCGATTTGGCATCAATTGCAAATGATTACAAACTAATTTATATTCTACAAATTGCTCGGCGATTAGATGCAAAATATTGCATAAATGCGGTCAATCATCTGTTGTATTTTCATTTACATTTGTTTAACGTAAACTACGTATGATAATTAATTTAATTAAGCAAACTTTATTTAGAGCTCATATTTTGCTCAGAACTTTGCTGTTTTCAATACGATTTTAGAATTAGATTTTGTCTATACAGCGCTATACCGCTTAGATTCAGCGCTGAAACGATCACTAGCGGTAACGCATACATTTATTATATTATACTATTAGCGCCCCGCGGTTTTATCCCTCGGGAACTATACTTTTTCCGGGATAAAAGAAGCCTATGTGTTAATCCAGGGTTTAAACTATTTCTATACCAAATTTCATCGAAATCAGAGTAGCCGTGAGCGTGAAGAAGTAACAAACATACACACAAATTTTCGCATTTATAATAATAGTCGGATTGCATAACTAAGCTGACAGTTATTGAATTGCGTTCGAATCCCCGCTGGGGCAAAAATTTCTGAGCAAAGATGTTTGTTCTCAGGTATTAGATGTTTGTGTATTGTGATGTGTGTATACCTAAGTCCATACCTCCCGTGACACAGGGTATTCTAGTGTGAGAGTGTGAATTCGTTAAAAAAATAAGACCAACAATTTAACACGAGTAATATCCCTCAATAAATAGTGTAATTTGGCTTGAACAAAACATCCCCAGGTAGTTATTGCAATTCCATTACCCGACTCATTATAAATAAGTATAAGATATTCGTGCCAACAGCCAATGTTTTAATAAAAATGGCGCGCAAATTTTACCATTTCGCGATGAATATGGCGAAATCCAGAATCTAATGGGATTTTTATATGCCAATTTAGTAATGGCTGGGTGTGGGGCACGCCTTGTGATAGAATAAGTGGTAGTTACCACACCTTTTTTCTTTGATGGAAATGCGTCATTCAAATTAATGATTGGCGCTGGAACTTAGTAGATAATTAGATATACATAGTTATGTAGACACAGCATAAGTAGCTGCAAACCAGCTATTTTTCGGTCGCTATAGACTGTCCTTACTTATTGTATAACTGTCTCACTCACTCTCTTACGATTGTCGTTCTATCTCGCTTACTCTGTTCGCTTAAACTGTTATACTGGTAGAGTTTCGGTACATCACAAGCGCAACCATTCGAAGTTCTTGTATTAGCTCATTGATAGCTATTGCTGTTTAGAGGCAGACAGGACGAGACAAATCTAGTGAGTGTTCATTCCAAATTTTACAAATATTTACTTTACAGATGACCTACTAAAATTACAAATCAAATAATTAAAAAAATATCATCTTTTTACTTTTTAATTTCCTTTCTTGTGGTGGACACAGTTCAAGCGCATTAATCTCAAGAATTTTTTATAAAGGAATAATATGTTCGCACCAAAATATTTTATTACAAATAAATTTACGAATTAATTACATAAAATTACAAATTTTGTTCAATCAGGATTGAACAGCTGATCTCATAATTGGTACTCTTTTAAAGTTTCTTTTATGTGCAAGTACAAGACTTTTAACAATATAAGCTGATAAGACTCAAAATAAACCGCCTCCTTTTTTAAAGTTGGTTAAAAAATATTAGTAGCAAGCCAGTATCTGGCATTACTCTCATATAGGTTTAATTAACTGTAACAAACACATAGTGTGTTCAATTAGTTTATAGTCTGTGAAAACCAGTTAACTGCGTAGGTCTAGCGTGTGATTGTGAGTTACCATCAAGTGAGATATCGGTCACATATATAGCCACAATAAAAACGGATTCATATTTATTTATACGCGAGTAAATGTATTATGATGTAAACATGGTTCCCGCCTTATTTTAATGGACTTGCTATGTAAAAGCACATGTCTTACAATGTGAGCCTGATGATTTTATGTAAAACTGCTGCCCCTAGCTGTGATGAAAAACGGTGATGATGGTGATGATGAAAATAAGCCTATGTGTTAATCCAGGGACTCCAGGGTATAAGCTATCCCCATACAAAATCATCCAAATCAATCCAGCCGTTTACGCTTGAAAGAGTAAGAAACATACAACTATACCCCAAACTTTCTTTTCATTTATAATAGGAGAACTAGTATTTGCGAACATTTGGCGACTTACACAGATATTACTGTATTTTTACATATTTTTTTTATACACACTCAGACCTCCGCACTGGAATTCCCTGTGTCGCAGGAGGCCTGGACACGCACAATCACAGCACACAAACATCCAAGATCCGGGACAAAATTCCACACTAATCGCACAAATGTTTGCCGGGATTCAAACCCAGGGTCCCCGGAGACACAGATATCATGTCATTGACACTGACCACTGCGCCACGGCGACCGTCGGATTTTTAATTGATTGATTCATGGGCATCTATCAAATATAACGAGTCCCTGTTTTACAGTTGTATCGAAGATGAAGGCTTAAAGGGAATTATGTTTTTTACAAAAGGTAGTTGTAAAAAAACCGCCATTTACAATAAATATAATTACAGAAAAATCGAGTAGAATTCAACAATAAAACCTAGTCTGCATTTTCATAGTTTTTCAGCACTGCAATAAGGAAAGCAGGTTATTCTAGATTTCCAGTTTTTACTGTATCTGGATGGGCATCATTGCACAATATAAACAGTATGAGCTATTAATATATATCTGTGCCTTTCATTTTTAACTCTCGTATCAACATAATATTATTTGGTACTTTGGAATGTGGAAAAACAGCTGTTACCCAGTTCAGGGTATTTACCCGGGTGTGCAAGTGACTTGTCCGAAGACTGTGGAAGATCTAATTACCAAGTTCCCAGCACCCTATGAGGATCGATAATAACCTGCAGTCGCTACTTCTGCGGCTGATATCATTACCAGATTATCGTAGAGAATAGCAAGTTTAGATACATGAAACGAAAGCAACAAAAGCATCTTATTGGTGCGTTCTATCAACATCGGCAATTCAGTCATAGAATGTCTACAGCCAGAATTTTCCTGCCTCGATGAAACTAATTTTGGATTGAGTCGGTATGACACTCCATTAGAATAGAATAGAACACACTTTATTTCATACATCTGTGTACAAATGGTCTTAAAATTTAGTTACGCATGTATAATATTTATTTACTTACCTATAACAAATATATAGAAATAAATGTTTACCACAATTTTAACTGTATCATAAACTATCTTTTTGAGAGTTTTGATCATGCTTCGTGTAGGCCTACAGAGGAGCTACAAATAAAAACTACATACAGCTTTACGTATGTGGTTTTTATTAATTATTTAATTATTAATTAATTAAATTAAATTAAATATTCATAATTATAAATTAATAATATGTAATTTAATTATAAAAAAGTATTATATGTTATTTTGCCCGCGTACCATTTTACTAGAACGGCAAATAAAAGTGATGATTTCAATAATTATCCAATTAAAAGCAGTCTTAATAATTATTGTATAATTTTAGAAAGGTCTATAGAATATTGCAAGGAAATGAGCAGGTTATGAGCTATAGTTTTTTGTAAAACACTGAAAGGAGGCATTGCCCTTACTTTTTATATAATTACTTGTGTGTCCAGCAAGCTATAAATAAATATGTCTTGAATTATGTATAGAGTAGCTTACTGCATAATAGGGCAAATGCCTCTAAGTTGATTCCGTTCAGGAAGAGGAAAAATGCGAGAAAGGGTCTCTACTTTTTATATTTATTATTTGGAAACATTTCGTAGAACGATGATTCGTAATAAACCAGAAAATTTCAGTCAATAGCATTTAGTTTCTGAAACGTTAATTTCACTGTGTGAAATTAATTACGATTTGTGTTTTATGAAATATATTTGTTCTTTGTAACATATCGATTTTAGAAATTTGGAGATTCATATCAGTATGGATACTATCAGTATCCATAATACAATGATTTTCAATTAATCTATTGAAAAATCACCGTCCCGTTGCTTCACCAACTAAGCTGTAGTTATACTGTTCAAACCAACGATATTATATGTTTATATGAGTAAAACGTCATTGGTTTAAACCATTTCCACACTCATTTTCACAGTCCATCCATACCTTCTTCAGCCTTCCTCTACCTCTATATCCATCCACATTCATGTTAAGTACTCTTTTTGTTTTATGCTTTTCATCCCTCCTCATGACATGCCCATACCAAGCCAATCTATTCGCTTTCAGCTTATCATTCACTGGTGCTACTTTCAAGCTTCCTCTGATATACTCATTCCTTATTTTATCCATCCTAGTCACACCACACATCCATCTCAACATTCGCATCTCTGCCACATGCACTCTTCTTCCATCCACCTCTTTTGTTGCCCAACATTCAGATCCATACATTGCGACAGGTCTGGTATATAAAGGTTTAAGTGAAATTAAAGAGTTATTAAGCTGAAAAGCGCTAACGATTTTTGCACGTCTTGTCGCGACGTTAAAAAATGAGTACAAATGTATAAAGACATGAGTTCCCGGTACCAATTTGAAGAAGAAATTCTCTGATCCTTGACAGTGTAATAAATCAACTCAACCATAGACGCTTATTAGGCTGGCAACACATTAGCAACCGACATTGTTTCAATCGACTTTTTTCAGCTTTCCAAGTATGGCAAGTATAGCTAAGCCTAAGACAAAGTATGTTCCATTAGCAGGTGCATTAACAATGTCCGGCAAATAGATGAGAAAGTTATCATATTTTGTGAAAAAAATTATAACCAATGTACTTTAAGCATCCGTGCTACTATTATGAACATTTATAATTCCACCAGGGTATCAATTCTAGTAGCACATTGCTTATAGATTGTTAATGAATTGTCGTTTTTACTAGTTTTGTTATTCTACTTAGAGCATAAATGAGAATTGGCTACACAGATTTTATTCTTACCGCATATAATTATCTACAATGCAATCGAGATGCAACTGTTATTTTAGCGGAATACCAAGCTTTATAACGATAACATTGGAATCGCTATTACATTGTTTATAGATTGCTAGTATAAATAAGGGAATTGGCACCCTGTTATACCGAAGTTTCACCTCGGCGCCCGGCCTCGGCTTTGCTCGCGATTTTCTAGTCAAGCTTTAACACTATTCGACACACTTAGATAATATTATTTTTAGAAGCTGAGGTCTCAGGGTTAAATGGATAATGAAATAAATATAATACCTTAATTCAACCATATAAATAACTATATTTTTACGGGACAAATTTACGGAAACAGTTCGGTTTTTCAACAAACCAAACTTAAAGCAATGCCGACATATTATCTTTGGTAAATCGCTAACAATTAATACTACTATACAAATCCAACCTTTCGCCCCGCTCGTGATCAGTCAAAAGCGATATAGCAATTTGAATCGATAATTGCGTGCCGAAACAAATAAATCGATATTGTGTCGATTATACTTTTTATAGAAGTCAGTGACCGATGCAACAGGATATCGATATTCCTGTGAAGGCCGCATTGTTAAAAGATAGACTTTTATGAGTTCGTTAGCTTAGAAAATTGGTTAAAAGAATTAAAAAATGGTTAAAAGAATTGAAAATTCGTTAAAAAAATTTTGTAATGCGTACCTAGTCCATAGGTATGTAGATATATATCATATAACTCGCTAGACATCATTGTAACTAAGACATATAAAAACTGTTTTCCGTAGTTAAGAAAAGTGTAATAGATAAGTTGTTTACTGGAATAAATTTATCAATATCAATAATATATCATATTTTTATTGAGAATATATAGGTGATACATTTGACCAGCCAACAAAATACTTTACACTAGAAGAAAAAATTAAAGTGATAACATAATTTATAATTATCCTGGTAGGTATTTATATAAGCAAAATGAAAAAAAAAAATGAAAATATATTTATTACTGCAAAAGATATAAAAGCTATTACTTATATAGAAGAAAAGCACAAAATAATAACAAAATAAAACAACAAAATAAAAGTTTTGAAGCGATGATAGCTCAGCGGTGGGAGCATCGGCTGTCAAACTGACGCTGGTTTGATACCCACCACCGGCTTGAGCTTCCGGTTAAGGTAAGACATTTATCGAATTCCCAGTATGGTGGTAGGGCACTTTTGAGTACCTGCCTGGCTAGCTACTACCCTCAAGTTTGAACAACTGTCACCATAGTATGTTCAGGTAGCAATTTTTGAGAGCCAGTAAAACATTCTAGGTCTAGCGTGATAACATCTATGACCACACTGTCACTGAGTAGCCTTATATGTGATAATCCAGGTTATATAACCTGCATTATCACATAAGCTACTTTTTATACATATTTACATATAGTTTACTTGTAATATACTAGCTGCAACCCGCGGTTTTACCCACGTGGTGATGATTGATGATGATGATTCCGGGAACTGAAGTATCTAGTTACCAAATTTCATTCAAATCCGTTTTACCCGCCTTATAATAAAAAACGGTGATGATAAGACAATGTGTTAATCCAGGGTATAAATTATCTGTGTTCCAAATTTCATCAAAATCCGTTCGGTTGTTTTTGCGTGAAAGAATAACAAACACCAACTCACCAACTTTGAATTTAAAATATTAGTAGGATTACCGACTATATTCAGAAAGTCAGTTTTATATCTATAAAGCTGTTAAGGCGTAAAAGGGTAACAAAAACACATAAGTACACCACAATTCAGATAAACGGTCGCCGTGGTGCAGTGGTTAATGTAAACATGACTTCTATGTCTCCGGGACTCTGGGTTCGAATACCGGCAGGGGCAAACATTTGTGCGATGAGTGTAGATGTTAGTCCTGGGTCTTGGATCTTTGTGTGCTGTGTTTGTGTGTGTCCATTCCTCCTGCGATACAGGGAATCCTAGTGCGGGGGTCTGAGTGTGATAAAAATGCATTAATAAAATTAATGTTTAGCTGTCCTAATTGACTGATACATCAACGTAAGTCTTAAGCAGTTGGAACCTAAATTTTTACCACGCAAATTCGCACTGCTGATATGTTTTAGATTTTCATTCGCTAAGGGAATTTGTATCGATACTTGAAAAATTATATGAAAGCTCATGACTATATATGAAAGTATATTGCGCGAGTAAAGCCACGAGGCACAGCTAGCAATTGATATAATCACTTAGTATAAAAATAAGAACTAACACACACACACATTCTTGATTATGTTGGTTCAAATCAACTCATCGCAGCTTAAGGCCTTTATCCATTTACAATACAGAAATATCGACTAGTAGGGATTGAATGAATCCGGACAATATGCATGGCTGAGATGTGGCCGATTAAGGATTAGTAATACAGATCATAACTAAGAGGGTAAGGGTTTGATTTCATAATTTATTAAGAAATTATTGAAATTTTTTGAAAATTGTTTGCGTTTTTTGGAAATGGAATAAAGTGACAATCTCTTTTTCCATACAAATTTGCAAACATGGTTACATATCTGGAACCTAGATTATTAGGTATATCATTTATACATGTGTGTTTCGGCTATATCAAAAAATTGGTTGTCTGTAAAGTCGGTTTACGGACGATAGATTTACGTGATAACGTCATAATCATTTATGACTTCGACTTCGACTTCTGACTTCTGACTTCTGACTACTGACTTCTGACTTTTGACTTTTGACTTTTGACTTTTGACTTTAGCTTTTGACTTTTGACTTGACTTTTGACTTTTGACTTTTGACTTTTGACTTTTGACTTTTGACTTGACTTTTGACTTATGACTTTTGACTTGACTTTTGACTTTTGACTTTTGACGGAAACGGAACGCTACACGAAACGCTACACGGAACGTTACTATTTTTCATTTTGGCATTCATCAATTTATAAAACGTTATCACGTCAAAAATTGTACGTCCGAAATGGGCAAACTGTTGAAACTTTCATTGTAACCTTGACCATCTTATGTACACAGTTATATGCAATAAATATATTCTGTATTCTGTATTAGGCGCGCTTGCAGATCGACAGAGAATAATTGTTTTAAAGAATATAATAGTGATTAAAAGGACCTCTTAATTCCTATGAAAATAATTATTTTTTAAATATTAAATATATTATAAGAAGGTGGGCAGCAGCGCCTTCTGAGGATCGGAAATCATACTGCGCTCGCCAACCCGCCTGCCAAGCGTGGCGAGTATTGGCAAATCCCCCCTATACGGGGGAGGCATATGTCCAGCAGTGAATGTTTAAGTGCTGAGAAGAAGAAGAAGAAGAAATATATTATTGTTTAAAAATGTTACATTTGTTAATCCGGAATTACGGTTATCCGGTCGAAATATCCGGCAAAAATTAAAGTGCTCACACCTACACTGTTCGTATTAGTAAGTAATTTAAGCGAATCTGCCTAGATTCCGCAACTTGAGAGGTTACTTCGTGATATGCCAAACGTATGCTAAATGCTAGTGAGTTTTCTGTAAATTGTGAAAATGGTACCTACAAGCTTCGCAATCCCTTTGAAATCCCATCATAAGTTAAATTCTTTTGAACTTTACCAATGCCCGAGAGAAACAGATTACAATAGAAATAATTCTTCTTCTTCTTCTTCTCAGCAATTAGACATCCACTGCTGGACATATGCTTCCTCCATATAGGGGGGATTTGCAAATTCTCGCCACGCACGTTGGCGAGCGCAGTATGATTTCCGACCCTCAGAAGGCGCTGCTGCCCACCTTCTGGTACGTGATCTTTTCGCCGACTCTTACGGCACCCACGGGAAGTGATGGGGGAGTACTATTCTCAGCCGGTATCACAACGGCATAGAAATAATTACACAAACAATATTATACAAAAAGATTTCCACATCGCATCCGTGGATCATTTACAATGTTATCTTATTGTCTCCCTCTTTCGTGGTTTTCTTGAAAACTCTAGAACATTGTCAAAGTAGGCGAAGTCAAATAGCTGAAGCAGTGATAACTCAAAAACTACTGGTCAGATCTTGAGTAAATTTAAATAACTAAATAAAATATCTTTTTGACGTGACAACGTCTTATAAATTGGTTTGCCGGGTGACACTTCAAGAAACTGCGTTACGCTCCGCTCACGTTATGCGCTCACAATGAGAGCGAGTGAGAGGCACGCGTCCCTTCCACTCGGCGGGTTAGCCCGCCTAAGAGCGAGAGAGACAGACATAAAAAGTGAAAGGCACTCAAAGTCGTTGTCACGTAAAACTTTCGCCCGTATACCGACTTTACAGGCAACCAATTTTTTTTCAGGCAACGCACACCCATAATTGTCTACTAACTACACACAAGCATTAACTAAATTAAAAATTATGTATGTGTCACACTCTCACTGGCACCGCTGCAGCATGTCTATTACAGCAGTGCTGAATGAAAGGACAGTCCAATCGCCCCGCAATCATCACCAGGGCGGTGTTGGAGCTGTCCCGAACTCTGCGCACCAATGACGCGGCACGCATGCGCATGCTCGCATGGAAGCGTGCGTGTAAATGATTAAGTGCCCAATATATTGAATAACATTTTTTTTCCCAAAAAATGGAACCAACTTCAACACTCAAGAGTGTGAAATTAATTGTTGAAGTCGTTACCATGACCACAGTATTTTGATATTAGTTACTCTTGAACTATCATGGTACCGACTTCAACAAATTATTTCACACTTTTGAGTGTTGGAGTCGGTTCCATTTTTTGGTATTTTTTTTATTAATAGGATTAGGTCCTCAATACAATGAATCGTTTTAAGTACTGCTATCTCGGTAGACTTTTTTTTTTTTTTTTTTTTTTACTATTATAAGTTTGCGTTTGACAACTGTCTCACCTGATGTTAAGTGATGACGCTGTCTAGGATTTAGCACGCAAACCTAGAAGGTACCTATTCACTCGCGACTTGAAGACTCCAGGATTGTACATATCGGGAAACACAGACTCGGGCAACGAGTTCCATTCCTTGGCAGTACGCATTAAGAAAGTGGAAGCATAACGCATCGTGCGTATAGGTGGTATATCTACCATATAGCGATGGCGAATTGCCGTACGTCGAGTACTTTTAAGTACTGGTAGACTTTTAAGTACTGGTAGACTTTTAAGTACTGGTAGACTTTTAAGTACTGGTAGACTTTTAAGTACTGGTAGACTTTTAAGTACTGGTAGACTTTTAAGTACTGGTAGACTTTTAAGTACTGGTAGACTTTTAAGTACTGGTAGACTTTTAAGTACTGCTATCTTGGTAGACTATGGTATCTATACGCACGGAGATCAGTATACGCTTTCTTCCAGATGGTTAAATAAATATAGATATACTGATTTTGAGTGTATAACAATAACTAGATTAATTTTTTTATCTCCAAAATTAACGAAATAGAAAGAGAATATCATTTATTTCTATGTCTATTGTTTCCGACTTATTTCCCCCATACTTATTATATTTAAAAATGTGTTTATCCTCTAAAATAGGTATTATTTAAATGATGAATCAATTATGTAATTCATATTAATGTATCATTGACAACTATTACTCAGGGATTGAATATGGTATCTAAAATTATCACACTAATATTAAAAAGGCGAAAATTTGTGTGTATGTGTTTATGTTTGTTACTTCTTCACGCTCAAACGGCTACTCCGATTTCAATGAAATTTGGTATGGAGAGAGTTTGGACCCTGGATTAACACATAGGGTACTTTTCATCATCTACTATCACCATGCGGGTAAAACTGCGGGGCGGAGCTAGTATATTTATAAATGAGAAAATGTAACTGTAATTACTAAGCAAAAATAATTAAATTAATCTCACATTCGCACGCGACAATAACTAGGGTTCCTAAGTTTTATCACCAGCTTCTTATCTTGTAGTGAGAAGAATAAACAATTCATAAGTACATTCATTAAACCTCTCCAGTCTCAAAGTTCCACTAAGCATACAAATACGCCTTGTTCGTCTTTTGCATAATGCCTTACTTCTGGGTAATATATAAACTTTGGACAACGACTGTCTGTGTATTCAGCGGGCTAGATTTAGGAGCTCATAAATATCTTTATCGAAGTTAAATTTATTTTCCAGTCATTCATTCAGATAAAGAATCTATAAAAACTTTAGCGATGCCCATAATTTCATGCAACTTTGTTGCCAGTGCAGCTAAGCAGTGTGCAGTAAACACTCGAAGATAAAACACATCACTACAAAGTAGTCTAACAGTTTAATTATTTTGGAATATATTCTATTATAAATTAATACTATCATTACTTACTTTAGTATTAAAGCATATAAGGCTTTATTACTCAAAGTAATAATACTTACATCAAGGAGAGGAATGATAGCTAATAAAAGAAGTTACAAAAAGACGAGTGTGAAAGGCAAAAATGGAAGGGAAGGCGAGCAGGAAAAAAACAAACTTCATGAGCCTAGTTTTAACAGACAACCGTGTATGACTGTAGAAGGTGTTATCTCGCGTCAACTCCATTAAATATCTAGGATTATTAATTGAGAACAAACTTAACTGGAGTACACACATACATACATTAGCCTCTAAACTACGGAAGTTTATTTATATTTTTAAAACTCTTAGAACTGTTGTTAGTCCAAAGTTAGCTATAGGCACTTACAAGGCTTTGTGCGAATGTCTTTTAAGGTATTGTGTCTGCGCGTGGGGTGGTGCAGCCAAAACTCACCTCATTGCTATCGAGCGCTCACAACGAGCTGTTCTAAAGGTTTTGCTGTACTTGCCATACAGGCATCCTACAACAAATGTGTATGAACAAGCAAATGTATTAAGCATTCGTAAACTATTTATTTATGAGAGTCTGCGACGGTATCACAGAAAAATTGTTCCCACACTACCAGAATCATCAAGGAGGCTCAATAAATGCCCTATACCCTGTGTAAGAAGTAGATTTGCGCAAAAGCATTATGAGTCAGTAGTCCCACTTCTTTATAATAAACTTAATAAGAATAACATAAATACCACAAAAAAATGTACTAATAATGAAATTAAAAGGGTAATCAAATTATGGCTAAGCGGCTTTGATTACAATGCCACTGAGGAAATCTTATCAAGTTTTTATATTGGCAAATTTAAGAATATTAATACGTTGTGTTTATCTACCTTGCGTTAAATTGGAGCGGCATATGTCCAGCAGTGGTCAGTTGACTACAAACAGGCTGACAATGATGATGAAGACCTAGTTACATACATTACTACACATACATTACACACACAAATACACACATTCATAACACTTCCAGAAACACAACACACACACACACACACACTAAACAAGTAGTTTTTATAGCTGTTTATATTATATATTATGTATTTACTTGACGTAAGCTAAGTCTTTTCTGGGAGAGGCCATTGGCTCCTGAAACACAGTCCCACTAGTTCAGGAGTCTTTGGGTTCACTATTTGTTTGTACACGAACTATGTCAATAAAGTATTTTTGTATTTTGTATTTTAAGGCTATAAAAACCGGTTGCACTCCGGGGGTACCGGCAGAAGTGAAAACTTGAACATGATTGACGAGGATGATAAAAAGTAGCCTATATGTTATTCTAGGAAGTATCTACATACCAAATTTCATCCAAATCCGTTCAGCCGTTCTGACGTGATTGAGTAACAAACATTCATTCATCTATCTGTCCATCCAAACTTTCAGATTTATAATATTCTTGTGGGATACATAGAATGATGAGGTTTTTTTTGTAACAATGAAATCTTTCCTTTTTATAATATCAGCGTTTTGATAACCAAACTGAATAATACTTTTGATATAACGACTTTATCAAATCAAACTATCGGTATATATCGGTAACGCAGCCAGTGTAATTGATACCTTTGCACCCAGAACTTTAATGGACGGGTTATTTGACTAATTGGCTCATATTTCTATTAATTTTTGGTATTTTCAATAAAACTATCAATAAACGAAACAACGGCTGCCCTCACGATCGACGATCTCACGATCTGACCCGAGTTTAACATTTTTTCACCATACAAAAGTGCATAAAGCAGCTAAAGAAGTTTTCACGTTTAAAATTATGCTAAGATTGTAACTAGTGGAAAGTCATGTTTTTTGTCTACCACTCTCGGAAACAGTTCAGACAATGAATAAAAAAAATGCCCCTCATCAGACATACTGTCGAGACTTCCAGGTAGACTGCCTACCTCCAATCTAGGTCGTGGCTGACAAGACATGCAGCTAAGATGTGAAGCCACTGGATTAAACATCACACAAAAGCGATACAAAAAGGCAGACATTCTAATAATGGCTGTAGGTAAATTAACTAAAAGTACCCAAATCTATTATCTGGGTGTTTTCAAGTCCCTAGTATTAGTATCGCGATATAACTACATATTCTCAAGCGCTTGCATATATACTTATGATTAATGATACACCGTAATTATGCACACTTTCAATAAGCGGGACTAATAGTAGTGTATAAGAAGGATTAGATTACCTAAAAACTCAAAGATACAGCGTCGGCACCCTTTTTTGAGCTCCCAAAGACAGCTTGCATCCCATCTTTTTGTAGCCTTCATTTTTAACCCTAACTTTTGGTTTCTCTGTCTCTACAGGACATCCTTTCAGCTCCCATACTAAATTCGTCAAAGATTTCGGTCTACTGAGCTTTCTTGATCGCTTTTCGGGCAGTTTCGGCCCGTTCCCTGAGTCTCCTGATGTCCTGCCTCCTGAGTGACTCGAATCTAAAGTGCCGTCTAGCTCCATAGCTTGATGGATGTTGCTAAGGCTTTTGTAACGTATGTTAAAGATGGGAGAGTCGTCTTTTGATACTTTAATGGGACTACCCAAAGGACTAGGAGTTTCTTTCATCGGAGAATTGCTTTTTTGTCTAAACACCATTCGCGTTTTGTTATTATTCATGTTGTTATTGTTAATGCTGTTCTTTATAAATAGTTTGAGTAAATTAGGAGCAGGAGCGATAGAACATTTTTCTTTGTATACAGTCACGGTTGTTTCTTTAATGGGTGCTTTACGTGTTCTTTTCTCAGCTTTTTGAATGTTTAAAGGTTTTTTAGTTGGTATTGTCTCGATCGGAGGCGGTTCAGGTTTAATTTCAGTAATTAAAGGCATGTGGATTGGAGTAGCAGCAGGAGATACAGGCGCTGATTCGTGTTTTAGAATTGGTTCATTGGAGTAGGATGCTTTGATAGTCTTAGGAAGAGGGGCAAACCCTCTTACGTAGTCATAAATCTGGTCAATTTCATCGTACTCATCAGGAATGCTATTTTCATCTCTATGGCTGCTGTATATGTGATTGTGTCTGGATAAATGCTTATGCTGATTTGCTGCATCAGACGATACACTTCGTCGCAAGAAATAACCAGTTTTAATAATAGGAGGTGCGTGCAAAGGTCCGTTTAAGAGCCTTTTAGGATCCCCTAATTTACCATCTAATACGTGTATTCTATCCACCACGTCTACTAATAAACGATTGCACTTTTCGACTAGTCTGGAAAATTCCATAAAGTTTTTTATCTGCTCCTCATTTTTGCACTTTTGCATTTTTAAAGGAGCTGCTAAAGGTAAGGCTACTAAGGCGTTTCCTTCTTTTTGAAGAGGTAAAGCAAATACATGTTCTTCTTCAAACATTGACAGCAACCTTAATTCAGCGACGAAATGACTTGCGCTTTTCAGTCCTCTAGGAGGTGTTCCGTGTACCAGTCTCACTGTTATAGGAAGTCTTTTAGTTAACAAAGTCTTCGCTGTGTGAACTCCACTTATGTTTTCCTCTTTAGCTACAGCAGAAAACTTTCCTCTTTGATCTAGGCCCAACAAAATTGTATCGCCTTTTGAGTCAGTGCATTTAAGATACCTATTTTTTCCTAAGTAAGTCTCTCCTTTGGGCATTATTACTTCACCAGCGGGTAAATTTCTGGCTCCATCTGCAGTCACATTACCATCAAGATCTGTTTTGCCACAAATGACTCTAACAGGTTCTCTAACTAAGCATCCATCATCTAATTTCCTTCTAGAAAGTTCTGACACTGATTCAATACATCTAACAGCTCGACCCTCTTCACTTAACAACTCGAAATATCCTTTATAGGACTCTGGAATAGCTATTCTTGGTCCGATTGAGACCATGCGTCGCCCTTCTTTTAATTTGATGGCCTGAGCGATGATCTTTTTCCTTTTTCCCGCGGATGTAAGTAAGGCTGTGCTCTGTAAGCCTGGACTTGGTAGTGTGGGTACTCCAAGGCCCCCGTACTGGCCTTTGATGATCTTAGCGACACTAGGCAGTCGGTTTTTGCCTACAAACTCTCGAAGATAGTTCCCCTCGTCTAACCAGCGTGATGCGGCGACAAGGACTTGACCGTCTGTCGCTGCCATTGTTGGGTTTAGTCACATCTGAAATAGAAGAAATAGGGTGTTTAGATTTTTACGACACATTTTGATCACTCATCCTTCACACCTTCTCACCACATACTCTCATCATCTTACAAGCAATAGAGTTATCACTGCAGAATATAGGCGTGCGTCATTGACCCCACAAGGATCTGTTGGATGCAGTTCAAATCTAACTTTATTCTCCGATTTTGATGTATAAACGTTCATAGTAATGTCGTTTGCGATGAAAGTTTGGAAGGGTAGTAATCCTCATTGTACATATACCCACATTCCAATAATAGTTAGCTATTATAAAATTTATTGAAATCCTACGGGCTCAAAAACATGGCTGATTAAATTTTTAGACATGGTAGTGTTCTTTCTTCTACTATAGGACATAGTGCAAGCACATTTGCTGTTACCGCTAGAATTTTTGATAGAGGAAAAATACGGTCCCACGAAAATATTTTTTCACATATAAATTAGAGAATGAAGTCCATTTTTTTTTCAAAACAATACATATATAGACTGAAAATACTCAAAATTGTCTATTTAGCGAATGTTCAAGCCTTAATTCACTAATATGTAAAATGTAAACAGTTATAACACTAAAATCATTATTGTTTAAAACCGGAAAATTGTTTATAAGAGCTCTTTTTCACACCTTGTGAAAATAACAATAGCCTTTGAAGCTTATACCAAAAATGTTTACGGTACTTAGCACGTCCCGATGCGTACCGTTACTTCCATATCCTAAACCTTTCACACCTTCCACTTGTAATGTAACAATCAGATCAATTAACCCGTAACAGAACACAAGTTTAAGGTCATTGTACACGAACAATGCGTGTGTTTGTGCAACTTCGTTAGCACGTAACACCATGTTACGCGCCGATGGTTGCCGTGCTGTGGTATACTGGGCGCAAGGGCGACGTATTTAATGTCAAAGTCAAATCTAGACACGCGGCAGCGTGTCAAGCCAAGGCGTCAGTCATTTTGTAAAGTTATTCAACATTTTAATTCTGATAAAAACTGGCCAAGTCAAATGTAACCTACGTTAAGATCTCACATTTATAACATACAACAATTGTTATAGGTATCCAATAAAGCAAAGAAATAGAGTTTAATACTTGTTCATAATGTTATTTTGTTCCTATAAATACATATTTCGATTTTGCATAGAACTTAGCACTCATTTAGATCTCCATTATTTTTGCGGCCAAGCCCACAGCTAAACATAATTTTTGTATTGAACTTGGCTCTTTTTTTACATTTATGTTTTGGTGGGATGAGATTTTACAGTAAAATACAGTTTAAAAGCGTGCTATTTTTATTTGACGATTCGCTTAATTGTCGAAACATTCTGTAGTAGAGACCACCAACAGACAAGCGTAGCGTAGGATTGTTCAAAAAGGTGGACATGTGGGCTAATAAAGATCGGTGGAAAGGAACGGATGTATCCTGCTTGAACCGTTTCTTGACGAGATCGATGGGAGATATCTAAATCCATGCAGTGGATATTCTGAGGATTAAACAGTAAGAAAACGACTGCAGCGTGTTGTAGGAAAATACGTAACATTTCTATAGGAAGACACCTCACAGTTAAATATAATAAATTATTTTTATATTCTCTTATATTTATATTATATTACATTATATCCAGACAAACCTAACTTTGATTTTTGGACTGTGTCTGCCAATGCATTTGAATGTTTTTGTATAAAGAATAAATAAATATATATATATATTTAAGCTTAACAAAACTCAGTGTGCCCAAAGCTTAACAATTTTTAGCACAAAATAAGACCGCATTTATGATATAACTGTTGTGACATCATTTGGTTTTTTCGATACTCAATAAAATATTACATTTGCGGTTGAAATATAGTTGGCTTAGTTTATCTGTTGTCTGTTTGTAAACTCGGAATCATCAGCAGGTATCCTCCGTACTACGACAATCTTGAATTTGTAGGTGTACCTTTTAACTGAAATACATATTCTGTACATTACATAAGCAAAAAAGACGTGTGGCACTCGGGGACTGCCGCAGTAAAGCCATTGCATAGCATTTTTTATCAACTTATGCAATTAATATATTAATAACTTATGCAGTAACGCCAATGCAAACAATGCCACCTAGAAGCGAGTTGCTGAACTAAACAGACAAGCGTGGTATTTCAAAAAAGTCATTAAAAGTTCTGCTATTCATCGATAGATGGCAAAACTAAAAAGTATCACCGCTGTGCCGGTCGGAGTGGGGGGTGTTAGGTTATTTTCGTTACGGAATTTCTGGATTCGGTCTCCACGCTCAAGGTCCGCGATAGAAGCTATGAATAGCTTAAAAATATATAAATCGGATTGAGGAAAAACGAGAAATAATGATAATATGTTGAAAATTTATGCCATTTTGTTGCCGTAGTTGAAAAAATAGCGTAATTCATTGTTATAACAAATATAGCCTTATTTTGTTATGAATACCTATGTAAAGCAGGGGAATTACTCACGTAGAAAGTCAGAGGGTTCCAACTATAGTCTCGACAATTCGATGGTCATTTTCAAGGACAGTACAGAGCGCTTGCGGACGCGGTCTCGGTTCGCCTTGTATATAATCTTTCAAAACCATGCCATCGACTCATCATGCCTGTTAATAATAGAATTACGTCAGTAAGCCATGAAAAAATTGATAGATAAAGTGTGAAATTTCTCGTGAGTTACGCATTATAAGAAAAGTGGGCGATGCGATTTCCAGAAATGATTGCCAGATCAAGGTTTATCAATTTCTGGACATTTATTTTACTTATTAGAAAGGGACAATAGAGTGTTTTTTTATCACACTCAGACCCCCTATAATATAAAATAGCCAAACATTTGGATGGGGTACAAAACAAGCAAACCCAAAACCATCCACTAGAGAACACAAGTCAAGCTTCACACCCGTTACGTTATTTTGTTTTTATTACGTTTGTAACATTGACTTTCTTAATGCCATTTTTGCGGTCGCAACCAACTCTGGGAATCCGGTTTTTGGTAGATTTGCTTTCGTGTTCATATTTGGAAAAGCATCTTGGATAAATTAGGCCAATACACGATTCTGTCTACTTAATACGCATACTTATGTGGCATGTAGTATTACAACAAATTAGTAGTCGTTTGAATTCTTCTCTTCTTCTACATATCTACGGGGCATATGTTTTCTCTTCCTCGCATTTTTAACTGACTTCAAAAAAGGGGGAGGTTATATATTCGACAGTATGTATTTCTTTTTTATGTATGCTTACCGATTTCTTCCCCATTTTTGGACCGATTCTAAAATATTTTTTGTTTTGTTTTATAGAGTGAAGATAAGATAAAAACCACTTTATTGCCATTGAATAAAATACATAACACACAGTCTGAGTAAAAATTTTCATAAATATAATTTCTAGGAATATGATTATGCTCAGCATGTGCAGCGTTAATATTAACATGTTACTGACTGGCCGGTTGGCGCAGTTGGTAGCACTCTGCCTTCTGAGTCCCGGGTGCGATTCCCGGACAGGTCAAACATTTGTGTGTATGAACATGTCTGTTTAACCTGTGTCTGGGTGTGTATATGTATATAAGTATATATGTATATCAGTCACCAGGTTACCATAGCACAGGCTCTGCCTAGTTTGGGACCTGAAGACCTTGTGTGAATGTTAATAAATAAATAAATAAAATGTCCACGCAGTGCTGTTTTTCAGAATAACCCGCTCGGTTGGATGGTATCCGAGAATAAGTATACAAAAAAAGAAAAAGTGGATTACACAACTAACTGTTCTAAAACTGTTTGAGCGTGAATGAGTCACAAACATACAAACTTACACACTTGCACACATACAAACATTCACCTTTATAATATTAGTAAGATATTACTCTTGAATTACATGTTATTACTGCAATTAGACATTTATTATTATTACATTTATTATTGCAATTAGAAGTCGTAATGTGAATAAATTTATATCTTTTGAGAGGCAAACCCGTTTACGAAACTTCCTCATAACAAAATCATCTTCACAAAAAATATTAACAATACCAGAAATGCCTTATTTGAAATTATCTGATCAAATATAGAAACTACAATGTGGTTGGATGGAGTATTCAGTTTTTATAAGTAAAATAAATATTTCGCCGCAGATAGGAAGCGGTTTTATTTAGATTTTCTTCCTTTAATGATATTTCGATAAATCTCTGTTTGAGATTGTTAAACTGAACACCCCTACAGTTTTTTTTGTACTAACATTCTACTTAAAACAATTAAATATTTGATCCCAATAAGGTAGACGATATGGAGGTATGTTTCATACAGTGTGTTAATTTAATTAGTAGAGAGTACAGTGAATATCAAATTATTGTAAGAAAATAAATCAAAAGTATTTTAGCTTAGCTTATTTTTAGCTTATCATGCGAATTGTTGTATTTTGGCCAAGTACGTTAATTCCTCATAAAATTTGTAAATTTTACAATGATTTTTCTATATACTTACTGTAAACCAATCCGCGCCGGCGCAGCCGCGAGCTGATAGATAGTTGATAACATTATAGGTACTGCTTATACTTATTTCTCTCAGCCATGTGCGTCCACAGCTGGACATATGCCTCCCCCATATAGGGGGGATTCACCAATACTCGCCACGCTTGGCAGGCGGGTTGGCGAGCGCAGGATGATTTCCAATCCTCAGAAGGCGCTGCTGCCCCCCTTCTGGTACGTGATACCTTAGCCGACTCCTACGGCACCCGCGGGAAGAGATGGGGGAGTACTATTCAAGGCCGGTACCACCACGGCACCGCCACCAGCTTAAACTTATATTCTTACAGAATCCACGTCGGTTCAAATATGCGACATGTCCATAGTAAAAATGCTTTTTCAATAGAATCTTCGTGTTTCAATGTACGTCACGACGAAATTGCACGATTAAAGTACTCATCCATTTTGTTGTATTGAATGAAACAATTTGAACCTTATTGTAAGAGGTTAAGGCTGAAGAAAAAGTGAGGTTGTTGAAAATGAGATAATATTAAAGTTAACTGTATCGGAAAGCTTGTAGACAAATAAGGGGAGGAGTGTGGGGCCTCAAAACGAGCGGGCTGAAATATAATATTTTAATAGTATAAAGAAAAGAAAAAAAAATATATCTTGGACCATTATTTGACTTAATCGTCAGTGATGATCATGGTGAAGGTAGAATCACGCTAGACCTAGAATGGTCACGGTCCTCAAAGACTGCTGACTACACAGGCTGTCTGTATGGTGACAGTTTTTGAAAATTTAAGGAGATAATTGTACCAGTACCGCATACTGTAATCTACCAGTCTAGAAATGACGTATTCCTATATTTGAGATGACGATGATGATGATGATGGCGCGCCGTTATCTCGACTATTGCAGTTGGAAACAAAGTGAAAAGTGTAAAGTAAAAAAGTAATAAAACTACATTAACTGTCAGTTTGACGACTGTAACGTTAAAAATCAGTTTCGAGGTAATTTTGTAGTCGATTGCAATACCGAATGTGAAGTAGAAAGTGAAAAAAGAATTCAATCCTTAGTTTGACAGATGTCACATACTTTATAAATACAATAAGAAAATATATTTCTTGTGTCGCAGATCCTGTGTTTCTTTCAATTATACTACACTAGTAGCGCCCCGCGGTTTCTCCCGCGTGGATTACGGTTTTCCCGCTGCCTCCCACGGGAACTATACTTTTTCCGGTATCAAACTAACCTATATGTTAATCCAGAGTTTAAAGTATCCCCATACCAAATTTCATCGACATCGGTGTAGCCGTTTGAGCGTAAGAAGTAACAAACATAATCACATGTATTGTTATTAAATCAAACGGGGCTTGATCGCGAGAAAAACATCTAGTAACATTTTTCTCGCGATTAAACCCCGTTCGATTTAATAACAATGTGTTCGAATCGCGAAAGTCTAAAAATTACAAATAATCACATATACACAAACTTTCGCATTTATAATATTAGCAGGATAGGATTATGTGGTAGCCTAAACTGGAGAAGGGACATTTTACGAAAGGTGAGATTGTTTTTAAATTGTAATAAGTACCAGTTATAGTAAAAAAAACCTTAACAAAATATTATTTGTGTTGTACTCTGTGTATGCGTAAATGTATTTCTATGTCTATGTTAGAAATGACTAAATGCTGTTTACCACATGGGGTATTTACGGCGTCACCGGACTTTTGGCGAGTGCAGAGGGCACTCAGCCGATTATGTGTTGGGGTGAGGGGGGAGCGACTAGCGCAAGGGCACCTCAAGGGTTCGGACCTCGGTTTGGGCTATCGCCTAAACGAGGAAGCGTCTGTGTGTGTGGACGTCGCGGACTAAGGCGCGGCCTATCGGTTGGAGAGCCACCAAGATGGGTAGTAGCTGGGTGTTGGGTGAGACGTCTAATCGGGGGCCTGCGGCGCAGTGGTCTACGGCGGACTGGGTGTCTTACCGTGAAGCCAGCGAGCCCGAAGCTACTGGCTAGGTCACGGTTAGAGATTGAATCAACGTAAATGTATTTGGCCGTGGTGGTACCGGCCTAGAATAGTACTCCCCCATCTCTTCCCGTGGGTGCCGTAAGAGTCGGCTAAGGGATAACGTACCAGGAGGTGGGCAGCAGCGCCTTCTGAGGATCGGAAATCATACTGCGCTCGCCAACCCGCGTGCCAAGCGTGGCGAGTATTGGCAAATCCCCCTATATGGGGGAGGCATACGTCCAGCAGTGGACGCACATGGCTGAGAAAAGAAAGAAAAGAAAGAAATGTATTTGTGAGGGTGTGTTTTTAAGTATACCTATGTGTGTGTCGAGTAAAAGTGTGTGGTTATGGCGGCGTGTGGGTGAGAGTGAGTGTGGCGGGGTGTATATTTGTATGTGGTGGGGGCTGCATGTTTGTGTGTGTTGTGTGCCTGGCGTGTGTATGTGATTAACGTCGCTGATTATGTTATTGGCGTACCTTTATGCTTTTTAGAGATTAAGTTGTTGTCTTGAGCTGCTGTTCGGTGTCACTGTAGCTAAGACTTCTAAGACAACTGTACGTAGCCAATTTTTCATCTTTGTTATTCAAATTAACCATAGTCCATTAATAAATATATTACTTTTATTGTTTATGTGTAGTCCTAAAAACAAAAAGTGACGTTGGCCTAGTTTTCAGTTACATTTTGGTTCATTGAAATGAAATGAAATAATCTTTATTGTATAAACTACGTGGTTAAAGGTCTTAAAAAGCCACAGGTTTAAAGTTTCACAATTTGTCCTTCACAGACGTACAATATAAATGCATTTTTTTAAATTGATGATTCTGTACTTTCTTTTTTTATTTCGTTGCGTTGGTCTTTGCAATTATCTGTTTGTGATTACTTGTCTGTGTTGAGCTATCACAACATTCTGTATACACAGCTGATGAACCTTCAATACTTTACAGTCCTTGTAAAGATGATAACTGAGAAACATACGCGGTCTAAGAGTTGCTACCTTTAGTTCAGTAAGGCCCTTTGCGCTCCAACGCTAACATGTAGGTGACCCCTGCTACTCCCCAGAATACATTTGAGTAGGTGAGAATAGATCTGCACAAGGCATAATAAACATTGATTATTAATTCACCGTCAGCCACTATTTAGAAGACCCATCTTTGGTCGGCTCTTTTACAAAAGAACTTTTTTTCTATCAAATCTCTTTTACAACGCTGCTATCGCTGCGTTGGTATAATCGCTGTTTCTCTTACCCCAAGCCCCGCTATTGCGGTTCCCATGACAACTGATTTATAACAACTCGATTTGTCCTGTATCCTAATTTGGACGTTATTTACATAGCTGTATAATTAAGACTAGTAATTAAGATGTATAAATGTGCGGATACGCATAATAATTAAATATTGTAAGTTAATGATGCATCTATAATTTAGTTATTCGGCGGTTTGACAGAATATGTTACAGTTGTAACTACCGTAGATGATTTCGGCGATATGCATTAATAAAAGTATTTATGCGCTGGTATCATAAGGTAAGCGTTGCGGGAGAACAAAGCCATGATTTTTTTTTTTTTTTTTAATCACACTCAGACCCCCGCACTAGGATTCCCTGTATCGCGGGAGGCATGGACACACACAATCACAGCACAGAAACATCCAAGGACCCGGGACAAACATCTACACTCATCGCACAAATGTTTGCCCCTGCCGGGATTCGAACCCAGGGTCGCGGTGAAACAGAAGTCATGCCGATGACGCAAACCACTGCGCCACGGGACCGTCAATTAAGTGATTTGTCGTAGTTTGTTTGACGTAGTAGTATTGTGATTGCCCTTGCGGTACTCGTTGGCCACCAAGCAAGCGAGATATAAAGAAAAAGAGATTATAATTTTGTTTTATATCAGGTTTTAACATCATGTCAAGCATAAGACGGCCACTGCTGAACATATGACTCCCCCGTAGGAGGGGGGGGGGGAGGGATTTGCCAAAACTCGCCACGCTTGGCAGGCGGGTTGGCAAGCGCAATATATTTTGTAATCCTCAGAAAGCGCTTCTGCCCATCCTCCCAGTTCGTAATCCGGCACCCACGGGAAGAGATGAGGGGGTACATTTCTAAGCCGGTACCACCACGGCACAGGTTTTTACCTTTGCTTCCAAATAGCTTTCCCATATTAAAATAAATAATTATAAATATATTCTATATTTTAGACAATTTTCTGTCTGTCTACAGCTTACCCACGGCCTCCAAAAATATTATTAATCACATTTTAGACGTTTTTGATTACCTGTCTTCTTTCTGGTGAAAGACACAGTTCAAGTGCCTTTGTCAATACCTCGATAGTGTTTGATAAGGAAATATATGCTCGTTTGAAAATATTTAGCAAAAGAAATCAAATTTTGTTTAATCAGAATTAACCTTCATGAACTGGTCTTATAAGTGATAAATTTTTAAAATTTATTAGATAAGCTATATGGATATAGATATAGATAAGCGAACAAACCAAGCTTTTTAGCATGGTTTGTTCAAAGAAGCTAGCTTTATTAAAAATAATGAATGATATTTTGAGAAAATGATTTTTTTTGCGCTGGTCATAAGGTTGAAGCTGAATAAAACCATGATTTACTGATTTCTTTGTTTTATATACTATATATTTATATTCACATTGTAATTAATAATTGGTTTATGTTTAATACAATACCTATTTCTAAAGTCTACGAGAGGGTTTAATATCATTTTTTTGTTGCAAACCGGTTATGTCGGTCTAGACACTTATTTTGACAAAACTTAAAAAGAAAAATATCTTCAGACTAATTTTATTTCAATAGCTCAGGGGGCGTTTTTGAGATACCGATAAAATACTATAATTTTCCCGCTTAAAAGTAATGCGAAGAGTGTAGACAGTAGGTTGTCTACACATATATATAGTTCAATTAAACTCGACTGGTCGGTTGGCGCAGTTGGTAGCACTCTGCCTTCTGAGCCGCTGGTCCCGGGTTCGATTCCCGGACAGGTCAAACATTTGTGTGTATGAACATGTCTGTTTGACCTGTGTCTGGGTGTGTATATGTATATAAGTATATATATAAGTATGTATATTAGTATATATATCAGTCATCAGGTTACCATAGTTCTGCCTCCAAAATAATAAAAAAAAAAAAACTAAAAGAATATCTATCTTTCTTTTATTTGTGCGAAGCAGTACATTGTACAGTACCTATACATTTAAACCGTTATTTTCCACGACACCATTTCACAGAGCGTCAGGTGTCAGAATGACGGACGCTGGTTCGATCCCCACCAACAGGTTGAGCCTCCGTCGAAGGAACACCGTTATCAAATTCCCAGCATGGTGGGTGGGTACTTCCGAGTACCCGCCTGGCATAGTGATCAGGCAGGAGTTCTCGAGAGCCAGTAACCATTCTAGATCTAGTGTGATAACATCTTCGACCACTTCGTGACTGACCATCAAGTGACATGCTGGTCAAACGCTAGATCTATACAGTAAAAAATTACATAGAAATGGGACGGACTTCAACACTCAAAAGTGTGAAATAATTTGTTGAAGTCGGTACCATGATAGCTCAAAAGTAACTATTATCAAAATATTGTGCGCATGGTACCGACTTCGACAAGTGACTTCACACTTTTGAGTGTTGAAGTGGTTTCCATATTTTATTAAAATTTTTGTTTTTCATCCTTTTCACCTTAGCTACTCACGGGATTAATTTTATTGTCGTTCTGTATGTTCACCGATGTCTTCATCCGCAACTATAATTGTCGTCGAGGCATGAGTAGTACTTTAGAGTTATTGGAGTGTAACTCAAAAACCGCTTGACCGATTTCGATGAAAATTAAATGGGACCACCTCGGTTGTATACTCATCAAATAAAAAAAAGCCATCAAAATCGGTTTATAAATGACGAAGTTATCCGCGAACACACAAAAATAATATATTTATATTTATATATACGGTCAAATTGAGTATCCTCATTTTTTGAAGTCGGTTAAAAAAGGGTTAAAAGGAATTGGTTTTATAACAGCGAAAATATAACTGAACGATATATGCAGCAAATGTTCCATCTAAAAAACACAAATAAAAGATTTATAATAAAACTTTGAAAAATATATTAACATCTGATAAACACCGGACACCGCGGCGACTGGGTGTTAATTATTATAATTGGTAATTTGAGATGTAAGGACTTGGTGCTCGCTGGAGCTGATAAAGTGTACAAGACAGGATTAAATGCGCAAAACAAAACCTTACTGTTAAAAAGTAAACTTGATTTTTAACCAACCTCCAAAAAAAGAGGAAAGTTATTGATTCAATCATTGTTATGTGCGTTACCTTGGTGAATCGATTTATGACCACAGCATCTATTTTTGTCAACATCGTAAAATGTTTATCTAACAATTGCATTTTACGATGTTGACAAATCTTCTAATAATTAAAATAGTCGCAGTATTTGTAACCAAACTCCTCCGAAACGGCTTGACAAATTTTTATGAAATTTTTTGTGTATATTTGGTAGGTCTGAGAACAGGTTGTAAGGTATTTTTCGTGATAATGATATTAGTATTTTTGTATGACCATATTATTAGTTAGTTAATTTTAATATCTGAATAGTTTAACCGTCGATCAATGAAGTGTCGTGTCACTTTGACATTTCAATAATTTAGATGACAGAACAAAGTTTGCCAGATCGGCTAGTTATAGATATCCTGCTAATATTATAAATGCGAAAGTTTGTGTATATATGCGTGTAAGTGTGTATGTTTGTTACCTCTTAAACGGCTACACCAATGATATTATATCATTATATGAGGTAGATGTCGCACAAGCGCGCGGAAACTGAGGCGGCAAAATTAAGTCAATTGTAGTAATTTTCATTATGATGCGTATTTCAAGCGCAACTCTAAACATATAGCTATCCCTTTTTATATTATTTGTACCGTAATATCTGTCGCAGTAAGCATGTTTATGTCGTAATGGAACAAAATCTGAGCACCGCGCAGTATGAATATACGTCATCATTGGGCTACACCAATTTCGATGAAATTTGGTATGGAGATAGTATATACCCTGGATTAACACATAGGCTAATTTTCATCATCACCGTTTTTCATCACCACGCGGATAGCACCGCAGGGCGCAGCTAGTATGTTATTCAAGCCGAATATTAACTCCTAATAATAATTGTGTTTGCTTTCGTTTGCATTTCCAATTTAAGTTATAAAACTCTAAATTGATTTACAACGTTCACTTTAAACCCAACATTGATTGGTCAACTTTATTACACTGACTTGGCTATAATTAAAAAGAACATGTCTGCAGACTTGTACAAAATTAGTAAGAGAGAGGTCAGAACTTTTGTTTAAGGTATAATAACAAGGCATCAAAACTTTGTAACACAAAGGCTGAAAATGAGATGATTATTCATAGATTTGATCAAAATAAAATTTCATTTATCGATTTTACACAAATTCTAAATTTTTCTAAATATATTAATTATTGAAAGTTATTGGACAATTTTACTATGTTATGCGGAATTATCGCTGAACATAGATGTCAACGATAAAGAACGAAAAACCAATTTTCTGTTTGTTGTATGTATTGCTTCCGGGCTGTTTGGCCGTGGTCTAAGTGAAACTTGTGTTCCAGACGTTTCGTCGATCACTGCGGGCGACATCTTCAGTAGTTCAGGTCCGAGCGGCGACAAGAGCGTAGAACTCTCCTTCGCGGCGTCTTCTCTGATATTGAAGATCTCTCTCTCTGATACTCAGTACTCAGTACCATGATAGTTCACACAAAAGTAACTATCATCACAATATTGTGCTCATGGTATCGACTTCGACAAGTTATTTCACACTTTTGAGTGTTGAAGTCGGTTGCATTTTTTGTTAATAAATTTTTTTTTCACACTTTTCAGCGACCTTTGCTACTCACGGGATCAATTGTCATTGTGTGTTCTCCGATGTCTTCAACCGCGACAATAACATCATCAAGATACGCGTAGCACTTTTCAGTTGTTACAGTATAACTCAAAAACCGCTTGTCCGATTTTGATGAATTTAAATGGGACCACGGAAGTATACTCTATCTAACAAAAAAGAATAATCAAAATCGGTTCATAAACGACGAAGTTATCCGCGAACGCACATAAAAAAAAACATATAATACGGTCGAATTGAGTAACCGCCTTTTTTTGAAGTCGTTTAATAAATTATATTATTAATTGTAGCGTCCGTCGTTTTTAGGTTGTTTTCTTATTGACCTTAAGTTTTATAACAACAGCAACTTTCTGCTTATAAAAATGTAATGAGTAAATACCCTACACTACGTATCCGCAGCTCTCTGTTCATCCCGGACGGCCGGCAGTAACGGTCAAAACCCGTCTTACTAGAGTTTCCGAACGGAAAAAAGTATAAAAAGTCGAAGGCGACCCTTCCTTCCCAGGCTAGACACAGAATATGTAAGAGTTAAAGCCTTGATGCACCGAGTCAACTTACATAGGGAATTAACGATTTTATTACGTTGGGACAGTAAGTGTCAAACTTTCGTCATCCGAACACACCCCCACTTCTCATGTAGGTTCTTAAGGAATGGCATTAAGCTATTGAATAATGCTCACAATATTTAACTATTCACTAAAATCTAACACCATAAAATAAGCACGAATCATCAATTGGTTTGTTTCGTTACACAAAGTAATTCTCATAGACGATAGATGAGCGCGTTGGAGTATGTCTAAAACAATGATTGACATTCATAGATACATTTCGTGAATAAATATTTTTCCATTTATTTTCTTGTTTGTACAATAAAATAATAAAATTCACATTAACATTACAAAATTATTCATTCAATTTAGATGTAAAAGGCAACCCATTGACTGTCAATAAAATCATTATTATTTAAACGGAAATCGACGACTACCAATAAAAACGCGGGCCTTTTATCAAATAGATTATAAATATTTTGGCAGCGCATTTAAATATGTACTGTTACAATATTTTCGATAAATTACGAAATTATTAATTAGCACTAAATGAAAATGCATAATTTTGAAAGTCAGTCTTGTAAATCTTAATACGTTTTGAAAGTCATATAATATATTTTAATTCATTTAAAAGGCATATCCATGCCTTCTTTTTTAAAATAATGTGCTCTGTGTGAACATATGTGTTCGAAAGATGTGAGCACTGAGGTTAGTAGTGTTGAGGATTGTTCGTGTTGATAATTTAACATACGACGAATATATATTGGTTGTAGATAGTATTTAATGAAGGTGAATTATAAAAAAAAACAAAATAATCTTAAGATATATAAGCGTAGGTTCTGCTCGGCGTCTTTGGCTGAAGCGAAGTGAAGTCAGCTTGTGTGGTGGGGCGCGGCTATGTTCACTCGTATATCTGTAGAATGAGGCGCGTACATTGACAGGTAGAGATACTATGCTATGATGATAGTTAATTGTTTTGTGTGAACAGTAGTGATAGAAGAGAATGGAAGACAAAAACATGTTGTACCGACCTCGTGTGGTGTGCGATAACGACAAGAAGAGGATATTAAAAGAAATATTTGTAAAACTTTTATTAGCTCTGTCATGTCATGTGTCAATGTGTCATGATCAATAATAAAAATGACATTTCATAAATATATACATACATAGAATCCTATGCAAATCATGCCGGGACTGTAACTAGGAGCCGGGTCTGCGATCTAAGTTTGATAGAAAAGTTTGAAGTTTGACAACCACAGTATCATCGGATATCGGCGATCTCTAGTAATCTATGATTACTTTTTAATGCATTATTCAGAACAAAACGCTTGTCCTGCATAAAATGGAATCCTGGGTGCTTATTTATAATTTTTTATGCGTTGTTCAATTCTTTTTATAAATTTCTATAAATTTGTTACTATAATCCATTCTTTTTGCATCCGGAGGAATGCTTTTGGAATATTAATTTAGTGATGATTGGATGGAGGGTTGTGGAACGGAATGGTAATGATTTTATGCAATTGAATATACTTAATTTTATACTAAAAATACTATTTTGGAAGCCGGTGTGAGAATCTCTGAATATTAATTGTTTTAATGAGGTACATCCTACTAATGTTATAAATATGAAAGACTGTGTGAATTTGTGTAAGCGTGTATGTTTGTTATCTCTTCACGCTCAAACGGCTACACTGATTTGGATGAAATTTGGTATGGAGATAGCTTATACACTGGGCTATTTTCATCATCACATTCATCACCGTTTTTCATCACCACGAGGATACAACCGCGGGGCGCAGCTAGTAATTACCGTAGCTTCCATGTGCGTTCGTGCAGGACTAGGAATACCACTTAAATATTATTTTAAAAACATAACATTATGGTTATTTAAGTTCTGTTATTGTTTTTATTGTTTGTTCCTTTTCTTCTAAATCACTTGTGCGTTCGTGATGCCAGTCAATGAGTTCCTACTGAAAATCAGCGCGAAGGTTGTCAAACCCTCGCATAACGCTGAGTAGGGACTCATTTCTGGCATTACGCAACACTACAAATAAAACTATTTAGTATTTAGCTTAGATAGGTTATTTTTTGGTCGGATCTTACTATTATCTATATCTATCATATCTTAAATGTTGTTTCGTCTTCCCTTAATGTTTTATACTTATAAGTTAAATGTATGTATGACCTAAATGTGTTTTTCTTTTTGTTTTATATGTAGTGTTGTTGTCAGGAATAAATAATTTTCTTTCTTTCTTTCTAATTTATATATGCTTATACATATTTGCAAATATACAACTTAAAGGAACCTCCCAAGCAGGAAATCTTGACATACTCGTATAGTAGTAGTATTAGTTATATATATATAGTAATAGTTAGTATTATAAAAGTAAACAAATCTGTATGAGTTAAACAAAAATCACAAAAAATGTCAACGTACGGTGAAATCAAGTCATTCGAAGGCGAAAAATGGGACGTGTTCCAACAGCAACTTGATTGCTTTACGAGTATGGTCTTCAATGACATTGCAGAGGATAAAAAAGTTCCTTTGTTGATAACCAAGCTGTCACCAGCCGTATATGAAACACTAAACTACATATGCTCACCAATTAAGCCCTCAAAATTGCCATATGATCAGTTATGTCATATTTTATTTTTATTTTTATTTATTAACATTAACACAAGGTCTTCAGGTCCCAAACTAGGCAGAGCCTGTGCTATGGTAACCTGATGACTGATATATATACTTATACACATATACACACCCAGACACACGTCAAACAGACATGTTCATGCACACAAATATTTGACCTGTCCGGGAATGGAACCCGGGACCAGTGGCTCAGAAGTGGCTCTCATCATATAACTCATATGATTGAGACACACTTTAAACAAAAATTATATAATAGTAACTAAAAACACGTATTTATAGTTAGCCGAATAAAAAATGGCTAATCCTGGATATCGTGGACAGGCTGCTGCAGGGTGAAACGTATCAACGATGGTTTGCTGCTTAATACTGTAGTAACATAGATATGACATTAAAATTTTTTTTTTACATATACAAATACATAAACTTTATTTGACTTACATCGTGGTAATATAATATATCATAATACTTGACTGGCCGGTTGGCACAGTTGGTAGCACTCTTCCTTCTGAGCCACTGGTCCCGGGTTCGATTCCCGGACAGGTCAAACATTTGTGTGCATGAACATGTCTGTTTGACCTGTGTCTGGGCGTGTATATGTATATAAGTATCAGTCATCAGCTTACCATAGCACAGGCTCTGCCTAATTTGGGAACTGAAAACCTTGTGTGAATGTTAAAACAAAAAATACATTTTTGAACCCATTGAGCCCGAACTAGTTTGCACTCTGTTTCGGGACTGCTGCCTGAGCATACTATCTGCTTAGTGATAGTTTTTTTAAACTTGACGGTGGATCTAGTTTGACATACCTATGTGTGGTATGGTTTGTGCAAGATTTGCACAAAGAATAAGCAAAAAAAATGTTTACCAAAAAATGGAACCGACTTCAACACTCAAAAGTGTGAAATAACTTGTTGAAGTCGGTACCATGATAGTTCAAAAGTAACTTCTTTTCTTTTCTCAGCCATGTGCGTCCACTGCTGGACGTATGCCTCCCCCATATAGGGGGGATTTGCCAATACTCGCCACGCTTTGCAGGCGGGTTGGCGAGCGCAGTATGATTTCCGATCCTCAGAAGGCGCTGCTGCCCACCTCCTGGTACGTGATCCCTTAGCCGACTCTTACGGCACCCGCGGGAAGAGATGGGGGAGTACTATTCTAGGCCGGTACCACCACGGTAGTGTAAACCACAAAAGTAACTGATATCAAAATATTGTGCTCATGGTACCGACTTCGACAAGTTATTTTATACTTTTGAGTGTTGAAGTCGGTTCCATTTTTTGGTAATTTTTTTTATTTTTCATTCTTTCTAGTGAATTTTGTTACGCATGGGATCAATTGTCATTGTGGTGTAGGTATGTTCACCGATGTCTTCACCCGCTACTATAATGTCTTCACCCGCTACTATAATGTCTTCACCCGCTACTATAATGTCTTCACCCGCTACTATAATGTCTTCACCCGCTACTATAATGTCTTCACCCGCTACTATAATGTCTTCACCCGCTACTATAATGTCTTCACCCGCTATTATAATGTCTTCACCCGCTACTATAATGTCTTCACCCGCTACTATAATGTCTTCACCCGCTACTATAATGTCTTCACCCGCTACTATAATGTCTTCACCCGCTACTATAATGTCTTCACCCGCTACTATAATATCGTGTATAAGGTATAAGCACGCAGTTTTCAGTGTTTGACTTGTAACTCAAAAAGTGTTCGTCCGATTTTGATGAATGGGACTACATGGGAAGCACCAGTTTTCGGTTCACCCACTCGGAAGTTATGCGGTAACAAACACAAAAAAAACATGCGGGTCTAATTGAGAACCTCCTTTATTTTAAAGTCGGTTAAAAAGGAGGATTTTTTTCAATTCGACCGCATATTTATTACAAGATCGTCTAAACGTCTGTTAAAGATAAAGCACCTAAGTAACAGTTTCTCAGTCTACCTCGTTCAGTGTTATTGAGCCTATTGTTATCTCTTAAATAGATTGGAATATATTTCATCTGTATAGTTAGGTGTAAAGCCGAGCGCACACTGGCACGCGCCGAGTACTAACCGTTATGCTCGGTTTGATGTGTACGAGGATTTATAACCTGATGGGTGCAGTGCTGGCCAAGAAATTAAGGCACATTATTTTTTATTAAGCAGTTCAATATTCTCATACAAATGAATAATTATTTTATATTTATCAATACTTAACACATACAAGTAGATATAGTAAGTGACACATAATAAACCAATATCGACACTAAAACATAATATAAATGCCTCTGAAATGTTAAAATGACGGCAACTTATTTCTTATGATTTACATTTTAATATATTTTTGTACTAATAAAGAAACTCCTTAGTTTACAAACTATACAGGTTAACACATACAAGCAGCTATAGCAACAGCAGACATGCCTGAAACCTAGGTCGAAATACATCGACTATAAACGTGAGTAAAGCTGGATAGTAAATATATAATAATGAGTCAGACTCATGAGAATTTTCTTTCAAAAACAGCTATAAATGGTTATAAATGAAAACTTATATTAACTCTAAAATTAACGTATTAATTAGATTTTCGCTACGCATCAAATTGTTATCACAGCACTTGTTACATAAATATTAATGTAACAATAGAATGTTTGATTGATAATTTTGCGACACATTATAATTTTTATATATTATCCGACTTTACTTATGTTTTCTAAGTATTAAAAAATAGATTTTGAGCATGTCCGATATCAATCATCAGGTGAATTTACGCTGCCAGATCGCAGCGACATGTCCGATCATCATCATCATCATCATCTCAGCCATAGGACGTCCACAGCTGGACCCCACCTCCCCCATTGATACACAAGGACCTGTTGGAAGCGACATGTCCGATACCTAGGTCGAAATACTTCGACTATAAACGTGAATAAAGCCGGATAATATATATAAATAATAGCAATAAAATGTTTGAGATGTTTATAGTGCGTGTACTTTATTTGGTCTGCAGTGTACGCCCAGCTTTTTGCATTCAGAGTCAGGGTGAACGTCCTGTCGGGCCTGAGGCCTAATTCGTAACAAAAATGCAAGTGAGTGTGGAAATGTTTTACGGAAATTACTTCATATTACATGTTCTGATGCATTATTTGTTTGATCTCAATAAGTACTTTTTTATTCTGGGTCACATACATACATTTTAGCGTATAATAAAAAAATGATTTTTAATGTGGCATAATATGATTCAAGAGAATTACTCGATATCAAGCGCAATGTCTAGTCATCTATACTATATATAATTATTATTACTGTGGGGTACCAGCCTAGAATTGTACCGCCCCATTTCTACTCGTGTGGGTGCTAGTCGGCTAAGGGATCATGTATCAGAAGGTGGGCAGCAGCGCCTCCTGCAGATATATAATCAACATACTCCGACACCAAATAAAAAAATAATTGGGGAGGCTTATATTGAGCAGCTGAAATGATATATGATATTTTAGGATCATTCCATTAAGAAAGAGAATGGAATGATTTGTATTTCTGTAACCAATAAAAGTATCTTCTTCTTCTCAGCAATTGGACATCCACTGCCTCCCCCATATAGGGGGGATTTGCCAATTTTCGCCACGCTCGGCAGGCGGGTTGGCGAGCGCAGTATGATTCCCGATCCTCAGAAGGCGCTGCTGCCCACCTTCTGGTACGTGATCCTTTAGCCGACTCTTACGGCACCCGCGGGACGAGATGGAGGAGTACTATTCTAGGCCGGTACCACCACGGCACATATAAATATATAAAATATACACAATAAATGTATATTGGACCGATTTCGAAAATTCTTTCACCATTAGAATGATACATTTTCCCTGACTAACATAGGATATTACTAGAAAAAAAAATAGGCATCCCTACTAAAACTTCAATATTCAGCCAAACTTCAGCCTATTTTGAAGTCGGTTAATTACTATATGGGGCCAATATGGTACTGTGCAATTAACGGGGCTATAATATTGTAAGACACCTTATTTTCAGTAAGGGCACTCCAAACTATAACATATCAACTATGTAACGTATCTAAATTAGCGCTGGCGTTAATATCTTCCTGTATTAGTGTCCAAGGAATAAGCGTAGAGCGGGTGCTTTTATGGTTCTCTAGCCGCACCCCGCGGTTTCACCCGCATCGACTACGGACTACTACTTCCCGCTACCACAATTATCCCACGTGAAATATACTTTTTCCGAGATAAAAAGTAACTTATGTGTTATTCCAGGGTACAAGCTATCTCCATTCTAAATTTCATACAAATCCGTTAAGGCGTTTCAGTGTGATGAAGTAACAAACATACAAACGACTTACAAACTTTCGCTTTTATAATATTAGTGTGGTGAATAAAAACATTAAAAAAAATTTATTAGGTATACATTAGCTTTTTTAAACTAATAGGTGGTTGAACAGGCAATAGATAATATCTGAAACTCATTAAGCTGCTGGAATCAGGCCTATGCATATTTTTTTATATTGTATAGATCTAGCGTTTGACCACTATCTGTCTTGATGGTCAGTGACGATGTGGTCGAAGATGCTATCACGCTAGACCTATAATGCGAAATGGCTCTCAAGGACTGCTGCCTGAACACATTATGTGTTTGGTGACAGTTTTTCAAACTTGAGGGTGGTAGCTAGCCAGGCGGGTATTCGAAAGTACCCTACCTCCATGCTGGGAATTTGATAACGGCGTTACCTTCACCGGAAGCTCAAGGATATCAAATTCACCTAATAAAAGGTTTACAGCCTTTCCAGGTCTTGTTTGTTCAGTATCCTTTACGTTCTTTTGCAGATGATGTCTTTCTGGACAATGATAAAGGTCTGACACCACTGCATACCATACAGCTGTGTACTTGCAGTTATATTCAAAATTAGTGCTGCGCGGTTTATAACATGATTCTAGAAACAAGAAAATGTGCTCGTTATATATTCACAGCTTTGTGTGTGATATATTTATAGTTATTTAGATTAATTAAATTTCATAATATATATAAGTACACTATCATCTAGTAATGGAGGTCAGTGGATATCTTATAATATGATTGATGGCTATTGCAATTATTAGTTATAATGCTTTAATAGTTACCGACCAGTTATATATACGATTCGATATGATAGACGTTCCAACTTGTCGCACGAAGCCTTTTGCGTCCACGTTCATAGTACGCACAGCTAACGAGTGGAATTCATCGCCTAAGTCTGTTTTTCCACAAAGATACAATCTGGGCATCTTCAAGTCACGAGTGAAAAGGTAAACGTAGACTGCATCGTCACTTAACATCAGGCGAGGTTGTGGTCAAACGTATGACTATTGTGAATAAAAAAATTGGTTGTCTGTAAAGTCGGTTTACGGACGATAGATTTACGTGATAACGACATAATCATGTATGACTTTGACTTTGACATTGACATTGACATTGACCATTGACCATTGACCATTGACCATTGACCATTGACCATTGACCATTGACCATTGACCATTGACCATTGACAATTGACCATTGACCATTCACCGTTACGCGGAACGTTACTATTTTTCATTATGGCATTCATCAATTTATAAAACGTTATCACGTCAAAAATAATAAAAAAAGGCTTTTGTAAAAAAGGTGAATCCCTAGTAGCCTAAAGAGTGTAACTGCGCAGCGTCATTAGGGAAACTTCTGAGACGTAGACTTTCGTTGTGTCTGTGATTAATTTGACACCCGCTGTCAGTTAATATCTCGGACCGCACCACAGCAGGTTCAAATTGATTGAAAGTCCGTCTAATTCCTTGTTAATTGCTCGTTTTAACGGTGCTGGTCTAATGGCGTGTCGGTTCCAGAGCCATTTACGATTAGAAGTGGGATTTTGTAGCTTAATGAGATACTTATTACGTGTAATGTTTATAAATGCATTTTATGTTAAGGGTAGGCTTTCAGTGTGAGTATAAATATTTTATTTTTAACCGACTTCAAAAAAGAAGGTTACTCAATTCGACCGTATATATGTTTTATTTTTATTTTTTGTGTGTGTTCGCCGATAACTTCGTCGTTTATGAAACGATTTTGATGATTCTTTTTTGACGTGATTTTTTTTATAAATTGATGAATGCCAAAATGAAAAATAGTAACGTTCCGCGTAACGGTGAATGGTCAATGGTCAATGGTCAATGGTCAATGGTCAATGGTCAATGGTCAATGTCAAGGTCATACATGATTATGTCGTTATCACGTAAATCTATCGTCCGTAAACCGACTTTACAGACAACCAATTTTGTTTAATAGAGTATATTTCCGTGGTGGTCCCATTTAAGTTTCATCAAAATCGAATAGGCGGTTTTTGAGTTACCCTCCAATAACTGAAAAATGCTACGCATATCTCGACGATATTATAGTTGCGGGTGAAGACATCGGTGAACATACACAATGACAATTGATCCCGTGAGTAAATAAGGTCACTGAATAGGGTGAAAAATTTTTTTTTTTTTTTAATATACTGTATGTGTTTATTATACTCACTTTCCAAGTAATCGTCTTTGGTGATTTTGGATATCCAATCATTGAATCTGCAACAAGACAATTCATTTTATTACTACAAGTCTGATGATCTTTAATGTCGACGGGTCATTGGTCAGTGACATGACTTCTTTCTCTCCGGGATTCTGGGTTCGAATCCCGGCAGGGTCAAACATTTATGCAATGAGTAAGTGTTTGAAGCCTCTCGCTACACAGGGAATCCTAGCTGGGGTTCAAATGTGAGAAAAATAAGAAAAAAAAGTAAGGAACATTCTTAAACTAACTCACTTATTTTTTGTACAATAACATCAAGATAGATTCACACACGAAATATTGAAAATAATGACACCGAGTTTCTTCGGTCGATTAAACGCTCTGATAGGTTTTGGCAAATCTGATGAGCTCCCGGTCCCTATGGGCCCAATGTCTCGACCCTAAACGGGTCAAATATGTAACCACTAGGTTAGCGTATTTTCGCCGTTTCAATAGCTCCGCCGAATAAGCCGCGGCGGCAGCCCTAACTTGTGTCTCGGGAAGATAATAAGTAATTAATGATTAAGATGTGTCACTTAATAAATGATTTTACTTAGACATAGGTGGTTGTTGAAGTTGTTGAATTGATGGTCATAGATGGAATCACAATATAGAATGTTACTTATGTATGTTACGTAATAACATATGTTATTAATACTGTGCAATGTGAAATATTTGTATTTTTATATTTATTTTAATCTTGGTTTTAATTTTACCAATGACGAAGTGTATAATCTTATACTAATAAAAAACTATGAACTATGAACTATGAATGTTGAGCCGCTTTCAAGGCCATCTGCCTGAATTGTTTTACTTGCTGACAGTATTTACAACTTGAGCATTGTGGCTAGCCAGGTGAGTATCGAACGGTAGCCTACCACCATGCACTCCGCTCCACAACTACTCGTTTCAATACCTTTCATAAACATTACACTCTTTACGTACTTCATCAAAACGCGTGCTCAATACTCGATTCGTTGTATAACATAGCTTTTTCCCTAAGAGGTAGGCAGAGACTTCCATACACAGCACAGTCTTCTAATTCCTACGATTCCGACACACTTCATTTGCTTTATCCACGCTCATCAGACCTTTCATACAAGACCGTCCGTTTAGAGTAGGTACTCTTAACCTTAAGGTGTACTTTCGAGCAAAGCATCACAGTCGCGGCGTCATGGTCGCGGCGTCACGGTCGCGGCGTCACAGTCGTGGCGTCACAGAAGCGGCGTCACAGTCGCGGCGTCAAAGACGCGGCATCACAGACGCGGCGCCACTGACGCTATAGACGCTCCCTTCGAAAGTCTACTTTTAACCTGGCCCTTTCTAAGAATCTCCCCAATCTCATTTCGTAACGTTCACCTAGGCCTTGGTCTTTAAACACACGTTTAACTATGATTTTTTAATATTTCTTCACAAAATCAATATCCCTTAGTAAATATATTTACAGCTTTTCACTTATCATAAATAGGAAATTCATGTAATATTCCACTAATATTATAAATGCGCAACTTTGTGTCTATGGTTGTTACTTCTTCACGCTGAAACGGCTGTACCGATTTCGATGAGATTTTGTATAGCAAACACTTAAGATACTTTTATCCCAGAAAAGGTAGTTCCCGTGGGTAATTGAGGTAGCGGGACAACCGTAATCTACGCGGGTGAAACCGCGGGGTGCGAATAGTTTTAAATATGATCAAAATAAACACTACCTTAAATCTGTAATAAAAATTGACAATCCTGGAGATTATGTTAAGGATTATGGAACATTTAATTATATCATTGTATTATCATCGGTCAGTTCACATTGGTAAACGCGCACAGTTTCTAATTAATCCGACGATATGAAGGGGATGAAAATAGCGTTCGAAGATTTCGGATTAGATAGGTAAAGCTATTAAAAGGGTGTTAAAATAAACGGCCAACGATTCACACTTTATGAATGTATAAAACACGAGAATTACTCACGTAATAATTCAGAGGGTTCCGACTATAGTACAGTACTAGGCGAATCGCGTCCGCGAGCGCCCCGTATTCTCCTTGAAAAAGACCACCGACTGTGGTTGAAACTATGGTTGGAACCCTCTGACTTATTACGTGAGTAACTCCCGTGTTTTATACATTCATAATGTGTCAAAACCACGTCAGTTTTAATAACAAGATTCACACTTACAAGAAAATACATAAATCATATCCGTAAATATACTAATAGCGTATTAATGCCGCTAGTTACGGTTAATCAAGTGAAACTAATTATTAACTGGTTAAGCCCCTGTTTGCTCACACGGCTTAAGATATGTTTAGGCATTGACCTGGATATTCCGCAGGGGGTCTATTCTCAGCGTTTTTATTCGATTTAATGTCGAAGACTAAAAACTAGCCAATTGCTAGTCGGAAACGTGCAACGTGTGTTTCGTACAAAGTTGCTAGTGTTCAAAATTTATTTTTGTGATGCGACTCATTGTAAATCTTTTTTTTATAATATATAACTATTTTATAAAATATAAAATAGATAATTATAATTATCATTATTAATTGGAGGATATAAATTACCTTCGATCCTGAAACTTAAAGTCAAATTCAAAATTGTTAAATTATAATATAATATTTTGTCTAGCATCTAATTAAATGAAACTGTGTTAACCAAATTTTTTTATACAACAATCAAATGGGTTTTAAACTATTAAGTATGAAGTTTTTTCTGTATATTTGGTAGGTCTGATTATAGGTGCTAAAGTAATTTACACCAAATCAAATTTCGTTGCAACAAGTAGATGGTGACATGCAATAAACTCTGTCTGAAACTCTTCGTATTCTCTTTTATTCAGTGAAGTAGTGGGGTCATTGATACTTACGTAACATTGACTAAATAAAAATCCAGATAAAGTCATTTTGGAAAATCAAGCAAAATTTCTATCTTTGTATCTTAAAATACCGCCATAATCTTCTATTTACTACTAAAAATAAACATTGAAGAAATGCGCATAAAATCTCGTAAGTGACAATTTATAAACGTAGACCACCCACTTTGAATTTTTTTTTGTATTCCGACCATGTTAATCCCAAGTTTAAGGTACAATACTATGCTATCTGTAATATTAAACCTGGATTTATTTACTGTTTATAGCCAGTCGCGTTATTTCACAAGCGCTATTTTTGAGGTTGTCAAACTTTAGTCTTACTTCAATTTATTTTTTATGGGATTTGTATTATGACGTGGTCGCAGCGTAAACTCACCTGAGGATGGGCATGGGACATGCCCGAAATCTAGGTCAAAACTTCGACCATAAACGTGATTAGGTAATGCCGGATAATACATATTATATATAATAATGTGTTCAACTCACGAAAACTGAAAACCCAATCAAAACATTGGTTGTCTGTAAAGTCGGTTTACGGACGATAGATTTACGTGATAATGTCATAATCATTTATGACTTTGACTTTGACTGACTTTGACTTTGACTGACTTTGACTTTGACTGACTTTGACTGACTTTGACTTTGACTGACTTTGACTTTGACTTTGACTGACTTTGACTTTGACTGACTTTGACTTTGACTGACTTTGACTTTGATTATTTTATGTAATACAAAACTCAGGTGGAACGTTACACGGAACGTTACTATTTTTCATGAGTGTTGCTGGTATTCATCAATTTATAAAACGTTATCACGTCAAAAATGTTAAAACAATACAGCAAACATACAGTACATACAGTAAACATACTCTAGCGTTCACGTTAGAGTCAGGATAAAATGATATGACATGGCATAACATCATCACGCATCTGTCTCAAAAAGGTTGTCAGAAATCATAGTAAAGCCTTGCTTCCTGCACCTTGATTCTAATCAGTTATGATGATAATTTATAATCATCATCATCATCATCATCATATCAGCCAAGGAGGGCGTCCACAGCTGGACATAGGCATATTATATAAATACCAATATAGAGAACTGATAGTTGAATTAAGTACGTAACTAAAGTAAGCACAAAGCTTGAGAGCCATTGGGCTAGATGATATTAAATAGTCGATTTATTCGGCAGTAAACCCTTCAGGGAAAGCGGCGGTAGGCGACAATTTTATTTTTATTTCGTGGCGTAAAATGGCAGATACGTTGTTTCGTTTAACGACAACTTTACATCTTTTTTATTATCCAATGAATAAATGTTTTAGTTATTGGCTTTTAGTGTTAGATAACTTGGGTCAGATTTCAGATATATATTGAGAGGTGTGAGTTTAATGTTCAAGACTCATCTACTCTTAAATCGTCTTCTTGACTGCTGAGATATTTATTTTAAATAATATTGTGCGGGTAGTTTTTTAAATTCAATTAAACTGAAATAACATGGTACAAACTAGACTAAAACTTTCAATAAATATTAAAACTAAAACCTGTAAATAATGAACACCAAAACTGAATCTAAAATTCCAACAACGGAACAGAAATAGTCCCCAGAATTATGGCGGCATTATTACGTAGTTAGACTCAACTTTTGTGCAAAATAAATGCCTGCACTCTGGAAACCAGATACTTCCACGAAACTAATTTAAAAAAAAAAAAAAAAAAACTCTTGGCCAAGTCTCTTTACAAAGTGAGCGCGGCCGTTCCACACGGACTCAATTTACCTATCTATCCCAAAAGGCATACTAATACGAGTATTTAATTTACAACTAAAAAGAAAAAAGCAGATTACTGGCAATGAAAATATTAAGTACAAATGAAGAATGCAAAATAATAAAATTGTGTCAAATAACGACAACATTTCAACGAGGTCACAGAATAAGTAATAAGTGACTATGACAGTGTCTACAAAAATGCAGAGGACTTACTTTTTGTTGCAGAGTACAGTAAACAGTGGAATCCTTGACATTCAGGCACACGGTAAGTATTTAGGTTTCGTAAGTGTGAGGTTATATCAACAGGCGGATGGCTGCCCAGGGCCTTTGAACTGGCAATGTATGGTACAAGGCATGAGTATAAGGAGAATATTTATCACACCAAATTATCATTCAAAAAGTGTACAATAAGACCTTACCACTAGTTTCCAAACGATCTCGTGAGAAAGTTGGGGTATCCGTCTGAATCCTAATGATGATTTTTACAATTTGTATAATTCCACATTTATTTATAATAGGTATAGTTACAGACAGCAGGCTACAAATATGACATATTAAGAACAATTATTATACGTAATATTAAACCTGGAGTCCAATTACAACTACACACGACCTTTCCATGTATTGTAGTCACTAATTTGGTGGTTACTTATATATACATAAATCTATTAATCTCGTTTCCGTATGATAGATAGATAGATTAACTCTTTATTGCAACACCTTCACATAAAAACTTATTTCTAGACAATTTTAAATACAATGTGTAACAATGGGCGGTTTTATCGCTCACAGCGATCTCTTCCAAACAACCCTTTTTGCATAGGAGAATAGATAATAGTATACTCTGGCGTATGATGCGATAGAAGAAAAATAAAAGCATAATCATGTTTATATAGAATGCAGTTTGACATGATATGAACACAGGCGCCCTACACTAGCACTTTTCGCACAGCTGCAGTGTAAAAACGCGCCATTTATGACATGCCACACTAACCTCCATATTATCAAATCCCCAGCATGGTGGTAGGATAAATACTTTCGAGTACACGCCTGGCTAGCCACCATCCTCAAGTTTGAAACACTGTCACCAAACATATAGTGTGTTCAGGCAGCAGTCCTTGAAAGCCAATGAGTATTCTAGGCCTAGCGTGATAACATCTTCGGCGACGTCGTCACTGACCATCAAGTGAGATAGTGGTCAAACGGTAGATTCATACAGTATAAGAAAAATCAGACCTGTGTGGGCAATTATTATTCTAAGTATTAGCGAGAACATAATATTTTATAATTGTATACATTATGCATGTGTGTGCGAGATGATGTATGGGCTTGATCTTGCTATATGCCCCAATGTCTGACTTTTCGCCCCGCTTCTCCGCTCCTCCATGTGTTTGCCCGCTCCAGCTTGTGGCTTGCGCCGTATTGATATCTGACCGTCCCGTTAACGAGATAGTGACCGATATGTAGGCGAAAGGTCGGGTGTGTCAGACTGCACGTACACGACTCTCGTGAGCTACGGGATCTAATCGGGGCGTACGAAGCTTTGCTCTCTTTCCTTCCATTATTGTTGTACTGCGCTTGTAACCAGTTGAGTGATAGACATGCGATAAAATTGGACTTACAATATACTTGTGTACATTATTGTACATTGTTTTATTACAGCATATTGTACATTGAGGAATAGTCATTTTTAATTGCACGTAACTTGGTACCATACTTTGTTTTGCGTATTTACTTCTTCTGAGCAGGCTCAGAGTCGCACAACGAGCTATGGAGAGGGCTATGCTCGGGGATTCTCTACGCGATCTGAATCAGAAATGAGGAGATCCGTAGAAGAACGCAAGTCACCGATATAGCCCAGCGGATTAGCAAATTGAAATGGCATTGGGCAGGGCACATAGCTCGAAGAACTGATGGCCGTTGGGGCTGAAAGGTTCTCGAATGGAAATCACGGACCTGCAAGCGCAGCATAGGACGGCCACCGACCAGGTAGATAGACGACCTGACTAAGATCGCAGGCAAGGGCTGGATGAGGGCCACTTTCAACAGGTCCTTGTGGAAATCTATGGGGGAGGTCTATATCCAGCAATGGATGTCCTATGGCTGAGATGATGATGGATGCTAATGGACACATAAGGGTATATATTTCTTATGCAGTATCTCATGCTCATTATAAAAGCCGTTTCAAAAATATCATAGAATATTGTCTGATGAATTTACAAAACATGTGACAAACGATTTGGTAAAAACAATCATCAAACCCGCATTGTGTTGACGCGCGCCACAAAGAATCGTAGTTATTGCAAAACCAACACAATAGGCATTGAAATTATGAAAGTGACAATTGACTATTTCATAACACTATTTGAATAGTGTGAGTAGACAGCTTTACAGTCCATCCGCCGAGAGGATGCGTTTGACAGCGCTTGTTTTTACTGAAGTCGTTCATTATTTACAGAGTATGAAGGTATACGGTTTATTCACTAGCTCTCGCAATGGTCAACTCCAAAGCGCGAATGCGCTTAACTGACAATGTCAAAGGACATTGTCAGTTAAGCGCATTCGCGCGCGCGTCACCAATCTATGCTATGACTTTAGCGTAAGTGGCTTAACCCAATTGAACTGTTAAGATTGCGTAGGTCAATTATGCTATCTGCACTGTTGTGGGCTCGCGCTAGTTTTAAAAATATTAAAGGTACTTTTTTATGTTCAGTTAGAGATCAATTTTACTAAGAATTGATTATTTGAAAAGCTTCTAAATATAAAAAATGCGATAAACTCCAACACTGATATTATTGTCAAAATATCACAAAAAAACATATTTATAGGTAAAGGCCGTCAATTTATAATCTTGACATTGAGTTATTGAATTGATTGACGAAATACTTTGCCCAAAACACTTAAGGCGTGACACCTTCTAAGTTTCGAAATCTACATGTGAATGAAAATCTCTAACCTCACATGTCGAAGGTAATGACATGAATCTCTATTGGACTGACGTCGCTCATTGATGTGTACCTTTAATTTAATATAAACTAGTGACCCAGCCCAGCTTATAAGCTTACATTGAGTTAATGCTTTTGAATTTAACTTGAATGGATAAAGTAATATTATACCTTACCACGCCACCTTAGCCACGGTCCCAGGTAATATATTCATCGACTCGAGTTCAGGCAGCGTTTCTACAAAAGCACACTTCCATTGTACTCCAGTTCACGTGGGTGACAACAAGCACTACGGCCATAGATATCACAATAGTTACTGCGCCCGCCGCTTGATTTACCTACAGCCTGGATGATAAATCTTGTATCTTATCTAGGAGATAGCCGTGTCTTCCGACGAGAGCTTACGGCTAGCTGTTCGTCGAATGCGAGATAAATACTCATATGCACGTACCGTACTCAATGGCTTACTCGTGGAAAAAGCAAAGGTATTAAAGGATCTTTTTAATTAAAAAGAACCTTCAATATTATTATCAAACTCGATTTTTCAATTCCAAGGTCATGGTGGCTCATTGATAAGAGACAGTGACTCTGAAAACGCGACCTTGGGTTCCAATTCCGGCTGCAGCAAACATTTCTGTGATGAGCATAAACGTTTGTTCTCGGGTTTCAGATGTTTGTGTTCTGTGATTGTGTGTACGTATCTCCCGCGACACAGGGTATTCTAGTGCAGGGGTGTTAGTGTGAATGCGTTTGTTTTATTTTGATATTTGTGTGTGTGGATTATTAATATTTTATTTCGAAGCGCTCGTAAGGGAGCGTGCCTGTGCAATGTTAATTGATCAACTAGGTAAAGCAACATACTGCGCGGTTCATGCTTTGGATGGATGATATGCTTGGGGTGCTTTTATGATAAAACTTGCCGTTTTGCTAAAAAGTTTGAAGAACTTTGACCTCGAGTAATTTTTTTTCCATACACGGGAATGATGGGGAACTTAAAATGTTTATTTATAAATATGTTTTGAACAATTTTACTGATTTTCAGCTTGTTGTGATCTTATGTACCTGCGAATGTCCTGATTGACCAGACTAATGTGTACATTTTTACGAGTAAAAATAATATTTTCAATCAGTTGACTATTAATATACCATAATGAATAAGGGGGCGTTCATAAATTACGTGAGGTACTTTTAGTGATTTTTCGACACCCCCTCTCCCCTTGGTGAGACGTCGTGAGATTTTGCTGGACCCCCATAATCTCACGTGAGACTTTTGAAAATGCATATATTTAATTATTTACATTAAAAATGTATATTTAAAAGTAAATAAATTTATACGTACAAGAATAATCAGGACTTGTATTAAGAACGTAGTATAGAACCAACAAAAAATATTATTACCTAATTTATTCCAGTTTTCTCGCTACATTACAATGTTCCTTGCGGAAAAAAATTACGTGAGTATTTGTCGAACGCACCCCCTCCCCATGTGAGTTTGGGTGAGATACGGCTTGACCCCCTCCCCACGTAAACACGTCACGTAATTAATGGACGCCCCATAACAAACTTGAAAAAATACTAAGGTAATAAATATTAAAATATATATATCAAATTGAGAAACTCATCATTTTCTGTAAGTCAGTTAAAACACATTTAATTCTACGTTTCAGTTAGTGATTTGCAAACGTGTCAGTTGACACACAGATAAAACATTTCGTGAAAATAATTTTCTGTCGTCTGAATGTTAAGATTAATGTTCAGCATTAAAATCCCATCGCATGAGCTGTAGGTTATTAGAAACCTAATCAACTAAACACAAATAATTACCGACTTCAATTCCATCAATGAAATAAAGGGAATAAAATGGTCAATATGTTTTACTGTTTCCCGGAGTAAAAGTAATGATGCTCATATAGACAAAAGCTTTTACGATACCTCGTAAACCTGGCCTAGGTAATGACTTAGAATACTCAATTCTACTATAGAGATGAAATACTTGATGTATGACGGATAAATGACGGTCCCGTGGCACAGTGGCTTGTGTCATCGACATGAATTCTGTGTCTCCGGGACCCTCGGTTCGAATCCCGGCAGGGGCAAATATTTGTGGGATGAGTGTAGATGTTTGTCCCGGGTCTTGGATGTTTGTGTGCTGTGATTGTGAGTGTCCATGCCTCCCGCGATACAGGGAATCCTAGTGCGGGGATCTGAGTGTGATGGGAAAAAAAATGTCTTCAGCCTATAAGGCTATAAGGCGTTGGTATATTAAGATATACCAACGCCTTAAAGAGATACTACAGAGGAGGCGTTGGTATATTAAGATATACCAACGCGTTAAAGAGATACTACAGAGGAGGCGTTGGTATATTAAGATATACCAACGCGTTAAAGAGATACTACAGAGGAGGCGTTGGTATATTAAGATATACCAACGCGTTAAAGAGATACTACAGAGGAGGCGTTGGTATATTAAGATATACCAACGCGTTAAAGAGATACTACAGAGGAGGCGTTGGTATATTAAGATATACCAACGCGTTAAAGAGATACTACAGAGGAGGCGTTGGTATATTAAGATATACCAACGCCTTAAAAAGATACTACGGAGAACGAGGACGGAAAAAATAGATTAGATAGAACTTTCTGACAGGATTATACTTTAAAAATAAAGGTAAACTAAATTTATAAAATAACAGTAACTTCTTACCCCATTATTCGGGCACAAGAAATACCTACATACATCGGTATATATAAGTATACGTACTTAATGTGTTTAACTCTATATCAATCAATATAACTGGTCGGTTAGCGCAGTTGGTAGCACTCTGCCTTCCGAGCCGGTGGTCCCGGGTTTGATTCCCGGACAGGTCAAACTTTTGTGTGTATGTACATGTCTGTTTGACTTGTGTCTGGGTGTGTATATGTATATAAGTATATATAAGTATGTATATAAGTATATATCAGTTATCAGGTTACCATAGTACAGGCTCTGCCTAGTTTGGGACCTGAAGACCTTGTGTGAATGTTGTACCAAATTAAAAAAAAAAATTATTAAAAAAATCAAGAGGCGTCCTTGGGCCTTGAGCACATTGGCCAATGTGGCAAATTGGCAACCCAATTATTAAAAAATGTTAAGACCACCTAAACAAGCTATTCGACGTCGCAATACCAAAGTAACTGTTTTCTTAAAAAACAATTGGAAACGACTGTTATAATTTTCATTCTGAAAGAGGGAAGTAAAATCATTGTTTTTTCTTATTGATACCTGTATATCGATATATTTTATTCGCGGTTGCGGAACGGTTAAACTAAAGTAAGTTTAAAATTGCCACGATATCTTCATATTTTTTTCACGACATGTCCGTAAGCTTCTATTTTCGAAAGTTACTGCTCGAAATTGTCCGGAAAAGTCCGGTCAAACTATTATTTATCTTATCCCTAGCACACAATAGTAAATGAACTTTAATTAGGGAGCTAGTTTACGATCATTTCAACCCTTTTGAAGTCATTAAAGCCATCGATGCATTCTGAAAAAGAAATGTTTAAATGTTTCTCATTATAATGTTTTAGTTTTTACGACTAATTTTAAGATCTTACAAGTTTGTGAATAGGCATTCTAAAAAAGTTTTAAACTGTCGAGCATTGCATTCAAGTTTTCAATTAATATATACCGAGTCTTTTCCCGGACATTTATATATTAAAATTGGCAATAGAATACTTGTCGGATCGATTTTTGAGTAAACAATTTTTATTCAACATTTTTAGTAAAAACCTTTCACGGGATCAATTGTCATTGTGTACGTTCTCTGATATCTTCAACCACAACTATAATATCGTCGAGGAGGGATGTCAAGCATTTTTCAGTTATTGGAGTGTAACTCAAAAACCGCTTGTCCGATAAATTTAAATGGGACCACCACGGAAGTAGGTATTACCCTATCAAACAAAAAAAAAATCAGCAAAATCGGTTCATAAACGACGAAATTATCAGCGAACATAGATAAAAAAATATATATACGGTCGAATTGAGTAACCTCCTTTTTTAAGTCGGTTAAAAAGCCAATAAGTAATGTAAGTGTAACTTTAACTTTTAACTTAACGTTTTAAGAATATGGAAAGTAATGAACACTTTTCTTATTGTCTCTATTTAAGGCGGAGACACTTTGTTCACATAGACATAGACACACATTTATTTGTTGCATTGGCACATATACAATTACAATACACTAACAATAAGAAAAACATACAAGGGAAATAAAAATAAAAATAATATAGTTCATCATGTGAAGAGTCTAAGATGTGAAGTATACATATACATAATATGAATGAAAAATGGTATGTATATAATTGTGCGCAGCAACAAAAAGGATCTCGGCTCAGCATATTGCCCAACCACATCAAAATAATGTAGGTAAGCGCTGGTATTCTGCCGAGACCTACACCCAATAGACCCTGTGAAAACATAATTATGGTTTTGAGTATAGTGTACTTTTGTATTTATTTTTAGTGTAGGTATAATATAAATGTTACTCCACATTGTGGCAGTGGCCATCAATAGTAGGCTAGATACTGCTCGCTCACTTTTCTACGCAAGCTGTCTTCCCCTATAATTATAGTGACACTTAGCATTTGTTTTACTATAGCATTATTTTAGTTTCTTGTATCAGTGTACATTATGTTGGGGTTCAAATAAATAAATAAATAAATAATAGTTCACGTGTTCTCTATAGTATTTTATTAGTATTAGTACTAGTATTTTATTAGTATTAGTACTAGTATTTTAACCACATTACACTAACACACTATCATTGAACACTACACTAACTCGAACGGTTTTGGGCTGTTGAGTCTGCTCACTAGATCGGTCTGGTCAAGGAGCATAACTGCCTCGACATTAACGTGACGATGAAGTCTCTATTGGTGAGCTTCTGCATAGTATTTTATCTCTTTATCAACGATCTCTTTGAAGGTCCCGGTAGAGTTCGTTGTGCCTTATGTCTGGTAAATATGATACATATTTGGCGCATTTACAATTTCTCTTAATACTTTATTTTTAAATTATTATTATGATGTAATGGTCGGAACCCTGTGACTTATTACGTGAGTAACTCCCGTGTTTTATACATTTATAATTATAAAACACATTAGTTATTATATTAATAATAAATTATTGGAAAGTCAATTGTAAATCTAAATTGATATAAAACATCATTTGAAGATAATATAATTTTAAAATATTATGCTATTGATGTATTCTGAGAAAGAAAAAAATTGTTGCACCTTATATAGAAACATCATAAATAATAAGGATGTAAAAAATCATCACAACTTCGACGCCGTTAGGCCATTACCTATAATCAGAAACCACTTATCTTTTTAAAAAAAAACTTATTCGATTATTAATAATCGAATGGAACACATAATTTAAACATAACGACACCCAATTTGCTTTCAACTTTGGTCCGCCAAAATAACGGTACGTAATATATAGTTTTAATAACGTTACCGTGTCGTCCTCATATCGATTCCGGGAAGCATCGATTCTAATCGAGATATGAATATGGAATCGATCGATACGTGACTGGAAGTGGTATGGCGGTCATTAGAGGACTGCTGTTAGGCTGAATGCGGTGGTTACCTTTGCCAAGTTTTGTGTAGAAAAACATGCTACTGTATCAATCGAGGAACTATAGTCTGTTTCACGAAAGAAGTCTCACGGGGGTGGCGCTAGTTTCTTTGCTAACAGATTAAAGCGCTATCGTTATACGTGATGTTCCAGTTAGTTCCACAGATTGCCGCGGGATTCCTTTTGTGAAACGCAGTCTAACTCAAAGTGATCAATTGATGGCTTGCCGAATTCCATATACAAATTTTGCGCTACCAAATGCTAGATCCGACCAATAAGAGATTAAATACGAAACAGACGTAGCAATGCTCAGAGTCGCACAACGAGCTATGGAGAGGGCTATGCTCGGGGTTTCTCTACGTGATCGAATCAGAAATGAGGAGATCCGTAGAAGAACGAAAGTCACCGACATAGCCCAGCGGATTAGTAAGTTGAAGTGGCAGTGGGCAGGGCATATAGTTCGAAGAACCGATGGCCGTTGGGGTCGCAAGGTTCTCGAATGGAGACCACGGACTGGCAAGCGCAGCATAGGACGGCCACCGACTAGGTGGACAGACGACCTGACTAAGATCGCAGGCAAGGGCTGGATGCGGGCCGCTTCCAACCGGTCCTTGTGGAAATCAATGGGGGAGGCCTTTGTCCAGCAGTGGACGTCCTATGGCTGAGATGATGATGATGATGAGACGTAGCAATAATGACCAATAAGAGCACTTTATGCTTAGTATCAACCAATCAGAGCGTATTAAATATTTCAGAAAAATGGCAAAAAAATAAAAATAACATACCCGAACATTTTCTTGAAAATAAGGTAAAATACTACACGCACTTGAATTAAATAGCTATGGGACCTACACGGAAGGCTAAAAGAAAAGCCTTAAACAAAAAAGGTGAGGAATTTTTTAAACGCTCACAAACGAATGAGCTTTAAATCAACAAACACAGGATAAAAAATGTGCAAAAGAACTTCTTCCTTTTTGTAATTTAGGCAAAAATATGTCCACAGCTATCGCGAATATTTGATATCGTTGAAACACTTGATCTTAAAGGTACTGAGCACAATTACGAGTCCTAGCATTCAATTTCAAATAGCATATGTATTGGCAATATGAATTACTCATACAGTCCTCACTTCACAGACCTCAATAGCAGAGGTCAGGTCACTCATCCCCAGGCTCCGCAACTGCCTTTAGGGTCTAGGACCAGTAACGGAACGTAACTGCAAAGATGACTATAGCCGTTCAATGGGAGGTCAAAATTTGAGCCGCAATTGTGTCCCTTGGCACAGCATGAAATTTCTTCGGCCATATCTTTACCAAGAAAACTGTCATCTCTGTAAAAATGTATCAATGCACGTGTACACCTGAATTGATACACTTTGTTAAAGTTCTGCCGGCAAAAGAATGTGTTTCCCGATATGTACAATCCTGGAGTCTTCAAGTCGCGAGTGAATAGGTACCTTCTAGGTTTGCGTGCTAAATCTTAGACAACGTCATCACTTAACATCAGGTGAGACAGTTGTCAAACGCAAACTTATAACATGTAAAAAAAAGAGGTAATTTGTATTGGAATTCAAATTATTTGAAGGAAAAAATCGGCTACCAGTGGGACTTGAACCGATATCACAGAATACCGTGGTATCGTTTTGTTCAACTAAGCTATGTATTTGTAGTGTCGATGTTGTTTTTAAATGGAGTAAAATTTTTAATTCTATTTTTTGAAAAACGGTTGAAACAGCTTATTTTTTATTAATTTACAATATTTATTTATTTATAATAGGTATAGTTACAGACAGCAGGCTACAAATATGACATTTTAAGAACAATTATTATACATAATATTAAACCTGAAGTCCAATTACAACTACACACGACCTTTCCATGTATTGTAGACCCTAAAGTTTAATTTATAAATAAATTATATTAATTACAAAACTAAATATGTTGATATGTTTATTTTTTTAATTAGGGCAAATGCTTTTATTAAAATAAAACACTAATAACTAATTACAATCCTGCAGCTACTACAATAATATTTGACTACGAAAAAGAAGAAGAAGAAGAAGAAGAAACCACATTTATTCAAGACACTCACAACACACATTACACAAGAGATACATACAAAAACAATAAAGAACAGAGTAATAATGATGTTGTGAGTGTCAGGAATATGGGCCCTGACTCAGCATAAAACTAAGGCACAAGCCTCAGTCACTGATTTTCAGTCGGTGCCCATAGACATGACCTCACGAACCTCAGGACAACATTAACTTATAAACCTACGACATGGACATTAAATTTGAAGGATGGGAGACTAAGTACATGCAAATATGTCTTAGAGAAAATCAGTGGTGTTGTAGGTATGGCACATTCTGTATACCGGATTATTTTGAGAAACGTTGTTAACATCAAACAGCTCGTGGGTAAGTTAACTTATGGTTAATTCTTCGCAACAATCGGTACGGTAAAAACGAAGATGGGTGATCGTTAAAAACAAGCGGCTAATAAAAAGCGCCCAAAACCATGTTGTGAATTACTTAACGATACTACTTTCACCGTCACCTTTCTCCATCAACATATTTAGACAAGGTTTTCCCAATCACGCGCAAAATCGATCGACATTATCGGATTATGACACCGACGGTCGCCGTGGCGCAGTGGTTAGTGTCAGTGACATGACTTCTGTGTCTCCGGGACCTAATATAAAAATAAAACAAAAAAAATGATTCTTCTGACAATTCATCATCATCTCAGTCATAGGAGGTCCAGTGCTGGATATATGCATACCCCATTGATTTCCACAAGGACCGTATATGCCCCGCATCCAGCCCTTACCTGCGATCTTAGTGAGGTCGTCTGTCCACCTGGTCGGTGACCGTCCTATGGTGCGCTTGCCAGTCCGTGCTCTCTAATCGTGATCACCTTTCGACCTTAACGGCTATCAGTTCTTCGAGCTATATGCCCTGCCCACTGCCACTTCAACTTGCTTATCCGCTGGACTAAGTCAGTGACTTTCGTTCTTCTACGAATCTCCTCATTTCTGAGTCGATGAGAAACCTTGACCATAGCTCGTTGTGTGACTCTGAGCCTGCTCCCAAGACCCATAGACAATTACCGTCTTCATAAGAATCTGTAACTGTATGTATGTTACACGTAAATATGGCAACAAGTATATTTTTACAAGTGGCATTTGTAAAATGACGGGTTGAGGTGAAATTATACTAAGTGTCCACAGTTATACTAAGTGTGTAGTCCACAGGCACAAAATACATATTTATTTTGCTTCAGTGGAAATGACTATGTACGAGAGTAAGGTACAAGTACTCGTAGATAATATTTACTATTATGCAAGTATGGCGTTGAGACAACGTAATAATATACTGGCATGTGAAGAGTGTACAAGAGACAAAGAAACAGACATAGCGTGAGGAGAAGGAGAGAAAAGCTTTAGTGACAATCCTACTGAAGGTTTTGTTTGGAATGAGGTCACGCGAAAGTCTAAAAAAATTTCAGTTCAAATATTTGAAGGAAAAAATTCGACTGCTAGTGGGACTTGAACCCACGACTACAGAATACCGTCCTGTCGCTTTGTCCAACTAAGCTAAGCTATAGCAGCCCATACCACTAGGGCCGAATTACTTCCCTCCTTAACATCTTGCGGTGATGTTATTAGCGCCATCTACCTTTAATTGTATGAACAATTAATTGTAATAATTAATTAATTAATTGCTGTCTTCCCCTATAATTATAGTGACACTTAGCATTTGTTTTACTATAGCATTATTTTAGTTTCTTGTATCAGTGTACATTATGTTGGGGTTCAAATAAATAAATAAATAATAGGACTGATAGACCAACATTACAGTTGATATCGTATCAAACGAAGGCACCCTACCCTTATTTTAAAAAATGCCCGATAGCACTTGTTTACGGCGAAGTTCGGACGCCTGGTAACCCTACTCTCTACAGTACCCATGGTCCAATTTAGATAACAGATGTCCACGAATTATTCCACTACCCGTGGTCAAAAAAAAAAATTCCCATAATGTATCCGACTACATAAAGAAAGATTCATCGAAGTCGCGAGTAAACTTAGTTTGAGCAAACTTACGGTAGCATACTGGCAAATCGCTTTAAAGCCAAAATTGCCCAGCAATTTAACTACAAGGGAATTGAAAACAAAGCCTATACTTAAATAAATAGTTAAAGAAAACGGCTTAAAATAGATTCACTTCTTTTCTCGGCTGTACTATCTGTGCAAGGTGAAACCATTATTGGTTTTTTTTCTTTCGTTTGCCAACAAATGACGCCTGGTAACTTGACCCGTCTGTCTGCACACGCATCTTTATGAAGGATTTTTTATTATAAGTAGAAAATGGCTGAGTTAAAGTTTTTATTTTTTTGAGCTGAGTTTACACTTAGTAATTGTTTGTGTTTCTTTTTGTATTCAGGGTTTGCGCTATTACTCGAGTGACCTATGTTATACCTACGGAGCTTGCAGTAAACGTTTATCTCTAACTGTGGGATTTTTTAAAACTATTGATACAAGTTGGACAGTTAACTGAAAGGACATAGTAAAACCTAGGTCCTATCCTACTAGTATTATAAATGCGTTTGTGCGTAGTTTGTGCGTGTGTGTGTATTTGTGTGTGTGTGTGTGTGTGTGTGTATGTGAGTGAGTGAGTGAGTGTGTGTGTGTGTATGTTTGTTACTTCTTCACGCTCAAACGGCTACACCGATTTCAATGAAATTTGTTATGGAGATAGTTTAAACCCTGGATTTGTTAATCCACGGCTTAAACTATCTCCATAGGCTACTTTTATCCCGAAAAAAGTATAGTTCCCGTGGGATAATTGAGGTAATGGGAAAACCGTAATCCACGCGGATGAAATCACGGGGCGCTCCAAGTAAGTGTATAGACATAAATAAATATTTAATTATTATATTTAATTACAATTGAAACTGTATTTAAACGACCAACCGTGGAAAGAAGGCTGCAGAATGCTGGTGGCATTGCCGCGTCTGATAGCTTGACTGTACTTTCGTTATGTTTTGAGAATGAGATTTAATAATAAAATTGATTATTTAATTAATTAATGACCGAGGCCGTCTTGCACAAACCAAATTACACGAGTATTAGCAATTACACGAGTAATTATACCAATTATACATCACGCTATTTTATTTTGCATGGTGTGCTTACCTGTTGATTACACACTTAGCGTTATACTTTAAACATGTATGATTGTTATAATGATGTTATATACTTGTTGGTAGACCAATAAATATATATATATATATATATATATATATATATATATATATATATATATATATATATATATATATATATATATGTAGTCATTGAGTTTCTTTATTTAATCATAAAACAATGATCCATTACATTAGGACAGTCAAATACGATTTTCTTATTGCATTGAAAGTATTCAGTTTGCAAATTATAAATTACTAGCTGCGCCCCGCGGTTTCACCCGCGTGCACTACGTTTTTCCCGCTGACTCAGTTATCCCACGGGAACCATACTTCTTCCAGGACAAAAAGTAGCCTATGTCCTTCTCCAAAGTCCCATGTATCTTTATACCAAATTTTATCTAAATCGGTCAAGCCGTTTTCATGTTATGTCGTGACAACGGAAAACGGGTTTCATTTTTATATATATAGATAGATTTGCCATGAAGTGGTCTCTGCCTGCCCTTATGGGAAAAAGTCGATGAAAAAACAATTATTTGTTTATACGAACGAGGTTTTGACACATTATGAATGTGTAAAACACGGGAATTACTCACGTAGTAAGTCAGAGGGTTTCGACTATAGTTTGAACCACATTCGGTGGTCTTTTTAAGGAGAATACGGGGCGTTCGCGGAAGCGGTCGCGGTTCACCTAGTAGTGGGCACTGAACACTGACTTATTACGTGAGTAATTCCCGTGTTTCATACATAGAAAACCAATGTTTGGAAGGGTCTAATAATTTTGTCAATACTAAAACTGTAATACTACAGTCGCGTTCAAAATTACTTCCTATAAACAACTCAGCTAATCAAACCGAAGATTATTCATGCAGATGAAGTGATTAAGCATGTTTTTCTCTATAAAAAGACACACATTCAAAATCCGGTTGATGACAAATACGTCGGCGGCTCTCGGTCACAGTCAAAGTCAATAGCTGGTTATAAATTAGCATTTGAATTTGTTTCTTTTCACACGATTATACAAAATTTAAAAAATTGTATTTTGTATTTAATGAGAAACGACTTAACTGTGGTTTGTTTTTTAAAGCTTCGTTGCTGTTTCTTCTGATGTTGAGTGATGAGTAATTACGAGATGTAGCACGCGAGCCTAGAAGGAACTTTTCACTGGTTACTTGAAGACACAAGGATTGTACGTACGTATCGGGAAACACAGTCTGAGCTGGGGGTACCCCAGCCTGAGTTTAATTCTTCTGCAGCATACATTCAATAAATTGGAAGCAAAACGGTTGGTTGTGATTCCATTAGCTATGATGGATATTTTTGTAGCTGTAGTGGACCACATATGAACATATATCTAACTCACTAACATTAGGCTGGGGGGTGATGCATGGGACGAACCAAAAATTTGACGTGCAAGGTGGAGTTTGACTTAACTTCGTATAAAACATATACAAATAATTTTTAAAGACACTTGCTAGTAAAGTGAGCCTTATTACATCGCTTTTAGGACCATAAACCAAGCGTGCGTGTAACGCACACGTGTGTACTAAAATTATCATTACAAAGTTTAATTTGTACCTGTAAGAAATACGCGAGTAGGTATAGCATTCTCAATTTAATAATACAAATAATAATACAAATGTTTCTTCATTGCAAAAACGAAAGGTTACAAAATATGTTGTACTCTGCCTTTGTTTTAATTAAAACCAATTGTGTTACAAAAGGCAGTGTCTTCCCAAAATATATCTATTTTACAATAAAGTACTAATAGTATCTTAATATAAATATTAACAATATTATATATGAATTTTTTTTGACATGATACCGTTTTATATATTGATGAATACCAGCAACACTCATGAAAAATAGTAACGTTCCGCGTAACGTTTCCACCACCACCTGATCCATCCACCTGAGTTTTGTATTACATAAAATAATCAAAGTCAAAGTCAAAGTCAAAGTCAAAGTCGAAGTCAAAGTCAAAGTCATAAATGATTATGACGTTATCACGTAAATCTATCGTCCGTAAACCGACTTTACAGACAACCAATTTTTTTAAAAAAACATAGATACATTACTAATTATATATAGATACAAAGATTAATTATACTTATAAGCAACATTTCAGTTAATTATGTAGTTGACACTGCGAGTTATATATAAGATATTAGAATCTCATCGAGATAATGAAACAATGAGCTCTACTCATTACACACTCGGCTGAATTACGCCCTCGCCTGCGTATGCGTACAACTTAACTCACTTGTGTGATACAAATGTGTTAAGTTGCTCATTATACTTAATTATGTAGTTTCAGCACTTTGGGCCGAGAGAAAATGCATCGCTTCATAGCGATTCTCTTTCTCTCGCCGTTGAACGTTCGTTCTCGTTGTTTATGTGATATATCCAATGACTATGAAACCTGTTGACTGCTACACCTTCCCCTACGGCGAATATGATTGGCGCAAATCGAGCGCGTTGATGTCTTTCGTCCTATCCTGTTCAGGTATGAGTAGTTTTATATCGCTCTATCTCGTTTCCTCACCTTATTTTATTGCTAGCTTCGCAACAAAATGAACATCCAACGGCTAGAAACAAAGAACCGCTATGTAACGATGCATTTTGTCTACGGGCCCTGTTCTCACTGACGTATCCGCTGAACACATTTTTAAAAAGATATCCTGATTGCTTTAGGTGTGTCAACACATATAATCATCAGACCCTGACCTAACGATCAAGGTCCCATTTTCAAAGTATACCATATCAAAAAACAAAACCAAAGAGTTCTGGCGTCTTAAGTAATCGGGTAACAATCTAAAAAAAATAACAACGAATAGAGAACCCTCTCCTTTTAGGAAGTCCAAAAACTGGTCCTAAGATGTATCGTGAACCCGTATCCTATTGGATCTGCACCCGTTTTACAGTTGCATCCATAATTTATCATAACCACGATCATTTCGTTCAAAATGTTGAAGAGGTACAGTCATTGACGGTATTCGCAACAAATCTATATTTTTATTGTACTATCTGACCCGACAAGCGAGTCCTGTCAGATCAGCTAGTATGAATGTTGATAATCATAAATGAATATATCTCTTCTTAAATTATGGTTTCTGTGGCTATTTGTCACAATTCTGTGAATACCCGTTTTCCCAATCAAAAATTATTGGTATAATTAAACTAAAATTAAATTAAAAATTGACGTGGTTTTGGCATATTATGAATGTATAAAACACGGGAATAACTTACGTAGTAAGTCAGAGGGTTTCGACTATAGTTTCAACCACATTCGATGGTCTTTTTCAAGGAGAATACGGGGCGCTCGCGGTCGCTGTTCGCCTAGTAATGCCCGTGTTTTACATATTCATAATGGTATAATTCATAAATAAATTATAATATTATACACATTTTGTCAATCAACTAATCATGTTGTATGTATTGCTTCCGGGCTGTTTGGCCGTGGTCTATGTGAAACTTTTGTTTCAGACGTTTCGTCGATCACTGCGGTCGACATCTTCAGTGGTTCAGGTCCGAGCGGCGACAAGAGCGTAGAACTCTCCTCCGCGGCGTCTTCTCTGATACTGAGTATCAGAAGCAATACACACAACATGCAACGCCGGCCGTGAAAGCCTTAGAGTTTACAATCAACTAATCGTCTAATCAACAAATAGCTATGTGAAATCGAACACTGTTACATTAAAAACGTTTTTTATTGTTAAAAGCACTTGGAAGGTTACAATAGAAAAAATAACACGGTTGGTAAGTTTTCTAAAACTATCTAATGTACCGCAATTCTGTTATTTTTCTTTCTACACCAAACACTGATATTTCATTCTGACTTAAAACAAAGACAACAAAAAAAGAATTAGTAAAATTGAGCCACTCATGAGTGATGCCGTGACCAAGGGAAATAGGGATTAATTTTTTTACAGATTTACTAATGTTAATGTTACCCATTCCGGAAGATATAGTGCGTGTTGGGATTCGATCCAGTGCATGTCTGATTGACGGACGGTCATATTGGTTCACAGTTGCGGTACAGTATGCCATATTCACGTCTATTGCTTATTTGCATGCAGGAAGTGATTTTAGTGAAAGTGCGAAAGATTTATTGGTGTTAAGTTTTTATTACGAGTACGTTCTGGTAGATTAGTCACGGTCATAAGATATTGTTTCCTGAATATGTTTAAGACTTTAATTTCGCTCTTTTTATCGAAATGACGTTATGTGGTTCAGAACGATTTGCATCCAATTTCATAACAGAAATAAAAAAAAAATAACAAAAAATGGAACCGAATCCAACACTCAAAAATGTGAAACAACTTGTTGAAGTCGGTACCATGACAGTTCACAAAAGTAACTATCATCACAATATTGTGCTCATGGTACTGACTTCGACAAGTTATTTCACACTTTTGAGTGTTCAAGTCGGTTCCATTTTTTGAAAAAAAAATTTTTCACCCTTTTCAGTGACCTTTGCTACTCACCCGTGAATAGCGAAGGTCACTGAAAAGGGTGAAAAAAATTTCAATTTTTTTTCAGCAATCAATTGTCGTTGTGTATGTTCACCGATGTCTTCAACCGCAACTATATGCACTATAATATCGTCGAGGTATGCGTAGCACTTTTCAGTTATTGGAGTGTCACTCAAAAACAGCTTGACCGATTTTAATTAAATTTAAATGGAACCACCACGGAAGTCTCTATCAAACAAAAGAATTATCAAAATCGGTTCATAAACGACAAAATTATCCGCGAACACACAAAAAAAAATATGCGGTCGAATTGAGTAACCTCCTTTTTTGAAGTCGGTTTAAAAAAACGTAAAAGTGATCAATCATAAAAAAACATAAAGGGCATTCCCACTATCAATGAGTAGGACGTATTTTCCGTGTCTGTTTTTTTCCAGATAACATACTGACGCGTGAATCACAAGATCTTTCTGAAAACCAGCTCTGCACCATGACTACAGATGTGGGTTATTTTGAGACAGGGCCTATTTTGGAAATTATGTCAACTAACATCACAAATTGTATTCAATCAGAATTGACCTGCTTGATTTTTTCTCACAAGCGGAATTATTTTATGTAGGTACGAGGAATACAAAGTAACACCGGTAAAGTACTGAGTAGTGTATTGATATATACTTAAACTGGTCTAGATATCAGACAAACGATTGCGCGATGTAGTAGAATTGTCCATGCGACACTGGCGCCATCTAGTAAACAACGTGTTGAACTATTTACAATAACACAAGCCTTGCGGTGTCACAAAGACAATTCTTCTACATTTTAAGTTTAATACGCATGTGGGACTTTCGACAAAATAAGCTGAAAAGATTTAATTGTCTATTTATCAAATGGTAATGCTATCTTTACTTAGCGGTGGAATAAATAGAATAGATAAATTCAATATTGAAAATTAACTGATTTACATGAAATTCTTCTCTAAGTCCCTGGAATTAGGCACACGAATATATTTACTTAAAAAAACTAATCAATTCTTGTAGAACAACTAGATTGTCAGGAATCACACTGGCTACCAAGTACTAACTGCTGCCCAAACTCCCTGTGTGCTTGGTGACAGGTTTAACGTTGAGGGTGGTAGCTATCCAGAGGGGCCCTGAAGAGTACCCAACTGCTATGCTTTTGGTTTGATAACAGCGTTGCCTTCACAGGCAGTTCAAGCTGTTGTTGCATTGGTAAAAAAATATTTAAAAAAATTAAATTGGTAGGGATCGAACCAGCGTCCGTTAGATTCACAGCTAGTCATATAGTTAAGCTCGCATCGCTTCAAAATCAAAATCGGTTTAACCCTTCAAGAGCTGTGATGCCACAAACACTAGGACAGACTCATAGACACTAAAAACTTATAACAGCCGTGTTTTTTGTTCGAGGTCAAGAATACATCCAACTAGTCATCAATAAAAGGGAACTGTTTACTACTTTAACATTTATATACCCTTGACTCCAATATTGAGCTACAAAGTCTTCAATAAGCCTCAATACTTACGTAAGTACGTGTAAGTCTACGTATTATATATAAATGATTAATTACATAAATTATGTGACTATGTTGAAGACATTGATTACCTTATATTTACTGCATGTAATGTCACAGATTACGTCCTAGTCAAACGTGGACTATACATGGATACTCTAAGGAGTGGAGTGTAGGCACAGATTGTGTTACAGTCAATATGTAGAGATATAGATTATGTTATAGTTATTTAGGCTGAAGCTACGACATCTTCACGATTCAATTCTAAAGGCCGTAGTTCAAATAAGCAGTTTTAGAATAACCTCTGAGGCTAAGGTATGTCTATGACAAATAGGTAGATATAATAGCCTTTACTTCGGAATGTAAATATACCGCCAACAAAATCATTCGACGAATACCGTTACCTAAACGTATCGATTGGCTTACATAAAAATATGCAGAATAATATAGAAGATTTCATTGTCAATCAGCTTATTTTATTATTATAAGTATCTAAACATTATAAAATGTCCAGGTTTAACGCACTAACTGCGCCCAGCGGTTTCACCCGCGTCGGCTACTATTTTCCATTACTTATCATCAAGTCTAGTTATTCATCGTTCCAAATTTGATGAATGCGTTCATCCGTTTTACTTGAATATACCAACAAATAGCAAATACCGTATTTATATTTTTTTCTTGATTTTAATTTAGGCTCCGCATTTCATGTGCGCTAAGCCAGTATTAAGTTCAAAAATTTTCAAGTTTAGTTAAATTAATTTCTTCAAGTTTAATTAAATAATGTAGTATGCATAAGCTTCAGTAATTAGTGGGCACTTTCATGGAACTTTACGTGGACATTGAGGAAAGAAATACAGAAACGAATATTTGCCATTTATGTCATTTTGTTCCACTACACTCCTGTACTTTCACGGACACTTATCACCGATAAGTGTCCGTGAAAGTGCAGGAGATATAATCCACCATAATTATTCATAAACACTTATTTCTGAAAATAAAACAAAACGCAAAACGTTGAAATTTCCCGCCACAATCCTGATTGTAGTTTTTTATAATGTAAAAGATTTGACAGCACTCCGAAGTCATACAAGCCGAACTGGCTTGACCATTCTCTAAATAGACAATTTTGAATCATTTCAGCAAGTCTTTGCAAGTATCACATGTCTGTCAACTGCCTTACACCAGAAGAAAGGAAATGAATAGGTCTAAAATGTAACGAGTAATTATATATTATATCTGGGTGTGTATATGTATATAACTATGTATATCAGTCATCAGGTTACCATAGCACAGGCTCTGCCTAGTTTGGGACCTGAAGACCTTGTGTGAATGTTGATAAATAAAAAAAATAAAAAATAAAACAAAAATAAATTTTATTGACCCCGTAAAGTAAATTCTTGTAATATTTAAAATCAACACTTATTACGATTCATTCCACCCCTCTCTGCCTGTAAACACCCGCCTCTGTAATGTCACCGGCACCTCTTACACCCCTAAAACCATAATATGAAAAAAATGCTTTAAATCATATAATATTATGGTGCACATTTGTAGAACTAGCTTACTATAGTCTAGAGCCCTAGAGCCAGGGTATTGAGGCCAAAGCGTCAAGGTTATTGGGCACATGACTAAGTGTCAGGAATCTGCGTAGGCGCAATCATGTCGTTAGCGAACGACGTGTCGCAGACCCGTGTCTAATATGATGTGTAATGGCATACACTGATTATCTTATAGGTTTTGTGCTTATATCGCATCCCATCTCGCTTGCAGTTGCTGACCACTTTTTATATAGTGGCTGTTTTTGTCCATATATATTATCTATACTAATATATATTATGACGTTCGGCGTGGCGCAGTGGTCAGTATCAGTGACATGACTTCTGTGTCTCCGGGACCCTGGGTTCGAATCCCCGCAGGGGTAAACATTTGTGCGATGAGAGCCGGGATCTGATGATGATTCGAACCCAGGGTAGGTTCGAATCCCGGCAGGCAGCATTTGTGCGATGAGTGTAGATGTTTGTCCCGCATCTTGGTTGTTTGTGTGTTGTGATTGTGTGTGTCCATGCCTCCCGCGAGACAGGGTATCCTAGTGCCCCCCGCACTAGGATACCCTTTGTCTGAGTGTGATAAAAAAAATATAAAAAGGAAAGATTTGATTGATTGTATTGAATAGGCTGCGAAACTGCTGAAACTATTTGAATATTTTTTTTCACTAGGGAAGCTATACTATCCCCGGGTGACATAGGCTACTCGTATATTATATAATTATTTTTATGTAATTAATATTATTATTATTTAATTTAGGGATCTTTATAATTTTTTATTTAAATTTTTTTTACTTTGTTTTCTATCACTTATATACCTATCTGTTATCTATCCTATATGTCCTATCTACCTACCTATATGTTCATGAGAAGAAATTATATATAACTATATATAATTTCTTCTCATGAACAAACCAAACATATCATTAATAATCTTGGTTACTACATGTTTGTTCAAATAACAATATTACATTTCAATATTTCCTAACCTAACAATAAAATTACATTTAAATTTTAAGTAACCCCCAATCCCCGTGAAATGTTTTTGTGATAAGCGCAACTAAATCAAAATATTTATAGCATGTATGTAGGTGCTAAATAAATAAATATAAAAGAATATTATCGAGTATAGTAAGTATCGAGTATAGTATTAATAAAGTATGCATGCTAGCACATAGAACAGCTTTTTTTAAAAAAAAATTTTATGAACATTCACACAAGGTCTTCAGGTCCCAAACTAGGCAGAGCCTGTGCTATGGTAACGTGATGACTGACTAATATACTTATATACATATACACACCCAGACACAGGTCAAACAGACATGTTCATGCACACAAATGTTTGACCTGTCCGGGAATCGAACCCGGGACCAGCGGCTCAGAAGGCAGAGTGCTACCAACTGCGCCAACCGGCCAGCTTTATTTGATAAGAGTGTATTTGCCATGGGTCCAAGTCTATACAATCGCCTCTTTTGGAATCGTTGAGTTTTGGTGCATTTAAGAGACTGTGTTTGATCTACTGGCGAAATGTTACTACTCAATTACCGAATATTGAAATGACAGGTTATAAGCGTATTATCATTCATGGTTAAATACTATTTAATTATATTGTGACAAGAGAAATTATATTTCAAGTATATTATTTTGCATACCATTGTTGTGGAATGTGGAGAGCATTAATTAATTTTAACAATTTATAAATGTATAATTAAAAAATTATGTTAATAACATAATTTTAACAATTTTTTTACACCCATGTTCGTGCAAATAAATGACTTTGACTTTGAGTAAGTGAGACAGGAAGATGCGGCAAAAGTGTACGAGGGAGCGAACCAAATATACAATAGCTACTACGCAGTTATATTTTGCTTCTGGCAACCCCAGTAGCATTAACCAATATTGTGCCTATATTATTATTATTTCTTTTTTTTTTTTTTCTTAGGTTTAGTTTTTTTACAGTATAAATATCAAAAACAAAAATTAATAAAGATATTATAAAAAACCTAAACCTAGAGTTCTGCCAGCAGCGGGGCAGGGCCCAAGCTACCGGTGGTTAGGGCCGCAGAGTGTGGAACCTCCGGACAATACGCGCCGTTTCAAGGGGTACCGCCTTCTGCATCTGACCCTTGATCCAACCGTCTAGCGGGAGCCTCTTAAGATGTTGATCGAGGCTCTTCGCTATTAAGCCGTTCGTCGAAACGACTATCGGGACAATGATCGTCGAGTCAACATCCCACATGGCGGTTACCTCGTGTGCTAAGTCAAGGTACCTACTTGCTGAGTTTGTCCTTCTCAGCGTTTACGAGGTTCTCGTCATGCGGGATGGTGATGTCGACGAGCACTGCCCGGCGTTGAGACCGGTCGACCAAAACGATATCAGGCTTATTGGCAACAATAGTCCTGTCCGTGATGATAGAGCGGTCCCAGTAGAGCAACAATATACATATTATTATTATTATTATTTATTTATATCAGGTCATAGACCCATATCCATTCTCCATGGGAAAGTTGATGCCCCAGAGTTGAGGAATCAGCTATGTCGTTTGTATGTACCTGATAAGTACCTCCGGGGGAGGAAACATGAACTGTTTGCTGTTCCGGAGTGTAGGACAGTTGCGCACAGTACATCCCCGATACCGCGATCCCTTACAGCGCTTAATGCCCTCCTGCGCGCCAAACCAGAATTGGATTTGTTTGCAGACAATTGGAATGACATAGTATCCGAGTGCCTAGGTTTTTGTGAAGGTACTGCTATATAAAAAGTTAGTAGTAAAGTATTATTATAATATTTGACACTTATTTATAGATGTACTTTGATTTTTTAATTTAGATTTTTTTTTTTTTTTTTTTTTTTTTTCTTTTTATCTTATATTCATTTGATTTATTTTTTTTCTTCAGATTTGACATTTTATTAATGACGTAATACATATATATACTCGTCTAATAATAGTCCATAGGTTTAAGTCTGTTTAACTATGTTTAATATATCGTTAGTGTAACTCGTTTTAAGGCGGTACTAATTGGAAATCAATAAATAAAATAAAAAAAAAAAAAAAAAAATATCTTAAAATACCTTAATATAATTAAATACATTTAAAATACATAGAAAATACAATACATATACACAGATAATAATGCAAGTGGATGCGACTACCCACAGTGTAGACGCATCCAATGAGCGAACAATGCGCTATCCCACCTATCTACCAGTGTTTTATGAATGATGTTATATCTATAGATTGCCGTTGTTTGTTAAAGATTTATGTTTTTCGGTATTCGTCAACTCGCCCATGCGTGTTGTATATATAAGCGTTCATTTTACCTTCAAGATGTCTCGCTTAAGTCGTATATCTGAAAAACAAGAAAAAAATAATTAAAAATCATTGTTTGAAAACTCGACAAACTACAATATAAATTATCAGCAACATTCCTTTTTCTACATGGTATAAAAAAAAGTCGCCATCAGTGTATGTCTCTGTTTATCTGCTTTTTTTTTTTTTTTGTTTTTACTATTATAAGTTTGCGTTTGACAACTGTCTCACCTGATGTTAAGTGATGACGTTGTCTAGGATTTAGCACGCAAACCTAGAAGGTACCTATTCACTCGCCACTTGAAGACTCCAGGATTGTACATATCGGGAAACACAGACTCGGGCAACGAGTTCCACTCCTTGCTTACTCCTGAGCTATACGCTATGTGCTTTGAAACGTTTTCCAACACCATAGAAGCAAGGGAGTATCACAGGCGTATTCCCGTTACTCTACATGTTACCAGAATTTTCCAGTTTTCTACAAAATTTATGTATTTTTCCCAACCTTAAGAAAATTCTACATTTTCTACAAAAAACACGATGAAATCGGCTAAGTTACGCTTGATTGCACCTTATACTGCAGATGTGTTGGTTCACTAATCTTATCCTTATCCTACGCAGTGTGGAGTCACCACAACATGTTTTCCTTATTCTTCTTCTACCTTCTTCAGACTTCCTCTACCTGAAATTTCCATGCAAGCTGCTGATCTGCATTACCTGGGTTTGCGTGTAAAATAAAATATTACACTCTTGTGTTGAAATTCACTCAGCCAGCTAGTAATAAATCAATAATAACAACCAATTTCTAAGAAACAGTTACGACATCAAAGGTCACGGACAAAGAAACTAACTTTTTGTCATTTAATGCAATTTATAAAGATCATTGACCTTAACTGCGTCATATGTTTCTTTTATAATGAATTAAACGACGACACGCTTCGATGAACACCCTATGCTAAATATACATGCCCTTTACATAGCGAAACCAACCTTATTCTTCAATAAAATAAGACTCAATTTTCCTTAGTTTGCATTTTAAAAACAATTATCTCTACTTTCATACGAATTTGAGCTTTGTGTATGTGTAGATAAAGTGGAAAATATTGTGCTTGTAATAATTGAGTGAAGTATACCGGAACGGAATGATATAAGTGAGATATTTTGCAAAGAAATTGAGTGTGAGGTGAAAAAGTACTTATTGTGATGGAAAAAGACGTTGCAAAATGACAGGTAGAGGTAAAAGTTTTAGTCGGTACCATGCGCACAATATTTTGATAATAGTTACTTTTGAACTATCATGGTACCGACTTCAAAAAGTTATTTCACACTTTTGAGGGTAGAAGTCGTTTCCATATTATGATAAAAAACAATTTTTACTTTTTTTAGTACTTGTTACTCATGGGATCAATTAATCATTGTGGTGTAGGTATGTTCATCGATGTCCTCACCCGCTACTATAATATCGTCTATCGTTGTCCGATTTTCATGAAATTGAAATTTAAATGGGACCACACGGCAAGCACTAGCTTTCAAACAAAAAAATCATCCAAATTGGTTCATCCAGTCGAAAGTTCTGAGGTAACAAGCATTTAAAAAAAACCATACGGGTCGATTGGAAACTTTCTCCTTTTTGAAAGTAGGTTAAAAATAGGCTTTTGTTGATTATTAGAATAAAATGAACATGTTCGTTCTAAAAGACTCTCACCTGAGCTAAACCTTGTAAACTTAAGCGAACAACTAGGTTGAGCAAGCCCTTGCACTTACTATTTGGATGAGTGCCTGTTTACAAAATTTCTGACAAGGCACATACCTAACATACATTTAGAATACGTGTGAAATATGTGTACGAAATATGATGTTTTGGAATCATTAATTTTTGTGCTATTATAATTATAAGCAACATGTAACCAAAGTGCTGTCAATTTATGCCAAGTTTTGCTTATCCTTTGTGAAAATCTTGCACAAACCTTACAACACATACCTGTGAGGCTAGATCCACCGTCAAGCTTAAAAAACTATCACTAAGCAGATAATATGTTCAGGCAGCAGTCCTTGAGAGCGTAATCAGAGCTTCAAACACATCGTCACTGACCATCAAGTGAAATAGTGGTTCTCTTTGGTAAAAATCAATATTTTGTAATTAACTCTGTGTGCTACAGTAAAGAACTATCTTTATATCTATTAATCAATCTATTTACAAAGTTAAGAAAAAACACATTTTCCAAAATGTGACCAGTAAACAATTAACTGGCAACTTTATTTCGGAATCACTATTGTTAAATAGAAAAGACTTCAACGCGCGGATTCTGCTTAGCGCGTTCATGTTTTGGTTCATGACAACTGAGAATGATTAAAAGATATGACAGCTATTGTTATGCTATTACTGCCTATTCCCAATTAAAAAAAAAAAAAAAGCTAGCTTTTCTCTGTGTGGCATGTGTTAGAGTACTGAAGCGCATTATGCTACGACACATAGAATAGCACATCTTTTGTAACCAAGCAGGTCCTTAGTAGGGTGTCAATAACTAGTCGTTCTTAACATCTCGTATTTTGAGAATAAACATCTCGCACATTTTTTTTTTCATTGGATATTCTCGTGAGTTTGACACATTATTATATAAATGTATTATCCGGCTTTACTCACGTTTATAGCCGAAGTCAGTGGTCGCCGCGATCTTGCAGCGTAAACTCACCCCAGGATGGGCATCGGACATGCCCGAAACCTAAGTCGAAACTTCGACTATAAACGTGAGTAAAGCCGGATACCACATCTATATAATCTCGCACAGATCGGGAAAAGGCGGCACAAGCACGCCTATTTTAAAAATATACGTAGGTATAAGGTAAAGTGGTGGATAGACGACCTGACTAAGATCGCGGGCATGGGCTGGATGCGAGCCGCTTCCAACAGGTCCTTATGGAAATCAATAGGGGAGGCCTATGTTGATAAGGTAAAGTCAGAATATCAAACTTTTAATACTGGTCTAGATATACAGTCGTGGTCAACTAATTAGGGACAATCTCTAGTTAAGCCAAATTGTGAATTATTTTTTTATTTTCCAACGAGTCTTAACAATATTCCATATCTTTTACATGTAAGTGTAATTAGTCATTTATGTGCGCGATTATACAAACAATAACAACTTCTTAAATATTAAACCTCTTTACAGTATAGCTGATAAATTATCATAGTGCTATTTGTTCAAAGAATGCTGGCTGGCCATTTAATTAGGGACACTGAGGTATTGCGTTCTAATTTCAAAATTGGAATTTTAATATTTTTTTGTTTCTTTTCTTATTGTTTCGTGGACGTTTTGGCGGCAATCCAGATTTTTTATTTTAAGTTTTGATAATTATTTTGAAGAAAAATGGGCAAAAATAAAAGTTGCGATCCAACACTACGAAAAATTATCATGAAGTTTGTCGAGCGTGGTTGGTCATACCGAAGGATAGCACAACATTTAAATTGTTCAAAAACTATGGTATGCAATGCAGTGCAACATTTCAAGCGCTATAACACAGCTTTAAATGTGTCCAGAACAAAAAGATCGAGAAAAACGACTCCGCAAGAAGATAGAATGATAACCAGGTTAGCTAAGAAAGATCCGTTTCTAGGCTCTATTTTAATGAAACACGAAGTGTTTGGGGCAAACGAAAGAGCCGGTGTATCTGCGAGGACCGTTCGACGACGTTTGGTAGAAGCAGGGTTGTTCGGAAGAGTGGCTCGCAAAGTACCGTTGTTGAAGAAAGAGCATAGAAATGCTCGTTTGGCGTGTGCACGTAAATATGGACATTGGACCTACGCCCAATGGCAACATGTACTTTTCTCTGATGAGACCAAGGTTAATTTGATTTCTTCAGATGGAAGGCAATATGTACGGCGTCCTGTAAAAGCGGAAATGAATCCAAGATTCACAAAAAAACAGGTGAAACATGGCGGTGGAAACGTTAACATGTGGGGTTCACTTTCTGGACGTGGAGTGGGACCTGTGAGGAAAGTTCAGGGTAACTTAGACCAACATCAATACAAGGCAATATTGGAAGAAACTATGCTTCCCTATGCTGAGGAGCATCTCTCTATTATATGGACGTTTCAGCAGGATAACGACCCGAAACATACCGCCCATTCAGTCAAGTCGTTTCTTACCAGTCAGTCTGTATCGGTGCTAGATTGGCCAGCAAATAGCCCGGACCTCAACCCAATTGAGCACCTTTGGCACGAAATCAAGAAAAAAGTTGCCACTTATCGTAATACAAATTTGGATGAACTTCATGAAGCTTTTTGTGAGGCATGGGTAAACATTCCTGTCAAAACATGTCAGAAACTGATAATGTCTATGCCACATCGGTGTCAAGCGGTAATTACTAACAAAGGTTTTGCTACTGGGTACTGATTTTACACGTAATAAAATAGAGCTGTTAAAGATATTATAACACTGCAGATTATAAGTTTTGTTTAACTGTATTTTTCATTATACTTTACTGTCCTTAATTAAATGTCCACTACAGAATTGTACCTTAATATTTAATACATGTTTAATCTTTGATATCAAATACTTTTTCTATTTATTTAATCTTTTATTTACAGCCATTTATGGCATAATAATCGGACCACATTATGCAAATAATAGGTGCTGAGAAATCAATAGGGTTTTATATTTATATGTACATAACCGGTTATAGCCCTTCACTATCTTGAATGTCCCTAATTAGTTGACCACGACTGTATATCATTACAAGTACGGTCGACACAGAAAATGGTCTGTCTACCAGTGTAGACAAAAGCTTCAGTGTAATCACAATAGAGAGACCTCCTTGTTTCATGATGTCAAATGATCTCAACTGTAGGGTGGACGTTAGACGTATAGAAGGTAGGAAGGCAGACGATATGTTTTGCTGACTGTACACATCTTTTGTGCAACGTTTACTAAAGCCCGTAGAATTACCCCACAACAGAAGACCGTATCAGAGAGCTGTCCTTGAGATGCGCGTATCTAGCGCGATGCCATCTTCGACCACAACGTCACTGACCCTGGATACAAGGACCCTTTCAAGGATACCCTGTGTCGCGGTAGGTATGGACACATACAATCACATTCCAAAAACATCCAAGACCCGAGAACAAACATCCAGCTCATCACAGAAATGTTTGCCCCAGCTGGTATTCGAACCCGGTATTTTGGTTCTAAAGTCAGTGTCCCTAATCACTTAGCCACCACGACCGTCATTAGATCTATAGAGTACTAGATGCGCCCCGCGGTTGTACCTACCCGCGTGGTAATGAAAAATGGTGGTGATGAAAATAAACCTATGTGTTAATCCAGGGTATAAGCTATCTCTATACCAAATTTCAGCGAAATCGGTATAGCCATTTTTATTTTTTATTTTTTTTATTAGTGTTTCATTTGAGCGTGACGAGGTAAGAAACATACACACAAACTTTCGCATTTTTAATATTAGTAGGATAACAAATATGTGATGGCTTTGTTTTTAATGCACACCCTTTTATTATTGGAAGTCAGTTAAAAAGGTACGTTCCGTAGTTGACAAGTCTATTAATATGTAAGTAATGTGCATAAACCACCACAGGACGTCCGCGGTGTGTGATCACCTTAAAAGGAAGCGTGCATGGTATTGCCAGCTAGGAATTCTAATGTTTTACAGTGAAAACGAGTTATGGAGCTTTGATCGGGATATCTGTACGCGATTGAATCAGAAATGAGGGGCTTCGCAGAAGAACTAAGAACGTCGACGTAACCCGTTGAATAAGCAAGTTGAATAAGCTCATAGAAGGAAAATTCAAATCGGCTGTAAAACGTACTTTTTTTATTTTTTTTATTCACAATAGGCAGGCGTTTGACCACTATCTCACCTGATGTTAAGTGATGAAGCGGTCTACGATGATTCACGCCTGCCTAGAAGATACCTGTTCACTCGTGACTTGAAGATGCCCAGATTGTATTCATGTGGAAACACAGACTTAGGCAATGAGTTCCACTCGTTAGCAGTACGCACTATGAATGTGGAAGCAAAACGCTTGAAACTTTTATTGAAAAATATTCCATAATGTATGTATTACTTATGCTATGTATTACCATAAGCAAGTAAGTTACTACACGTTTTATATACTCATATTTCGTCATTCTTTCATTACCATAAGCATTACTCTTTACAACTCAAAACACTTTCGTCTTCAAACACATTCTAACAACTCGTCTTTGTTTCAAACAGACAAACAAACCAAAAATGACTCCTAACCTCTCTCCGAGAGTCAAAACAAACACACCTAGCACCTTTAAAAGAATTCCACACCTTTTTGTTTGAACAACATTTAGTCAGCTTTCGTTTAGCGCCATCTAGGTAGCATTGTTTTGAACTGATCTTTTTGGTAAAGGTTTAGGGTTCCAGTGAACAATAAGAAAAAGAAACGATTAAAGAATAATCAGGGCTTTTATTTTGTACGTATATTTGGGTTGTATTCAATACTTATAAAATTATCTTAGCCAAATGTGTCAAGAACAGATATATCTATATTTATTGGCCAATTTAAGTAAAGAAACAGTTATGTGTTTCTGTATATGTATTTTGTATGTATTTGCATATACATTTATACATATATTTATGGTAGACCACGTTTTTGTAGTAATCTCAATGTGGTCCCATAATGACTGAGATAGTATTTGATGGATGGGATGATGGAAACTCTTTTTACCCGACTGCGAAAGAAGGAGGGTTATGTTTTTAAATTCATCAATTTAAAGATTTCAAACAGTTTTTTTTTCCACAGATCATACCCCTGCAATAGGATACCCTGTGTCGCGGGAGGCATAGACACACACAATCACAATACACAAACATCCAAGGCCCGAGAACAAACATCTTTGCTCATCACAGAAATGTTTGCCCCGGCCGGGATCCGAACCCGGGGTCGGTTCCATAAGTCAGTGTCGCTGATCACTGTGCCACGACGACCGTCGAATATTTTACGGTACCTTGATAAAAATATAGGATTTTCTGATAACGCATACGCACTTTTCTGTGAAGGTGTAAATAAATAAATAAATATTCGTATATTTAAGCAAAAATTGTACTTATTGAATAAGAATAAAAATAAAAATGAGCGTCAAACATTAGATCATATAAAAGCTACTGACAGCGAATTATAACTTAAGTATCAAAATTATCAATAGTAGTATTGATAATTATGATTCCTAAGGGCAAACCATTAAATCTTTGTTTTGCTTTTACCACAATACTAGCTGCACCCCGCGGTTTTACTCGTAGGTTTTCCGCAACCTCAGTAATCCCACGGAAGTAGTACATTTTTCCGGATAAGGGTAGCGTGTGTGGTATTCAATACTATAATCTATCTATGTGTTTGCAGTTAAATTCGCAGTTATTGTGATTTGTGGAAATTGTGAAAAAATGGTTTGTGTTAGTTGTTATGGCGGAACCATATTGAATGGTGTATAACCTATGCTTGACAACGGCTTTCATAAAGGTTTACTGCATGTTATGACAGATGCTTTGCTATATTTTTTTTTTTTTTTTCTTTTTAACTTCTATGAAAAGAAACTAATTTGTATTTGATAGCTAGGTCTAAGTAACATCACGACGACTAATTACTTTTTTGGTATTATTAAAAAATATAAGAGATTCGGTAAGTCAATTATTAAAACAAGACTGTTTAACAATATGTGCGCTAGGTTTTTACAACATATGCTATTACATTTCATCATCACCACGCGGGTGAAACGGCGGGGTACAGCTAGTACTAAATAAGTAAGTAGACGATCAAACTTCGCTATTGGTGAGATCGCACAGTAAGTATTCCAGTATATTAAGATGTGCCAGAGAAAAGGGTCTACAAGTTGTAAAAATTACAACTACTTTTTAAGGTGCCGATGACAATACAAAGGATAGAGGGTGTTTACAGGAAGAGGGAGGGGCAAATCATGATGCTTGTTGATTTCAAATATGACAAATTACAGACGCGCTACGGACTGAAAAGAAATATTTAACATTTTTAGTTTTGTTTTTAAATCTGACGTGGTTTTGACACATTATGAATGTATAAAACACGGTACTCATGTAGTAAGTCAGAGGGACTATAGTTTCGACCACATTCGGTGGTCTTGTAAGGAGAATACGGGGCGCTCGCGGACGCGGTCGCGGTTCAACTGGTACTGGTGATAACATTTTTATATTTTTTAGATTTCTTTCTTCTGGCGTAAGACACAGTTTTAGCGCATTTGCCTTTAACGCAACACATTTTGTCAAAGTAAAATATGGTCGCTCGAAAATATTTGTTCACTAATAAATTAGCAACTAAAATATTTTTTTCTCCAATGAGAATCAATCTTCATGAACTGTTCTCATGAGTGGTTATTATTGTGATGCAAGTAATTCCTTCTTTAAGCACTGTTGTGGAATCAATCTTCCCATGTAACAATAAGAAATAGTATTATAAATGTATAAAACACGGGAGTTACTCACGTAATAAGTCAGAGGGTTCCGACTATAGTTTCAACCACATTCGGTGGTCTTTTCAAGGAGAATACGGGGCGCTCGCGGACGCGGTCGCGTTTCGCCTAGTACTGACTTATTACGTTTTTTTTTTTTTTTTTTTTTTTTTTTTTTTTTTTTTTTCTAACGGACTAATGCTGTTTGCCTCTACCGGCATTTACAGCTTCACCGGAGGGGTTACAGCTTCACCGGAGGGAGATACTTATTACGTGAGTAACTCCCGTGTTTTATACATTTATAATGTGTCAAAACCACGTCAGTTTTAATAACGTTCGTGATGCCAGTCTGAGTTCCTACTGAAAATCAGCGCGACGGTTATCCAACCTTAGCATTATGCTGAGTGGGAACTCATTCCTGGCATCGCGCAGCACTACAACAAACATTTAGTTAAAGCTATATTATGTTATTACTTGTATGTATTTATATGTTCTTAATATTACTGTGTGTTCTTATATATTTTTTTTTTACTGTTGTGGTGTTGCCTATGTCACGAATAAACGTTTTTCTTTCTTTCTTTCTTTCTTTCTAACAAGAAATAGTATGTTTTCCATACACCAATAACTTAAATGGACCGTCCATTGCCAACAAACTCAATATACATATAATATACGTATAGTTTGCTCGTAGTCGATTGCACAAAAAATATAAAAAAGATACTCAAATTACTAATCTGTTAATTAACTTGGTTAATTAATTGTTTATTCTCAACTTCCTCAGTGCACTCAATGAAGTGTTAACAATATCGAATGATACCATGTGAACGGACGATGGAAGATATGGCTTCGGGAAATGCTATCACCTTATTAATATGCACGCCTGGTACTTGAAACAATACTGTGCTGATTAGTATGCGTTCCGTTGCAACGCCATCTAGAAACGTGAGCAGTAAACTTCTATGAAAAGAAACTATTTTGTATTTGATAGCTAGGTCTAAGTAACATCAACGAAGCGTTATGCTTCCACTTTCTTAATGCGTACTGCCAAGGAATGGAACTCGTTGCCCGAGTCTGTGTTTCCCGATATGTACAATCCTGGAGTCTTCAAGTCGCGAGTGAATAGGTACCTTCTAGGTTTGCGTGCTAAATCCTAGACAACGTCATCACTTAACATCAGGTGAGACAGTTGTCAAACGCAAACTTATAATATGTAAAAAAAAAATTGGTTGTCTGTAAAGTCGGTTTACGGACGATAGATTTACGTGATAACGACATAATCATGTATGACTTTGACATTGACATAGACATTGACATTGACATTTGACATTTGACTTTTGACTTTTGACTTTTGACGGAAACGGAAACGGAACGCTACACGGAACGCTACACGGAACGTTACTATTTTTCATTTTGGCATTCATCAATTTATAAAACGTTATCACGTCAAAAAAAAAGAAAACATCACGACGAATAATTACTTTTTTGGTATTATTAAAAAATATAAGAGATTCGGTAAGTCAATTATTAAAAAAAGACTGTTTAACAATATGTGCGCTAGGTTTTTACAACATATGCTACATTTCATCATCACCACGCGGGTGAAACGGCAGGGCGCAGCTAGTACTAAATAAGTAAGTAGACGATCAAACTTCGCTATTGGTGAGATCGCGCCGTAAGTATTCCAGTATTTAATCGACTTTAAAATGAGAAGGTTCTCAATGAGACTGTTTTTGACGTGATAACGTTTTATAAATTGATGAATACCAGCAACACTCATGAAAAATAGTAACGTTCCGCGTAACGTTCCGCGTAACGTTCCGCGTAACGTTCCACCTGAGTTTTGTATTACATAAAATAATCAAAGTCAAAGTCAAAGTCAAAGTCAAAGTCAAAGTCAAAGTCAAAGTCAAAGTCAAAGTCAAAGTCGAAGTCGAAGTCAAAGTCAAAGTCGAAGTCAAAGTCATAGTCGAAGTCGAAGTCGAAGTCGAAGTCGAAGTCGAAGTCGAAGTCGAAGTCGAAGTCGAAGTCGAAGTCGAAGTCGAAGTCGAAGTCGAAGTCGAAGTCGAAGTCGAAGTCGAAGTCGAAGTCGAAGTCGAAGTCGAAGTCGAAGTCGAAGTCGAAGTCGAAGTCGAAGTCGAAGTCGAAGTCGAAGTCGAAGTCGAAGTCGAAGTCGAAGTCGAAGTCGAAGTCGAAGTCGAAGTCGAAGTCGAAGTCGAAGTCGAAGTCGAAGTCGAAGTCGAAGTCGAAGTCGAAGTCGAAGTCGAAGTCGAAGTCGAAGTCGAAGTCGAAGTCGAAGTCGAAGTCGAAGTCGAAGTCGAAGTCGAAGTCAAAGTCGAAGTCAAAGTCATAAATGATTATGACGTTATCACGTAAATCTATCTTCCGTAAACCGACTTTACAGACAACCAATTTTTTTTGATGTGTGTTACCTCAGTACAATTTTCTACGGGGCCGATTTTGATGCTCCTTTCTTTATTTATTAGCCAGTCTTACGCCAAAATCTAGCTCCGACCAAGTAACATCACAAGTAGTATTTGAGTTATTCTGAATTATGCGTATTTCATTGACTTCGACTACATTAATGACATTCTCACTTATTCTAAAAAACGTAGAATATGTTTTGTTTAACTGCCTAATTATTGTTGAGATAAAGTTATAAGGTTTCGATAGCCAAATAACTGAATGCAAATAAGAACAGCTTCTAGTTTTTATGTGCGCTTGGTACTGAATGCCACAAAAACAATATGCTACGGTTTTAGTATGCATTACCCATATCTATACACGAGAGTTTTCAACTGTGATAAGTTACAAATATAATTGTTTTCTTTAACAAACAAAGTTCTTTAACGTTTTGAAGAATATTTTTTTGTGATATCCAATATTTGCTATGTATGCATATTAAAAGATAGTTAAAATGTCAATGCTAGAAAAGACTTCGTATTTGATCTCGTTGAGTTTAAATTTTTAATTTTTTTATTTGCAGATGCTTTCACTATCAAATATTTAGCCTATGTGAATAATAATAAAATAGAGTTGATTTGTGACAAATTACAAGTCTATGATCAACTATACCTATGTAAAAAAAATTGGTTGTCTGTAAAGTCGGTTTACGGACGATAGATTTACGTGATAACGACATAATCATGTATGACTTTGACATTGACATTGACATTGACATTGACCATTGACCATTGACCATTGACCATTGACCATTGACCATTGACCATTGACCATTGACCATTGACCATTCACCATTGACCATTGACCATCGACCATCGACCATCGACCATCGACCATCGACCATCGACCATCGACCATCGACCATCGACCATTGACCATTGACCATTGACCATTGACCATTGACCATTGACCATTGACCATTGACCATTGACCATTGACCATTGACCATTGACCATTGACCATTGACCATTGACCATTGACCATTGACCATTGACCATTAACCATTGACCATTCACCGTTACGCGGAACGTTACTATTTTTCATTTTGGCATTCATCAATTTATAAAACGTTATCACGTCAAAAATTTTTTAACAAAAAATGGAGCCGACTTCAACACTTAAAAGTGTGAAATAACTTGTTGAAGTCGGTACCCTGATAGTTCACAAAAGTAACTATCATCACAATATTGTGCTCTTGGTACCGACTTCGACAAGTTATTTCACACTTTTGAATATCGGTTGTATTCTTATTGTTAATTTATATTGTTGAAGTCGGTTCCAGTTTATGTAAAAATTTTTTTTTCGCCATTTCAGTGACCTTTGCTACTCACGGGATCAATTAATTGTCATTGTGTGTTCTGCGATGTCTTTAACCGCGACCATAATATCGTCGAGATATGCGTAGTACTTTTCAGTTGTTTGAGTATAATTAAAAAACCACTTGTTTGATATTAATGAAATTTGGGAAAAAATGGGAACCACCACGGAAGTATACTCTATCTAACAAAAAAAGAATCATCAAAATTGGTTCATAAACGACGAAGTTATCCGCGAACACACATAAAAAAAAAACATATATACGGTCGAATTGTGTAACCTCCTTCTTTTTTGAAGTCGTTTAAAAAAAATGAAAGTAATGCGAAATGAAAAATGAACTTAATCCTTCTAAAAATAGAAAACATATTTTTTTTCATTATCATTATCGCAGATAGACACGATATATTATTTGTCTTTAAAAAAAAATACCATTTCCAACATTTAACTCTAGAACGTAAACAAAAACTTAAAAATCGTTAAGCTTATCATACATACTTATCTTAATAGATGGATACAATTAATTTGCATGGCTCTCTGCCACAGCAATGGCCGTGCAGCATTACAGAGTCAAATGTGCCATTAGGAACTTTCAAGGGTTACTATCTTTGTAATATACAGGGTGTTCGAATCTTCAGTAAACATTGTATAAGCATACATCAGCTTATTTTAAAGTTATTTATTTATTTTATTTATCAACATTCACACAAGGTCTTCACGTCCCAAACTAGGCAGAGCCTGTAATATGGTAACTGATATACATACTTATATACATATACACACCAGTTATAGTACTTTTATAGCGTTTGGAAAGCTCCACAGCCTTCGAAAAAGGATTACTATTGATTATTTTTGTTTTATTTGCATGTACATTTGGTGGAATGTAGAGTTCTATTATTTTATTGATATGAAAAAACTTCTTCGCACCTATGTTCAAGAAAATAAATTATTTTGACAAGGACACCATGAACTGACAAACATAATTATATTCACAGTCTGACAACCCCTTATAAATCGCTGCAAGGTGCTGAATCATTAGGGGAGCATATATTCGGTGCAGAAAAAGTTTTGAAATGAATTCAATACTTATTATACCAAAATGTTAGATTAATGTTTCATCTATTTAATTCAATACACATAAAATACAATTATTACGTATAATTCTCTCTCACTCTAGGCTAGGATCTATTTTCGAAATATAAAACATCCTGTGTAAGAAGTCTCGAGTTAATCCTTACACCATGTAAATTGTGTGCATTATACAAAGTTAGCGCTTGCCTGGAAATGTCCGAGAGAGCATTCAGTCACGGCTAGTCGACTAATGTCTAGTGATGGGTATCAAGCAGTATCGATAAATACAAGTCTAGCTCCAGTCTCCTCTATTAGTCACCTAAAATTTTGCTTGTGATTTAGGTGTAGGGTTTAAATATTATAGTTTCTGAGAAGTTTTCTTTAGAGCTGTTCGGTTACAGCTTAATTTAATCGTTGAATAATTTCAAACACCTTTGTTCCAAAATACATTGTGAATAATCTCAAATTGATTGGTTTATGCTTAGACTTATGATTACAATTTGTTCGCAGTATACTACGAATACATTGTCAAACTTATTAATATTTAGCATGGCAACATTATAAAAACGCAACGCTTTCTTCTCATCTTGTTTTCCCCTCACTAGTAATGTTAGGGTTTAAGTGAAAAATGCAGTACTCAGAACTCGTCAGATTAAAACATAAGTATTACACTAACGACAATTTAATGGGAATACCTTGGAGGAATGGTATTTTAAACAGATGCATGGAAACTGAGCCTGTTGATATATACTTAACTTGTAAATAAAATTATTCTAAAAACGACTTAGAAATAGAAAAACACAAGTCTGTAGAATTACGCAGTCTAAGAAAATTGCCGGCAAGCTAGATAGAAGGTAAAATTAATGTTTGTTTGTGTAAGAAGTAAAGTTTCATATCAGTTTCGAATTTGAAGACTTTTTTTCTTTTTCTTTTCTCAGCTATGTGCGTCCACTGTTGGACGTATGCCTCCCCCATATAGGGGGGATTTGCCAATACTCGCCACGCTTGGCAGGCGGGTTGGCGAGCGCAGTATGATTTCCGATCCTCAGAAGGCGCTGCTGCCCACCTCCTGGTACGTTATCCCTTAGCCGACTCTTGCGGCACCCGCGGGAAGAGATGGGGGAGTACTATTCTAGGCCGGTACCACCACGGCACATGAAGACTATTATATAATATTCTGTCAGTGTGTAGTACTGTCAGTACTAATGATGTAATTTTTTTCATATACTTTATAGATGGAGCGTTTGACTATCTCACTTGATGATGAGTGACGATGTGGTCGAAGATGTTATCACGCTAGATCTAGAATGCTCACTGGTTCTCAAGGACTGCTGCCTGAACACACTATGTGTTTGGAGGCAGATTTTCAAACTTGAGGGTGGTAGCTGTCCAGGCGGGTACTCGAAATTACTTTATCTCCATGGTGAGGATTTGATGTTAACTTCATCGAAAACTCAAGCTGTTGGTGGGGATCGAACGAGTGTCTGTCAGTTTGGCAGCTGACGCTCGGCGTGCTGTGCTATCAAATGTATGCAATATATAGTATTAGTAATGAAGAGTAGTCAATGGAGCTCGAGTGTGTAAATAAATTCCAATGGGACCCAAACTGGGTTAGGCCAGTATCTTGGTGACCCAATTTTGTGACCATCAGAAGGAACTGCCGCCCATCCTTCCTGTACGGGATCCTTTAGCCGACTCTTACGGCACCTACAGCGTTTGTCCTATTTGCATTTGTTTGATTAACTAAATAAATAAACAAACAAGAATATAACGCTTAAGGAAGTGGTGCGATTCACACTAAGTGTTTGTGACCTTTATTAAAATGTGTCCAATCTAGTAATCATCTATTCATCGAGGTCGTGGTCGAGCCTAAGTCAGACGGTCACTGTATTACCATTTTTTCAACACTCCGAGTGGTGTTCAACAGTCCAGCCATCTGACGTTACTCAGAAGAGACAGCAGCTCGCTTCATCACAGTTTTTTTTTCTTACCACTCTCTAACCCCCGTAATAGGATTTCCTGCGTCGTGGGAGGCATGGACACACACAAACACAGCACATAAACATCCAAGATCCGGAACATCTACACCCATCGCACAAATGTCTTGTGCGTGGGTCTTGGATGTTTGTGTGCTGTGAATGTGTGTGTCCATGCCTCCCGCGATACAGGGAATCCTAGTGCGGGGGTCTGAGTGTGATATAAAAAATATAATAAAATTAGTTAACGAAACGCCTCTTCATTCTCATTGCTTAACAATTTAATAAAAATACTGAATTGCTACAAACCAAATGTGTGCTTCTGCTGGGATTCGAACCCACGAGAACACAGAAATCATGACACTGACAACTGAGCCACGGTAACCTATGTTTAACCCCTTGTTAAACTCACACACTTGCTTCATCAATCTGCTTTCGTTCATCGTTTCATACATGCCTTAACATTCTCAGCAAACTCAAAAATAATATTTATTGCACTCCGCCAAGACTTTACAAATCACTTTGCTCCTTAATCATCATCAAAACTCCATTAAGTCCTTAAAGGAACTAGGCATAAGAAGAAACCAACGTCATTTTGAGTAATGCATGTCTTTTAACGAGCGTGTAAGCACATGTCAAACGCGCATGTCAGGAGTTCTTTTGACATTAGTGACTCATGTAGTATCAATGTGATAGAAACTTTTAAAGCTGGCCGGTTGGCGCAATTGGTAGCACTCTGCCTACTAAGCCGCTGGTCCCGGGTTGGATTCCCGGACAGGTCAAATTTGTGTGTAAGATAAGATAAGATAACCTTTATTTGCATGAAACATGAGTATTATACACACACACAAGGTACATATATAAGGATATAGGTTGTCATTTCCATAACATTTAGAGTTCGTCATGTTTTGCCCATAATAGGCGTACAAATATTGTCGAGATGGCAAATAAAATAGTATAAAAAGTATCTTACTAAAAATAAAATAATATGTTTGCCTAATTAAATAATAATATACAAAATGTCAAAGAGTAAAGCAGTCAAATTCATAAAACAATGTCATTCAATTCAAAAAATTCTTGTCATCAAAAAAATCACTCACACTATAATAACATTTTGCTAGTAATATTTTTTTAAGTTTATGTTTAAATAAATTTGTGTTGAGGTCTTTTAAATAATTAGGTATTCTATTATAAATCATTGGTCCCATTCAAAAAATGCTTTTACTCATAAGAGTCTTTTTTGCAGTGTGCATGCAGAGTTTATAATTGTCGCGTCTGTTACGCTTAACTTTCTCAGACAGTAACGGAAAGTAATGTAGGTTTGATTTAACAAATGAACGTGTATGTGTATGAACATGTCTGTTTGACCTGTGTCTGGGTGTATATGTATATAAGTATGTATATAAGTCATCAGGTTACCATAGTACAGGCTCTGCCTAGTTTGGGACCTGAAGACCTTGTGTGAATGTTGTCCCATATTATTATTATTATTATAAATAATCTATATACAGGTTGCAACCATACAAAACTAGAAGGAAGAAACGAAATGTGCGCATGAGTGGCATGCATATGAACTCAATTAAAACTATAAACAATTTAATAACATCATCCTTTTAAAAAATAGCTTAATAGTGCAGTAGATTAAAATACAAAAGAGGTCGCTTGTCTACTGTCATGTTGAATCATTAAAATTTCTTATTAATAAAACTGACGTGGTGTTTACAGATTGTAAATATATAAAACACGGGAATTACTCACGTAGTAAGTTAGAGGGTTCCTACTATAGTTTCAACCACTTTAGGTGGTCTTTTTCAAGGAGAATATGGGGCGCTCGCGGATGCGGTCGCGGTTCGCTTTGTACTAATGTGGTGTCACCGAATGTGGTTGAAACTATAGTCAGAACCCTCTAACTTACTACGTGAGTAATTCCCGTGTTTCATATATTCATTAAAATTTCTCTCTGCGTTCATATTATCTATTGCTACCATTACAACAGATAAAGCAATACATTGAAATTTTATGAGTTTTATGTAAATCCAATGAGTCACACCATACTGGTCGCATTCCATTCATACGTAAATACGTGTTTGGATTAAATAATGGAATTCAACGGTCAAGTATGTATTTGAAGAAGAATTTCTGAGATATTCTGATCAAGAACGAATTCGCCAGGAAATACAGTTTCCGGTCTATCCCTATATTTATTAGGCGATTCCAACTGCATATTTATGTAATTTAAGTAAAGTGTAAAAATAAACACAAACACAAATAAAGACACAGCACACAGAACTGATGGCCATTGAGGCAGAGAGGCTATCGAGTGTAGACCATGGACTGGCAAGCGCAGCATTGGACGTACACCGCCAAGATGGCCCGCCTAAGATTGCAGGAAGAGGCTGGATGCAGGCCGCTTCCAACCTGTCTTTATGGAGATCAGTGGGGGAGGCATATGCCCAGCTGTGGACATGTTATGGCCTATGGCATGATGATGATAAAATCAACTGTACATTGAATATATATCGATCATTTTCCCATCTCTGAAATCCAAGAACGAAGTATCCAAATCAACTTTATGCTTGATCTCTTAGAATAAGTGTTATTATTCAAAGCTTAGTCTCAACATTTATGCAAGGAATAGACGTTTGATACTTCTGTAACTACTTTATATATAACTATTTATAGACAAGATATTAGCACAACGAACATGTGTGAAACCTATTTTTTCTAAAACAATAAGCTTATAATTTGCAATAGATGCATGACATTCTTCAATTCTTTACTTAGCGAATTTCCAAATTAGCTTTAGTTGAAATTGAATTAGGACTTATGTAATAAATTGTAATCAATAGGTTTATTGATTTTTTAGACTGCTTTTATTAATTTTAGTGACATAAATGAAGTAATCTTAAGTTATTTTAATACCTTAATTTTTTTACTCTTTAGTAAATTTCCAACTGTCGTGTGCAACAATTATGATATTTTGGCACAACCTTATGTACAATATGATCTTGAAATAGTCACGGAAATCAGCCTGCCCGCGCTCGGGCCGGTTTGAAACTGGATCTGTGCTGTTTGTTACGCCATCATTTTTGTTAATGTATTTAAAAATTAAACAAACTATTTTTTTAATTCCTGCACTTGTATTTTGAGATATTATAAAAAATGGTATATACGAGAGATAAAGGTGAAAAGACTGTGAAAAAAAATTGTTTGTATCAAAATGTATCGATCTACATTTATGCGAATCGCCAAATTAACTACAAAACCGCGAACGCGTAATGCAATCTTTTGACAGTTGACTTCTAAAACTTTACAATGCAAAGAAAGTTCATTTTCTACGACCCACATAAAGGCGTGTGCACACGAGAGTGAAATTCTGCAACAACCATTAAATGCCATTAACTCTGTCTCGCTACGCCCGCGCAGTGTGTACAACCTTTACAGAGTAATGAGATAACAGATATAATACTTAGTTAATTTGTTATGATAACATTATCTAAGAAGCTAATGCTCCTTTAGCTTAATGAGGTCATTGACATTTCAACAACGCAACTCAGTAACCAGTAGGCAAAGTAACATTCTACAAGCGTTAACGCTAGAGAAAATATAAAAATGTATGAGATTGACACTTCAAAGCGATATATCACTTGATCAACGAGAACGAATATTCATCGTTAGCGGTTAAAGAAAGAGAAGCGATGCTCTAATCCCGCTGGACTAGTTTCTTTCTGGTAGGTACTTCAAAATGATAAACTAATTAATTAAAATCCTACTGTACAATACGAACACGCTTAGTTGATGAGGAAAGACAAGAAAAAGTCATTCAAATCTAACATCATAGCATAAAGCGCTTACTTATCACTGAAAGCGATATCTGTCAGTGAAGCTTAGAGTGACAGTGAGGTATACTTATAACTATTAGCCCATAATGTATACACATTTTATGAGATGACGCTTATTAGGAAAAGAAATGCATTTACAATCATAATTTTTTTTTATTTTTTTATTCACAATAGGCAGGCGTTTGACCACTATCTCACCTGATGTTAAGTGATGATGCGGTCTACGATGATTCACGCCTGCCTAGAAGATACCTGTTCTGTTGAAATATTATGTCAATTTGGGCGTTAGTTAAGGTACTTAAGAAGTATTTGAGTTTTTTTTTTTTTTTTTTACATATTATAAGTTTGCGTTTGACAACTGTCTCACCTGATGTTAAGTGATGACGTTGTCTAGGATTTAGCACGCAAACCTAGAAGGTACCTATTCACTCGCGACTTGAAGGCTCCAGGATTGTACATATCGGGAAACACAGACTCGGGCAACGAGTTCCATTCCTGGGCAGTACGCATTAAGAAAGTGGAAGCAAAACGCTTCGTACGTATAGGTGGTATATCTACCATATAGCGATGGCGAATTGCCGTACGTCAAGTCGACCGATGATAGAAAGGGGATGGTGGAATCAGATTGTGTGATTCCAGTGCACATTCTCCAAAATGCACCCGATAGAAAACCGATAGGCTTGCTACTCTACGCCGGTGAAAAGATATACTATGTGTGAAGCATATATTTTCCAATACCATGAAATTTGATTTGGACAATTGCTCTGGTCTCCCAAAGTACATTTTATTACAAATGCGGAAATTCTGAAGATAGAAAAACGAGGGTAAGTCATTTCAGTCATTTTGTTTCTTTATTGTACATTGAAGGAAAAAAAAGATAAAATCTGAATAAGGCCTGGAGAACCTGATTAGAATCAAGGAAGCAAGAGCTGTGCGAGGACTAAAAAAAATGTTAACCTGTAATATCTGCCTTCCCTCCAGGGAATTAACATGTCGGTATCTATGCATACATAAATGTTCCTACACTTTTTAGAGACTTACGGAGCGCCTTCCTTACTGTGGAACGCTTCCTTAAAACAACGATTAATATTTATAGATAAACTGGTCCTGTAGCGTGCCAAATTCATACATATGTAATTATGTATGTTGGTTGATGTATGTATTATGAGTTTATGAGTACAATCAAGTTTCAAAAGAATGCTACCATAGCCAACTTATTCTTTGTTCAGCTATTATATTTAATTACCTCCCATACATTTAATAAGTCACACATTATTGTATGACGCTAATTAGTTAATAACTCAGAGATTTTGTTCAACGTGTCATTGTGTGGGCAGAATAGGTATAATTAGTTGAAAGTGGGTCGCACGCGACCTATCTGAACGTTTGCTTGATCTTTGACACAGATTTAAAGGTGAACAGAGAAAAAATATTTAAGGTTATGTAGATAAAATAGATTATTTATAATTAATAGGTGGCAGACAAGCAAAGAGGCCGTTTGATGGTAAGCGTCGCCTATAATAGAATAATAAATGTTTATTCATTTCTAAAATCATCATCATCTCAGCCATAAGAAGCGGCCCGCTATATTTACAAATATTTGAATGCACTGTAGGCCACGCGACTTCAGCCGCGAGCGGGTCAGTTATTAAAATACATTACTATGAGAAGTTACGCAGCCAAGACCTTTTATAGGTGTCAATTGGTAACAGTGACATGATTGACACCCAAATTGATTACAATCTAAATTATAATTATTTAATTACAATCCCAGCCCATTATTAATAATTGTTGGGCATTTATTAACAGTAGTAATAAAGCTGATCCGATCTAGTGCTTATTCCATTATTTTAGAATGTAAGTTTGTATGAGTTTTGAAATACTTAGAGTGTAGGGGGTACCTACATGAGTAAATGATACACTCTTTTTAACGTACGTTTACAAACTTATTCGTACATTATGATTATAATGTACGTTTACGTCAAGTTGTAATAAATATGGAGACCAAAATTATAAATGAAAAAAAAAAATCTCGCTTACATAAAAGCTCATAGAGATCCATTAATCAAATCTTTCCCCTGTAAATAGACACAATAAGAAAAGTAATCAAAATTTACTCTTCCAAGAATCTTCTTGGGAGAATAAATTTAGCAAATTACTTACATTACTTATTAATCTTTTTAGGCTAGAATCAACAACTCCCGTCATCCAGGAGATAAAGGTTGAGATATATATCGAATGAGATAAAAGATGTGTTTCTTCCCATAGGGTTTCAAGGTGGGGTTCGAATTGGATGGCTATGTAGGCTGCTTGAGGTGAATATCAATTTTGTGACCGTTTGATTGGTGGCCGACCCTGAATAACCCATTAATATCATTGCTTGGTTTATGTCTGTATTATTATCGACTGGCCGGTTGGCGCAGTTGGTAGCACTCTGCCTTCTGAGCCGCTGGTCCCGGGTTCGATTCCCGGACAGGTCAAACATTTGTGCGTATGAACATATCTGTTTGACTTGTGTCTGGGTGTGTATGTATATAAGTATATATATCAGTCATCGGGTTACCATAGTACAGGCTCTGCCTAGTTTGGGATCTGAAGACTTAGTGTGAACGTTAAAAAAAAAAAAAAAAAAATTATAACATTAAAAAAAAAAAAAACTTGTGTTATTTAAAAAAAAATCTAAACTTAAGATTCCAGTCCTTAGTAACCTTTTCAGCAGGAATTCCAAAGTTTTATTTGACCCATTAATATAATTGCTTGGTTTATGTCTGTATTATTATAACATTTTCAAAAAAAGAATACTTGTCTTATTTAGAAAAAAATCTAAACTTAAGATTCCAGTCCTTAGTAACCTTTTCAGCAGGAATTCCAAAGTTTTATCATATAACTGTTCAGTCAATTTAACCAAATAGTTAAGCTGATCCCTGACCCCTAATTCCGTAATACCGTTGCACAGGATTGTTTTATTGACGCCCATCGCTCAGCGAACGTGACTGCGCATCATAATCGCGAATGTGCGAAGTTGAATGTTGAATTTAGTATTGGATGTGATAATGGCTTAACGAATGGGATTAATATAATATTAATTATTATACACTAACAATATTGTTGGACGTATTGTTTATTCATATTTATGTGTGTTTAGGAAGAGCTCCGTTACTTATATAAAGGTTAGAACTATCGGTGTTTCATTTGATCGGAAACACTTTTAGAACACTTTTTAGTCCCATAAATTGTCTCAATATTTCTTTTGGAGTTCAAGTACATAAAGATAATTGTTTATGGATAAGCAGCCATCCATAATTTCATCCACTGGTGGACATATGCCTCCCCCATTGATTTCCACAAGGTCAAGTCGGAAGCGGCCCGCATCCAGCCTTTTCCTGCAATGTTATTCGGGTCATCTGTCCACCTTATCAGTGGCCGTCCTATTATCTAAATCCACCCGCATTTTAATCGAATTTTTGTATTGACATTCATACGTATCATAAGCCTTGAACTTTATCGTAACCGCATTAAATATTATTTTACTCCATTGTTAACTGACTTCCAAAAAGGATAAAGCTATTAACCTACTTAAAAAAAAGAGGTTACTCAATCCGACCATACACAATTTTTTTATGTGTGTTCGCGGATAACTTCGTCGTTTATGAACCGATTTTGATGATTCTTATCTTGTTTGATAGAGTGTACTTCCGAGGTTTCTATTAAAATTTCATACAAATCGGTCAAGCGGTTTTTGAGTTACACTCCAATAACTGAAAAGTGTTCGTCTACTTGGATGACTTCGTAATAGAGGGTGAAGAAATCGGTGCACATACACAATGGCAATTGATCCCATGAATAGCAAAGGTGACTGAAAAGGGTGAAAAAAATTATTCATTCTTTGGTAAACATTTTTTTTTAAGTTAGGAAATGGTTGTTATTCTCTTCATCAACTTCTTCTTTTGATCAATCAAACTTTTTTTGTTTTGTTTTTTAATATGGGACAACATTCACACAAGGTCTTAAGGTCCCAAACTAGGCAGAGGGTGTACTATGGTAACCTGATGACTGATACATACTTATATACACACTTATATATACTTATATACATACTTATATATAATACTTATATATATACTTATATATATATATATATATAGGTACACACATCGACACAGGTCAAACAGACATGTTCATACACACAAATGTTTGACCTGTCCGGAAATTGAACCCGGGACCAGCGGCTCAGAAGGCAGAGTGCTACCAACTGCGCCAACTGACTAGTCGATCACTACACCACTTGATCACTACCACTGTCTGCTGCAACACAGTGTATAACTAAGGCAGCATTGCGTACTTACAGATGAATTTTTACGTAAACAAATCGATTTGTATCTGTGGTCATGCATTTCACGCAGACAAAGTCCAAACAAGAAAAAAAAAAAAAAACAAAGTCGTAATAATGAGTAAGATAAGAAAACAAGATTAATTTAACATTACATCGGCAGAAATATTATGTAACGCAAATAATAAGATATTTTGTAAATGGTTTTCTATGGATTCTATCAGCAGGGGGACTACGCTGTCTTAATTCTACGGATAAACTGCAAAAAGAAAAAACCTAGTAATTCCATTTCTTCTATCGCCAAGCTAGGGCGCGTTATTATTTTAGCGCGTTCCGACTTTGAAATCATAGCTAGTTTTGTGGTTTTATTTCTTTATTTCATGCTCAAACCCCGCACTATTCCTTGTGTCGCGGGAGGTAGGGACACACACAATCACAGCACACAAACATCCAAGACCCGAAATTTTTTTGGATATTTGGTTCATACAAAAGTACAAAATCGAGATACAAAATTGTGGGGGGTGCATATAAGAGGGTGCAATAATAAGTCACGAACTATTCTCAAATGTAACAATTATACAAAATATTTAATAATTAAAACTAGGTGAGCCGTTTCATAAGAGTACTATCACAAACACCTTGACACGAGATTTTTATATATTTGACGATTAATTGCTTCGCAAGCGTTAATTAATCATAAAAGTTAAGCCTTCAAGAGGATTCTATACTCCGTACGTGTTCATACAAAAAAAAACTTCGTTTTACCTTTTTAAAGAAGTCCGATTTCAGTAATTAAAAAAAAAATCTTCACATCATTTACTACGCTTATTTTCTTATTTTTCTTCCAGTTTTAACATTACTTTAAAGTTACAAGCATCACAACCAGTAATTTTCTGCGCTGCCACTGAGATTATTTATAGTCAATATTTTTCAAAAACCATAAACGTTTGCGCGGAACGTATATTATATTTTTAAAAAATACCTATAAATCTCCTCTCTCTATCGGATGCATGGGGGTTGGAAGAAACGCTGAGATAGCAATACATTTGCTTAATAAAGCAGTTTGAGTCTGAAAACTATCGCGAGTTTCTTCCATAATTGTAATGTAACAAACCGACTAGGACCCACGTGGTAAACACTGGAAAATTACTCTGCATGGTGTGTAAACCGGCCTCCTACCATCATCATCACCAAAGTGACAGTGACAATGAGACTTTCAGTGACAATGACTCAAGTGACAGTGCGCACCGGGACAATTTGATTGGTGCAGCGCAGCCGTCTCAACGCCAGTTACGGGCTGAGGCTCGCGCTCGCCGCCTGGCATGATCATAACTCCCAGATGAAGAACTGCAAATAAGTTCGAAACTGGTCGGAGAGTAATTTTCCAGTGTTTACCACGTGAGTCCTAGTCGGTTTGTTACATTACAATTAATAAAATAGTGTTTGGTATAGAATAATAATAATCTTTATAAGCACAAAATTTACAATTACTGGATATAATCTTTGCTTGCAAATATAATATAATAATACCATAATAAATGAGAACATCAGATACCTACGCTAGGCGTTAACTTGTGTTATAAGTATCTGCGCTTCCCCATAATAAATGACTTAGTTTAAGCTATTCAACAAACAGTTAAAGTAGAGAGAAAATAATATAACATTGACTTATTTAACTGATTTTTATCACATAAAAATACTATTTCATTAAATTTAATCATCTTAAGAAGTTCAATGTAAACGTCATATTTTGTTTTGCGTTAAAAGTGTTATGTCCATTTTAGTCTTAGAAATCAAAAACTGTTGGTGACCCTACAGATCGGTAATAAAGTAATGCTGTCGGAAGCATTGGGCAGTTTGCCAGCGCGCGACAAAGGATTTGTTACGTAAAGGACTGATTTGCATAACTAATATTATTTTGTTCTACATAACTTAGATTGCTTTGTTTGTAAGATAAGTGAACGAGTTATTGATATTTTCTGAGATCTTGTTTGTGAAATAGCTGCTATGTGAAAGGTATTCTTGTATCTTTGGAAGTTAGTATATTAAATATTATTATCATTTCAGTCATAGGACGTCCACTGCTGGGCATATCCTCCTCCATTGATTTCCATGAGGACTGGTCGGAAGCGGTAGACATCCATTGTATTAATGCTTAATAAATGGAGAGACATAAATTTGATAAGTGATCTCAAACGATAAGATCTCATGTGCCTTTTATTACAGTAAACATACATAAAATCAAATCTCTTGTTAGCGGTAATATAAGGGTGAAACATGTTGTTAAACAATTAAATATTTCGCCACCGGATCAGATAAACAATGAATCACTTAGAATGCAGTTGAACTAGCGCGCTGACTTGTCGACGGCCATTGTAGATTTGTATCAAGAATGCAAACGTTATTTTGATGGCTCGGAATTAGACTGATTTTGTCGAAAACTAGCAACAAGATTGTGCAGTGGTAGCAAACGCGGACCTTAATTTCAAAATAGGTAGTGGACGAATCGCTAGAAATTTGACCAAGTACATGTTGCATGCACTACATAATAGCACAAAGCAATATTATTAAATAAGAGAATAGGGCACTGGCTTCTGGGGCGTGGAACACATAAATTAGGTGCATTCACTCAATTTGCCAGTCATGAAAACCAGCGCGACGATCATCCAACCTTAGCATAATGCTGAATAGGGACTCATTATTGGCGTCGCACAACACATAGACCAAAGGTATACGTATATTATAATCCTAGATTATCCCTAATTAGCGTTCGCTATATAAATAAAGAAATTACTAAAGCTTCAATTATGTAACCGAGCAAAGCCAGGACGGACCGCTAGTATTATGTATGTATAATGTTTATATATTAGATCTAAGTGTTTTATTACTTATTTTACGTTTTTTTTCTCTAAAATTCTCGCATCTCAAATCTCTGGCGTTTGGATAGGAATTCCAAATTCAAATTTATTTCAAAGCGTTTTTGTTTCAAAGCGAAATAATTAAGATTCTAAATCAAAGTTTCGACTTTGATTTGGAATCTCAGTCATTCAAGTAATAAAGCACTATTCCGGCTGCTTCTCATTCACACACGGACACACAAACACAAACACGTTAACATACACATAAACCCAGACACAACACACACACTAATGCAACTAAAAACCTACTAGTTCACATACTATGACAGTCTATATATACATAAGTTCATCAGTAAAATGTAAATCCGTTATTGGCCTTAGGTGTAAGCTACTTGTACAATAATTTGTTTATAAAGGGCTGTGGATTTTGTAAATAAATAAATAAATAAATTTGGGCTAGTATATTCTGTTTCCAATTAGCGATTCATTTGGAAAACTTATTTGTAACTACGTAAATGTAAATTACATATGTAAGGATCTATTAATTATATGGCTTTACAGCAAAAACATTCTGCATCTATTGTAAATAGCTAAGGAATTAAATATAATAAACTTTTATATATATTTGACTTCATAAAGTACTGCCAAGGAATGGAACTCGTTGTCCGAGTCTGTGTTTCCGATAGGCACAATCCTGGAGTCTTCAAGTCGCGAGCGAAGGCTTGCGTGCTCCATCTTAGACCGCGTCAACGCTTAACATCAGGTGAGATATTGATCAAACGAAAGCTGATACTTTTTAAAAAACGTACTCCTTTTTGGCGAGTTACGTAACAAACTGTCTTACGGGCCGCACTATGACGAATGACAATCAGATCGCGATATCAATGCAAGCGACCGTAAAAGAATGAATTCCCAGATCTATGAGAATGTCTGCGCGGAGGATATAAAAATTAATGGACGGCATCAAATCCTAGTCACGTACGAGGGTCGGTGATCTTCACACGCGCGTGTTTGTTCCATGACTGTTAGGATAGTCAATGACGGAAGTCAATATTATATCCTGTGAAAAACTGACAGGTCACTAAGATTTATATATTATTTTTAAGCTATTGTATAGCTTTTATCGCGGCCCTTGAGCGTGGAGACCAAATCTAGAAATTCCGTAACGAAAATAACCTAACACCCCCCACTCCGACCGGCACAGCGGCGATACTTTTTAGTTTTGCCATCCATCGATGAATAGCAGAACTTTTAATGACTTTTTTGAAATATCACGCTTGTCTGTTTAGTTCAGCAACTCGCCTCTAGGTGGCATCGGTTGTATCGGCGTTACTGCATAAGTTATTAATATATTAATTGCATAAGTTGAGTTGTTGATAGTAGAAGTAAAAAATGCTATGCAATAGCTTTACCGCGGCAGTCCCCGAGTGCCACACGTCTTTTTTTTATATGACACTCAGACCCCCGCACTAAGATTCCCTGTATCGCGGGAGGCATGGACACACAATCGCAGCACACATACACCCAATACGTACACAACCATGACAATTTATATTACATTTTGTCTACTCTCCCTCCGTCTTCATCGACGACGTCGATGACGTCACGCGTCTTACGAATTTTCGATCATCATGTCATTTGGTCTGACGCAAGTTTAACATTTTTTCCCCATACAAAAGGGTACAACGCCGCTACAGAAGTTTTCACTTCAAAAATGTATAAAATATTTTAATTGAATAGAGGTATCTATATCTACTCGGTTTATGCACCACTACACCACATATCCAGGTACTATTCAAAACGATTTTTTATACCCGAGCTTTTCCATAAACATAATTTATTTTAACCAATCACAGCTGCCACAAAAAACAGACAATATTCCCAAAATTATCATCACAGACAATCAATAAGGCGAATCGCTGTTTTTGCCTCAAAATTTTAGTATCTATGACCTAATCCGATTTGACATACCGGGTTACATCATACGAAATGAAGGAGGTTTTTTCGACTTCTTTCTGATAAAAATTGAATAACACGTGCTACTTACCTTCCCTTAGTAAACAAAGCGATTACTAGCAAAACATACAGTCAAATCTATTACATTTAACGCCTTCTACTTTATTTCACTATTTGACAATAAACTCTCTTGATAGCTTTCTAATTTCAAAAATCATTAACTAGATCCTATTTTTCTGCCTACTTTTAGTATCTATGACCTAATCCGATTCGACATACCGGGTTACATCATATACGAAACAGACCAGTTTTTTTCGGAACCGGTGACTGTTCAAACAACACGATTTGGTATGAAAAAGTCAATATTTATATAAAAACTGGAATTAATTTGAACAGCTTAGATGGATGCAAAAATATAATAGACAATGGAAATACATTATACGTGAGGCAGTCGATGATGTTTTACTATAGATGACTGCGCGGGCTCAGATTTTGTTCCTTTACGACATAAACATGCTTACTGCGACAGATAATACGGTACAAATAATATAGAAAAGGATAGCTATATGTTTAGACTTGCGCTTGAAATACGCGTCGTAATGAAAATTACTACAATTGACGTAATTTTGCCGCCTCAGTTTCCGCGCGCTTGTGCGACATCTACCTCATATAAACATATAATATCATTGGAGGCAGTAGAGTGTATATGGAGACCGTGGCTTCAAATACATATTCAAATACAAATTTGTATTAGTAGAAGAATTTATTTTGTAAATACCTTACTGGCCGCCCAATGTCAGGTGACGTCAGCTGGTTGGTTGATGCTGCTCTCCCCTTAACTAAACCTGATAAACTGACCGTGACTAAACGTTTAGGAAAACCTTCCCTTAAAAGAAAACTACAAGTTCGACTATATTGATGACGTTCTATTTTCTCAAGATAACATCGAAAATGTCTTACGGATATTAAACTATACAAACTTGGTTCCACTATTCAGTGGAAGGTAGTTTGTATAGTTTTTTCACAATATTTTTTTATGCTGGACTTTTATGTCGTAGATGCTATCGCGATAGACCTAGAATGCTTACTGGCTCTCAAGGACTGCAGCCTAAACACACTATGTGTTTGATGACAATTGTTCAAACATGAAGTAGTCAGCCAAGCGGGTATTCAAAGTACCCTACCACCATGCTGAAACTTTGATAACGATCTTACTTTCACCAGAAGCTAAAGCCGTTGGTGAAGATCGAACTAGTGTCTATCAGTTTACAGCCGACCCTCCTACCGTTGAGCTATCGTCACTTCAGGTGTTTTAGTTCATAAATACATATTGAATGGTTTTTTAAATACTATGAGCTTACGTTTGACCACTGTCTCACCTGATGTTAAGTGTCGACGCGGTCTTAGTTGGAGCACGCAAGCCTAGAAGGTACCTATTCACTCGTGACTCGATTACTCCAGAATCGAGAAACACAGACACAGGCAATGAGTTAAATTAAATGTCATTAAAATTATTCAATGTCTAAGGGTGGAGTTCATTAACATTTAAACGTCCAATTTTTTAAATATATATTTCATCGAATTTATCAAAACTTATCAGAGCGTTTGATCGATGCGACGCATGACCAAAATACTGGCAAATATTAATCAGCATTGCAATTCAACGTGGCAATGCTACTAGCATTCTGAGCACGCTGCCAGCCAGTAGCGGGCTAGAGCATTTGTGTTATCTATAGGCTGGCAATACAATAGCTAGTCGATTGCTCAAATATTGTTGTAGTATTGTAATTAGTTATTAATGTTTTTTTTTAATAAAGGAATCTGCCAGTTTAAAAAAACTTCCGATTATCAATAAAACCGTCCGTCAAACAGTTTAACTGTTTAGTGAAAACCGTTCGACGGTTGAATTGATTCAAGGACGTTTTAAATCAGGTACCAAATCATTGGCAAATGATTTTGACATTGCCGTCTTTTGCGCTTGCAAAAGAGCCCTTTTACCAAGATAAATGTAACATAAATTATGAGCAGCGTCTAGTTATCCCATATGACAAGCCTGATTGATGGCGGTGTATACATTACCGTAACGGGAAGTGAGTTCATAGGCGAAAGCTAACAGGCAACAGTATCTGACATAATGCTCCGTCTCGTTACGCTCGCCGTGTCTTCTTATGTTAGCATATCTATGGTTTGGTTTTTGTACCTGCAAGTTCAGTTAGAGCGAAGGATTTCCAAATAGAAAGAAATAGCAGCTATTCTGGAGATAACCAATACTACAAGAAATAAAATAGACTGGTCGGTTGGCGCAGTTGGTAGCACTCTGCCTTCTGAGCCGCTGGTCCCGGGTTCGATTCCCGGACAGGTCAAACATTTGTGTGTATGAATGTCTGTTTGACCTGTGTCTGTGTGTGTATATGTATATAAGTATATATATATCAGTCATCAGGTTACCAGAGTACAGCTCTGCCTAGTTTGGGACCTGAAGACCTTGTATGAATGTTAAAAAAAAAACACATAAAATATAAAAACTACACAGAAATTTACTATATACTATTTATTATTGCAGTATATATAGAACATTTGAGTTATCTACATATATACACAACAGGTGTAGAAAACATAACGCATAGAAATCGTACCTAAGCTTATGATAATTGAACTCAGTACCGCTACTAGTTAGCGGGTTGTAACAATTTCATTTTATGATCAGCTTACAGACGACTCAGACAGATTTGTACTGTTTATAGGCTGGCAATGACGAATAGGTTGTTCAACTGATAATACTATAAAACTAACTGCAGTAGTCGAAGAATAATGTGGCCTCGTAAAATAGCCCTAAGATGTTTAGACATTCAGATATGATTGAGAAAAAAAACCTTTCCCTGTTTTTAATGAATAAAAAGATCAAAAAGTTGTGGCAATACAATAGCCAAAGTATTCGTGGGCACCGGGCGTTAGCACCCAGAAAAAAAAAAAACTACTTGCTGTAGTATTGTAAGTTTTACAAGTGCAACGTTATATTATAATGAATTCAGAGAATATTAATTATAGGTATGTTTAATAAGGGAGTTAATTAAATTATTTTTCTTCTTCTTCGAAGAAATTAGCCATCCATTGCCGGACATATGCCGCCTCATATAGAGGGGATTTACCAATACTCGCCACGCTTGGCAGGCGGGTTCGCAGTATGGTTTCCTATTCTCAGAAGACGCTGCTACCCACCTCCTGGTATGTGATCCCTTAGCCGACTCTTACGGCACCCACGGGAAGAGATGGGGAGTACTATTCTAGGTCGGTACCACCACGACACTATAGACAGTAAATTACCGTCTATAAAAGTAATAAAAAAAATAAGTGCACCGGGCTAGTGTAGCACATTTGTAAGGCAATGCACGCAGATAAATAAAACTGACGAATCTCATGTCCCTGTACTATATGTTTGTTAAATTAAAAAAAAAAAAAACTCATAATGTTGATACAAAAAAAACTCAAAAATTCTCTACAAAACATGACGTTCATTATGGCCCGATTCCCGCCAAGAAATATGAGAACTGCTGGGAATCTTTAATAAAGTTCCTAACAAAAATAAACCCTGGCTTTCAATAACCGTGTCTATTTTTTTGCAAACGCTCCCAGTCGCAGTAATAAGCTTATTAAACAGTAATAGCCAAAGGCCGGTCTTAGATTACCTACGAGACGCTCGAGATTAATGCTTTGATGATTATAATTTCATGTCGTGCTTTTTTTTGCTGACACTCCTGGCAATAAGCGGCTTAGCTTTTAGTTTTAAGTGGGTAGTATGTTATTAATAAGAAGTATTATAAGTATACAAAAGTAATTAATCAACGTGTGTTACCATTAATGACATAATATGGAACCGAAACGTGGACTCTATGTCCATAGCTGGGAAACAATGCTTAATTCATGTTGTATGTATTGCTTCCGGGCTGTTTGGCCGTGGTCTATGTGAAACTTTTGTTCCAGACGTTTCGTCGATCACTGCGGTCGACATCTTCAGTGGTTCAGGTCCGAGCGGCGACAAGAGCGTAGAACTCTCCTCCGCGGCGTCTTCTCTGATACTGATTCTCTGATTCAGTACATCTGAGATGAGATGAGGATATTCTATATAAATATACTTACTTCCTATTAATTTTCCTTGTAAGTAAGTTCAAAGTTAACCAATGTGTTATGTAAAGGTCTATGATGAATATTTTTCGATGTCATCAAATCAGAAACAAAAAACCCTTTTTTATATACGTATATACATACGCTCTTTCCCGTAGGGGTAGACAGAGACTACAGGCTTTTTAATTGCTACGAACTGGTCACGTTTCTTTTGCTTCATCTACGCTCATCAGACCTTTGACAAGAGCGTCGGTTTAGAGTACTCTTGACGTGGTCCTTTCTTAGAAATTTTGTGTTTTTTTTTAATTGGTTGAAAAAGGAAAAGATTAAAAGTTTTAACCCAGACAGTTATTTAAATTATAATACAAACGAGTCGAATAATAAATATCTGTAATGTTGGTATCCAGTATGACTTACCTAGTATTACTTTTCTCGAGATTTCCTTCCCGCTTCTTCCTTGATTTAGTAAAAAAGAAGTCAATTAGTGAAACTTTATTTCGAGATTCTGTACAAAAATAAAGTGAAGATGTGCATTGTTAAATAATATCCCGATTTATTAAGTTGTTTTTGTAAAATAAAACAAAACTACAATCTGAACATCTAAAGTTTCCGCTATAATCACCCCAGTTCATTCTATGCAAAGTATGAAAACATACTTCCGAAACCAAAGATAAACAATAATTTCACATCACACAAGCGCAACCCTGTATTTTAATAGAGCTATAGTTTTCTTTGCTTCATAAATAACCATCAAAGGTAAATAGGCTATTATTTCAGCAAACGTTCGAGCTTCCTTAATTACGTTAGCCACGCTACACACTAAATAATAAAACCTTCCTGGATGCTACATTATCTCAATTCTATTACCTTCTCCCTCTATCCTGTAAGGTTAAAAAGAGATACATAATCGCAAAACGAATGCAATCATCTTCTCTCTCATTCTAACAAATGAAGTTAGAGAGAGACAGTAACACATTTCTGGTTATGAGGTTCTATGTAAATAGTGCTATTAAGCGGGAGCTTCGAGTCAGGCCCTCATTAGTCGATTACGAGTCGAATGGTTAATAATCGAGTGGAGATCGATGGAATCGGTTTTAGAATTGCGTTTCTGCTGGATACAGTAGATATTTTATGTACATAGTTACATCAGATTTTGTTTTATCGGTAACATGAAGTAAAACTTCATTGGTTTTTTATTTATAGCATTTATTACGTAAATACGTTAGATTATTGCTCATACGATTAGATAATCCCACAAGTTGCTACTCTGTTTCAACTCTGTTTCAAATTCCAACCGGATGGATGTGTACCCAAAAGTTAATATTATTATAATAATTGTGTAATTTACACATGCAGCGTTTATCAATTATCTTGAGTGACGTACAGAGATGATATAGTCAAAAGTGGTATCTCCATAGATCTAGAAGCTCGCCACTCGAAGACAGCTGACATGGTGGGCTACTTTCTAGTAACCTGGCTAGCTACCACCCTCACCATCTGCCACAAACACCTTGTATGTTCCGGCAGCTGTTCTTCAACATACTAGGTCAAGTGTGATACCAGTACATTCAAAGATAAAGATTTTCTTGGAAACGAGTTGTAACCGCCAGTAGCTAAGTTCTTGAACAGCTGTTTCGTACTGCATTTCGGATAATACGCCTTCACAATTATAATGTAATTATCGGTCAGCCCCGGCATCGCACGGGTAAAACATTTCAAATAAACAAATGAAAAAAAATAATTTTAAAATTATAGGAGTTCCTATAAATATATTATTATTTTTTCCCTAGTCCCCCATATTGTTTTTTTGTGTGTATAATATAGTCAATGTTATCTGGGGATAGTGTAGCTTCTCAACATTGAAATATTTTTTCAAATCGGTTCAAAAGTTTCAGAGCCTCTTCAATGCAAACAAACAAACAAGCAAATCTTTCTTCTTTATATTATTAGAATAGATAGCCCTTCTGAGTTGGTGTCCGAAGTGTAAATGATCACTGTTGCGCACTGTACAAAGTGATCATCATCATATCATCATCATCATCACCATCTTGGCAGAAGGCGCTGCTGCCCACCTTCTGGTACGTGATCCCTTAGGTGACTCTAACGGCACCCGCGGGAAGAGATGGGGGAGTACAACTCTTAGCCCCACAGCAATCATTGCACATTGGTTCCTCAAAACAAGGTTTTTTTTATTCTCAAGGACTGCTGCCTGAATATGTGTTTGGTGTCAGTTTTTCAAACATGAGAGTGGTAGCTAACCTGGCGGGTACTCGAAAGTACCCTACCACCATGCTGGTAATTTGATAATGGTGTTACCTTCACTGGAAGCTCAAGCTATTGTTGGGGATCGTACCTGTGTCCGTCAAGTTGACAGCCGACGCTCCCCTCGCTGAGCTATCATCGCTAGCTTATATCATCGCAGGTGGGTTAAAATAGACCAACATTATAAAATATATAACTTAATAGTTAAAAGAATAATATAAGTGTTTTTGTTATATATAAAGTATTTTTGCCAAAAGACTTTATAAAGGTGTTATTTCGATATTATTTATATATTTAAGTACAAGACAGCGTCATGTAGTTAATCTGTATTAGGTTTTAAATAATACATACCTACTCTAAGATTTCTTATATTTAGATAAACGACGATAAACCTTTTTACAAAACAAACAAAAAACGTCACATATAGTTATGGCATTAGATATTTTTATTTTTTTTATTTGGAATAGGCAGGCGTTTGACCACTATCTCACCTGATGTTAAGTGATGATGCGGTCTACGATGGAGAGTGATTATGAGAATTAGAGTGAACGAGTGGAACTCATTGCCTAAGTCTGTGTTTCCACATGAATACAATCTGGGCATCTTCAAGTCACGAGTGAACAGGTATCTTCTAGGCAGACGTGAATCATCGTAGACTGCATCATCACTTAACATCAGGTGAGATAGTGGTCAAACGCCTGCCTATTGTGAATAAAAAAAAAATTAAAAAAAAATTAGAGTGATTATGGTAATTAATCATTTTGTTGCAGGGCGTCTTAGATGACTAAATTGAATTAGACATTAATAAATGATCCATACGTTGAAAATAAATTGACGACGCTTTACTTCGGGTTGAAACATTGTAATGTCATTGCAGTCACAGCTAACTCATTTCAATTTCTAATTATTATAACGAGAAAACAAAGACGACATCTAAAAAGCGGTTACCATCATGGCGAAAGCACACACGCATATGTTAATTTAAATTAATTATTCTAACCGCTTCTTGAAGTTCATTGCCACAAAGAGAATGTCATTGGAAGACTACGTTGGTTACAGCGTATGTCACAGGTAACACAAAAAAGATAACATAAAGCGTAGAAACAGAAGTATTTTGTTAAAAGTCCTACATAATCTAATAAAATAAAAAAATACCGATCCTGAGAACAGTTCATGTAGGTTAATTCTAATTAAAAGTATATATTTATATTTATTTGCTAATTTATTAGTGAGAAAATATTTGTGTTCGACCATATTTTTCAGTAGAGACCACGGACTGGCAGAAGCAGCATAGGACGGCCACCGACCAGGTGGACAGACGACCTGACTAAGATCGCAGGCAAGGACTGGATGCGGGCCGCTTCCAACCGGTCCTTGTGGAAATCAATGGGGGAGGCCTATGTCCAGCAGTGGACATGGCTGAGATGATGATGATGATATTTTACGTCTCGTGAGTTTGACACATTATTATATTTATGTGGTATCCGGCTTTACTCACGATTATAGTCACGACTATAGAGTATAGTGAGCTTATGCTGCCAGCATCTGGCAGCGTTAGTAAACTCACCTGAGGATGAACATCGGACATGCTCGAACCCTAGGTCGAAACTTCGACTATAAACATCTACAAGCCGGATACCACATATATATAATATTTTATCTTTATCAAAATTTCTCGCGGTAACGATGAATGCGCTTGAACTGTGTCTTACATGAGAAGAAAATCAACACGCATCAGGATTTGTCCAGCTTCTTGTGCCTGTAAACACCCGCGAGCCTCAGTGATGTCATCGTACCTCTTAAACCCTTGTATTTTTAGGAAAAGTCGTTGTTTTTAAAAAAAATACAAATTATCGCTTTGGTACGCTATTTTTTTATACGTTTGACGGAAGCAAAACGCCCGTAGTATGTTGAGTTGTAACGTCTGCCCATAGACAGACACAATTCGTAGATAACTGCACTGCGCCCATGACCCTGAGACATAAAGTTGGTAAGTCACATGTGCCTGTAATTTTCATTAATCACACTAACTGATGCAAAATACAGAAATATTTTACATCTGTTGCTTACCTTTTTTTCTATGTTTAATCATATTTAATTATTCTTACCTACAAGTACATACATATGTAATATTATAAATTTTATGAGAGCTATTGTCTGCCCAGTTTGTAGGCAGACGAGTATTCTGTAAGTTAATATGTACCTGTTTAGTATTGAATAAATACATTTAATTAAAAAAAGTAATTATAAAGGCGAAAGTTTGTATTCTATTGTATTGTATGTTTGTTACTTCTTCACGCTCAAACGGCTAAACCGATTTCAATGAAATTTGGTATGGAAATAGTTTAAACCTTGGATTAACACAAAGGCTACGTTTCATCTAGCTAGTATTAATATAAATTAAAATGCATCCTCTTTAGAGAAGGTCCATTAAATGCCTATGCCTACAAGGTTTGTATTTTTCATGATAATACACTTATGGACAAACGTTTACAAGCCGTAGCTAAATGTATTATTGATTAATGCAGTGGCAAGGCGAAACTTAAGCAGTTATCCTGACACACTTAGGAACTCCCCGACTTTTTCACGTTTGTTGTCTTTACAGCCAGAGTTATTACCAGCGCTCACGCCACCCTGTCTTTGTTCTATTTTCAAACATCATAGTATTAGGTTATATTTGCTTCGAGACCATTGATATAATAAATATATGGATGTGGCATAAGGATGATTTAATGTACGTAATACATATTACACATGTATCACAAAATGTACTAGTTGAAATGGTGTTAAGTTTCAACAAATTCAAAACTAAGGGCAGTTTTGAAACTGCTCAGCTCTTGTTAACCGGATAAGTTATTATTTTGTCGCGTTTTTGTGTGATCCTTCCGGTAGTACCGAAAAAAACCGTTTCTTAGAAAATCATTATAAAAATGTTTTATAGGCTATATATAACTAATTTTTCACAATGTGCAAACTATTTTAAAAACTGTGAGGCCTAAAACAATATTCTACAGATGTTTTATGCATTTTGAAATTCTTTTTTTTATTTGATTTGATATTACACGTGAGATAATATGATTACTTCGAAAATATATAATCAGGTCTGGTATTCGCTATATCATAACAATCTCTTAACGCATAATTAAATAAAAAAAAATCTCGAACGAACTATGTATATCCTTCTGCCAAATAAAATAAATATTTGAAAACCTTTGAATTCGTATCGAATTTTAATATACATTTATTTTTTAAATAATAATATCTGCTGGCACTCACACTTCCCTATAGAAAAATGTATGCGGATGGCTTTAACCCGCATCATCTGGATTTCCGGTTCATTGATTTATTGATTCTTTGACCTTTCGAATGTATTTTAACTAACAATCATATATACTTTATGATTTGCTTGATCAGTCACCGAGAGGATTAGAGAATCATGATCTTCTTCATCTTTTTAAATTATGGTTCGGTATATATAATATATGAGACCTATATATGACTTATAAGAGAATCGTCTCCGTGACTGCTAAAATTACTGCCGATTAAGTGACATTGGTACCAAATTTATTTGGCACCAATTTTCATTTTCAATGTAACGTCGCGGCTGGTCTATCGCTTTTTTATATTTTAGATCTATGGTCGAGACTTAGATACTGTAGCGATATTGTAAGCTTTTTTATGGCGTAACATACGATACGTCATCGGTGAAATCGATAAGCATGTTACCGATACGCTTTTCATTGTGAGTATGTGATTCTTCAGCCTCTTTTATGTAACGTCTATACCGGCGGGTTTTTTTTACTTATGTTTAACTGATCACCAAATATAGCACCAAAAAATATTTTTGAGCACCAAAATGGTAAGTGAGCTCCAAAATTAGAACACCAATTTATTGTATAACGGCTACCAAAACAACAACAACTCAACTTGCTATCCAAAAAAAAGAAAAAGACAAAATGACAGCAAGACTCCAAACAAATAAAATTAACCAGGGATCGATTTGGATCTGGCGTTGTGGTAACAAGTAACCTTTCGAGTCCTATATATAAGGTAGAAATGCTTTACACTGTTTTTTACGGGTATAACGTGGTACTTAGGCGTAGTCGATATCACGATCGACAATTGTTCCGGCTTCTTCCGGAAGCCTTCATCAGGATCTTGAGTGCGGTGCGTTAGTAGTAACGTCCCGTCTCGCACTGTCAGTGCGAGACGGGACGTTATACCCGTAAAAAACAGTGTAAAGTAATCATGAACGTGAGTTTTAATATTATTAAGGTAGAAATGGTGAATTAATTTGTTCACCATATGCATTTATAGAAGCAAAAATTGTGCAGTTAAATGGTGGTCAAGATTTGGTGACCAATTACTAAATTTGGTGCTCAGTTATTAAATTTGGTGTTCGAATATTGGTGTACATTATATTTATCTGGTGATCATTATATTTGTTCCCGTTTTTATTTGCTCAGGGGAATTATTAGGAGGGATATTCTGAGTAGAATTAAAGTATCATCTCAGTCACTGGGTGTCCACTGCTGGACAATTGCCTCCCCCAATTGGGGGGATTCGCCACGCTTGGCAGGCGGGTTGGCGAGCGCAGTATGATTTCCGGTCCTCAGAAGGCACTGCTGCCCACCTTCTGATACGTGATCCCTTAGCCGACTCTTACGGCACCCGCGGGAAGTTCTATTCTACGCCGGTACCACCACGGCAACGAATTAAAGTATAATTATGCTATATTGATTTACTTTCCTACAGTTGTTTATGGACACTTAGATGTTATCCAATCCTACTAATATTATAAAGGCGAATGTTTGTGTGTATGTTTGTTACTTCTTCACGCTCAAACGGCTTTCGATGAAAGTTGGTATAGAGATAGTTTAGACCCTGGATAGTTTAGACATAGGCTAATTTTCATCATTATCATCATCGATCATCACCACGCAGGTAAAACCGCGGGGCACAGCTAGTAATGTTATAATTCACAGTTATTGCACATTGACACCCGTGGAAACATTTAAGAACCAAAAGCGAATTTCGATCTTCACATACGAAACTACAACTCCGCTACGTTACTATCGTTCAATCCAGGTTATTTTTTTTCTTGATTTTTTTTTTTTTTATTTCTCATTTTATAAGTTTGCGTTTGACAACTGTCTCACCTGATGTTAAGTGATGACGTTGTCTAGGATTTAGCACGCAAACCTAGAAGGTACCTATTCACTCGCGACTTGAAGACTCCAGGATTGTACATATCGGGAAACACAGACTCGGGCAACGAGTTCCATTCCTTGGCAGTACGCATTAAGAAAGTGGAAGCATAACGCTTCGTGCGTATAGGTGGTATATCTACCATATAGCGATGGCGAATTGCCGTACGTCGAGTCGACCGATGATAGAAAGGGGATGGTGGAATCAGATTGTGTTATTCCAGTGCACATTCTCCGAAATGCACCCGATAGAAAACCGATAGGCTTGCTACTCTACGCCGGTGTTCAAGGCTCTGAAGCCTACGTTCGACCAAAGAGTTACAGCCGATGATTCTTTTGGCTGGCCTCTCGATTGACTCCAGAGCTTCTAGTTGGTATTTGGCTGACCCATCCCAAAGGTGGGAACAGTACTCCATGCACGACCGGACTTGTGCTTGATACAGACTAAGCAACTGCCCCGGCGTGAAGTAATTAAATGCGTAATTCAATGCGTGATACAATTGACATGGTTTCCTTTGATACTGTAATTTAAAAAAGTTAATATATGTTTTTTTTATGTTACCTACAAAGAAAGGTATATGTTTACTACACTTTATAGAATATCACATGACAACTCAGCAGTTAAATGCAAAGTGTCGCATAAAACTGAGCAATTTTCCAAATCGTCAACCATTACCGGACACAACCACTTTTACTATCACTGAGATACAAGCTCAGTAACGAAACGTTAAACTTTCACCTACAAATTTTCACACAAACGCCCTTTCTCTAGAATGAAGACAATGGTAATACAGATAATTGTTATGCAGGCTAAATGTTACATTACAAAGTACGAAATCACACTTTCGCTATATTGTCCAGATGTCACTGTCACTAAGGGACTCGGGCGCGCCCGAATAATTCAAATTAGCATTTTGAATTTGGAATGTTGATTAATGCTGAATAGTGAATAGCTATTGTTGTTGACAGTTGGGATTTCTCGCATAGTTGTCAAACGACTTTGGAAGTGTGAATGATTTATAATACATTCACGGTTTGTTGTGGCGTAATCAATCAAATATCGGGTGGCCACTTTCTAATAAGTTTCTTAATAATCCACTAAGTTTTATGAATTTGTGAACAGATTTTCTTAATCGATTGTAAAATCTGATTTATTTTTAGTCTGTGGAAAGTCAATTAGGCAAATCTAAATATTGTTATACATTTATATTCAACAAAATGTGTTTTGTTCGTGGCAGCGAAGTACACAACACCTCACGACCACATACTAAATCTTGCGAAAGATACACACAGTCGTTTGGGTTTCGTGTTACGGAACGCGAAGAATTTACAGAACCCGCGCATCATTAAAATTTGATTTTACACTTTGCTAAGAAGCAAGTTAGAATCAAGCGCAAGTATCTGGAATCCACAATGTATCACCTACACACTGATGCTAACAGAAGCTCCAAAATCATTTTTAAGATCATTGTAAATAAGGCTTCACGGCTAATACCCTATTTTATATCCCACCAAGCTTTGGTCAGCATTGCTACAAATATTTAGAAGTAAGAAGGCTCTTAGATCAGATGGCCATGTGTTAGAAAGTTATAAGGAGAGCCTTGGACTCTCAAAACTTGCAAAATGTACTTTGCAGGCTATATGTCCCTGATAACTATAGGTGTGCTAGGGATGAATTGTTTAGTATACCTACCTCCTTCCTACCGCACTGCAGTGGCTCGCAGCGGCTCAGTTTTGTGACGAACCTTTCGCCATCCGAATGCACCACTAGTCTAGATGCTAACCGTGATATATTTTTTTTTCTTGAAACTGAACGCTTGTTTGACATAGTGTGAAAACCAGTAGTTAAAACGGACACTATACTTATGATTGATAATATTGATATAAGTGTATTATATGACTTTATATTAACTTGTTGCTTTGTAATTTTTTGAAAATTACTGATAGTGTGATGTGGTAATTGTAATTGCTCTCTAGCGTTTTTATAACAATAACTAAGTAAATGTGTATATAGTTAGCTTGGTAGCAATTCTGCTATTCCATTTTTTTATTTTTTTTACATATTATAAGTTTGCGTTTGAAAACTGTCTCACCTGATGTTAAGTGACGACGTTGTCTACGAATATTATGTATAATATAATATATTATTATATTATATTTATTCATCTACTGTCATCGGCATGCTAAAATTTTACGAAATTCAAATGATTTTATTCAGAAAAAATTACTACTATACTTAAATACTACATGAGTGATTCCCGTGTTTTATGCATTCATAATGACATAAGTGTTAGTTTATCTACAATTATTCACACTCAGAGAGCGATATTGCCCATTCCTTGTTCGACACATACAAAAAGTAGACGTTTTTGAAATTACCTCATTCATATTCTTACAACAACCCGTCACAAAACACGTACCGTCAAATCATTGCTAACCACGCCTCCAGTCGACACATAAGAGATCCATTGTTTCGTAAGTTAATCGTAAGTCTTTTGACAATGCCGATGGCAAAAAAAAGACCCTAGACTCGATTTTGCAACATTGTCTTGCATAAAGACGCTGTCATCAGTGTTAAATTATTTCTCAATCATTTTTGTGCGTTGGCCGTTTATATAGCGTTGCGGCCGAAAGACCTAAGAACTGACTAGTCGTACTTATACAAATATTGGAGAGGTACTACCTGACTGAAAACGAGGGTCTTCGAACAGTGTGTGTTATCAGTGATGACTTACGGATCTGAAACGTGGTCCCTGACTATGGGCCTTCTGAACAGGCTCAGCGTCGCACAACGAGCTATGGAGAGGGCTATGCTCGGAGTTTCTCTACGCGATCGAATGAGGAATGAAGATGTGATGTCAGAAATGAGGAGATCCGTAGAAGAACAAAAGTCACCGACATAGCCCAGCGGATTAGCAAGTTGAAGTGGCAGTGGGCAGGGCACATAGCTCGAAGAACCGATGGCCGTTTGGGTCGAAAGGTTCTCGAGTGGAGACCACGGACTGGCAAGCGCAGCATAGGACGGCCACCGACCAGGTGGACAGACGACCTGACTAAGATCGCAGGCAAGGGCTGGATGCGGGCCGCTTCCAACCGGTCTTTGTGGAAATCAATAGGGGAGACCTATGTCCAGCAGTGGACGTCCTATGGCTGAGATGATGATGATGACTACCTGACCGCTAACAGCTTCACTAGCGTATCCTACATAGTACTGGGAAGTATCCTACCACCATTTAGAAGCGATGATAGCTCAGCGGGGGAGCATCGGCTGTCAAACTGACGGACACTGGTTCGATCCCTAACAACAGCTTGAGCTTTCAGAGAAGGTAACACCGTTATTCAAGTCCCAGCATGATGGTACTTTCGAGTATCCGCCTGGCTAGCTACCAGCTTCTACCTCAAGTTTAAAAAACTGTCACTAAGCACATAGTGTGTTCAGGCAGCATGCCTTGATAGCCAGTGAGCATGCTAGGTCTAGCGTGATAATATCCCACACATCGACCACATCGCCACTCAAGTGTGATAGTGGTCAAACACTATACAGTATAAAAAAAAAATGTTTTTGGTTGTATAGAACATCTCTGCTCCGCGATTTCACTTGCATGGCTTCCAGTTCGCGTTACTTCAGAAATCCGTAAGGTAACAGTAATTTTTTCCCAGATAACGATTCTATATGCTATTTATGTCTAGTGTGCCGTTCTAGCGTGATTAGTAAAAACAACTATCTTTACATTGTATCTACTAGTAAGATATGCGGCTGTTCGCGGCTGCGCTACTGTAGTCCACGTGAACTGGAGAGCTGTTGATGTATTGAAATGAAATGTTTATTTATAAGAATTTTGGGTCATTAGTTGTGTTAAGATGTGTAGAGTAAGCTTAGTAGATATCCATCAAAATTCTGCCTTATTATGTTATGTTATTATTATTATATGAGGTAGATGTCGCACAAGCGCGCGGAAACTGAGGCGGAAAAATTAAGTCAATTGTAGTAATTTTGATTACGACGCGTATTTCAAGCGCAAGTCTAAACATATAGCTATCCTTTTCTAAATTATTTGTACCGTATTATCTGTCGCAGTAAGCATGGTTGCGTCGTAAAGGAACAAAATCTGAGCACCGCGCAGTATGAATATACGTCATCTTTAGTAAAACATCATATGGGCTGGCGTTTGGGTTGTTCTGGCGTCAGAGTAACAATCACCCATACATCAACACTGACAAACTTTCGCGTTTATAATATTAACTAGTATTTGGGTGGCGCGCGGGCTGTATAATAGGCATGCACCTTAATGTATGACTGTGATTTGTTTACGCAGGATCCGTTGACATCCGAACTAGTAATGAAACTGTATTTCAGATGCCAAAGCCCTCTGTTGTTGTGGAAACTTGGATGGTACATAAATGTTTTCTATTTAAGGTCTAAAGTATAATTAAATTCTAAAAAAAAACAACGTATGATTTTACAGAGTACATAGTTGTGTGAACCAAAAGACTATAATTATTTAAATATAGGCAAGCAAATATATACGTGTGGGGGTTTATGTGTATGAGTGTATTCGTGTGAGTTGTGAAAGAGAAGTGTGGGTGCGTGTGTGTCTGCGGATGTATGCGGGTGAATGTAAAGGATTTAGATAGTTTATCTATAGCAAAGCGTTCTTAAATAGTCACTTATTATTATTTTTGTGATTCGTACATCGCAGACAATGCTTTCCGCTAAACTTTTTATTTCAGGCAGAAGTTAGCAATAATTCTAAGAACTTCGTTATGAGTGATTTACAATTGCTATAAAAAATAGGTATTTTAATTTAAAATATCTCAATTTGTATACTTTTTCGACACAGACAATTCGTACACCCTAATCAAATTCAATCCTGCCAACATAACAAAAAGATTCCAATCAAAGCAAATTACGGAACAAGTTTTGCTTTGTTGGCTGCATTGCACAAAAACCATACTGCCAAATTAATAATATGTTATTAACTTACCGCACTGAAGGGATGGCTGTTGAAATCCTGGAACAGAAAAAAGTTAATTAGATTAAAGAGTTTAGAAAACATAATTTATATTAGATATATTAGGATACAATAAGACGCCTAGATAATATCTTCGGTGTCTAACGGCGAAAAAAAAAACTTTTATCTTTTTTTAAGTTTTTTTTTTAGCGGTACTTCGACTTATAGACCAATTTGCATTAGCCGTGGTCACTAAAAGATTAGAAAGTGCGGGTGACAATTATAGGGTTCTCAGATGAAGCCATCCTAAAAAAACGATAATTAACCTAAACTAAATGTTTGTACGAGATCGAGTCCTGTTACATTTTTAACCGACTTCAAAAAAGGAGGAGATTCTCAATTTAACCAGTATGTTTTTTTTATGTTTGTTACCTCAGAACTTTCGACTAGGTGACTCGATTTTGATGATTCCTTATTTAAATTTCATCAAAATCGGTCAAGCGGTTTTGGAATTACACTCCAATAACTGAGAAGTGTTAAGTCTGTAAACTCTAAGGCTTTCACGGCCGGCGTTGCATGTTGTATGTATTGCTTCCGGGCTGTTTGGCCGTGGTCTATGTGAAACTTTTGTTCCAGACGTTTCGTCGATCACTGCGGTCGACATCTTCAGTGGTTCAGGTCCGAGCGGCGACAAGAGCGTAGAACTCTCCTTCGCGGCGTCTTCTCTGATACTGATGACTGACTACTGACTCAGTGTCAGAGAAGACGCCTGGAACAAAAGTTTCACATAGACCACGGCCAAACAGCCCGGAAGCAATACATACAACAAGTGTTAAGTCTGTTTGGATGACTTCTTTAGTGAGGGTGAAGAAGGCGGTGAACATACATATAATGACAATTGATCCCGTGAGTATTCACTGAAAAGGCTAACAAAAGAATTTACCAAAAAAATGGAATCATCTATCATCGTACCGACTTCAACAAGTTATTTCATCCTTTTGAGTGTTGAAGTCGGTTTTTGGTATTTTTTTTATAAACATAGCTTCAAATATACTTTCGACAGTATTGGTGAGATATTGCTTTCTTGTCTAATGCCAATGTGCAATGGAATAACCGTAGTTCAAATTCAATTCAATGTTTAACATTAAGTTACACTGCATCGCCAGGTGTTCCAAGTGTAGCCTAGTTTCAAGGCATATATTTGACTCATTACAATTGAACCCATTTAAAGATACTGGATATGGCTAGACATGTTTGTGCTGTAAATTTTAAGAGTAAGATATCCGACGACAAAAGAGGTAGACAATGAAAAAAAACTGCAACCTTGATGCAGGCCGCTTTGATGCGGTTCTTATGCAGATCAATCATAACTGGCCATCATGGAGTTTCCCAAACACTATCGGCTTCTTTTTGCCAGTTTTTTGTTGTCATTTTGGTTCCGTATAAAATGAAAGAAGAAAAAAATATAGTTTCCACTCGAGAGCCTGGCTGAGTGCCTGTGTTTTAACATTATATGGTTAAAACATGGTAAATTAGGGCAATGGCCTTAATTCTGTTAATCACTCGAACTAGCTAAAATTCACTAAAATCCTTCAAAAAGAAATAGCTCGTATTATATTTGCGCTAAAATTCAAATTTGTGTAACTCCATTTAATGCTATCCTTAATTTTAGACGAGTTCTATTCAATTGCTGGCCAATTGCGGGTAGTTTCAGTGGCCAACAAATGTGGAGACTTATTTAACGTAAAACTACTCGCAATTTTAAAAAATACATGTAATTTTAGTGGTGTTTATTTATTTATTTATTCATTTCAACTAATAGTTACATTTACAGCAACGCCAAGGCATGCGACTAGTCAACTGTTTTAATTAATTATGGTACAGTAATCAGGTCAGATCGACTGGCCACATGTGACTATCTGTTTTATTACAATTAATGTATTCCTATTTTTACTTAAAGATTTTTGAGTTGTAAGAGGTTCTGATGGGGAGACGTATGAACATTGCTCATACGTCTGCAAACTTGCAGTTGCTTATATTTTGACGGAACCCTAAATTCGAAGATGTATCCTGTGTGGTCCAAAACGTTTTAATAAGATTGTGACGGTTGTCTGATTATGGGAGCAATATCGTCCATCAAATATAATATTTTTGAATGAATTTCTTTAGTGTTTTTTAAGGCATTGGATTTTGATATGACAGCGAAAATAACTGATATTTAAGGGTAAATTAATAGAAGTTCTTAAACTTGCAGGCTTTCTCCTTGACGCTCAATTCCGAGCTTAAATTATGATTTCGATCGATTGATACTCTTGAACGCAACACTAGCGCACGATTGAAATCGAGTTTCATGGAATCCTACTAATATTATAAATGCGAAAGTTTGTTTGTGTGTATGTTTGTTACTGCAAGCTCAAATAGCTACATCGATTTTGATTGGTATGGAGATAGTTTAAGCCCTGGATTAACACATAGGCTACTTTTATCCCGGGAAAAGTATAGTTCCCGTGGGATAATTCAGGTAGCGGGAAAACCGTAATCAACGCGGGTGAAACCGCGGCGCGCTACTACTTACATACAAACAAACTTTCGCATTTATTATATTAGTAGTAAAAATATTTTTGCAAATTAAAAAACTGTTCTGAAAAACCAATACAACAAAAGGGATTGAGATTACCAATATGTCAAAATCTACAGCCACTTCCAGCCGTTTTAACCAATCTCATGACAGCCTCATAATAATTACGTACATAGTGAACTGATCAAATGTCGGTCATTGTAACTGCAATAATTATATTAGACACACATTCACTTTTTAACAGCAGCCGCGGTATAACGTATGACCACATACATTTAAACCGACTTTAAAAAAAGAGGAGTTCCTGCTTTTTATTTTCATCACAATGCTATATTCTAACTATTCACTTATTAAATTTTAGTAGATCGTAATCTTATTTTATTAACTATAAGCCCTTATTATTAAAAACTAAACAAAGAATTAAACAACTCTCTTTCCTAACGGACTAATGCTATTCGCCTCTTCCGGCATTAAAAGCTTCACCGGAGGGGGGCAAGCACAATCGCTAAATTAATTAAATTAAATTAAATTAAATTTCTGTTTTGTTGTTATAAAATATCGAACTATGTTAATATAATTATGTTCACTTCAAAATGTTTTTATCTCAGAAGTAATAAAATAGATAAGTGTGAAAAACTTTTCACCTTAAGGGTATAACAGGTGCTGGCGACATTGACATTACAGAGACGCGGGTGTTTTGTTTATAGACAGAGAGGGTAGAACAAATCCTGATGCGTGTTGATATTAAAAAGTTACATAATGTATTTTAAAGATGAACTACGGGCTCAAAAAAAAACACATTCTAAGGCTTTTTAATTAAATTTCTTCTGGTACAGTTCAATCGCATTTCTCGTTACTGCGAGAAATTTTAATACAGGAAATATATGGTCGATGGAAAATTTTTTTTACCATTAATTTATCAAACTACTCATTAGCATTTAGGCTAGATCGTAATTGAATGATGTACATGTACAAAAATGTTCATCATTTAGATAAAAAAAAATCAAATACAATCAAAATTTGTTGAATCAGAATCCTCCTTCATGAGCTGCTCTCGTAATTGGTCTTTTTAAAAATGTATTAGACATGCAGTACTTTCAACAAAATAATCTGAAAACTTAAGACTCCAAATTGTCTATTTAATAATTTGGAAAGCTTTTAACTGCATAATTATAACTTTGATAGATAACAAAATAACGAAAAAGAATGCTGTAACGTAAAAAATGCTAGAAAAGACAAAATTATTTATAAATCAAATCTTACATAGCGCTGCAAACTCGGACGGAACCGTAAGCCCACAGACTAAATAATAACAACTACCCTCACTCACGCTTTACCATACGCCAATTAAATAAACCGTCATAACACAAAACAAATTTAAAACTTAAGTTTCAACCGCATAACCACATTTCATTATAAAAATAACTTTATTACAACCCGCATTAACTTCTCCTCAGCCGCGAACAAGAGATAACGTGGAAATTTTAATCTAATATATCCCATGGGCGCTAATAAGAGTTGCCGCATAAAATTATTAACAGTAATTTGTTTTGTTACTTTTAAGGTCGTTCTGGCCTTGTTAATTTTAAAGTATATGACGTTAATGTATATGTATTTAAATATTTACAGGAAGAGGGTGAGAACGTCTCTGACCATCAAGTAAGATAGTGATCAATCTAAACTATAAACACATCTATGAAGTGTATTAAAAAAAAATGCCTTGCAGCACACCTCCCGGTGAAGCTGTAAATGCCGGTAGAGGCAAACAGCATTAGTCCGTTCAAGGGAAAAGACCTTACAGCAGATCACAATAGCGCTACACAGACCAAACGAAAGCTGCTGCTCTCAAATCTCAGGAGGAGTACACCTTTCGGAGTACTCCAATATCAGGTATGTACCAGTAAAAGCGGCTTCCCACGGTGGACCGACCACGCATGGCTGATGACCACGGACGGAAAGGCCCGAACCTTTGACCTCCATTTTAAACCGACTTTAAAAAACGGAGGAGGTTCTCAATTCAACGCGTAAGTTTTTTATTTATTTTATTTTTATTTGTGTTGGTTATCGCATAACTTCCGACTGGGTGAACCGATTTTGATCTTCTTTTTTTATTTAAAATCTGATGCTTTCCGTGTGGTCCCATTTAAATTTCATCAAAATCGGACGAGCCCTTTTTGAGTTACAAGTCAAAAACTGAAAAATGCGTGCTGATACTACACGATATTATAGTAGCGGGTGAAGACATCGGTGAACATACCTACACCACAATGACAATTGATCCCATGAGTAACAAAGGTCACTAAAAAAAGTGAAAAAAAATTACCAAAAAATGGAACCGACTTCAACACTCAAAAGTATGAAATAACTTGTCGAAGTCGGTGCCATGAGCACAATATTTTGAAATCAGTTACTTTTGAACTATCATGGTACCGACTTCAACAAGTTGTTGTGTAAAATTTAAAGTAACCTCTTTGCTGAAATCCCTTACATGTGAAAAGACTGAAGAACTCTTGAAGGTTTTAATGTAACATAATAATAATTTAGGTACGATTTTCTAAGTTCAACCACAGTTACGCTGTCCAAACTGTTTTGATGCAACATATATCTAAGCCGACACCCTCTCACACTCACACATGCACTTACACTTCACACACCAAGAGGAACTTTTACACTTAACTTTACAGTTAATATAATAGTTGTGTAATGTATTAACAGTTGTCAATAGCATAAGGCTAGATTATTTTTTTTATATATCTAGGAGGAGGGCGCTGTAAGCAGAAATACAGGCGTTTGAGCCTATTTCAGCGACAGATAACCCATAAATTTTTTGTGTAAACCTCTAGCCACATAATATAAAAATATGTATGAATGTGCACTTATCTGAATAAACTGAATTTGAATTTGTGTACAAATTATATCAAATATACATATAAATAAAATAAATGTTTGCATGTGTGTGACATTTTTTTTAAACCACTCGACAGTGCCATACAACAGTACGTAAGTACAGATATTAGTGACTAGCTGCGCCCTGCGGTTGTACCCGCGTGGTGATGAAAAATCGTGATGTTGGTTACGACGAAAATTAGCATATGTGTTAATCCAGGGTGTAAGCTAACTCCATACCAAATTTCATCGAAATCGGTGTAGCCGTTTGAGCGTGAAGAGGTAACAAGCATACACACATACACACACACAAACTTTTGCATTTATAATATTAGTAGGATTTCCTGTCGCATTTTTATTGTTTGATTGACATTTTGGTGAACTTGTAACCTAATTACTAATTAAAATTTCAATCTCAACACAATAGCTGCGAAAGATTACATACAATATGTCTTTTATTTAAACCAGCGCATAATACCTAATCAAAGATATGCGATAAAGCAAGATTTACAATGAGACCTGCATAACATTGAAATGGCCAATTCGAGTGCTTGCTTGACACAGGTTACCGAAATTAAATTATCTAAATACAAAAAGGTATTAAACACAATGTCAACAACTTATAGAATTTGTTTGGTGATGGTAGTCCATATAGTTCAGTCAAATAAAGTTTTCATCAAAATTTCGGAACTTAAGCTACATTTTTGATAAAATATAGTTTTTTTTCTATTTTTTTATTTCAAAATATTACACTCCACAGACTCCAGGGTCCGTGCCATTTTTTAACATATAACTTAATTGATAGATTAATAATTTTATATACCTTTTACGTACAGTGAGGAACACAATTTATTAACAATATAAACTAAGCTAGAATAATAGAATTAAACTTAAACAAAATTAATTTTAAACAAAAGTAGGTGTTATTTAAGTTTGATTTGCGTATGCATGCAGAGCAGACCGGTGTCCGCAAACAGCACCCGTTCACGAGTTGACACGCGCACGCGCGCCAGACTAATAAAATTTAGTTTGAACGATACAAAAATAATGTGTAAAGATTTCTGGGGCCGCATAAATCTTTAAACATTATTTTTGACTAATCTCTACTATAACTATATACTATAACTAATCTCATCTATACATATATAAATGAAACCCGTTTTCCGTTGTCACGACATAACATGAAAACGGCTTGACCGATTTAGATAAAATTTGGTATAAAGATACATGGGACTTTGGAGAAGGACATAGGCTACTTTTTGTCCTGGAAGAAGTATGGTTCCCGTGGGATAACTGAGTCAGCGGGAAAAACGTAGTGCACGCGGGTGAAACCGCGGGGCGCAGCTAGTTCAATATATATTACATAAAAAAAAGTTACTAAAAATTGGAACAGACTACTCTCAAAAGTATGTGTATTAAAATCTATATATGCGTGGCCGATGTACCTATTGTAGCCTTATCTTACTTATATCTTTCCACTGCATAAAGAGTTATTTATAAGTAGGTTCTAATTTAAGACAGTATAATAAATTCAGAACAATAAAAGCAATTGTAACAAGCATTGGAATAATTATTCATTAAGGTAGGTCACGAATTAAGTCGAAGGTCCTTAAGTTCAATTGTTTTGTCTTATCCAATTGGGCCAGAACAGCGGTGACTTTAGATAACAGTAACCGGTGACCGCCAGGATTCGTTCAGCTAAACTTTAAGAGATGGCGCAAAATCAGAAACGTGTACAGATAAATATAAATCGTAATTATCAGTACTATTAATAGTTTTTTTAACCACATAATTGTAACATATGTAGTTAAAAAACAACCGGTTGCACTCCGGGAGTGCTGGCAAAAGTGAAAACTTGAACATGATTGATGATGATGGTGAAAAGTAGCCTACTTATGCGTTATTCCGGGACCTGAAGTATCTATACCTAATTTCATCTAAATCCGTTCAACCGTTCTGGCGTGAATGAGCAATACAAGCATCCATCCATGCATCCATCCAAACTTTCAGATTTAAGTGTATAATTAGTGGGATACATAGAATTAACATCTAATGAAATCTTTCTTGTTTATAAATATCGATGTTCTGATAACCGAACTCAATAATACATTTAACAAAACGACATTATGAAATAAAACTACCAACAAACTAAAATGTTTCTTATTCGCAACATATTTAAGTTTAAATTTCAACGGCGGTCCTGACGATCTGACGATCTTACGATATGATGCAAGTTTAACATTTTTTCCCATACAAAAGTGCACAATGCCGCTTAAGAAGTTTTCTCATCAAAAATTGTCTGCCCGATAAAGGTCGAAATTAAAATACATCAGTTATACACTAGAAAATAAAACAAAAAGGCACAGATCATATACCCAGGTTTCAGAGTCATTGCAGAAAGTCAATAACAGGTTTTCAATAATGGAGGATAATTTGCTACATTATGTAGCAAATTATGCGTTGCTTTGTTACTTAACGCTGTTCTTGTGGCGGGAAATGTTGGTGGAGATCTCAATTTTGTGATACTTTCCTAAATTTGTATTGTGTAATGAATAATTATAGTAGATTATTAACCTGGCTCCAAAGCAGAATGTTTTTGATGACACAAAACTTAAAAATTGACGACGTGGGAAGCCAAAAAATAAACAAATAAAACAACACAGAAGTTGAAGCAAAGCCTGTACAGTGTTTATACTCAAGAATTACGGATAGTGTAAACGCTAGAGCAAGGGAATTCAAAATTTTAATCGTACCTTAATTAAGGAGTAGCTTAGGGTGCACTACTTTGCCTTGAAAGTCAGGTAGGATTCGGTGTCCCATTATTTAATTTTACTCGCTTGCACAATAAATGAATTATTGTGTTATTGTTTAGGTATGAATTAAAAATGCTTTTTTTGTACTTAGCCCAATTTCCCAACAAAATCATGAAATGTGTCGAGGGATTTCCAAAACGGAGTGAAGAAAATGAAGTGATTTATTTAATTTTAACTTTTAAATTAAATAAATCACTTCAGTTTCTTCGTTATTATTAAGTTAGTTTGTGGCACCGAAATTTCTTAAAAATACACAAATAACATAAAAAAATTTAGGTTTATGGCAAAATAGTAACTGTAACATAAAAGATCCTGTAACAACAGTACAGATTTGCGAAATCGATTTTTGAATGACGTCATTTCGTGGCAGTGCGATAGTTACTTTGCCAGGAACTTGAAATGCGTTTATATTTTTTTGTGGAACACGGGATATTATTATCTATGATTATGATGTTTTAGCCACCCTATTAATGTTAAAACTTCAAACGATATGATATATAAATATTAGACATCATTTCATAATGTCACAAGCTAAGTCAACACGAAAGCCAATATTCCAGCATTGCAAACAATCAAAAAGCAAACAGTAGCCGTCTACATCGAGCACAATCTACTTTCGTTGATCTCATTTGTCTGGCCTCCTTGCATTAATCGCTTTTAGGCGTATGGAACCCAATACTCTGTGGTTGACCCAATGAGATGGGTGCTTGATTGAAGGATTGAGTGGTATGGGTGTGAAAGTGTTCTGGAATGCTTAAGAATGATACACGATATTATAGCGGGAGATTGAGATGTGAAATTAATATTTTTAAATATTTATATATATATATATTTTTTTTTAATTTAATATATTTTTTTAATATTTAATACTAATAATTAAGTATTTATAATTAATATTTATTTTATAAAAGTAGTGCTTCTATGGGTGAAGAATGATGGATTTTGAGCATGTGTGAAGGAACTAAATATGATCAAAATAGTTATAGAATAGAAATGGAAAATAATGTCCTCCGGAATGTCCAAGCATAGCAATAAAGCTTTATTATACTTAGATACATATAAATATCCCGTATTCACCACCTGCGTTACCATAATTATCTCCTTCTGTTTCTCTCTCGCTGAACCATTTCTCGTTAAAATTTTAAACAAGGAACATTTAGAATGCTTGAATTTACAAAATCCAGTTTTATCTTGTCTACATTCAAATTAGAGTTTAGAAGTTTGTAAATTTAGTTATGAGCTGAAAAATTAGCCAGCCATATATATGCTTATGTAAACAAGATATATTTTCCCATAATTATACTGAGTTGAGAGAGAAAAGGGTAGGAAGGTTTCAGCTGCATTTAAAGCTTATGCTTCTTCTTCTCAGCAATTAGTCAGCCACTGCTGGATATATGTCTCCCCATATAGGGGGTATTTGCCAATACTCGCCACGTTTGGCAGGCGGGTTGGCGACCGCAGTATCTTTTCTAATCCTCAGAAGACGCTGCTGCCCACCTTCTAGTATGTGATCCCTTAGCCGACTCTTCCGGCACCCGCGGGCACAGATGGTGGAGTACTATTCTAGACCGGTACCACCACGGTACAAGCTCATGCTTACTTATACTGATCTCAGAGGGTTTTTCTTCAATCCGCCCTTATCCCGCATCTAAATGGCCCGCAGAAATTCAATTCCACTTGTATGATAAACAGTACGAGAGTTTTGTAAAACTATCTTCCAAAGTGGCTATTTCTTTTTACGCGCATCGCAAAAGTGGGCCCTAATACCCTAGAACTAACTAAAATTCTTCAAAATTAAATAGCTCGTATTCTATTTACCGTGTATGTGCCGTGGTGGTACCGGCCTAGAATAGTACTCCCCCATCTCTTCCCGCGGGTGCCGTAAGAGTCGGCTAAGGGATAACGTACCAGGAGGTGGGCAGCAGCGCCTTCTGAGGATCGGAAATCATACTGCGCTCGCCAACCCGCCTGCCAAGCGTGGCGAGTATTGGCAAATCCCCCCTATATGGGGGAGGCATACGTCCAACAGTGGACGCACATAGCTGAGAAAAAAAAAAAAAAAAAAAAAAAAAAAAAAAAAAAAAAAAAATTCTATTTACACTAAACTTCAAATTCGCTTAACTGCATATGACGCTATCTTTAGTATTTATCATCACTGTCATCATCTCAGCCATAGGAGGTCCATTGCAACTGAACATAACCTCCCCCATCCTTAATTATACTTCGTGCTTCGTCCTCGAGATTAGTAACCTGAAATATAATATCTTTATAAATTGTAGTAACGCCTACGTGACACCACTCTTTGCACTAAGTTGAGAGTTTTTTTTTTTTTTTTTTTTTTGGTTTTGGAGGGTACTTTCTACTCCTTGCTCTTTCCCGGCGCTCATAGCGTCATTCGCTTTTTAGTGCTCCACCACTCAACACTATATTTTAAACTCAGTGCCGGTTTGATTTTTTCGAAGTGTTAACCGCCCCTAGTTAAAAATTACGACAAGGAAACGCGAAATAGAATATGACATCGCGAAAAAAATAAATAAATAATAATAATAATAATTCAAGGAACTGGAACAGAAGCTAACAAGTGATGATTATCAAAAACTCGTATCATCGAGTATTCGTCGTCTTCCCATCGCAAGAAGCATCTCCTTCTTCACCAATCTCGCCAGGTAATTAGCATTTTAAGACTCAAGTAATCAGTATTCGTATAATGTTCCTAGTACCTACCTACTTTGTCTACATAAACCCGGTTTGCGTGTAATTCTATGGGAATTATATTTTACTGGATAGTACGTAGACGCTATTAATGTGACTCGAGCTGTACTTGGGACTGTCTCACCACATGCCATATAATCATAGTTCATAGTTATTTATTGGATAAAATTTGTTTACATGTCAAAATTATATAAATGTAGACTATAAGTAAAAGCTTAAATTACAACTAACAGTAAAAAAGTATTTTTATCGAAATACATAAATATCTAAAGACGATTATAATTATTAATATATAATATAATATATTATACATTGGAACATATCAATGAGTCCTAAATTGGAATGGATTTTATCGTACCGGATAGTACGAAGATGCTATTAATGTGACTCGAGCTGTACTTGGGACTGCCTCACCACATACCATATAATCAGTTTGCGTGTACTCCTGTGGGATACATCTTACTGATTCACTCGGTACATAAACTAGTTGGTTTGCGTGTAATTCTGGGAGAATTTAATCGTACCGGATAGTACGTAGATGCTATTAATGTGACTCGAGCTGTACTTGGGACTGTCTCACCACATGCCATATAATCAGTTTGCGTGTACTCCTGTGGGATACATCTTACTGATTCACTCGGTACATAAACTAGTTGGTTTGCGTGTAATTCTGTGGGAATTTTATCGTACCGGATTGTACGTAGATGCTATTAATGTGACTCGAGCTGTACTTGGGACTGTCTCACCACATGCCATATAATCAGTTTGCGTGTAGTCCTGTGGGATACATCTTACTGATTCACTCGGTACATAAACTACTTGGTTTGCGCGTAATTCTGTGGGAATGTTGCCTTACCTAATAATATCTTTCGCATTTTATGATGACTATCGGAGGATAACAGTACATGAACCGAACTGTATGCGTAATTTATCAATTTACGCTGTCGAACTTCACATCTACCCTCGAGCTAGTATATCACTAACAAATTTCGACGCCATACAGGCAGAAATAATCTAAGTGCGCCTACCGAGGAGGAAGCGCCTAGCGGGGATGATTTGGAATTTATGATGTACGTCTTAGACGAAGGCCATTACTACATCAGCGGCTGCCTCAGCAGCGGTATGAGCTGGGAACCCACAAATGTGAGTTCACCATTTGAACGTCGTGGGTATGAGTCCGCGACCGCCACAGCGGTCGACGTCTGCGCCCAGTGCCGGGGTCGCACCCGCTACCGGGAAAATCGTTCAAAAAACTCCAGCGGCGGTGCCGCTAATCAGTAGAACCCAAGCTGGCGAATATTTAAACTAGAAGAACGAGGCCTGGGCGTGCAGGACGCCCGTGCCGGGACCACCCGCGCGCCCGCGGCGCTGCAGAGCCGCGAGCCTGCGCCTCCAGCGCGGTGCGCCGCGAACTACTCGCGGTGCTCGTCTTCTCCGGCAAAACCGACTGGCCGCCAGTAGACACGGTAATGTACGCATAACAATTGTCTGTCTCCCTTTCGTTAACAATGGTCCCTGATATGAAGAATCACTGATTCTACACTGCATTGAAGGTTATAAAATACAATTTACAAACACATTACATTATAATATACCTAATAATAAATCCGAAACGGAGCAATATGATTCCCTCCACTTCATGCAAGTTTTTAGACCTCACAAGGGTCACCCGTTCTATTATAATAGGTTTGCCAAATGAAAAACGAATTCATGTAGAAAAGAAATAACAAGAATAGAATGGTTTTCTAAAAAGACTAGCTCCAAAGTCAGGAAACTCGCACAGTTGATACGATTACTCATCATCTGCATGTCCGGCTGTCAAATACGGCAGGTTGTATTACTTCTACTTTAAATGGTGGCTCCGCGCCATTATATCTTTTTTACCATTTTCTAAAAAGACAATTTTTAGTCTTTTCAGCTTATTTTATTGAAAGCTTAATTAATATAATAATAATAAAAATAAAAAGACCACATACGAGAACAGTTCATAAAGATTGGTTCTGATTGAACAGGGTTTGAGTTCATTTGTTAATTTATTAGCTAGGAAATACTTTAGATTACCTACCATAATTTTCCTTTGTCAAGGATTCTCGCCGTAACAACGGATGCGCTTGACCTGAGTCATTACCTACATCTAAAGAAGGGAAGTTGAGGGGCGAAAATGTGATTGGTAATATATTTTTTCAGCCCCTAGGTCATCTCTAAAGTACATGCATTACATATTTGTAATATTTTGAATCAACACGTGCCAGTGTTTGTCCCGCCCTCTCGTTCTGTAGACTGCGAGCTTCTGTGGTGTCATCGGCAACTGTTAGGCCGTAATTACTTTTGGCCATAGGATTCGAGACAATAACTACTCCTTTGAAATACTTTCTGACGCCTCAACGACAGGGGGCGGCTGCGTGTGGCGGTCAAACCGCTAGCGGCTCCTGGTGGGAACGAAAGCGCAAACTTCACATTAATCAACTTAAAGTATTAGTAGTTTATTTCTCAATCACATTTTTTACAAAACAGCCAACCTGTGAAATGTTACTTCGCGACGACGATGCTACTGCCATTTCATATTCCTATAAACCGAATGGCCAGCATTCAATTCTCTCGCCTAACGCGCATCGCTAACATTTGGCCATAGTGCGAATCAAAAAGAGTATTTGTATTAGCATCTTGTTATCATCGAAAGAAAACATCGTAGCGGATGCGGAATCTAGAAAATCCCACCCCGATTAAGAATGTGAACAAAGTAGTTCAGCATTTAAGACTATAGTCAGTAGATTCGGACCTCCCACGGTTAATTTATTTGCGCGTATAGTATTATAAAAATGCAATAAAATAATGTCAAAATAGTAAACAATACATCATGATTCAGAGATCCAGAAGCATTTGAAATAAATGCATTCACGATCCTTCGATCAGATAGTTATTATTTGTACGCGTTCCCCCTGCGCCATACTGCTTAAAATCTGATCAACAACTATATATATATATATATATATATATATCTCCAATAAAGCAACAGGTATCATTATTGTTCAATTGTGGCCTCACAAGCTTGGTACCCGATTATTTATTTATTAATCTTCAATATATAAGCAATTATATTTTCATTTCAACTGCTGGAACATCTAGGCCAATCTGACCCTAGTTACAGGGATATTGTCCGGGGCGCGCTGCTCCGACGGGCGGCGCCAGAATCTTCGGATATTAGGCTAGCTCTGTTGTCAGCGAAATCATTTAGGCAGTACAGGCCTTAAATTAGAAAATGACACACCTATTGCAAAGATAATAACATACAAATTTACGTAACCTCTAGTAAATGAGTTATTGATTTCCTAACGAAAATGTATAACGGTGGTTGTCAATATGGCTTTTTTAACAGTTATAGGGCTGCGCTATCTTAGGACAGTATATGTCAGATAATCATAGAATCCAAAGGTTCTTTAAAAGCCTCATCCGACTAATACCTCCTACACCCGAATGTGATATGACATGGAATCCTGGAAAAGTATTAGACTGCCTAGTGGAACCCAAACAAATGTACTTACCTTTTTAGGACTCGTGTAAAATATATGTGTATATATATATATTGCTAACCTAATTATTCTTATCACAATAAATAGAGTTCAGACTCTATGCAATAAAAATCTACAATATTAACATTTTAACTAAAATTATGAATAAAATTGAAATTTCATCGAAACATTTAACATCTACTATAAATCCCGTTTTTTTAAAGAAAAACCACAAGCGTCATGCTTAGGCACTAATCTTGTACATAGATAGAACAACACCTTTATGGAAAAGTATCGAATTGTTTGTTAGTTTTATTAAGGCTTATTGTAATAGCTTATATAGTGAGTGACTACCCATACGATAAGCCGCTGGATCAGGTATCAGGTCTTAGGTATTCTACCTAAAGGTATACAACATTCTCTGCGACGCGCGGCTACGTCTCGAGCTCACGCACCGACGGTCAACAGCAACCAGCAGTGCAAGTACAGAACTCGTTTCGCTAAATTTGACGATCGTCAAATTCGTCATATTTTTACGAATTGTACGAGTACAGAACTTAAATCGCAATCGGTTGTCGATCACATCTGGATGACATGATGACGTGTCACCTGGACCTCTTCACGTCTCTTTCGATAGTGATATACAAGAGCTATTCCTTTAGAAATTCGGTATACAATCTTAAAACAATTCCGAAAGTCTTAACCGGTTAATTGCGTACCGTAAACGGTGCCTTTTATCATCAGCGACTGCTGGCTCTCAGTTTGTCTTCCAGGAATAACATGACTAATACCCATTATTTATATCAAGTAGTTTGTTGCTTAAATTTATCGACATTGTTTTTGAAGTAGGGATATCGCAGATCCCAAACACAGCCGGCCGGAGCCCTAGCTCCAGAACGTTTTCCCAGTTTCTTAATAGAACTATTCTCAGCTTTGTCGAAGCAGAGTTAGCAAAAGCGATTATCAATCCAGATTGAATAGAATAATTGTCTATTAGGAAATTATTTAAGTCTATAACAATATCACTATGAAATTTAAATGTAACAAATTGTATACACATCAATTGTGATTTATAAATTTGTAAGTCGGAAAACAAAACTTGTGTTTTTTCACATGTTTTGTTACATAACAGGCAGCGTTAACGATTTCCTAAACACGCTATCTCTCAAAGTCTACAATGTATAAAGATATTCTATTTCAGGTTACTAATCTCGAGGACGAAGCACGAAGTATAATTAGTGATTAAACGAACTTACCTGTAAGTGAAGTTCTATCATAATTATACGAGTGCTTCGTCCGAAGAGATTAGTACCTAACACCCGCCCGCCCTATGTAACTATCCATCCCTAAAATGGTTTAGGAAATTATTAACACTGTACCTAATAACATAGTGCAGACTCTAAATTAATGACGCTATGAGCGCCGGGAAAGAGCAAGGAGTAGAAAGTACCCTCCAAAACCAAAAAAAAAAAAAAAAAAAAAAACTCTCAACTTAGTGCAAAGAGTGGTGTCACGTAGGCGTTACTACAATGTATAAAGATATTATATTTCAGGTTACTAATCTCTTCGGACGAAGCACTCGTATAATTATGATAGAACTTCACTTACAGGTAAGTTCGTTTAATCACTAATAATAGACAAGTTTTATTCAATTGCGGGTAGTTTTCGCTATTTTTTTACTATTTATTTTTACTTACCAATTTAGTAGGTACTGGTGTCGATAAAGCAATATCCTGGCACTTGAAACGTACGAAACAAATGACTGTTGTCGCTACAATACAAAGGAATTCAAAACTACTATGAACTGGTAGCTAAATTGAGAACAAGTAGGTATAAACGAACCAGAAATGGACAAGTACAAGTTCCAGTCCGCCCACCCAAGCTTTGTATAAGGATTCCTGATACTCGAATAATCACGTTACACTTGATTTAAAGAATTGTTAAGGCGCAAACATACTGCGCGATTCGATTTGACGCGACGAGGGTTGGGCCATGGGGCCATCCGCCTAAAAATATTGCTTTGACTGTTGCTATAGTTTTCTACTTTGTTTCCGGCTTTTCGAACCTAAGAAAGCTACAACAATTAATTAACTGTTAATAAATCAATTATATAATTTATTTATTAATAATGATTTAATTGGTGATGCAGCGTTCTGAGGTTCTTAAAGACGAAAACTATAGCAATTATCAAAGCAATATTTTTAGGCGGATGATCCTCTGGTCTTATTTTTTAAATGTGTACGATTATGTATTGTTTCAGACCCGCCCTTATCTATCTTCAGAAGCAAGTGAAGCAAGCTATAGTGGAATGCGGCCCGCATCTTGCGTCTTGAGATCCTAATCTGGTCGTCTGTCCACCACCACTGTCTTCAACCTTATTCCGGCATCATGGCTGTACCACCGCACTAGTCGGCACCGTTTGAAAGCTCATCCACATATTATTGAGTCATGGGAGTCACATACTGTACGATTTCATAGATCGTTTCTGCACACCTGCACAATGTGGAACGAGCTTTATTCTTATTCGAGTTGGGGGTGCTGAGACTCCTGCACTGACGTCATTGCTATCCTATTGCTGGGGTAGTGTTAGTCGGCCCCAAACAAGTGGCGATTTATTTTTTAAGCTACCCGCAAATTTAATAAAAACATCTATTTTTAGGGTTCCGCACCTTAAATAGAACATTTATAGGATCACTTTGTTGTCCGTACGCCCGTCTGTATGTCAATAAATTTTATCTCAGGGAACGCGTGGAGGTATCGAGTCGAAATTAAAACGAATACGCAGACGCGGTATTAAAAAAAATCTTTAAAAAAAAATACACATAATAACTTAACTCATCCAGGGCTGTATGCGCTTCCAATCAGTCCTTGTGGAATTCAATGTGGGAGGTATATGTCCAGTTGTGGACGTGTCCTATGGCTGAGATGATGATGATGATGAAACTCCTCGTTTTTTCTAAGTAGGTTAATACGCTTGACAAGCCATCCATTAAGCACCATCACCGATAACAATCTCGTCACCTTTCTCACAGTAATATATGGACAGCTACTATCTGCACTTCGATCACAAGGTCGCCATCATCACGCGTTGTCATTTGAGAGACCAGTTGGTCGAGCCACTGGTTTGCAGCACGACTGGTCAGATTGGATAGAACAATAGAACTTTCTCAAGATGCTTGACAACACTTGATACGATCTGTCCGTAATGATGGGATTTAGTTTCATCATAACAGTTTTGACCTATTTTTTTAAACCAACTTGACGTATTATTTCAATATTTTTTTAAAACTTATGTAGATGCCAATGACATTATAGAGGCTTGCGGGTGTTTACAGGCACAAGGGGCGGGGCAAATCCTGATGCGTGTCGATTTGAAATATTTCAAATATGTACTTTACAGATGACTTCCTAGCTCATAAAATATATTTTCTTTGTGTAATTGTTTAGTTTTTGTTTGATAGAGTATACTTCCGTGGTGGTGCTATTTAAATTTCATCAAAATCGGACAAGCGGTTTTTGAGTTACACTCCAATAACTGAAAAGTGCTACGCATACCTCGACGACATCATCATCATCATCGTAGTTGCGGTTGAAGACATCGGAGAACATACACAATGACAATTGATCCCGTGAGTAGCAAAGATCACTGAGAAGGGTGAAAAAAAAAAGAAGTTTACCAAAAAAATGGAACCGACTTCAACACTCAAAAGCGTGAAATAACTTGTCGAAGTCGGTACCATGAGCACAATATTGTGATGATAGTTACTTTTGTGAACTATAATTATTGATTATTTTATTAACCATTAATTTATGTAATTTTTGTTTTATAACTTTTAATTTCTTTTCTTCTGGTGTAAGACACAGTTTTCAGGCAGCTGTCTTGAAAAGTCAGTAGCTTTAATGTTTACCCTAATTCTACCTTCGACCATATCGTCATTGGGCACCAAGTGAGATAGTGACCAAATGCTAGATTTGTAAATTATGATACACCTCAAAACATAATAGAAAACACTCTAGAAATCACGTGTAATTTGCTGAAGTAAACTTTCATGTTATGTACATTGTTATAGTTATAATCAGGGCGGCATACTCGCAATGGCGACACAGCCTTATTATGATCTCAGCGGGAGGAGCGTCGGCTGTCAAACTGACGGACACTGGTTCGATCCCCAACAACTTGAGCTTCCGGTGAAGATAACACGGTTATCAAATCGCCCGCATGGTAGTAGGGTACTTTCGTGTACCAGCCTGGCTAGCTACCACCCTCAAGTTTGAAAAACTGTCACCAAACACATAGTGTGTTCAGGCAGCAGTCCTTGAGAGCCAGTGGGTATTCTAGGTCTAGCGTGATAACGTATTCGACCGCAGCGTCACATACCATCAAGTGAGATAGCGGTCAAACGTTAGATCTATATACAGTATAAAAAATTAAAAAAGGCCTTATGTTATGAATTTTAAAAAAACCCTTTTGCTTGAGTCATCAATCATAAAGTAGGATTTCGGGACCTCAGCCTACTCGCCCTCTGGGAAACGAGCATGACGTAATGCATGTATATAATATACTATATATATATATATACGCACATACACACATATATACTATACAATGTATATATAATATATAATGTATATTTATACATACGTACGTATGGGACAAACAAAATCAAAGATGATGTATAAAATCTTGACCCCATAATTCACCAGTAACCGACTACTACATAAAGCGTGAACTTCAGACAATTAATGACATCATTACGATGATTTGATATAATAACTTCCTCGTGTAACTCTTCTCAAATTAGTCATGCGTTTAATTTTTTGGCGCGTCAGGTTATGGTGTCTAACCTTCACGGTTCATTTTATGTTACACACGAGAACTTCGAACTTCGAAATGATTACACGGTAATTTATTATTATAATTAAATCTGTGCTATTATAATGTTAATGCGCAGGTAACATTTGTTGAACTAACAATCTTATGACAGTTTTCGAGGGAAAACTTTATCTAAGTGTATCGAATATTACGCGTATGAATCGGCAAATCATTATTGTTTCTTGCAAATTATTGTATTTGGGAAATTTATTTAAAAATGAAAGGGACTAGCATGATTGTTTCATACGAGAAGTACCTGGACGGACGAAAGTTACTTTATTATTATTTTTATTTATTATTACCAACTAAGAACACCGATTTCCTAAAACCAATTACTTACATGTTTATAAATGAACAAATTTAGCATAATATAACTTTCAGCTAAATCGTTAGAGCCGTTTTAGAGATAGCGTATGTAATAAAAAGAAAAATTCTCGAAAATAGTACAAATAACATAGAAGAAAAATGAAATATGCAAGCGATAAATAGTGAATCTTATTCATAAGAGAATTTATTCGTACCTATAGCAATAAAGGAATATCATAGTGAAATTATTATTTTTATTTTGTAATCCAAATAGTATTATAATTTTAATGAAGCAGTCCAAATTATCTTCCTCTTTCTATTAGCTTGCGTTATTTTTGTCTATCGCAACTCAGTTTTAACTACAGAAATGTAATATATACTACACTTTAATATTAAGTACTAATTCATATCTTACATTTTTTATGTACATAATTATTTCCCTCCCATTATTCAGCAGTATCTAAATATGGCAAGCAAAAGGTTTATAGATTTTCTATTTTTGAAATTGTATGTCCTAACATCTGCATGAAGTTTTTTGGAAAATAGTTTTTAATATCTAGATTCAACGTTAAAATAATATGCTGCAAACGCCACTCGTTTCTATGTTACCGTCACATAATTAAATTCACAAATTTATTCTCTTTGTCACCCTCTACGACACCCATCTAAAACAACTGGAATACGCCTATCGCGACACCGTTTTAATTTCTCTGCTACCCCAAAAATTCAATATATTGGGCACTAATGTGATTCACTGAATTAATTGAACAAAGTGGATGGCTATAGCTATTCGTTATACAATTAATTTAGCGGTTTAGTTACGCAATCAGCTTCTACTATTTTTCTCAAGCTTTTAACTATTGAAAGTGGCAATAAAATAATAAAATGTAAAAAACATTCTATACACGAAAACCTGCATTGTATCCGCCTCAAAAGTTTTTACGGGCCATTGTATAATTTCTTACGTTGAAATTTGTATACCATTGTAATTTTACGACCGCTAATTGATCAAGTCCCGACTTTTTGCAATCAATCGGTAAGTAACCGTCTCGGCGCATCATTTTTTTCTATTTATTATTATAATAATAACTCACGATTTTATAATAGGAAATATTATATAAATAATATGAATTATTTAAATAAAAAAACCTTTTTTGTTCATATTTACGGTAGTGAATCAGTGTTTTGTTTTTGTCGAAATGCGTGAGGGTTTTTTAATTAATTACACCAATCTATAAGTATTCACTACCGCCTTGGCTCTTCAATAATGTATGTAGTAATTGGATGACGATCATGATCAATGATCAAGTTAACTTCCATAACTCGCTGGCGTGTCGACAGTCATTCAGAAATTAGTTTTTCAAAAACTACAAACATTTATGCGATGAGTGTAGATGTTTGTCCCGGGTCTTGGATGTTTGTTTGCTGTGATTGTGTGTGTCCATGCCTCCCGTGACACAACAGCAGAATCATCACAGAATCCAGAAGAATCCTAGTGCGGGAGTATGAGTGTGATAATATATTTTTAAAAAAGTCCTTTGTCCCGGATTCGCTACGCACTATTGCGTGTGACGTCATAAATATTTTAGCAATAGTCAAAATTCGTCGTATTAGGGTTAAGGTCGAACCAAAATAAACCCGAAAAAAATAACCAAAACAGCAACAAAGGCCCCACTGCGTTACCAAGGTTATGTCATTCTAAAGAAATCCGAAGTTAATCTTTTAACGCATTAGTGTTAAATAAATAGATGATGAGGTAAATCGGTTCCCTTTCGACCTTCGCCTTTGTATAAGCCTAATAGTCTTCTCGTGAACTCACATAATAAATAGCATTATCTTTTGAGTTTTTAAGGTTCCGTAATATTGTGGCGGGAAATTAAGACAGGAAGATTTACGTTTTATAATATTTTCCACAATGAGAGTCGATTTCAGTGTAAATGATGGTTGATGATTCTTTTTTGTTTGATTATATTATTTATACTTCCGTGGTGGTCCCATTTAAATTTCTCAATTGCCTGAACAATATGTGTTTGGCGAAAGTTTCATACTTGATGGTGGTAGCTAGCCAGACAGGTACTCTCTAAGTTACATCTGCTGTTTGAATAAATAAATAAGGAACCGGCCTGAAGTTGTGCCTGGTGTCATGCCATAAAAAAGTACCCTATTACCATGCTGGGCATTTGGTAATGGAGTTACCTTCACACGTTAATACAGCGGAAAATCTGGCCACTTTTTTAGGTTTTTGAAGGTTGCTCTTTTAATAATTAATTTATGAAAAAAGGAAAACATAGGGACATGCCGATAGAGGCCTTACATCTTTTTGAACAAAAAATATTGCTCTACTAGTATTATCCAGGGAGGAAACAGAGGGCTACGTTTGTTTGGAAAAATGGCCGTATTGTTTTGTTTGTAAACTACATTCCTTAACACTTTCTACAAACTATCTTCTAACAAAAGCCGTTTCCAGTAAATGACAAATTGCTTTGAGTAAACTTGAGTTTGTTGACATTTCCCTAAAGATTTTTATTGGAGGTCGTAAAATGATTTAATAAGGAGAAATCTAGCTTAATGTCATAGTAATCACGCCATGTTTAAACAACACTATAGTTCATCTGAACACAGAATAATTAAAACCTTGTAAGTTGTTTGGTTGTATAATGTAACATATTCAATGGTTTTAAATTATAAATTCAGTCAACAAGACATTAAGGTGGGATATTTTTAATAAGATATGCAATAATAATTATTTATATTATTGATAGAAAATATATACGTAGTGGTTACATATTTGAACTTTTTGGGGTCGAAACATTGGGCCCGTGGGGGCCGTTTGATTGATCCTTATTGAACTCTAAATCTAGACTCTTTCTAACTCCTCAAAATTGCAATAAACAATTGAAATTAGAATTTAATCATTTTCTCACAATGAATGTTCTCTACTTCATTCAATAACAACTTTAACTCTCTGAAAATTAAGTAGACTTTGCTTTATCTTGAGGCAGTTGATATTTTGTATTATTTACGGGTCTCGCGTGATACGAATTCGTAATATTAGTGTTGCCACCCATGTCATATTATAACGAAGTTTATTAGTTCGTAGTTTCATTTGTTACTGAACCATTAGTTTGAACTATATGGCTGCGTTTTGGAAATGGCTTTTATGAGTTTGGTAACATAGAAATTTGTGTACAAAGTGTTTCACTAAGAAATTGTTATCTGTGACATTTCTGGTTAACCGAATATAAATACTATTTAAAAATACGGTTTTTTAGAAACTTACAAAAAGTAACTTTATAGATCTGTTGATTGTGCAGACGAAATCTAAGGAAACTGTTTTCAGAAATAAAATAATTTAACAATGATCAGGTAGAAGATTCAAAAGGCGTTTATTTCAGACAAATATAATCAGTTCTCTTAAATTTGTTAAGTAATACACAGAGAAAAAATTGGTTGTCTGTAAAGTCGGTTTACGGACGATAGATTTACGTGATAACGTCATAATCATTTATGACTTTGACAGTGACTTCGACTTCGACTTCGTCTTCGACTTCGACTTCGACTTCGACTTCGACTTCGACTTCGACTTCGACTTCGACTTCGACTTCGACTTCGACTTCGACTTCGACTTCGACTTCGACATCGACTTCGACTTCGACTTCGACTTCGACTTCGACTTCGACTTCGACTTCGACTTCGACTTCGACTTCGACTTCGACTTCGACTTCGACTTCGACTTCGACTTCGACTTCGACTTCGACTTCGACTTCGACTTCGACTTCGACTTCGACTTCGACTTCGACTTCGACTTTGACTTCGACTTCGACTTTGACTTTGACTTTGACTTTGACTTTGACTTTGACTTTGATTATTTTATGTAATACAAAACTCAGGTGGAACGTTACGCGGAACGTTACTATTTTTCATGAGTGTTGCTGGTATTCATCAATTTATAAAACGTTATCACGTCAAAAAAACCTAAACATAAATAAACAACTTTTGGCAACCTGTCTGATCGTAGTCTTCATATAATGTCTTACAAAAGGATAGTACAGATTGTCTACTGCAATCCCTATGATGCTATTGGCACCATTTTTGTGCACCGCATCAAGGATGTCACCTTTTCCTGCACGGGATTCTGTGTTTTCCGATAGGTACAATCCTGGATTCTTCAAGTAACGAGTGTATCCTTATAACCTTCCAGGCTTGTCTGCTACATCCAAGAGCAAGACATCACCTAACATCAGGTGATACAGTGGTCAAACGCAAGCTTAAAAAGATACACTTTGTAGTCATTACAGCTACTATATTGAAAGCCCGTTGAAACTAAGGTCTTCAGACGGAGTACTGAGCTGGTATCGATTTATCCCATTCGGTTCAAAAATAACGGAAGGTTAAGAAGCATAACAAAAAATTGGTTGTCTGTAAAGTCGGTTTACGGACGATAGATTTACGTGATAACGTCATAATCATTTATGACTTTGACTTTGACTGACTTTGACTTTGACTTTGACTTTGACTGACTTTGACTTTGACTTTGATTATTTTATGTAATACAAAACTCAGGTGGAACGTTACGCGGAACGTTACTATTTTTCATGAGTGTTGCTGGTATTCATCAATTTATAAAACGTTATCACGTCAAAAACAACAGAATTGATAACCTCCTTATTTCGGAAGACGGCTAAAACAGCTAGTAGGATGCTCTAATGTTATTGTAGTATAGTAGTGTTAATAATTTAATTGGTTTGTAAAATTAACAAGGGCATTTGCCCGAGAAAAAGAAACGTTCTTAATTTATTTATCAATACGAACTGAAGGTTTAACTAAGACACTATTATCCAATCTGTGACGCAGGTACCATTATTCAAAACTCAAACAAAATGTCGCTTTCAAACAGCTCATTAGTGTAGAAAAGAAAAACAAAAGCAAAATACGGAACAGTGTAACACTTTCACTCATTCTAAGTTCAGTTAAATGAACTATTCTTCTGTTACAACATTAAAACAAATGACATCCGTTCTTGGGTTAGTACCTACATTCTTTTACTAATCATGTGATGACAAATCTGTTTCCTATGTCTAAAGCAGATATGGTCTAAGATACGGCTTAATAAAAGGATACCCTCCTCAGTTATTTAATGATAAGAAGGTCTTATTAGATAGATAATATGGATATGGATAAAGTGCACATGGGTTGCCGATTCCAAGTTCAAGGAAGGAACAAGCCCGGGCCTGTGCAGTTAAATAACCCGATGATTATAAAGAATCTCTCTGCGTCCTTGTCTCTCGCATGGAGTAGAGCGCGCAACGCTTCTCTTCACTTCCTACTCAGCATCAATCTGAAGTTGTAAAATCTAAGCAACCATTTTAAGTAGGCAACCTAACTCTTGCTTAGGCAATAAAGTAAAAAGACTTACTACGTAAATAAATTCACATTCAAAATATAATTTATTTTACCATAAATTTCAGCTAAGCTAAAATGGTTTAAAATCTCTAAGAGTTATCGTTTATATAATAAACTACTGAGTATAACTAATAAGGGCTGAGCAGAGCCACATGCAAAGAAATTCAGGCACACGCTTTTGTTGTGAGTACTGCTCTCACATGACAAATGTGAGTTGATTTCTGCTACACAAGGTGAGCAAGATTCACATCATTCTCACTCCAAGGAAAAAAAAGGGATAAAAATAGTGACGTTAAATGAGGCCTTACCATTTGGAGTCACTTCAGCTTATTTTGTTTTAAGTCCTACATGTCTAATAATCTTAAAATAAGACCACTTCTGAGAACAGTTTATAAAGATTAATTCTGAATGAATAATCTCTAAATTATCTAATTTTTATTGACGTGATAACGTTTTATAAATTGATGAATACCAGCAACACTCATGAAAAGTAGTAACGTTCCGCGTAACGTTCCGCGTAACGTTCCACCTGAGTTTTGTATTACATAAAATAATCAAAGTCAAAGTCAAAGTCAAAGTCATAAATGATTATGACGTTATCACGTAAATCTATCGTCCGTAAACCGACTTTACAGACAACTAATTTTTTTTATTTGCTAATTTATTAGTGAAAGCATATTATGGACGACCATATTTTTCCTTTAAAAAAATCTCGCGGTAACGACACATGCGCTTCAATTGTGTCGCACACCAGAAGAAATGAAATTAAAAAATGTCAACATGTGAATAGTAATTTATTTTTTCATGTCCTGCGGGCCTTTGATGCAACACCCGAGATAATTTATGTCGTGGTTTTTCAAAGGCAAAAACACGACATAAATTATCTCGGGTGTCGCATCAAAGCCCGGCTGTCTTTAGTAGAATGTTAGGTACATTTACATTGTAATATTTTTAATCAAAACGCATCAGAATTTTCCCCGATTCTTCTCTGTCCGCGAGCCACTGGTAAATCTTTAGGGCGCCACGTTTGCCTTCTTAACCGATTTCAAAAAAAGGAGGAGGTTCTCAATTCGACTCGTATGTTTTTTTAAATCTTTATTTTTATTGTTTTTATTTGTGTTTGTTACCGCATAACTTCCGACTGGGTGAACCGATTTTGATTGTTCTTTTTTTATTTTAAAGCTGGTGCTTCCCGTACCGTCCCATTTAAATTTCATCAAAATCGGAAATCGGAATCAAAAGCATTTTTTGAGTTACAAGTCAAAAACTGAAAAATAAGTGCTATATATACGATATTATAGTAGCGGGTGAAGACATCGGTGAACATACCTACACCACAATGACAATTGATCCCATGAGTAACAAAGGTCACTAAAAAGAGTGAAAAAAAAAATTTTACCAAAAATGGAACCGACTTCAGCACTCAAAAGTATGAGATAACTTGTCGAAGTCTGTACCATGAGCACAATATTTTGATATCAGTTACTTTTGAACTATCATGGTACCGGCTTCAACAAGTTATTTCATACTTTTGAGTGTCGAAGTCGGTTCCATATTTGGTAAAAAATTTTTTAATTTCGAATTCCGAATACAATCTTTACTTGGTCTTGTGTAGACAACAAAAACACAATTTGTTTACAGAATACAAAAGTCGGGAGTATCTTCCATAGAATACAAGATAGAGTAGTATTTTTTGTTAGTAGATTATCTTTGCAAGATTTATTATTGGTACTAAAGGTCAGGACGTATATGGCTTTTCAGGTCCCATTGTGGTAAAATATTGCCATTCGATATTGTTATCTAGATCTAGAGCATTAAGTGAGCTTTTGTCGTAGCAGGATAGCGTAAGCGGATTTCTCGGGATTAAACCACAATATTGTAGTACTTAAACTGTTGTTTTATCAAAATAACTAAAACTGTGTATCAACATTGACTTGGGCATATATATATATATATATATATATATATATATATATATATATCATCAAATTAAGACTTATCATCAATTTAAGACTCAATCACAACTCATCAATGGACCGATTTGATATATATATATATATATATATATATGAAATGTTTAAGAGCCCTATCTATTAGGACTCTTTCAAGAAACGACAAAAATCAAATCGGTCCATTGATGAGTCGTGATTGAGTCTTAAATTGATGAAACATAAAATACAACATTCTCCTTTCTTGGAAGTCGGTTGAAAATTTCGATCTCGACGGGATTTTCCCACCGCCGTTTTTGGAGATAAGCCTGGCAAGTATACAGACAGAAAAAATACTTAATTTTGTGTTCCAACTTGTTTCATCACACAAACTTTGCACCGGCCGGGAATCGAACCCGGGACCAACGGATGAGCAGGCAGGATCGTTACATACTTAGCCATGGAACTATACGCGTAGGTATTTTAAAAAAGCTTTAAACATATTTCACGGATATAACGGTGAAAGACGAATAATAATAACAGAATGATAATAGCTTACATTTATTGAAATGAAATGAAATTTATTTAGACCAAGGCGTACATGGATCTTAATACTAATAATAAAGTATCATAACTTAACTTAGCTTTAAAAATATTATGTATATTTATAAATATATTTCATTAATGACGGTTGTATTGATTTTGAATTAAGTACGTAATTAAACAAAGACTTTTCAGCAACCATATTTTTTCATACGAAACAAGCAAGCATTTGACCCCTACCTTACCTGATATTAAGTGATGATGCGGTCTACGTTGGATTGATGATTCGCTCTTGGGCAGACTGTCTCGTATAAATATTATTATTGAAACTATTGTGCCACAACCTAAATCTCAATTGATAACATCTAAAATCACTTTATCATTAAGTAGAGGCCAAATGAGATCATTCACTGTAACATTCATCATTGTATGTTTCGATACATCAATCAATTTGTCCATCTGTCTGGTTGTACGTAGCCTTGGTAATGGGGTTCACGCCTACGCGTTCTTTTTTGTCTAATTAATTTTAATTTGTTATTGATTGAAACTGATTACTGTAACTTCGAAACTAGGACAAATTGAAAGAATATTTGTTGTATTAATTCATTGTGTTCAAGTAAACTAAAAAATGGGAAAGTAAGATAAAGTCTTCTACGGTTAGGATAAAGTCCAAATTAGTGTGACACTCATCAATAACCACACTAAAATTATATCTTTTTATTAAAATTGCGGATCAGATGTATTCCTAATCGAAGATTATTAAAGACTCGCTGCGTTCCGCGGTTTTATCCGCGTGATGATGATGATAAAAAGTAACCAAAAGAATCATCCAAATCGGTTCACCCAGTCGAAAGTTCTGATGTAACAAACTTAAAAGAAAACATTCGTACCGAATTGAGAACCTCCTCCCTTTTTAATGTCAGTTAAAAAATGGGGTTATTCTAACAGATGCAAATGGAATTTGACACTAGTAGTAGAACAATGACATGGGCGAGTCGAGCAGGCGACATCAATGTCACTTTCTACAACCTACTTCACGGTACAACGGTCACTGACGCGATGACCTTTCGGCTAAATGGTCAGGTCAGCGGATGCAGGAAGTGGGTTCGATGCTTGTGTCGCGAAATTTAGGAAATGGAGTGTGACTCTTTGTTAGAGTTAGATATTGTTTCTTTTAAATCAAAATACGAGGAAAACGAGACAATTCATTTCATAGAAAAAGTTATTGTTTAAAAAAAATAGAACATATTTATTTGCAAACCAAACAGATAATTTGTGTATAAGCGCCATTTTTTTATTCCAAATCTTAAACAGAGAAAACTGTCAATTAATGCTTATTTTTAAATTATTGCAAAAAAAATTTCTCATTATAAAAAAAAACAGAGAAGAAAACGCAACAGTTTCGTACAAGAGAGACATTTATTTACAATGAATAACAATTGAAATATCTTATACCTAAGTATACATATGTAGGTATATTGTTAGGATACAAAAAGCAATGGTTTTGTAGTAGGTATTGCCTAAAATTTTTGGTGACCATGTTTTGTCTAACGATTGAGACCTGTATAATAGTGGACTATGATGCCTCATAGTGCCTCTTATCGACTTCAATTGCCTCATGACCAAGGCGCCTGAGTGTGATGTGTTTGCCGATGAATTGAAAAGTATCCTGACAGAGTGCTTGGAATACTGTGAGATGAAGATACGCACGATGAATGAAGAAGTAGATTTTTGATTTTTACCTTTTAGTTTTTACAAATATAATTTATTATATAAGCGCATTGACATTATTGTATAATTTTATCAATTAATTTATTTGACATTTTGTTATAAAATTTAACTTACACAGCTATTGTAATTGGTTTTTTGTAAATCGTTTTAGTTGTTATAATAATAAATAAAATAGTGGGTTGGCACCCAGGGGTTTCATGACCCCCATGACCCCCGTCTGGATCCGTCCTTGGTCAAGGAGCATCAGGAAATCTTTCAGCGTACCGCTACACAAAATCAGCAGTAAAGGTGTCTTATTTTTATTTTATTTATATTTAACACAGATTAGATAACTGTCTAAATTGGGACCACTGCCAGACGACTTTCTATTACCCACACTAGGTTATAGGTACACAGTTTTACCTCTTGTGTTCAATATAGAGTAAGCACGTATTGATTACGTGTTTTATAGCCTAACTAGTGTATTATATAATCTGGTTTAGTGCACGTACAACTGACATACGTCTTCTAAAGATTAGACAAAGTGGTATAATTGAGCCGTTTGATAGAAATACACATAACTATTAGACTGGCCAGTTGGCGCAGTTGGTAGCACTCTGCCTTCTGAGCCGGTGGTCCCGGGTTCGATTCCCGGACAGGTTAAACATTTGTGTGTATGAACATGTCTGTTTGACCTGTGTCTGGGTGTGAATATGTATATAAGTATATATCAGTCATCAGGTTACCATAGTACAGGCTCTGCCTAGTTTGGGACCTGAAGATCTTGTGTGAATGTTGTCCCATATTATTATATATTATTTGTCATACATTTTTAAGATGCAGAGTAATTTGCAATTAAATAATAATTTGTAAAGTAATTTGCGGACCCATTGGCCCCCGAACTAAAAATATTATGCTGTTAAATTTGAATACATTTGGGCCCATGGGGACCGGGAGCCCATCAAATTTCCCAAAACTAAACAACGCTCGATGCGACATGGTGACAAAAATGCCGAATTCTTATTGCCGCGAGACGTTCTACTAGGTCTAGCTTGGTTCCTTCGATCACTTCGTCACTGACACATAAGCAAAAACAGCGATTCGTTCCCAGTGTTGGGACACGTGCCTACTTTCTAGGGAAATATATAATTCCTAGTAGCGCCCCGAGGTTACACTCGCGTGGGTAATGGTTTTCTCGCTACCTTAATTATCCCAGGGGAATTATATTTTTTCCGGGATAAAAGTACCTATAATCTATTCTATGGGTCTAACCTATCGCCATACGAAATGGCATCGAAATCGGCACAGCCGTTTGTGCGTAAGGGAGTAACAGTGGTTTTTAAATTATTAGCTTATCCCACGGGATTAGCAATTATTTTTGGGATGAAAAGTAGCCTATGTGTCAATCTAAGCTAAGGTATAAAATATCTACACACCAAATTTCATCGAAATCGGTCCAGCCGTTTGAGCGAAGCCTTTATAATATTAGTGTGATGTGATGAGTTCGAATCACGTAAGTCTAAAAACTATTGTTAATACCAAACTTACAAATAACAATAAACAATGATGTTTTACTAAAGATGACGTATATTCATACTGCGCGGTGCTCAGATTTTGTTTCTTTACGACATAAACATGCTTACTGCGACAGATAATACGGTACAAATAATATAGAAAAGGATAACTATATGTTTAGACTTGCGCTTGAAATCGCGTCATAATGAAAATTACTACAATTGACCTAATTTTGCCGCCTCAGTTTCCGCGCGCTTATGCGACATCTACCTCATATAAACATATAATATCATTGACAATAAAAATACAATATTGCACATCGCCGATCACATAGTTAAAGTAACAGAGCTGAATACTACTAGGAGGTAATTCAAATAAATACTGAACCGCCAGGAAGTGACGTCATTCTATAGGAAAGGGATCATTATCCCGTCTTTTGGAATAAACTGGGATCCATTACGGGATACTTGAAGTAAAGTATTTGTTAAATGGGAATACTTAGAGAGCAATTTATATAAAGACTTTAGTTTTCCGCCTTAAGCCGCGGAGTGGGAAGCGAAAGAGTAAATTGGTTTCTGTTAAGGAAATAGTACCGATATAAGTTAAGGTGAAGAAAAGAGCGAGTTTGGCATCTTGAACTACTATTTTTCCTTTTGTTTCTATTTTATTAAGTCCAATTATGCAATTTTACGTGTCGGTAAACGGCAGAATAGAAGAACGACAAACTAAAATATAACCATAAATTTACTCTATTATCGTGAAATAAATTTCATTTAATTGAATAATTGTACTCAATAACTGTAATATTATTCAATAATATTACTCAATAACTTAAACAATAAAAAAATCTTATTCTTCTTCTTCTTGTCCTTATCCCACAATAGGTGGGGTCGGCACAACATGTTTTCCTCTTCCATTCTCTTCTATCCTTGGTCGTATGAAAAATATGTATAATAATACAAAATATATATATCAATCATGTAAATAATATTCAATATTTTAAATAATGCTTCTCGTCCTCTTAATCACACAAACTAATATTCGCTAAAATTATTTTTATTGAATAAAGTTTTTACCAAAAAATGGAACCGACTTCAACGTGTGTTCCACTTCAAAGTGTGAAATAACTTGTCGAAGTCGGTACCATGATAGTTCACAAAAGTAACCATCATCACAATATTGTGCTCATGGTACCGACTTCGAAAAGTTATTTCACACTTTCGAGTGTTGAAGTCGGTTCCATTTTATCTTAAAACTTTTTTTTTCACCCTTTTCAGTGACTTTTGCTACTCACGGGATCAAACCTGGCTAAAACATGCCAGAAACAACAATAACCGTTCACCTTTGAGAATATCAATGTTCGAACCGTTCACCTAAAGGAGCGTGATGCCGTGGTAATGGTACGATTTCACACTAAGCTGTTTTAGCCAGGTTTTAGAACTGCTCCCTGATCGAAAATTAGTATCAAGGAGGGAGATTAGTCTGCCGACGCGGCGTAGCAGAGAAAGCAATATCCCCCTCTCTTTCTATCGAGCGGCGAATATGTATTCCTGCTGGTTCGTCCAAAAAAAAATTCTGTCGTAAATATTATTATTATTATTGGCTGTAAATTGTGTCGAATGATAACCCGATTTCGTTTTGATAACGCTTATCAAAGTGATAGCACTCGACACGTGAAAGTTATATTGGAACACTTGACCGAGATATAATGTTATACATATTAGTATCTACTTATTTACCGTCCTAAATGTTAATGTTATAACTTAAATTATAATGATAACATGCCTTTATTAAAATAAAATAATAATAACTAATTACAATAATACAGCTACTCAATCAAATCAAATCAAATCAGTTTATTCAGATAAGTGCACATTCATACATATTTTTATATTATGTGGCTAGAGGTTTACACAAAAAATGTCTGGGTTATCTGTCGCTGAAATAGGCTCAAACGCCTGTGTTTCTGCTTACAGCGCCCTCCTCCTGGATATATAAAAAAATAATCTAGCCTTATGCTATTGACAACTGTTAATACATTAAACAACTATTATAATAAGTTTAAAGTTAAGTGTAAAAGTTCCTCTCGGTGTGTGAAGTGTAAGTGCATGTGTGAGTGTGAGGGTGTCGGCTTACTACTACACTAACATAGTTATGAGCAATTCACTAGCTGTTTTTTATACTGTAAGATCTATCGTTTTGACCACTATCTCACTTGATGGTCAGTGACGATGTGGTCGAAGCTGTTTTCACATTAGACTCAATAGCTCTCAAGGACTGCTGGCTGAACACACCATGTATTTGGTGATAGTTTTTCAAATTTGAGAGTGGTAGCTAGCCAGTCGGGTACTCGAAAGTACCCTACTACCGTACGTGGTCTGTAACTGTAGGGGTCACGAGCTCAAAGTTCCACAAAGAGCTACTCAAATTCAGAGGAATTTTGGTGATTCAGTAAAATAAACTGGAATAGTTCTTTATTTTATATTTATTTATACTTTTGCACATCATTTGTACCCGTACTAATGTTTAGTACTTTTTTTTACCAGTAATTCACCATTAGGTGAAAGTAGTGGTGCAGCAGAAAAAAATAAAATTAAACAGCGAAATGTTTCGTTTTGATTGAAGAGGTATAAAAAAAAATATTGGTTGTCTGTAAAGTCGGTTTACGGACGATAGATTTACGTGATAACGTCATAATCATTTATGACTTTGACTTTGACTGACTTTGACTTTGACTGACTTTGACTTTGACTTTGATTATTTTATGTAATACAAAACTCAGGTGGAACGTTACGCGGAACGTTACTATTTTTCATGAGTGTTACTGGTATTCATCAATTTATAAAACGTTATCACGTCAAAAATAAATTTTAGACATTGGCATCGTACATTTTGGATAAAATTTCAGACCAGACCACTTACGTATACCCCCTTTTTATATCGTTATTTGACATTCAGTTTGTATATTATGATTTACTAGCTGCGCCCCGCGATTTTATCCGCGTGGTGATGTTTAATGATGATAATGATGAAAAGTAGCCTATGTGTTATTCCGGGACCTAAAGTATCTACATACCAAATTTCGTCCAAATCCATTCAGCCGTTTTGGCGTGATTGAGTAACAAACATCCATCCATGCATCTATCCAAACTTTCACATTTATAATATTAGTGGGATAGTAAGAGACCAATTTTGCATTCCATTTATATATGTCGTCACTGAACCTACGTGATAATATCTACTTAGACACGAAACCTTATTCATTTTTATAAACATATATCTAGATCAAGTAAAATATTCAACAAAAATATTAAATGCTTTTCGAAAACTAGGTATTCATGAATTCACGCGAAATGATGACCAACAAAAACGCACGTCACATTTTACTGACAATCAGTTTTGCACGTAAGTCTTGACCTAGATATCGACAGTTTGATGGAAAAACGGCATAAATGATAAATTCTGTGAAATTGGATGCGACGCAATTCCCAAATTGGATGCTATCTTCTGTGGTGTACTATCAATGTCTATTTAGCTGAGTAATATTAATATGACCTTAACCTAGTTACAAAATACACTATTTATATACAGAGAACGATGATTAAACCTTAGTTTTTTTATGCAACATTTACAACTAGTCCTAACTAGTCGCGAGTGAATAGGTACCTTCTGGGTTTGCGTGCTAAATCCTAGACAAGGTCATCACTTAACATCAGGTGAGACAGTTGTCAAACGCAAACTTATAAAAGGTAAAAAACACAGACTCGGGCAACGAGTTCCATTCCTTGGCAGTACGCATTAAGAAAGTGGAAGCAAAACGCTTCGTACGTATAGGTGGTATATCTACCATATAGCGATGGCGAATTGCCGTACGTCGAGTCGACCGATGATAGAAAGGGGATGGTGGAATCAGATTGTGTAATTCCAGTGCACATTCAGTGTTTATTTTAAGGATAGTTTTTGCTAGTCAATCCAAAAGAAGAAGTAACTGATGATAACAAATAATGACTAATCATTAAAAAGATTTGTTTGTCCGACTCACCTGACGAGTCTTGACCTTTAGTACGCGAAGACTAATAGCGTTTAAGTATTTCCGGCCGCAGTGACATTTAAAGTAATAAACTTGTAAACAGATATAAAGGTGCCACTTCAAAAACTAACATAAAATGGACAACTTTAAGCAAAACAAGCTAAAATACGAAACTGTCATGTTGGCATATGGATAAATTAATTACATGAAGGAATATTATGGAATATATATATTTATGGAATATAATATTTATAGCATATACATTTGATTTTCACTGCGCCGATGCCTTCATTGAAATAAAATACTAATAACAATACTGCAGCTACTACAAAAACATTTAAGCAATCCACGAGCAGTCAGCCTGTAGATAATTCAAATTGTCTAACCCGCTACCAGTTGGGAGCGTGCCCAGAATGCTAGCAGCATTGCCACGTATTGCAATGCTGATCCGTTGAGCCAAATATTTCCAGCATTGTCACAAATATACATAGACTTACATTTATGATAACAAACACTAAAATAAAGATTCTTGAAGATTTTTTTTTCTAATTTTGACACCTTATTATTTAATAGCGGTGCCTCGCAGGTTACCCTCGGTAAAATGGTATCGACGATATTAGTGTCTCCAGTCAATATTTCGGGAAAAAAGTAGCTTATGTGTTTATTCCATGGTATAAGTTATTTTTAATTCCAATTTTATGCAAATCCGGCCATCCTTTGTGATGTGTCATTTGCTTTGTGACTAATCTATCTCCATACCAAATTTAATTGAAATCAGTGCAGTCGTTTGATCGTGAAGGAGTAACAGAAGCTATTAAATCATTTACATATACCACGGAAACAGCAATTATTTTCGAGAGGAAAAGTAGTCTATATATGTGTGTATAATCTAGGGTCTAAACTATCTCCATACTAAACTTCATTGAAATCGGTGCAGCCGTTTGAGAAGTAGCACACACCCGCTCTTCACGCTCAAACGGCTACACCGATTTCAATGAAATTTGGTATGAAGATAGTTTAAACCCTGGATTAAAACATAGGCTACTTTTGTACCGGAAAAAGTATAGTTCCCGTGGGATAATTGAGGGAAATCCGTAATCCATGCGGGTGAAACCGCAGGGCGCTACTAGTGTAATGTAAATTCCCTTCATAAATATTACAGAACCCATGTGGCTAATTGTTGTCTCTAAAATGGGAATACATCGAATACTAGGCTTGAAACGACGCATCAACAATTCATTTTACAACTTCTATTATCTTTTACTGCTAATCAATCCTACTAATATTATAAATTTATGCGAAAGTTTGTGTGTATGTGTGTATGTTTCTTACGTCTTCACGCTTGAAACTCGCCTACACCGCTCGCCTACACCGATTTCGATGAAATTTGGTATAGAGATAGTTTAACCTCTGGATTAACACATACGCTACTTCAATCCCGGAAAAAGTATAGTTTCCGTGGTACAGTTGAGGTAGCGGGAAAACCGTAATCCACGCGGGTGAAACCGCAGGGCGCTACTAGTATAGATACAAATATGTGGCAGTTTTTCACTGACACAAAAACAACTATTCACAAAAGCAACTGTCGTCTTATCTCACCACTTTCGCTTTCCTAAATACCCACAATATTTGAAATTATCAGTGAAAGCAGTACAATCATTAGAGCCAGCACACATAATGCGCCTCAATAGTCGACGGCGCGATACAGTGAAAGTTATTTGTTTAACGATTTGAAGGTAGATAGAAGAATATCTTGTATTTAATTTTTTTTATTATTTTTAGCGTTGACCACTTGACTGTTTTGACGGTCAAGGTTCTGTTCAGAGGCGCGATCGCCATAGACTTAGAATATCGCGTACGTTAGTTGCGTCTTCCTATCTCGCTTACTCTGTTCGATGACAAACTGTAACATTTTTAACCGACTTCAACAAAAGGAGAAGGTTCTCAATTTGTAAAATAACTGGTCGAAGTTGGTACGATGAGCACAATATTTTGATATCAGTTACTTCAACAAGTTACTTCACACTTTTGAGTGTTGAAGTCAGTTTCATTTTTTGGTAAAAACTTTTTTTACCGGTAGACTTTCTCCCCCGCACTAGGATACACTGACTCGCGGGAGGTACGGACCACAGATCACATAACTTGTTTCATATATGTACCAGGGTGCCAATTCTCTTATTTATTAAGACAAGCGATACATAAACGATGCAAAAGTTATTCAAATGTAATAATAAATGAACTGGGTATTCTTCTAAAATCTATTCTAAATACCAATTGCATCTCGATTGCATTATAGACAATTGAATTGCGGTAGAAATTAGATCTGTGTAGCCATTACAATTATACTCCAAGTAGAATAGCAAGGGGCTCATCCACCTAAAATGATTGGACTATTGCTATAGTTTTCGACTTTCTTTCCGTCTTTTCGATCCTAAAAAAGCTAGAACAGTTATTAATTATTAAATATGAACCACTGAAGAAGTCGACCGCAGTGATCGACGAAACGTCTGGAACACAAGTTTCACTTAGACCACGGCTAAACAGCCCGGAAGCAATACATACAAAAATATTAAATAAATAATTATTAATTAATTTATTTATAATTAATTAATTGTTGAAGCTTTCTTAGGTTCGAAAAGACGGAAACAAAGTCGAAAACTATAGCAATGGTCAAAGCAATAATTTTAGGCGGATGAGCCTCAGGTTTCAGTCGGATACATACAACCAAGGGGAAATAAAAACTTGAGAGGTGGAAATATCTGGCTTGCTTTCTATAAGAGAGAGAGAGAGAGAGAGAGACAGAGAAACATGCGCACGCCGCACAGCTTACAATAGCTTACTATAGCAAAAAGTGTCGTGACAACTTTTCGTAAGAATTTTTTCCGTCTAGCCCCCTTTCACAAGGCGCGATAAGGAACTTCGTTCCAAAAATTTTTGAACATAGAGTATTTTTATACATTGTGTTTTAGGTTAACACAATGTATATACCTATGTACAAAAATGGATTGCATTGAATTCAAGTCAAAATAACTAAGACGGATGACACCACTACCAGGCGCATATTTAGTTAGTTTTATAAATAAACTAGTTACATGATTATGACGTCACACACATATTAATAGCGACACTTCTCATTCATTACCAACCATCACGAAGTTACCGAAGTACATCCGCATTTAAAGATAATCTTCCACGCAATGGATGCGTTAATTTTCAGTGACTAATATTTTTCAATCACGATTTACATAGAATTTTGAGGTCAAGATTAGCAACGTCGAGATTTCCTATATTCTGTACTTGCGTCATTTGAGCTGAGATTTCGTTATTATGGGTGGAAGGTAGAAATCTAAAGAGCTATTAGTCCAATTAACCTTTAAAGCTTGACCAGGGGATAAATAAACAATTACCTTTTTTTCAATTTCATGAATAGTTCATGAAGGTTAACACTGATTGAACGAAATCAAGGGCTAGGATCGTAGCAGGTACAAGTCCATGATCTTTGGTGCGTTCAGGAGCTTCGTCCGCTTAGTATTGTTCGACCAATATTTCATCGATGTCACCCGAACGGCTATTACATGCATGTCACAGAAGAAGAAGAAGAAGTCACTTACATTGTTAGTGGATCACGTGATAGTTACTACTGCATATGTCACTTTTGATAGCCTACCAAGATTTGATCTATGCATGAGGTTGAAAGATTATGGTCTCCACGAGCATAATTTGTTTTGACAGGGTGACGTGAACGGTGATGATCAAATGTTTGGGGAGCAAATAATGCTCTAACTTTTTTTTTTTTTTGTTTTTTTTTATTCACACAAGGTTTTCAGGTCCCAAACTAGGCAGAGCCGGTACTATGGTAACCTGATGACTGATATATACTTATATACATATAAGTATAGTATATTGTAGCTGGATGCGGGCCGCTTCCAACCGATCCTTGTGGAAATCAATGGGGGAGGCCTTTGTCCAGCAGTGGACGTCCTATGGCTGAGATGATGATAGTATATAGTAATTGAGTTCGTGAACGCCGCATATCCGCTGTCAGAACAAGATATGGCTTGGCCGATGCCGCTCTCTAACGCAGCCCTGCTTACCCCCCGGGAGACAGGCGTATAAATGAATCCTTAACGTTTACAGTAGACTCGTTGAATGAATGCGCCGCGGACGCAATAACATGCATGACGCTCTCAATCCACTACAGTATATGAAATCAGCACTAACAACGGTACACTTAACAATTAAAAGAAACGCTCGGAAGTGAGACGAAACAAATCGGCCAAGGCTTACGTGTTCACATATCAATGAGTAGCGTGAACCCCGTGGCTTTACCCGTCACAATGTCCACAGCCATTCATTACAATTATCAGCAGTTCTCTGGTAACACGTAGACTTCAGAGATTCAAATACCGGCGTAAAGTTGATTTCCTATACAATATATTAAGGAGAGTATCCACAGGAGTTACAAAATTGAATTTCAACATTCATCGACAAACGTACGGAAATGCGACATCGCTTTATGGAAGATACACTACTAGACAAAGGGTTTTGTTATCACTTTTTAGGGTTCCGTACCTAAAGGGTAAAACGGGACCCAATTACTAAAACTCCGCTGTCCATCTGCCTGTCCTTCTGTTGCCAGGCTGTATCTCTTGAACATTGATAGACAGTTGAAATTTTCACAGATGATGAATTTATTTTGCCTCTATAACTATAAATACTGAAAACGTGATTTTTTGCTCGTCTTTGCACGAATTTGATAAGGTATGTAATAATAATTAATTTGTCCATTTATTACGTAAGGTGTTTAGTGGGGGGGATCAACGCATTTGGGCGTTTTTTTATGTGTACTGTGAAGTAAAGAACTTCGTAGACCCAGTCTGTGCTTCCTGTTGTGTTTATTGAAATGACAACAAATTATTCCAGTTTTGTTAGCTTATTATGTTTTGCATTACGATCGATTAATAAAAGAAATATGTAAGTTGTTGTCTAAAAAATGTTCTAACATAATACAAATAATTCTCTAAAGGTGTTAAGTTTTTTTCACAAATCCGATTTTCATATCCATTTTTCACGATATTATGTGACAATTTTATATTACCATAAGGGTCCCGCTTGGTTCAAATTACGAAGGGTTTATTGCATTTTTTCGAATAACGTGTCATGAATTCGGCACCTTGCAATAGTGCCTATGAAAAAAGTAAACAATGGTTTTACAACGAATCTGTTTTTTCTTCACCAGCAGAAGCGACAGATTGCATGTTTATTTTGTATCATACATAATTTACAAACAGACAGAATTGTGGACGCTTTCTATGTACAAATAATTATTCAAAGTCATTAGGTTACGTACGATACGTCAGCTTGGTTGAGCATTGTTCTCTGTAGCGGTACTACGGAGTTAAAGTGACAATGAAAACCACTCTTAACACCTATGTGTTAATTATTTAATATACAGGGAGTAAAAAACACACTTGTAAAGTGCTCATATCATCAGCAATGCCTCATTATTAATAACACACATATAAGACATCTTAATGTGATTTATTTTAGATTTACTTTAACATTTTGGAAGGAAAACATTCGGGTACCTCTATTAGTGGGTCTGGAACTCGTGACGACAGAATACCGCTTTGTCGCTTTGCCATCTAAGCTGCAGTACGAATTTGTTACCTTTCAAGACTAACGCTGGTTTGCTCACGGCATTAATCAGAGTTGAGGCCGTTTTGTACAATTTTCCTGTATTTTTGGTGTATTATTTTTGTTTTTAATTCTGGTGTTTATTTTATTAAAATTGAACGGTTTTGTAATGTCACAAATAAACATTTTCATTTCATTTCCTTGTTTTTCCTAGACAAAGCCATCACTCACATCGGGTGAGACAATTGTCAAACGCAAACTTATAATAAATAAAAAAATATAGTGATATTTAAAGCGGAAATAGTTTTCCAGATCATGACTAGTTTACCAGATAAATGATGGCATTCTGAGGTAACCGATGTATATAAAAAAAACTAAAATGATAACCTCTTTTCTGGAAGTCCTGAAATCATTTTATAATAATATATATAATATATGGGACAACATTCACACAAGGTCTTTAGATCCCAAACTAGGCAGAGCCTGTATTATGGTAACCTGATGACTGATATATATACTTATATACATATACACACCCAGACACAGGTCAAACAGACATGTTCATACGCACAAATGTTTGACCTGTCCGGGAATCGAACCCGGGACCAGCGGCTCAGAAGGCAGAGTGCTACCAACTGCGCCTACCGGCCAGTCAAATTCCAGTAAGCAGATTTAAATAATAAAACGTCCTGTATAGCCTCAATGAGTTAAGAAAATATAATTTTCCGTTAAAGACGCGCGACGTTCTGCGAAACTGGGTGGCATTGTTACATTACTGTTATATATTTTACATAACCTGAAGAAAGCCGTACTTAGAAAAGGTTGTAAAAAATCAAAGTATGAACGTCACGGTAACAAATGCAGATTCGCTTCAGCTCAGATACAGTGCAATAACTTTTGACATAATATCATGGATAAGATGTTTTATATTCGCGACTAACTGGACCGGTAACGGGTACGCTCGCATGGTCTACCTCCTAAATAAGGTGGCAGGCCTCGCATCCGAGCGACGCGACCGAGACGACGGCGACGCGTGCCCATAGCACACCCTTATGCTTAATTATGCTAAACTAGCTGTGCCCCGCGGTTGTACCGGCGTGGTGATGAAAACCGGTGATGATGAAAATATGCTTATGTATTAATCCAGGGTATAAGCTGTCTCCATACCAAATTTCATCCAAATCCATGTAGCCGTTTGAGCGTGAAGAGGTAACAAACATACACACATACATATACTTACACAGATACACACACACGCACAAACTTTCGCATGTATAATATTAGTAGGATAGGATGCATAATCAAAGATGCTCACGGAACTTTTGTTTTATTCACAATAGACCCACTAATCTAACTAAAACATAATCTCTGACTATGGACCTTTTGAACTAGCTTATAGTCGCACAACGAGCTATGGAGAGGGTTATTACTCGCAGTTTCTCTACGCGATCGAATCAGAAATAAGGAGATGTGTAGAGAAGAACGCAAGTCACCGATATAGCCCAGCGGATAAGCAAGTTGAAGTGGCAGTGGGCAGGGAACATTGCTCGAAGAACCGTTGGCCGTTGGGGTCGAAAGGTTCCCGAATGGAGTCCACGGACTGGCAAGCGCAGCATAGGACATCCACCGACAAGGTGGACATACGAACTGACTAAGATCGCAGGAAAGGGCTGCAATTGCGGCATTATAGTTTGTAATAATCCCTACACATACTTTTTATCTGGAAAATGTACGGTTATGAAAAATCCGTAGTCCACGCGGGTGTAACTGTAACCGCGGGGCACGGCTTTAACATAATAAATTACACCGCTTTGTTTTGATAAAATCAAGTCGCGCGCGTACTATAAATAAAAAATATACAAAAATTATGAAAATCTTGACCTTATTTGCAATAATCGGTAAATGCGTACAAAATTTATCAGCGGGTCAATGCCGATACTTGATTGCGACGATAAATCATAATTTTCTGCTTTCCATTTTAAATATTTATTTGATAAGCGTATAATCATTCGTGACCAGCTAATAGATACCTACATACGAACCCACTTTCGTAATTATCATCATCTGTATTTTTACCCGACTGCGAAAGAAGGAGGGTTATGTTTTTTTAAATTCTAAATACACTAGTATGTTAATTTGTTTAATGCAAGGTATAACTTCTTCAAAGACAATGCTTTTAACGCATTTTTTAACTAAAAGATAATGTTCTGCAACTGGTTGTAACTGGATTGATTTGCCTATGAATAAATGGATAGATAGGATAAATAGATAGAGATAGGAAACACAATTACGTACTTATCAACGTTTTTAGACATTCAATACCTATATTATTTTTATTTCTCCTCAATTTTTTAAAATTGTATTATATAAAGAAGATTAGATTATATAAGTAACTGGAGAATAGTTTTATATGTGTAAACTGTATTAGCTTGTTCGTACTACAGTAATATTTTGCTATAGATTTATTCATTAAGCTGTTTGTTTTCCATTGAATAAATAAATTATTAAAAATGATGATTCCGTTGAAAAAAGAGCTTGCTTAAGCGTAGGTAATATTATTGCTACCTCTACCTCTCTACAGTTGAAATAGTTTTCATCCAGAAAATATCTTTACCAGCCAAAATACCAACTCTTGAGTTTTGATATGTAAATGCAAGGACTAGAACAAAAAAGACAACAAATGTCATTTGAGCTTCAAAAGTGCTGTTAATAATAATAAATAAACATCTTTATTCACAAAATGTATACACTACAACAAAACACACAAGGCAAAGCTAGTATAGATTTCTAAAATTTTATTATAGTAACTCAAGTATTGTAAAAATGTTTTAGGTTATAACATTTTATATTGATTTATTTATTATGGTGCCATAGCGATAGGGGAGTTAGAGCATCTTCATTTTTTATATATTACTTTTTTTTTAACTGGTTTGAAAACTTTCGTGAGCTATACTTTTTTTATCTGGTATGAAAACTTTCGTGAGCTATACCTTTTTTATCTGGTATGAAAACTTTCGTGAGCTATACCTTTTTTAACTGGTATGAAAACTTTCGTGAGCTATACCTTTTTTATCTGGTATGAAAACTTTCGTGAGCTATACCTTTTTTATCTGCTATGAAAACTTTCGTGAGCTATACCTTTTTAGGTTCCTAACACCTAAACCAGACAAGCATGAGTCAAACTCGTACACGGCGGATGCCGTAGTATCGAACAAGACACTTTTAAGATCGAGCAAAAAATACTTTGATAGAAATGGGATTAGATTAGAGAGATAATTGGATTCATTTTTTTTATTTTTTATTTTATTTTTTGTTATGTGGCGTAGCAATATACACTCAGTAAAATTTTGAGCTGTCTATCTATCGCGGTGTAGTAACTACAGCCTTCAGATATTTTTTTTCAACTTTATTAATCTGCGTTTGACCGCTGTCTCATCTCACCTCTCTCATCACATGCACACAGACGGCGGAATTAGGGTTCCGTGGTTATCTTATCGATACGGAACGCTAAAAATCCTAGACACCGTATCGGAATATTCCAGATTACTGTTATCAATTTCACCGGTATTGAAGTAATCTGTTATTATCGACTCTGATATGAGTGTAATTTATAATGTGTTACGTTCCGATTTAAATACAATACGAGCAGCATTCTGTTGCTTACAACAATATATAGTAATTCATATAATATTGATCACTAACCGCGTCGCGCAGTTTCCTCGCGTGGAATACGGTTTTATTTTTACTTCAATTACTTTTGAAGTGTTTAGTTGAGAAGCGATAATGGGACATCGGCTGATGAACACTGGTTCGATCCCTACCAAGCAACGGCTTGAACTTCCGGTGAAGGTACCGTAATCAAACTCCCGGCGTGGTGGAAGGGTATTTCCGAGTACCTGCCTGGCTAGCTACAGCACGCAAGTTTACGAAGTACATAGGGTGTTCAGGCTGTCGCCGTCCTTGAGTAAAAGTGAGATAGTGGTCAAACGTTACATCTATTAGATAATTAGGTATCAAAAACGAGTTGCACTCCGGGAGTGCCGGCAGAAGTAAAACTTGCATTTATGTGGTATAATTTATTGCGCTATCGTACACATACATGACAATAGGTATATAAGTTTGTTAATTGTATGAACCTACACATTAAACACTATTGTGAGGGCGCTAAGGCATACAATAGAATGAAGTCAAAATCAACATGTTAAACGGGCGAGCGAGGTGAGCGCGGTCTGCTTTAAAAAGGTCGTATTATACCTACCAACAAACAAAAATGTTCCTTATTCGTCACTCATTTAAGTTTAAATTTGTCTACGCTCCCTCCGTCTTACGAATTCGATGACGTCACGCGCCTGACGCGAGGTGCTCTAAAGCGAGTTTAACATATTTTCCTCATAAAAATGTACAACGCCACTAAAGAAGTTTTCACTTCAAAAAATCTCATATGGAATGGCATAAAATGTAGGGCACATTAAAGAATATGACCTAAGTTCATTTTATGCAGATAAAGACTATTCTATCGATAAGTTAAAAGCTCACAATAATAGTCGCCACAATTAACAATCATATTATACTGCTGATCATTCTCGCAGTCCGTTCGGCTTCGTAGAATTTAGATCCCTATAGCATTCCTATGAAATCATTTATTCGTGGAAACTGAGATCAGAGAGTAGTAGTAATATCTACTATTTTCTCAGAACTTACAAAATGTTATCAGCATTACTGAATATATAGTACATTGCTATACAAGAGGCTAAAATCACCATTATTTTATAATTATATTATATAACTAGCAGTCCTCTCCGGCTTCGCATGGATAAAAAAATTGAAAATTAAAGATTATAAGTACCCTAATTTTATGAAAATATAATATAGCCTACGTTACTCAGGGTGAATGTAGCTTTCCAATGGTGACAGAATTTTTAAAATCGGTCCAGTACTTTTCGAGCCAATTCGTTACAAACATACTTACATACAAATCTTTCCTCTTTATAATATTAGTAAAGATAATAATAGGTGATTATATTGACTTGTTCTCTGATCGTGTAACGTTGGCTATCTACCCAACACTACACGTTTCTGCCAAAGAGAACGCCGTTTTTAGTTCCATTTTCAAAAACGCATGCACGGAAAAATTAGGTTGGCTATGGTGATCCAAGATGGCGGAGTATCAAACCTAATACTTACCGACTTTTTTGTTTTTTTTCGATGGTAATAAACTAAAAAATTACAAAATTTCTAGAGCTTAATAGGTTATTTTAGCCCCGTTCTGGCACACGTAAAATTAATTTGGTAATCAATCAAGTTAATTATTAACGAGTGGAGTTATCAAGTAGACAAGACAATAGAGAGAAAGTGGTTAGCCGGTTAGTCATCGGAATCACACCCACGCGTGAACTGTTTATAAGCTCACAGATGTTATGGGTTAGATTCTTTACATATATACCTAATTTAAATATTATCTTTATTTAGCATAAGTATTCATAATAATTTACCGTTGTTTTCAACATTTCAAGGCAAAAGGCCCAGAGGCCGAAGCCCGAAACGGTGGTGCGACCAGGTAACTCAGTAGCTTATGCCGGTCAACGTAGCTCCAGATGCATCTGAACTTCAAAAAAAGTGGAGAGGCAGTTAAGAGAATTCGTAGGAGTCAGGATCCTCTATAATGAGGGAACGACTGAGGAGAAGAATGCCTTCCTGAGCCTTTCCAAAACGCTTAAAAAACTAACTAACTTGTCAAACTAACCACTGGTTGTGCAATTGTCGCTTACTGTATCTAGTCCAGTTTTTAGTTACTTACTCTCAGAGCTTAGTACCCTATTTTAAAAAAAATATCATTGCCAATTTATTGATATTTTTATTACTGGTCAACAGGCTACGCTTCCAAAAAAATTTTTTTTCTGGAAATAAAATAAAACACTTCGTATAATTTTGATCATTATCATCCTAGTATTTGAAACTTCAGAAACAAAAGTAAATAAACCATACTTACATAAGATTTAAATGAGAAGCATTTATATCAAATATTGTTCAAAATAACTTCTATCGTGACATTTATGTCGAATACAGAGTATCAGCTCTATTTTAGAACTCAACAGACCTTATAAAGCATTTGACAGTTAGTTACCAGTTGTCAAGTCAGAGGTCACCTGCATATTCTATTATCGTGAAGTCGCTAAACTGGTTGAGGCCAGTAACAGATATTACGCGTACAATCTTGACACCAAGCAGAATTCGTGCTTTTATGAGTTGAAACATAAGAGAGAGAGAGAGAGAGAGAGAGAGAGAATAAGAGAAACTTTATTGGCCTTATAACAATGGTCGTTACACTGGGCAAGTCAAAATTACAATAATAAACTTATAATACATAAATAAGAACGTAAGGATTAATAATAAAATAAAATAAAAAACATATTATACAATTCTACGAGATGAATGAATATTCTTTGAGACGCATTTCAGCAAATTCGTTTAATGAATATGATGGGTAGTTTTCAAAAAATATTTTTAGTTTTCTTTTAAAGTCCTTAATTAATTTAACTATTTATTTATTAATTAAATATTAATTAATTACCAATTACCAAATTAAATAATTGTTTAATTTGGCTACAGTCACCGTGGACAGTCACCAGATACAGTGGTGCTGTGGTGGTACCGGCCTAGAATAGTACTCCCCCATCTCTTCCCGCGGGTGCCGTAAGAGTCGGCTAAGGGATCCACGTAAGGCTAACGTACCAGAAGGTGGGCAGCAGCGCCTTCTGAGGATTGTAAATCATACTGCGCTCGCCAACCCGCATGCCCAGCGTGGCGAGTATTGGCAAATCCCACCTATATGGGGGAGGCATAATATGTCCAGCAGTGGACGCACATGGCTGAGAGAAGAAGAAGACAGTCAATGGTAGCTTGTTAAATAATAATATTTTATTGCAGATTCCTTGTTTTTGATCCATGGGTCGGTAATGTGATCCCACTGGTTCTGGTCAACGTTTCTTATCCATAACATATTTGGCAGCTAGTTGAATAGGATGGCATATGGATAATCTGAATTCTATGCTGTACATACTTCTGATGACAACTTTTACTCAAAAGAAACAGTCTATTATTTAAAACAATAATTTACCAAAAAAATGTAACCGGCTTAAACATTCAAAAGTGTGAAACAACTTATTGAAATCGGTACCATGATAGTTCAAAAGTAACTATTATCAAAATATTGTGCGTATGAAGTATTTAGGTACTTTAAATTTGGATTTTTGTCTGAACTTGAAGTGACTGCCACGTGGATAGATTCGACGGCAGCAGCTAGTAAAGTAAATACAGTTTTTTTTTACTTACTAATGTATTTAACCAAGACACGAACTCACATAGCACCTGTATCAAACTCGTCCAAGATTGAAATTAAAATTGAGAGGTGTTGTGATAAAAACGAGTGGTTGTGATGCAATGCACTTCACCCGAGCACTGAACACCGTACTTTGAGTTGCGAAAGTAGATCAACACTCCTCAATACCGATTAACGACGGTTTTGTATGCTATATTTGATTTAAAGTGATATTTTTCTACTACCAAAGCCGTAATATCTATCGCCTAAGTCTTCTATCGCAGTTTAATTAGTGGGTTACTTGAAATCTGTACTAGTATCTAGGTGATGGTCTGTGCTATCATAGCGCCTGTTTACTGTGATTTTTAAGGTCTTAAAAGGAACCCTTATAGTAATAATAATATTAATATGGGACAACATTCACACAAGGTCTTCAGGTCCCAAGCTAGGCAGAGCCTGTACTATGGTAACCTGATGACTGATATATACGTATATATATATACTTATATACATATACACACCCAGACACAGGTCAGACATGTTCATACACACAAATGTTTGACCTGTCCGGGAAACGAACCCGGGACCAGCGGCTCAGAAGGCAGAGTGCTACCAACTGCGCCAACCGCCCAGTCAAATCGATCAATATAGGATCACTTTACTGTCCGTCCGCCCGTTTGTCTGTCTGTCAAGGCCCTTTATCTCGGAAACGCAAGGAGGTATCGTGTTGAAATTAAAACGATATACCTACTCAGGTCTACACTCTCTTGAAGCTGTGCAAAAAATCAAACTTCTAAGTTAAAAAAATACGCAAAAAACGTATATTTCGAACTCTCAAGAGAATGAAAAAAGGAGGATGGCAGAACCAGCCTCGCTCCCGAAAAACGAAATGACAACCCGTTCATGTATTCTTTATATATGAAAATTTAGATTATATTTTTGTGGATTCCGTGAATAATTTGCATTATTTATAAAGTTGGGAATCAGAAGTACTTTTATTTTATTTATTTGTGTGGTGTTTATAGTTTTGGAACGCACCCTATACTTTTCATTATGTTTGTTGCGTTCGAATACTTACGCTCTGAAATTAATTGTTATTGTTACTCTATAATCTGTAGTCAGCTGCTCTGTAGACCCGGACTGCGTTCATAAACACACCCATGCCTAGTTTATTCCAGAATATAATAAGTAATCTGTATCTGTAGCTAGATCCATGCAATATTGCTTTCTCTGTCTACGACGCTCTAAAACCGTTACGTTTTTTATTTTCGGTCCAAGTTATTTAAATTATCAGATTAATTAGCTTTTGTTTAAGCAATTAGCAATAAGCATTTTCTGAGTAGGGATGAAAAACATACTTATACAAGCATGAATGTGGATGGATGTAGAGGTAGAGGAAGGCCGAAGAAGGTATGGATGGCCTGTGTAAAGAACGATATGTTAATGATTTTTTTAGAATTATTAAGACAAGAGCTACACCTAGCAACTTTGCCTACGGGCTAAGGATATCCTTTTAGTACTGAGCGCCCCGTATTCTCCTTGAGAAAGACCACCGAATGTGGTCCTACATAGTCGGAACCCTCTGACTTATTACGTGAGTAACTCCCGTGTTTTATACATTACCTCTTTCTTAGCCGATGCCTATATCATTATCAAAAGACATGTGTGCCACTGCCAGACAGCTCGCTCCGGTATAGCGAATTTCATCTTATTTTTTTTTAATGTCTAAACCACCTCAGTTTTAATAACAAAATATCCTTTTAGAACTCTCAGTAAAATTTAATTTCTAAATATTTAAGCCCCTGTAGAATTCCTCTTTCTTAGCCGATGCCTATATCATTATCAAAAGACATGTGTGCCACTGCCAGACAGCCCGCTCCGGTATAGCGAATTTCATCTTATTTTTTTTTAAATGTTTTAGGTTCTCAGTTCGTAAGGTCCTGGAAGCTTTATTTTTTTATTTAACTTTGTTTTTTTGTTGTTGTTTGAATGGCTACAATACTTCCCAGGTGGCCTGAGCATCATACGATGGGAGAAATCGAGGGAACTTTTAAATTGTGTAGGTACACTTGTCAAACACAAGCTTAAATATAAATAAAAAAGAAAAAAATAATTTGAAGCGATTTGGGTAGTTTTTATGAAAATGTTCCACAGATACCTAGTTAGAGTCGGTTAGTATAGAACAGATAGATTTTATACTGCGTGATTATTATAATACAAATGATTTAACTAATATGTGAGGATAAGCCATCGCTATATGGTAGATATACCCCCTATATGTACGAAGCGTTTTGCTTCCACTTTCTTAATGCGTACTGCCAAGGAATGGAACCCGTTGCCCGAGTATGTTTTTCCCGATATGTAGTCTTCAAGTCGCGAGTGAATAGGTACCTTCTAGGTTTGCGAGCTAAATCCTAGACAACGGTATCACTTAACATCAGGTGAGACAGTTGTCAAACGCAAACTTATAATATGTAAAAAAAAACGTGATAAGGAACAAATAATAAAATGTAACATAAACCAAACTACCGATATCCGCTCATCAAGAATGTAGGGTTATTAGATTTACAGCAGTATAAAACGTGCCGTTTCCAGCTGTAACTGTAATTGTACACTATGTGCTAGGTTTCTACCGCTGTATGTGTAAAACTATAAAAATACTATATTTTACAAAACAGAGTTCACATCGACTGGGTTAAGATTTTAAGAGGTGCCGATGCTTAGACTATTTATTTATAAGTAAGTAAGTATTCTAATAAGTAAGTGCCGTGGTAGTACCGAGTTCCGTGGTGGTACCGGCCTAGAATAGTACTCCCCCATCACCTACCGCGGGTGCCATAAGAGTTGGCTAAAGGACCACGTACCAGAAGGTGGACAGCAGCGCCTTACTCGCCGTATGAAAATCATACTGCGCTCGCCAACCCGCCTGCAAAGCGTGGCGAGTATTCGCAAATGCAATTATGAGGGAAGCATATGTCCAGCAGTGGACGCCGCATGGCTAAGAGAGAGAAGTATTCTAAATGACGATGACATTGCAGAGGCTCGCGGACGCTAACAGGCAGAAAGGACAAATCCCGACACTTGTTGAAAAATAACGTCGCTCGAAAATATTGTTTTTACTAATTCATTAGCAAATATTTTGTGTAAAATTGACCTGCATGAACTGGAAGTATTCTTTTGGAAGTATTCTTATTCTCATGATTATCACACCAGTATTGTAGAGATAAAAGTGGGTTGGATCTAGAATCGTTTGGCACGAGTTTAATTTTAAATATTGTGACAAGGGAAAACGATATAAAATAAATCTAACCTAAAAATATACCAAACCATAAAAATAAAACTTTCATACATAAAAAGGTCAACTACAGCGACCCGGACAATCCATTTGAGGTTAGTAACAGTGGCGTGTTGTCAAAAACTTTTTCAAAAGACTATTATCCTACTAGTATTATAAATGCGAAAGTTTGTGTGTATATGTGTATGTTTGTTACTTCTTCACGCTCAAACGCCTATACCGATTTCGATGAAATTTGGTATCGAGATAGTTTTAACCCTGGATTAATACAAAGGCTACTTTTATACCGGAAAAAGTATAGTTCCCGTGGGATAACTGAGGTAGCGGGAAAACCGTAATCCACGCGGGAGAAACAGCCGGGCGCTACTAGTAATAAATAATAGAGAAAATTATGCCGATTTAATGTTCGAGTTTTAAAAAAGTGTGTTACATATTCAACAAAACAATAAAAGCGGATTTAAGTGTTCCAAAAAGGTATGAGGTTGTGATTTGACATAAAAAAAGGCATAACTCAAAAACTATGCATTACCTTTTCCATGCCAAACGATTCTAACATTTTACCGTAAACATTTTTGTATGTGTGTGTACTATGGAATTTAGTATGGAGATAGTTTAGTTTAGCAAATATTTAATTCAAAAAATCTCTGTTACTACTTCACGCTCAAACGGCAGTACCGATTTCAATAAAACTTGGTATGAAGATAGGTTGAATGCTGTAATAACACATAGACTAATTTTATCCCGGAAAAGTACAGTTCCCCTGAGACAATTGAGGTAGCGGGAAAACCGTACCCACGCGGGTAAAACCACGGGGCACTACTAGTTCGACATGTAAATCAATGGAGGATAGTGATAATGATAATGATACATTTTTTTATTCACAAAACTGAGTTTCACTTATTGTTATTAATAATGTTCATGACATCATATGATCTAAAGATCTTATTTAATTTAATTTAACGTAAGTTACATAAATTAAATAATCTCTTCCCGCGGGTGCCGTAAGAGTCGGCTAAGGGATCACGTACCAGAAGGTGGGCAGCAGCGCCTTCTGAGGATATGAAACCATACTGCGCTTGCCAACCCGCCTGCCAAGCGTGGCGAGTATTGGCAAATCCCCCCTACATGGGGAGGCTAATGTCCAGCAGTGGACGTCCTATGGCTGCGATGAAAAAAAAAAAAAAATACATAAAGTAAAATTAAATTACCACGTCTCGAATAATGAGCTCCCAGTACTAGTTAAAAAACTGTGTTACGGGGTACGGGGTACATGTTTATTTTTAAAAGTAATAATGGCAAACTAGCAGACGGACCGCCTATACGGTACGAAATCACCGTCGCCATTGGATAACTGGGGGCATTATGATACGTTGCCAATCCTTTTAGAGAATCTGTTAGCTCTCCTTTTGAAGAATTCCACCCCCGTACCTGTTCGGGGACACCGAGAGAGGAAGCTCGTTCCACATTTTGCAAGTGTGTGGCAAAAAGATAGGCAGAATCGCACAGTGTGTGACTCCCATGAGTCAATCAAATGTGGATCAGCTTTTAAGCGGTGTCGGCTAGTGCGGTGGTAAAAACCACATAAAATGACTATATCTATAATATAAAATAAACTAGCGGCGCCCCGCGGTTTCACCCGCGTGCACTACGTTTTTCCCGCTGACTCAGTTATCCCACGGGAACCATACTTCTTCCAGGACAAAAAGTAGTCTATGTCCTTCTCCAAAGTCCCATGTATCTTTATACTAAATTTTATCTAAATCGGTCAAGCCGTTTTCATGATAAGTCGTGACAACGGAAAACGGGTTTCATTTTTATATATATAGATATGTATACCTAAGATTACAGAACTGCGTTTGTTTCTACAGAAATCCCAAAACCTACCTATGACACAGCTTACACAAGGAAAATACTGATCGGTTAGGTTAAAATTAAGAAAGCAGGTATATAAAAATATATAGTAAGAACAGATACCTATGTAAGAATTTTTTTTGAAGGTTTTTTTTAATGAAAAAGACCACCGAATGTGGTTGAAACTATATTCGGAACCCTCTGACTTATTACGGGAGCAATTCCCGTGTTTTATACATTCATAATGTGTTTAAACCAAGTCTGTTTTATTGACGTTCAAAAGTAAGTCATTGATGTCTAAATTGAATTAATAATTTGACTTTGATAAGAAATACCTATAAAAATAATGCAAAAATGAGACGGACCTCTTGTTTTTACAACATTTTCATTAATCATTATTTGAGTTATCTACAGGCTGACAATAGCTAATAGATTGCTCAAATGTTTTTGTTGTAGTTGTAGTATTGTAATTTGTTGTTAGTATATTATTTTAGCCTTAGAACGTCCACAGCTGGACTTCTTCTACTTCTCTTCTTCACAGCAATTGGTCTCCCACTGCTGGACCTGCGGGAAGAGATGGGGGAGTACTATTCTAGGCCGGTACCACCACGGCTGGACTAAGGCCTCATTAATGCAAGGATCGATTGAAAACGACAACATCTAGCTTCTTCTTTGAATGTTTATTAGGTCCTTCCGCATCTACCGGTAGACTTCATCAGTAAAGTCCACGGTCTCTACTTGAGAAACTCTCCATCCTATCGAGAAACAGTTCGGCGTGTTATATGCCCTCACTACTTAGGTTTAAATTTGCAAATTCGTTATAATAATTCGTTCGATCTACGAATCTAATCATAGTCCTTTCTATAGCCCGTTGAGTAACTTTAAGCTTTATTTTTAATATCATACAGACCCTCAAACGAAAAATAAAAACATTTTTATAGCATAATTGAAGTTGTGACACATTTCATGTGAACTTATTAAATTAACTCACTGTTCTTTTAAATTAAGTGTAGCATTGTACGCTTAAACCTCAATGTCGGATTTGGTACTCACTGATTTTGAAAGAGAGATAAGTAAAAACTATGTTTATACTATTGTTATTTGCGTTTGTATTTTGATTAGCAAGATATGATTAAACACACCTGTCTCTGATTGAACTTAGTAACCAACTTGACACTTATATTCTATATTACATACAGGTAGGTAGGTCAGTAGTTAGATACTTTCCGTAGTCGATTCCAGGAAAAAAACCCGGCTTATAGCACTTTTCTTGATTTATCAACAATATTTTTCAAAGTGAATTGAATGTCTATTAATACTTTTAATTCTCAAATTTAAAATCTACTAATGACAATGATAACGTACCTATCAACATTAAAACTGCTTAATTATTTTAAACATGTCACTAAAATCAACAAACCAGACTTATACACTTACGCCCCAAGGCTGTCGAACAAGCGAAAATAGACAGATCAAGTTACCTCACGACCATTGCAAGTATTGCAATTATTATTCAACTCGAGTTGCATGACATTTAGAAATAACAAAAACTAGACTTACCCAATGCAAAAACGAATGTAGCCCTCGGAGGAAAAGTTCAAAAAACTCACAAAATGCACATTATCCACTAAAACACATAGAAACACTCGGTATAAAAGTCCCGTCAACTTACAACTTTCTATCAGAACTTACACGTCAAAAAACAGGTTGATATAACACATTGATTACATAGAATGTTCGTAATATAGCACAAAAAGTATTTTTTTACATTATTACCCGTAAAAAAGCACTTGTGTCTCGTTTTTTATTAACGTAAAAGTTTTTTTGACCAGAGCGGCGAGCGACGTGCGTCCCACTCGCGGGTACAAAAGCATCTGACTTGGCTGGATAATTCTGACCTTCGTAATGAAATGCGAAGGAGTGAAGTTAGTTGCCGACCGGTTGCTTTGGGCAAAAGTTGTTGTTTTTTTTTTCTTGAGTCGCGCGAGGGAGTTGTTTGTATTCTGTGCTGAATGGATCAACTTCAGTTCATTTGGTCTTGCACGAGCTTTAAGATATACGTATCTTTTGTTCGGAAAGTGCGACTTGGTGCTAATGAGGTGCGATGTCACGTTTTTATAATGAGAACTAAAAGATACTTACTCGATTTACTATTTTAATTTGGTTCACAACTTCTCTTAACATTTTAAGTGTGGTTCCACTCTAAACTTTTAAATAAATTTAACATTAAGTTAATTTAATTTTTAACTCGTTTTGGTCAGACTTTATAGATTTGACCACTATCTCACTTAATGGTCAGTGACGATGTGGTCGCAGATGTATCTCTGCTACACTTAGACACAGACTTATTACACTCTAGACCTAAAATGCTTACACGGATTGGTGCCTGAATACACTATGAGTTTGGTGACAGTTTCTCAAACTTGAGGGTGGTAGCTACCTAGGGGGGTACTCGAAAGTACCAAACAGCATATCAAGCATACAAATCAAGCAACGTAAGTCTGTCTCTCTGAATTTGCCTGCATGCATCTGTGCAGTAGCCATTTAACGGTCGCAATGGACTTGCTTTAAAAAATATATAACTGTCTCGCTTACTCGCTTACATTAGCTGCGTTTTCCTATCTCGCTTACTTTGTTGGATGACAACCAGTCATATATATTTAGGTGTCTTTTGAAAAAGTACTGCGCCACCCCGACACACCCGCACCTTCAACCCCCCCGACGACGTCGCCCTAGACATGTATTGGATGACCCGGCAGCGCTCGCACAAATATCGGGCTGAGCACCATCTGTGCTCGCCCCCCCTCCGGTGAAGCTGTAAATGCCGGTAGAAGCAAACAGCATTAGTAAAAAAAAAAAATACTGCAAATTCATTTCGCAGATTGTTTGATAATTTATCATACTCATCATTTGCTATGATCATATAATTTGAAAAAACTCTTCCTACTCGTGGTTGAGTTGCATAATGGTAAGTTACATCATCTATTACCATGTTTATTATAGTAATACAATCTTGATTGATACAGTGAGCTGTGTTTATAAACATTTCGTCGTAAGCTATGTGTAAAAGATGCGATCGCTTCTAGTTGTAAAAGATGCGATCGTCTTCTAGTTGTAACAGATGACATCGCTTCTAGTTGTTTTTAGAACCCAGTATTTCATATTTTTTAAAAATATATACCAAATAATGAAACCAACCTCAACACTCAAAACTGTGAAATAACTTGTTAAAGTCGCTACCATGATAGTTCAAAAGTAACTATGTAATATCAAAATATATCTATCTATCATATTATAATAAAAATATTGTGCGCATGAGACTGACATTGATATGTTATTTCACACTTTTGAGTGTTTAAGTTCCATTTTACGGTACATTTTTTTTTACCCTTTTTAGTAAGTAGCAGCTTACGGGATCAATTTTCATTCACCCACAATAAGGAAGTCAGCAGATAGATGTAACACTTTTCAGTTATTGGAGTGTAATTAAAAAACCGCTTGACAGATTTTAATGAAAATGGGACCACCACGGAAGTATACTTTATCAAACAAAAAAAGAATCATCAAAATCGGTTCATAAACGACGAAGTTCCGCGAACCCACATTAAAAAAAATACGGATCGAGAAACCTCTTCCTTTTTTGAAGTCGGCTAGAACCCTTATACGCCACGAGACCAATACCGTTTGCCCGCCACGTTACGGACGCCACGAGACCTATGCAATTTTTTTTATGACACAGGTGGCAAATAATCAGTCCGGGCGTTTGATGGTAAGCGATCAATTGGGGCTTAAGAAGAGCACACATTCTCCTTCCCTCCACCACCGAGGTCTGCGCTTGCGGATCGGAAGGTTCGATGAGATCTCCCGACCCTCTTAAAGATCATCCTTCTCGCAGAAGACGATGCTGGCATTTTCTTCAAGTCGTGAAGAGGTAATTAATACACATAAGATTATAAATGAAATGAAATACATTTATTTGACATCAAACAAATAATAAAAAAACACTTAAATCTACGTACATTTAGTTTTTCCTATAATTATAATACATGCCAAAAAAATATGATAATAATAAGAAATAAGGGTACAAATTTAAGGTAGGTAAGAAACTTTTAGGTATTTATTAAATGATGTCAAAAAAGTCTTGTCTCAGCATAATTCCACTCCACATCGTTAAACATGGAGCAGAGCTGGTTTCCAGACAGAACCGAAGAAATGGTGACTTCACGGGCGAATCAACGACATAATTTCACGTGTAACCTTAAAATATCATCATCATCATCATCATCATCATCTCAGCCATAGGACGTCCACTGCTGTACATAGGCCTCCCCCATTGATTTCCACAAGGACCTGTTGGAAGCGGCCCGCATCCAGCCCTTGTCTGCGATCTTAGTCAGGTCGTCTGTCCATAGTATCTTAAAATATAGTAACGGATAAAATATACACAACATACAAAATATATAATAAACAAATTTAGGTGAAATTAGTATCATCTTATAAGATAAAGTTTATAAATAATAATAATACAATATACTAAGCAATTATATGTGTGTTACACTCAGGATTAACACATAGGCTCATTTTCATCAATATAGAGCGGGTACCTACACAAACTTACGCATTTATAATTTACTAGCTGCGACCCGACCGGTCTTACCCGCGTGATGATGAAAAACGGTGACGATGGTAATGATAAAATAAGCTTTATGTGTTAATTCAGGGTATAAGCTATCTTGGATGGATATGCATGAAATTTTGGTATGGACCAAAATTTCATGCATATCCATCCAGCCGTTCTGTTGAGATTGAGTAACAAACAATCCATCCATCCAAACTTTCACTTTAAAAATATTACTAGTAGCACACCGTGGTTTCACCCGCGTGGATTACGAGAACTATAATTATATATCCCACGAGAACTATATTTTTTCCAAGATAAAAGTATCCTATGTGTTTTTTCAGGGTCCAACCTATCTCCTTACCAAATTTAATCGAAATTGGTAGAGCCGTTTGAGAGTGGAGGAGTACCAGAGGTTTTTGAACTATTGGCTTATCCCACGGGAATAGCAATTATTTTCGGGATAGAACTAGAACTATACTAGCCTATGTGTTAATCTAGGGTCCGTGACGCACCCACCGTTTGCTCTGTGTATCTGTAGACCACGCGAACGAAACAGCGAGCTGGTTAGCCAGAATAAAAACAAGATCTTGTTACCGATCAAATGGAAGCCAATAGTGGTGTGTCATGTAACAGGAGATGAGCGTCATGTTTTGGAATCTCTTACAAGAACCACCTGGCCACCACAATCACTGCCCACAATGTTCCTTTTTATGCGTTTCTTGGAACTGACCGAAGAAATGTCATTACTCGAATTCTGCGTAGACATCGATACGTGTTATTAGGCCGTACAGTGCGAATTTCTTGAATAACTGTTTTATTTTAAGGTTCCGTACTTGACCCTACCTAATGGAACCCTATTACTAAAACTCCGCTGTCCTACTATCTCTCAGAAAGTTATGACATTAATCCTATCCTACTAATATTATAAAAGATAAAGTATTGTTTTAAACTTTCATGGCTTTTCATAATATAAATAATGTTTAACACGGAATTCGCACCATGATTTTGAATTTGATTGAGTAACGAATCAGCAATGCAATTCAACGTGGCAATGCTGCTAGCATTCTCGGCACGCTGCCAGCCAGTAGCGGGTTAGAGCATTTGGGTTATGCCTATAGGCTGCCAATAGCTAGCTCAAATATTATTGTAGTAGCAGCAGTATTGTAATTAGTTATTAGTATTTTATCTTAATAAAGGATAAAACAAATGCCCATTTTCTACTTATCTAATCTTTCGATAACAAAAACTGCAGATACGTTCTTTTGTTTTTTTCCTTTTATAACTCTACTGTCCTTATCAAAACATATGGTACAGCAAAGTTTAAGCAACAGTTATAACTTCGCAATTAAAATAAGACCAGACATTGCTCCAGAATAAGATATTCGATCCTCCATAATTTAATTTATACACGCTGTCAAATAAATCTCTTTTTTAAACGACGCTCAACGCCCAGTCTGTTAGACATTCCAATTATAATCGATTATTTTAAGCCAACTCGATTCTCCGAAAAACGAGGACATGAATGTATTCGAAACAAAGAATCGAATGAAACAAGACAACGAATTGTAGTAATCTAATTCTGTTTCATTTTATTATTTGGGGGCTAATACAGTATTAATCAACACACTTACACAAATGTTTTCCACATTCAAGAAGTCCACACAGTCGAAATGCCCCGTTGAAAAATTTTTGCTAAGAAATGGAACCGACTTCAACACTCAAAAGTGTGAAATAACTTGTCGAAATCGGTATCATTATAGTGCAAAAGTAACTATTATCAAAATATTGTGCTCATTGTACCGACTTCGACCAGTTATTTCACACTTTTGAGTGTTGAAGTCGGTACCATGTTTTAGTAATTTTTTTTCCACCCTTTTTTAGTGACCTTTGTCTCACGGGATCAATTGCTATTGTGTATGTTCACCGATGTCTTCACCCGCAACTATAATATCGTCGAGGTATACGTAGCACTTTTCAGTTATAGGAGTGTAACTCAAAAATCTGATGTTGATGAAATTGAAATGGAATCACACGGAAAGCACCATTTTGAAAAAAAAAGAATAATCCAAATCGATTCACCCAGTCGAAAGTTCTGAGGTAACAAACATATAAATATATATATAAAACATACGAGTCGAATTGAGTACCTCCTCCTTTTTTGAAGTCGGTTAAAAATACCACTAGTGGTCACACATTCAAGGCACGACCGCAAAGTGCATCAGAGTACTTTGAATACGTTTTTCCACTGAAATGTTACAAATCGTACACCATACGATTTCTAAACTGCTCTTATCTCAGTTATCTACTCCTAGTATATAAAAATGTCGTGGCACGGTGTTTGTGGTCGTGCTCATCCTAAATGACTCGAACGATTTTAATGGCCAGACTGGCCGGTTGGCGCAATTGGTAGCTCTCTGCTTTCTGAGCCGCTTGTCCCGGGTTCGATTCCCGGACAGGTCAAACATTTGTGTGAGTGAACATGTCTGTTTGACCTGTGTCTGGGTGTGTATATGTTTATAAGTATATATATCAGTCATCAGGTTACCATAGTATAGGCTCTGCCTAGTTGGGACCTGAAGACCTTGTGTGAATGTTAATAAATTTAAAAAAAATGAATATTTTTATTAGATTTGGTTGCTTTGAAAATAGGTCGCGAAGTATTTTCCAATCTCCTACCCTCACTCTCCATTTTTAATTGCGTTTTAGTATTTTGTATGAACTATGAATCCATAAACTTATTTACCGCCGCTCATTGACGTGTGATCATTTCATAGAGAATTCATCTCTTTTTATAATGTATAGATCTACGTTTGACTACTATCTCACTTAATGGTGAGTGACGATGTAGTCGAAGATATTTATTTATATTTATTTTTTATCCTGGGTTCGATTCCCGGACAGGTCAAACATTTGTGTGCATGAACATGTCTGTTTGACCTGTGTCTGGGTGTGTCTAAGTATATAAGTATATATATCAGTCATCAGGTTACCATAAAAGGGTAGTCCCGTCAGGTGTGAATGTTGTCCCATATAATATTATATAATAATAATATAATAGCACAGGCTCTGCCTAGTTTGGGACCTGAAGACCTTGTGTGAATGTTAATAAATAAATAAAAAATAAATAAAAATTTCCACGCTAGACCTAGAATGCTCATTGGCTCTCAAGGACTGCTGCCTGAATACTTTAAGTTTGGTGACAGTTTTGAGGGTGATAGCTAGGTGGGTACTCGAAAGTACCGTATAACCATGCTGGGAAATTGATAACGGTGTTACCTTCATCGGAATCTCAAGCTGTTGTTGGGGATCGAACCAGTGTCCGTCAGTTTCACAACTGACGCTCCCCCTGCTGAGCTTGACGTTTTGATTATATATGGCAGAACAACCTTTGCCAGGTCAACTAGAAATATTAAATAGAGTATTGGCTCCATATAAAGCAAATTTAGTTGAGACTATAATTTCGTAAAACTTATATAAATTACTTTTATATAAACACGATGCCACCAAATACCAGCCAACAAAGAGAACCGCTACCTTTTCTCGACCAAAATAAAATCGAAAACGATATCTCAATAAATTACTTCTAATTCCGCACCCGTCGAGAGTAAATCAGTGGTTTGCAAACATTTTAAATTCGAATAAATCGAAAATAAAAATATTAATTACACACCACAACAAATCATAAAAAAACAAATTAAAGCACAGGTTACATGATTGTGCAGACGCAAGACCTTTTTGTACAAAAGGTCCAGTTCAGACATGACACGTAATCTCGTGTATGGGGGCCATCTGCCTGAGTAAGATTGTAATCGTGATCATTTCGATTATTATTATTATTTTATACTATATAGATCTAGCGTTTGACCACTATCTCAGTTGATCGTCAGTGACGATGTGGTCGAAGATGTTATCACGCTAGATCTAGAATGCTCACTGGCTCTCAAGGACTGCTGCCTGAACACAGTATGTGTTTGTTGACAGTTTTTTTAAATTTGAGGGTGGTAGCTAGCCAGAAGGGTATTCGAAAGTACCCCACAACCATGCTGGAATTTGATAACGGTGCTACCTTCACCGGAAGCTCAAGCTGTTGTTGGGGATCGAACCAGTGGTCCGTCAGTTTGACAGGCGACGCTCCCCCCGCTGAGCTATCATCGCTTCGACTTATTCATGTAACAAAATAATGACAGTGATTCTCTTGTTCAACTAAAGTAAACTAAAATTCTGAAAAATAAGATAATACAGATAAATTCTTATACTATTATGGTAAAGACTAAATATAACACTTGTCAATAACAACGCTAAAATTATGATGTATTTATTAAATTTGTGGGTAGTTTTAAATAAACTAAGTCGCCAGTTATTTGGTGCCTACTAAAATTACCTGCAACTGGATATAACTCGTCTAATATTAGTGACAGCGTTGTATGGAGTTATACGAATTTTAATTTAAGCGTAAATAGAATACGATCTATTTAACTTCGAAGAATTTTAGATGACGATAACGTGATTGTCATCATTGACATTATTTCAGGCATACCTTGTCCACTGCTGGACATATACTACAGTAGAGTTTCACTAATCCGGCATTATTGGAAATATTCGGATTATTGAAGTGTATAGAAAAAAAAAATCTACACTTCTACACTACTATTATATAGAGGAAAAATTTGTATTTTTGTGTGTGTGTTTGCTTGTAATGAAATATCTGTAAAACTAATGACCCGATTGCAAACATTCTTTCACTATTTGAAAGTTTTTTTTTTTTTTTTTTTACATATTATAAGTTTGACAACTGTCTCACCTAATATTAAGTGATGACGTTGTCTAGGATTTAGGACGCAAACCTAGAAGGTACCTATTCACTCGCGACTTGAAGACTCCAGGATTGTACATTCACCTTATGTAACATAAGCTATATTTATTGCTAAAAAATATTAATGATTCTTACTAAAACTTAAGTAACGTAACCCAAGGGGTAAAAAGAGCTCTAAAACGTATTTCGTCGCATGCGCTGCGGAAACTATTGATATTACAACAAAATTATGTTCTTCAATATTAAAGAACATATCGATATCTACACAAAACTTTGCGATAAACAAAAAAAACATAAATAAAAGGTAAAAATTTTAAAAAAAATCGTATGTCCACCTGTGCGAAGCCGGGATGGGCTTCTTCTTGTCCAAATTTAAATACCTATACACACTGTACTTTTTCTGTGATTGTGTACACAAACATTACATTTAGAGAAATCTATTCTAATAATACCTATCGACGGTACCGTGGCGCAGTGGTTTGTGTCATCGACATGACTTCTGTGTCACCGGGACCCTGGGTTCGAATCCCGGCAGGGGCAAACATTTGTGCGATGAGTGTAGATGTTTGTCCCGGGTCTTGGATGTTTGTGTGCTGTGATTGTGTGTGTCCATGCCTCCCGCGATACAGGGAATCCTAGTGCGGGGGTCTGAGTGTAATAAAAAAAAAAAAAAAAAAAAAAAAAAAAAAAAAAAATACGCTTTTATTTTATTAAAAGCTGCGTCCCGCAGTTGTACCCGCGTGTTAAAGACTGATGATGATGATGATGAAAAGTAGCCTACGTGCTAATCCAGTGTCTAAACTATCTCCATACTAAATCTCATCGAAATCGGTGAAGCCATTTGAGCGTGAAAAAGTAAGAAACATACACACAAATTAGTAGGAAGGAAGGTTGCATGAATCTCTTTCGTCATCGTAGAGCAGTCATTATCGCAACGCAGCGTAAAACAATTGAACGTTTTGCAAGTTGTGACACAAACAATTGATAGTTTCTACATACGATATGTGCGTTATTCAATTGTTTTACAAATACGATACGAAATATTATTGATGTCAATGATGATGATGATGATGAAAAGTAGCCTATGTGTTAATCCAGGGTCTACACTATATTCATACCAAATTTCGTTGAAATCGGTGAAGCCATTTGAGCGTGAAGAAGTAAGAAACATACACACCTACACACAGATTTTCGTCTTAATAATATTAGTAGGAAAGAAGGTTGCATGAATCTCTTTCGTCATCGTAGAGCAGTCATTAATCGCAACGCAGCGTAAAACAATTGAACGTTTTGCAAGCTGTGACACAAACAGTTGATAGTTTCTACGTACGATATGTGTGTTACTCAATTGTTTTACTAAGACAATACGACATATTATTCGTTGTTAATCATTTGTGCTTCAGACTCAAAAAAAAAGTTACCAAAAAATGACAAATGGGAAGTTTAGATGAATGGATGTTTGTTACTCAATCACGCCAGAACAGCTGAACGCATCTAGATGAAATTTGGCACAGAGATAGATTATAGTCTAGAATAGCACATAGAGTACTTTTTATTCCGGTAAAATGTACGATTCCCGAATTATTGGTGTAGCGGAAAAACCGTAATCCACGCGGGTGAAACCGCGGGGCGCTGCTAGTACTTATATAAACTTATTGTAATAAAAAATTCTCTGGCACATCACAGCTATTGTTAAACGAGTTCTAGACAGACCATACTTACTTATCCCTTCCTTTTCACACATATAACTTTCTATATTCCCATCTCTTTCACTCAGAGTGTCGTGGAAAGGATGCAGGCGCGTATTTTTTTTATTTAAATTTGAATAAATTTACACTTTTAAAGGTTTCGTATAAAGGTTCTTGACTCAGGCAGCAGTGCTAGATTATTGAATCGATTACAGACGCATTTAATGGGTTTAAACCCACAGGCATCCATTTCTAAGAACTGTACATTCATGTCGATCGGCACTCAAGCGAATGGATGAATTAATTCTGTACGGTAAAAAAAGTAAGTTTACACATTTGTGCAGCTTTATACATTCGTTCATTTATTTTAGACTAGCTGCGCCCCGCGGTTGTAACCGCGTGGTGATGAAAAACGGTGATGATGGTGATGATACAACACATTGCTTAAGAACTACAGACCCATTTCGCTTCTGAGCCATGTTTACAAGCTGTTTTCAAGAGTCATCGCGAATCGTCTCGAACGTAGGCTTGATGACTTCCAGCCTCCCGAACAAGCCGGTTTCCGAAAAAGCTACAGCACCATAGACCACATCCATACGCTGCGGCAAGTTATACAGAAGACCGAAGAGTATAACTTGCCCTTATGTTTAGCGTTTGTGGACTATGAGAAAGCCTTTGATTCGATCGAGACGTGGGCGGTGCTTGAGTCTCTCCAGCGGTGCCGTATTGACCATCGGTATATCGAAGTGCTGAAGTGTTTGTACAATAACGCTACCATGTCGGTCCGAGTACAAGAGCAAATTTCGAGGGCGATTCCATTGCAACGAGGCGTGAGACAGGGAGACGTTATTTCTCCGAAACTGTTCTCTGCCGCATTGGAAGACGCCTTCAAGCTCTTGGAATGGCAAGGATTCGGCATCAACATCAACGGCGAGTACATCACTCACCTTCGGTTTGCCGACGATATTGTGGTCATGGCAGAATCGATGGAAGACCTCAGCACGATGCTCGAAGGCCTCAACAGAGTTTCCCAAAGGGTGGGCCTTAAAATGAACATGGACAAGACGAAAATTATGTCAAATGCCCATGTTGCGCCCGCCCCCATATCAATTGGGAACTCGACTCTCAAAGTTGTTGACCATTACGTCTACCTAGGACATACAGTCCAATTTGGTAAGTCCAACTTTGAGAAAGAGGCCAATCGTCGAATCCAACTCGGCTGGGCAGCGTTCGGAAAGCTCCGAGACGTCTTCTTGTCCAAAATACCGCAATGCCTGAAAACGAGGGTCTTCGAACAATGTGTGTTACCAGTGATGACTTACGGAACTGAAACGTGGTCTCTGACTATGGGCCTTCTGAACAGGCTCAGAGTCGCACAACGAGCTATGGAGAGGGCTATGCTCGGGGTTTCTCTACGTGATCGAATCAGAAATGAGGAGATCCGTAGAAGAACGAAAGTCACCGACATAGCCCAGCGGATTAGCAAGTTGAAGTGGCAGTGGGCAGGGCATATAGTTCGAAGAACCGATGGCCGTTGGGGCCGAAAGGTTCTCGAATGGAGACCACGGACTGGCAAGCGCAGCATAGGACGGCCACCGACTAGGTGGACAGACGACCTGACTAAGATCGCAGGCAAGGGCTGGATGCGGGCCGCTTCCAACCGGTCCTTGTGGAAATCAATGGGGGAGGCCTTTGTCCAGCAGTGGACGTCCTACGGCTGAGATGATGATGATGATGATGATAATACCTTCTTCAATACGGTAGTACAGGATAATGAGCATGCTTATCGCATATATATAGCGATTTCTTCCAGACATACTTTGGATGGATAGCGTCAGAAAAAATTGTAATAGACAGTGAACGATAATAAATAAATAATATTTTATTTGGGTACAGAAAGGCTTAAATGTAGGTTACATCGAGTTTAAGCGAACCTAACTTACTTTTAAAAATAACTATATCACAAGCAACATCCATACAACTCTTCAAAAACATGCTTAAAGATCATTACTTGTCCTCTACTCACTGAATCCGCTAGTTTTCCTTCCATTACGTTATTATTTATTTATTTATTATATATTTATTTATATTAATATAGTATTTATATATTGTATAGTATTTTAGGTATTATTAATGTCATATTTATTTAATTGTATAATATTCAGCATATGTATACGTTTATTATATAAATTTAAGATCTTGTTGCACATCACATCCACAATGTTCAATCTATCCTGTCCATCCAACGGTTTTCTGTAAGAGATTGCTTTAGCGATAAGACCGCCGACTACAATTAGTATAAAATACACTTTTGATGTACATTTTATGATTTGCAAGAAAGAGTCAATCTATCTATCTATATCCCCAGGTAATATTTTATATTCCTGTTTCCTTTACATGGTATGCAATAAAGAGTATTTATACTGTATTGTATTGTATATGATAGTACTGGGATATAATTTAGAATTTTTACAAGTTAATTTTATTATAGTACAAGTTACCAAACTCGGGGGGCACTGTGCCCCACACTAGGTTGGACCTGTGTCGTGGAGTACAGGCTCTTCCTTGCAGACCTACGAAAGTTTGAAAAAGTATACTACTTATTTACATAACAAAAAAAAATTTGGAAAAAGATAAGGTCTTACTTATACATACTACTTTTGACTGGCCGGCTGGCGCAGTTAGTAGCACTCTGCCTTCTGAGCCGCTGGTCCCGGGTTCGATTCCCGGACAGGTCAAACATTTGTGTGTATGAACATGTCTGTTTGACCTGTGTCTGGGTGTGTATATGTATATAAGTATATATATATATATCAGTCATCAGGTTACCATAGTACAGGCTTTGCCTAGTATGGGACCTGAAAACCTTGTGAAAAAAAAAACTATGATGACGTTAAATTGTTTTTTATTAAAAACAACATACACAAACTTATACCTACATAGGTATAAATATAAGGTATAGTATTAGGTATTAAGTGAATAGGTACCTTCTAGGTTTGCGTGCTAAATCCTAGACAACGTCATCACTTAACATCAGGTGAGACAGTTGTCAAACGCAAAGTTATAATATGTAAAAAAAAACTTAGTTGCTAGTTGTTGCTTATTATGCTAATGGATTAAAGTAACCTTAAGGGTATTATATTTAATTATCAACGAGCAGCATATATATACAATAGATACAATGAAAGTATGTACCTGCGATGCGATAATATATAATTAAAACTATGCATAATAATAGAATATATAATATACGGATTTCATAGTTTGCAACAAAGTAGTGATGTCTACCATTATACACAGAAAACACAAGAGCAAATATCGTACGACCAGAACACGCTACTAATTTAGACGTCGCACTTTGAAAGGGAGCACAAAAGCCAACATCGAAGGACCACAGTGCTCGCTCATGGCATTAACGAATCCATTGTAATCTCCATTGAAGGCTTCTGAGGTTTATTTTATACCTTAGGCACTTCATTCAGTGCAACATTGTAATAACCGGTAGTATTCTGCATTTATGTATTATAGGCTAGCTGACCCGGCGGCGGCTTCACTCGCGTGGCCTACGGGATATAAACTTGCATCTCACTTTTCCGGCGGCCGGCGTGTGCACGTGCGTTGCGCATGGCATCTCCTGCTTTATTATTGCCAGCTCAAAATTACTGGATGCAAGTAAAATATCCCCATTACATAAGGTTCACATTAATTCTTGATGCTTGTATTGGATTATTCAAATATACCTATTTCTCTATTTTCATGGGATTTTGACTACTTTATAATATCAGCAGGAGAGAGGGCGCCACTTTGACACGGTATACATCGGCTCCGTAGAAAATAATTTACAAATACTTTGAAAGTGACTTCCGAATAATAAAAACTGTATGTGCAAGGAGATAAAGTGCAATGTGTTCATATAACTGTTTGCCCTAAATTTAAAACTAAAGAAGTTATGGGCAAAAAAGTGTTCTGTAAGTTGATATGTAGGTACCTGTTTTGTATTAAATAAATAAATTTTAAAAAGACGTGTGGCACTCGGGGACTGCCGCGTTAAAGCTGTTGCATAGCATTTTTTATCAACTTATGCAATTAATATATTAATAACTTATGCAGTAACGCCGATACAACCAATGCCACCTAGAGGCGAGTTGCTGAACTAAACAGACAAACGTGATATTTCAAAAAAGTCATTAAAAGTTCTGCTATTCATCGATAGATAGCAAAACTAAAAAGTATCACCGCTGTGCCGGTCGGAATTAGGTTATTTTCGTTACGGAATTTCTGGATTCGGTCTCCACGCTCAAGGCCCGCGATAGAAGCTATGCAAAAAACAAAGGAAAACAGTTAGGAATGAATATGTAAAATATCATAATTTTTTTTAAAGAATGTACTTACAAAAAAAAAGGAGCATATAACTAAGTTAAACATTTAGTTTTGACGAGATTCTCATAAGCATTGATTCGGTTAACTATGGAGCGTTGCAGCAGCGTCTTAAATGAATAAAATTTTAAAAAAATTGTGAAAAACTTTTCTCAAGTCAAGATTGGTCTGAATGGACTAACTATCAATATCCTGTTTCCAAATCAAACTCCTATGATGATGTTTACTTTAACATAATATGAAAACATAAATCTGTATTGACCGTGTCATAAACCTTGAACTCATCCACTATATTTTTATTTGGCTTCTTAAAATTAGATTATCTACAATGGTGGCCAATTCTGTTCGACCTGAAACTGTAATTGTATTAATGACGTGCCGTGAGTTTGGTTTGTTTCTATACTGTTAAATTTAAGTATATAATATCAATTTGGGTACCGGCCTAGAATAGTACTCCCTTATCTCTTCCCGCGGGTGCCGTAAGAGTCGGCTAAGGGATCACGTACCAGAAGGTGGGCAGCAGCGCCTTCTGAGGAATAAAAATTATTATTAATTATTTATATAATACTTTAACTCCGCAATTAAATTATTAAATTAAAATAATATTATTATTTTATTTTATTTTTCCCCTCAAATTAATTAATATTATTAATATCTTTTCAATATAAATGATACATTGAAAATCATACTGCGCTCGCCAACCCGTCTGCCAAGCGTGGCGAGTATTGGCAATTCCCCCCCTATATGGGGGAGGCATATGTCCAGCAGTGGACACCCCATGGCTGAAAGAGAGAATATCAATTTCATAAACTACATAAATTCACGCCTATTTCCCGTAGGGGTAGGGAGAGACCACATCCTTCCAATTGCTACGATCCCGACCGAATTCCTTTGCTTCATTCATGCTCATCAGACCGTTCATACATTTTGTTAATCATCAATTCACTATCATCATCTCAGCCACAGACCTGCTGTACGTTAAATTAAGTCATATCTCATTGTTAAACACTATGTTTTTGTAAATACAGATAATTTGTAATTCTTTTTTTTCTTAAATATGTATTTAATAATTACAAGTCTTTGTTTATTTATCTAAGTCACCATATAATTTAGCGCTGATAGAAACTACCCGCAATAGTTTGTAAAAAATGTTTTTCTCGTCTCGTCCAAAATACCGCAATTCCTGAAAACGAGGTCTTCGAACAGTGTGTGTTACCAGTGATGACTTACGGAACTGAAACTGGCAAGCGCAGAATAGGATAGGCACCGACAAGGTGGACAGGCGACTTGACTAAGATCGCAGGCAAGGGCTGGATGCGGGCCGCTCGAGAGGTCGGATGATGATAATTAATATTTTTATATTTTGGCATAAACAAGGTAAAGCTTTTAAAAATTAGGAGCTTTTAGATATTAGAGGCCTGCACTTTTCTTACTTTGATACTTGTTAGAGTGGTCGTGATTGTTAAGCTGGGGGTACACGCAAATCGTCAGTCATCAGCCTTCTTAGCGTGGATTTTTTTTTAAATTACTCTCAGACCTTCATCATTTATCCAGCAATGTTTCTTAATTGTGTTGGTTGGTAGCGTTGGCTGTACAGTCAGCAAAGAAAGTTGTCTACCAGTATTGGCAAAAGTTTCTGTGCAATCACAATAGCGATAAGGTTCAGAATTAGGAACTGTCTTCCTATTGCACGGGAAAGTCAACCTTACTGTTTTATGAAGTTAACCGATCTTCCACCGTATGGTGTCAAACTTATTGTTTTATGAAGTTAAACAATGTTCCACCGTATTGTGGTATATACTGCGCCCCGTGGTTTCACTCGCGTGGTGATGTTTAATGATGATAATGAAAAGTACCCTATGTGCTTATATTTCATGTAAATCCGTTTTACTCACGTGGTGACGAAAGACGGTGATGATGGTGATGATAAAAAACCCTATGTCTTAATCCAGGGTATGAGCCATCTGTACTCCAAATTTCATCCAAATCCGTCGTGGACATGGTTACTTTTCATCATCATCATTTTCATCATCATCATGATGATGATGGAAAGTAACCTATGTGTTATTCCCGGACCTGAAGTATCTACCAATTTCAACTAAATTCGTTTTACCCGCGTGGTGATGAAAAACGGTGATGGTGATGATGAAAAACGGTGATGGTGATGATGATGAAAATAAGCCTATGTGTTAATACAGGGTATAAGCTATCTGTATTCCAAATTTCATCAAAATCCATTCAGTAGTTTTTGCGTGAAAGAGTAACAAACATGAATCAAACTCACAAACTTTCGCATTAGCACTTACAGCTTACACATTTATAATGTGTAAGCTGTAAGCTAATACTTTAGTATTAGCTGGATTGTGTTCGGTCTACAGTATACATTCTGTTATAAAGGACTTTGTTGCCATTTTCATTAAATTTGTCCAGCGAGTAGGTGTCTACTAAATCTTGTTGATCTGCTCATTTATATAATGCTTTGCGAAAATGTTTGTGTTGGCATAAAGGTTAATTAACCATGAGTAAAGTGTGTAAGGTATGTATAAGTTGGTAAGGTCACAGCCAACGCATTAAAGTTAATGTGTTGGCGACATGTCAACATTGTGTTGATGGCAACACCGCGCCCGGTCACACCCCGTGACGTCACGGGGTGTGACCTAACAATGATGCGACGGTGTTCGTTTACACGGCAGAGGTTTGCATATTTACCTACAACCGAAGGTAGGTCCTATGAGTTGGAAAATTTGAATGAAAAGTTAGTTTAGTTTATGGGTTTTTTAACACTTATTTAAGTTTGTTATTGAATCAAACGGGGCTTAATCGCGAGAAAAACATTTAGTAGTTTATTTACCTCGACGTTTCGACCAAGTTGCATTGGTCGTGGTCACGAGAAGACTCTCGTGTCAGTCTTCTCGTGACCACGACCAATGCAACTTGGTCGGAACGTCGAGGTTAATAAACTACTAAATGTTTTTCTCGCGATTAAGCCCCGTTTGATTTAATAACAATGTGTTCGAATCGCAAAAGTCTAAAAATTACAATATTTAAGTTTGTAAATTGTTTTACTATGTTTTGTAAGTTAAATTGAAATAAAAAATATGTTAATATTAATTAATTTTTAATTTGTATAATATATTGTAGTTTATATATATTTATTTTGTTTATATAAAATGATTGTACAAATAAACAATAGTGTTATTATTGGAAATGTTATAAATAGGGCGAATGCCTTTATTAAAATAAAACTCTACTATCTAATAACAATACTGCAGCTACTACAATAACATTTGAGAAATCCACTAGCTATTGATAGCCTATAGATAACTCAAATGCCACCCGCTACCTGCTGGCAGCGTGCCCAGAATGCTAGCAGCATTGCCACGTTGAATTGCAATGCTGATTCGTTGAGCGAAATATGTGCCAGCATTTTGCTCACGCGTCGCATCGATCAAACGCTCTGATAAGTTTTGGGAAATCCGATGAGCTCCAGGTTCCCATGGAAATGTTTAATATTTGATAAATATATTTAATCCATGCACATATATATAGGAAATTTGTTTGTTTGCCAAAGCTTACATTTTTTTTTTAAACGTAGCGAAGTTATCACCAGACAGAAGAGATGACAGTTTGCGAGACTAATATACCAACCTCTTTGTCGTAAACACAGTTAAGTTTTTTGTATACCTACAAAAACTTAACCTTAAAAAAATAAAAAAATCTATGTGTATACAAGTAGGTAGTCTATGTTCCAGGACATAAGCTATCTTCATTTCAAATTTGATACAAATCCGTTTAGCCGTTTCAGCATGAAGGAGTTACAAATGTACAATCAAACGACAGACTAACTTTCGCCTTTGAAATATTAGTATTATGCAAGGCAATACACTTATATTTATAATATTATTACTAATTTATATTAATTAATGCTGAAGCGATCCTTTACAGAGAACCTTTGAATGGAAAGGAATTATGAAAATTATTTAACGGTAATAATAATAATAATTGGCCTTGTTCAATCCGAAGTGCCGTACTACAAGTACACACCAGCGCCAGTTCTTGAGAATGGACGTGCGTTGCTCAACTGGGACCGCTCTATCATCACGGACAGGACTATTGTTGCCAATAAGCCTGATATCGTTTTGGTTGACCGGTCTCAACGCCGGGCAGTGCTCGTCGACATCACCATCCCGCATGACGAGAACCTCGTAAAGGCTGAGAAGGACAAACTCAGCAAGTACCTTGACTTAGCTCACGAGGTAACCGCCATGTGGGATGTTGACTCGACGATCATTGTCCCGATAGTCGTTTCGACGAACGGCTTAATAGCGAAGAGCCTCGATCAACATCTTAAGAGGCTCTCGCTAGACGGTTGGATCAAGGGTCAGATGCAGAAGGCGGTACTCCTTGAAACGGCGCGTATTGTCCGGAGGTTCCTCACTCTGCGGCCCTAACCACCGGTAGCTTGGGCCCTGCCCCGCTGCTGGCGGAACTCTAGGTGTAGGTTTTTTATAATATCCTTATTAATTTTTGTTTTTGATATTTATACTGCAAAAAAACTAAACCTAAGAAAAAAAAGAAAATAAAGAGATAATAATAATAATAACGGTGGTATCAATCAATAAATATAATAATAAATTAGGGTATATAGTAAGTGAATGTGACCATCAGACAAAAAACTAATGTTACAGACGCTCTTATCCATGCACTCACACTTAAATGGAATTGGGCCGGACACATATCACGATATACAGACAAGAGATGGACCATTGAAACCACACGATGGAGAGGCCCATCAGGGAAAAGAAATATTGGAAGACCAATGAGACGGTGGGCTGATGATTTTATTCAAGTAGTAGGAAACGACTGGATAAATCTTGGTAAAGACAGAGAGTTATGGAAGAAGATGGAGGAGGCCTTTACCCATACAGGGGTCCATATTTCAATCACAGATACTAATACTACTAACATAATTTAAGCAAAATGACTAACAAACTACTAACAACATTTGAAATGTACAGTAGAAATATGGAATAAATTGCTTTATTATTATTATCTCTTTATTTTCTTTTTTTCTTAGGTTTAGTTTTTTTACGCGCGCGCGCATCCCTCCGTGACGGGCGCTTGTGAGCGTAGGTTTACCCTTGCGCTAATATCGTGTTTTAAAATGACTTCCGTAATAAAGTGTAGTTCGTGTAATATTGTGATCGACGAGCTACTATCGTATGTTCAAAACAAAATTTCGATAGTAGATGAGGAAACATTGGTGCGAATATGTACGACGTCATTTTCGAGTGATGAAATTAAGAATTCTAAATCGTTACTGTTTGAATCCATATCCACGGACAAGATTAAACTCAAACGTAAGAATAAAGGAAAGGAAGAAAGAGATTTGATAGACATTATTAACCTTTTTAAATCGACTGAACCTGACGTGATTCCTATTTTTGTTGCTCGTCAACTTGAAAAATTACCGCCAATTCTTTTTGACCATCTGGACTGCACAAAATTACTAAAAGATATGCTCAAAATGCAAAACGAGGTGATTGCAATCAAATCTAATTATGTTACTAAAGATCAGCTGAGTGAATGTCGAAGAGAATTATTAAATGTGAAGTACGACTCGCTACCGTACACTCCGCATAATATAAATCAGAGGCGAGGTGCATGGGTTTATGACAGCGGTCCGAAGGGTCTCTCGCATGTAAACAACTCGTCGCTTAACGAGACGTGCGATAATAATATAAGCATGGATAAATCGCACAGCTGTAAAGATATGCCAGCATTCCGGGATATATTGAGTGTACATCAAAATAAACAATGCAAGTTTGAATCTGCGAAGCCGTGTCAGCGGTCTCCTTCAGTAGATAACGGTTTAGGCAGCGTCGGCGGGAGCGGTGACGGGAGGCGCAGCACACAGCCGAGCATGTCAGGCGGCGGCGGCGGCGGCGGCCGGCGAGACGAGGCAATGTCACCGGTACCCAGCAATAGTAATCATTGTTTATATGAACAGCTGCCCACTGAGGGTGGGGAAGCGGCCGTGTCGACTGCTGCCGAGTGCCACAACAAAATAAATACAGTGAGTAAACCTGTTTCGAATGTAAATAATGACGATACATGGCGAACAGTTTCTAGGCGTAAAAAACCCCAATACCGCTATCATGGCGCATCAGGTATAGCGAGAGATATGGAGGGAAACTTTAAAGCCGCGGATGCTAAAGTTCCGATATTTATTACTAAGATACATAAAGACACCATGGAAAAAGACATAGTCAACTACGTGTATAGGAATACGAAGGAAACTATAAGTCTCGAGAAAATTATATTTAAACAAAAAAGAGATCATAACGCGTATAAATTTTATGTTTCGGAACAAAAGTTGAGTATGTTCCTTGACAGCAAGCTATGGCCGCAGGGCATCATATTCAGACGGTTTGTAAACTTTAAGCGAACCCATGTGAACGGTGACAATACTGTTTCGGCCACATATAATCGTAATTATGACAAATAGTGATTTGTTTAATTTGGTCAGTTTCAACTGTAAGAATGTGAAACGCTCAGTTGAGGATATAAGGCAGTTGTGTCGGAGTTCGCACATAATCGCCCTACAGGAACACTGGTTACTGCCGCATGACATTGACTACCTGAGCTGCATTGATGAAGAGTTCGCCTACACGGGTATTTCGGCGGTGGACACATCGGCGGGCATGCTTCGTGGGCGTCCTTATGGGGGCGTAGCGTTACTTTGGAAGAAAAGAGTTTTCCAAAATGTGTCGGTAGTGCAGTGTAATAGCTCGAGAATGTGCGCTATTAAAATAGTTCTAGGTCAAAGGTCAATCTTAGTGATTAGTGTATATATGCCAACGGATAGTTCGAAAAATTTACCAGAATTCACAGACTGTCTAGCGTGCCTAAATGCAATTGTAACAAATGAAGGTATTGAATCTGTATACATGCTTGGCGACTTCAACGCGCACCCCGGTGAACAGTTTCATTATGAACTGAGTAACTTTTGCAGTGATTTAGAATGGTTTTGTGCAGATATTGTAAAGTTAGGATTATCGTCGGATACTTATAGTTATGTGAGTGATATTAACGGTTGCATGAGCTGGCTCGACCACTGCGTGGTTACAAAGTCGGCTCTTCTAACCGTTCATAGCGTTTATGTAAAGGTTTCCCCCGTTACATCTGATCATTTCCCTTTAGTTGTCCAATGCAATTTTAATGTTATAATTCCTAAAATAAATAGCTGCCTTTCGAATGTTGATTGTAATGTGCGATGGGGTATACGAAAACCGGACCAAATTATGCTGTATAGTAAATTATGTCATGAACAGCTAAGGCTAATAGATTTTCCAACTGAATTTAATTCATGCAGTGATAATTTGTGTAATGATATAGACCATAGACATATTATTGACAGAATGTACCGTGATATTATAAGTGCGTTATCCAGTGCAGCGTCTGATAGTTATCTAGCTGGCCAGACTCGAAAGAGAAAACATGTAGGCGGGTGGAATAAACATGTTCGTGAGGTTCATGGGGTGGCCAGGTTAAAATTTAATTTGTGGATACTATGTGGTAAACCGAAGCAGGGTCGAGCGTGGGATGAGATGCGTGAAAGTCGAAGAGTCTTCAAGTCTCGCTTAAAGTGGTGTCAGGACAACAGTGAACAAATAAAGATGGACACTCTAGCATCGCAGCATTCGAAGCACGATTTTCGTAACTTTTGGAAAACCACTAGCAAGTTAAATCACAGACCTGGCTTACCTGTGTCCGTAAATGGAATAAACGACCCCAAATGTATAGCGGACATGTTTAAAGACCACTTTACTGTAAAGTCGCCGTTGGGTCCACCACAGTCTATCAATAAGGCTGGACCTCATGGTCCCGAAATGAGTACCAGATTCACGGCAACGGATGTGAGAAAAGCCATTAAATCTATGTCGGGTGGCAAGTCTCCTGGTCATGATGGTCTTAGCATTGAACACCTTAAGCATGCTGGTGTTCACCTGCCTGGGGTGCTTGCTATGTTCTACACATTATGTGTCGGGCACTCTTACTTACCAGCAGACATGATGAAGACTGTGGTGGTGCCAATTGTAAAAAGTAAAACTGGTGACATAAGTGATCAGAATAATTATAGACCAATTTCTCTGGCAACTGTAATTGCGAAGGTCCTTGACGGTTTGCTCAACGCTCGGCTGGATACGTATTTAAGGATACATGACAACCAGTTTGGCTTTAAATCTGGACTATCCACTGAGACAGCCATTTTGAGTTTGAAGCAAACTGTCAAGTACTACACCGACCGGTCAACTCCCATTTATGCTTGCTTTTTGGACCTCTCAAGGGCGTTTGATCTGGTTTGTTACGACACCTTGTGGGAAAAACTGAATGATATATCCATGCCTCAAGAACTAGTACATATCATCCAGTACTGGTATCTAAATCAGGTCAATTGTGTTCGGTGGGCAAATGTGTTGTCGGAGCCGTACAGGTTGGAGTGCGGGGTGAGGCAAGGGGGGCTAACCTCACCGAAGCTCTTCAACTTATACGTGAACGCCCTGATAGAGAAGCTCAGCAGCACTCGTGTCGGCTGCCATATTGATGGAGTCTGTCTCAATAATATTAGCTATGCAGATGACATGGTGCTGCTGAGTGCCTCAGTCTGTGGATTGACAAATCTGTTAGGCATATGTGAAGATTATGCTCGTGATCATGGTCTGCTCTATAATACTAAGAAGAGTGAATGCATGGTCTTTCAGGTCAGAGGGAAATGCCCAGATACCATACCACCCATTAAATTAAATGGCGCTGTGCTGAATAGGGTCGAGAAGTTCAGTTACCTCGGGCACTTGGTAACCTCGGACCTAAAAGACGATTTAGATATTGAGAGGGAACGAAGGGCGTTGTCTGTGAGAGCCAATATGATAGCCCGCAGATTTGCTCGCTGTTCTGTGGACGTCAAAATAACTCTTTTTAGAGCATTTTGTACGTCCTTCTACGCGAGCAGCCTGTGGGTGGCGTATACTCAAAGGCAGTACAACGCCCTTCGAGTACAGTATAATAACGCGTTTAGGGTGCTGGTGGGGCTGCCGCGGTTCTGCAGTGCATCGGGGATGTTTGCTGAGTCGCGCGTCGACTGCTTTTATACGACGATGCGCAAGCGCTGCACATCCCTTGTGCGCAGGGTCCGAGCCAGCCCCAACACCATCCTGGGCATGTTTGCCGCCAGGTTTGACTGTCAGTACATGGACCATTGCTGCATGGTCCATGTACTGACTAATAAACAAATGGGTTATGTGCCCTCTAAATTGTAAAATTTTATATGTTTTATAATTTTGTGTAGATCTATGTATATTTATTTTGAATGTAATTGTATACTATGACTTTAAGTTGAAATAAATGAATTATTATTATTATTATTATTATTATTTACAGTATAAATATGAAAAACAAAAATTAATAAAGATATTATAAAAAACCTATTATTATTATTACATAGTATAAACCTTTAGCACATATACTATAAATAATGATACACTAACAAGGTGTAGTCAGTGAAACGTATAGTTAAGATATATGTAATTCAAGGCCAATGATAACGGTTCTCCAAATTGATAAGCATCCTGTTTCCTTGAGTAGTAGGTAAAGAGTAGTTATCATGTTACCAATGATCACAGAACTGTTTTTTGTGAATAACTACGTAGTGACTAAGAAGATGCATAGGCAGTTTATGTAAGACTAGTAGCACCCAACGGTTTCACCCGCGCGGATTACGGTTTTCCCGTTGCCTCAATTATCCCACGGGGACTATACTTTTTCCGGGATATAAGTAGCCTATGTATTAATCCAGGGTTTAAGCTATCTCCATACCAAAATTTCATCGAAATCAGTGTAGCGGTTTGAGCGTGAAGAAGTAACAAACATACACACAAACTTTCGCATTTATAATATCAGTATTAGTAGGTTTCCTTATCAATATGAAGTTTTACTCAAACTATGTACAAACCCTGGGTATGTATGGTGACGGTGGTCGTTACCATCAGGCGGCAGACGGGCCGCTACCTTTGACCAAGGATCGAACGAATCGCCATAACAATGTTAAACACGTGCATACCCTGTGTAATCAACTTAGAAGTAAGTATAAATACCATCAGAATTTCTTGGCTCTGAAATAATTGAAATTCTCCGAATTTGTATAAAAAATCTGAAATTTCAGTATCTCTTGCTTTCTTACCATCTGCTCTTGTCTATCAAATTATGCTTCTACACTTTGTCTGGTCTAGATATTTCATGTTCTAATATATTTTTTTTTTAAATTATTTTCATTCACACAAGGTCTTCAGGTCCAAACTAGGCAGAGCCTGTACTATGGTAACCTGATGACTGATATATATACTTAAATACATAGACACACCCAGACACAGGTCAAACAGACATGTTCATGCACACAAATGTTTGACCTGTCCGGGAATCGAACCCGGGACCAGCGGTTCAGAAGGCAGAGTGCTACCAACTGCGCCAACCGGCCCGTCAAATTTTTAACCGACTTCAAAAAAAGGGAAGAGGTTCTCAATCCGACCCGTATGTTTTTTTTTAATAATGTTTGTTAGCGCATAACTTTCGACTGGGTGAAGGGATTTTGATTTTTTTTTATTTGAAAGCTGGTGCTTCCTGTATCGTTTCAATTTCATTAAAATCGGTCAAGCAGTTTTTAGTTACACACCAATAACTGAAAAATCCTACGCATACGTCGATGATATTATAGTTGCGGTTGGAGAAATCGGTGAACATACACAATGACAATTTATCCCGTGAGTAGCAAAGGTCACTGTAGCGTAGAAAAGGGTGAAAAAAAAAAATCTTGGCAAAAACATTTTTTATTTTGTTTTTGTAGGAAGGAGTGCCTGCGGTGCGTTTTAGATAATGAGATTTAAGGATATTTGTCGGTGGTGGTAGGATAAGAATAAAATATCTGTAACAAGTAGGTCATATTTATATTATACTCTATTTTAGTTGACCTACTCGCGCTAAACCAGACAATAATAATTGGCAATAGAAAAGCTTGCTCACAGAGCGCTTTAAATAGGTGAACCAAGTTAAGCGACATTAGCAGCTAAATATAGTCCAAACTATTCAACAAACATTAAGACCAAGTTAATCGCTACGAGACACGGCATTCGCTAATTACGCAGACCTATTTAAAATAAATCCTGAAAGTTCCGTTCGTTATGAAAGTTCTTTTGCATTCTAAAACAAAGCTGGGATAATTGCAAAAGTTTCGTTCCCTTTGTTGAAATGCGATATAATATAATTAGGTTATTACAATCTGTCATAAATGTATGCACTGAAGTTGTAGACCAAAAACTCAAGATGTAAGTTTTTTTATCGTTAAGTTGGTACGATGATTTACAAAAACAGACAATCGGTGATCAAAATATGTTCTTGAATAATTTATTTAACTTGTGCGCAGAATTACCACTATTACTAGCCGCTATCTATCTGGGGAGGTCTTGGTTATCCGAGATACAAGTTTTTAACTTAGTTCGGGAACAGGACCTTCTTTTGATGGCTGGCTGATGGCTGGACAATGGCTGCACGCGTACATAATGCATATGTAACCGAAACAATTTAAATATGTAATACTTAAAGGAGGATGGCAGAACCAGCCTTGCTCCCGAAAAACGAAATGACAACCCGTTCATGTATTCTTTACGTATGAAAATTTAGATTATATTTTAGTGGAATTCGTAAATAATTTGCATTATTTATAAAGTTGGGAATCAGAAGTACTTTTATTTTATTGATTTATGTGGTGTTAGTAGTTTTAGAACGCACCCTATACTCCTCATTATGTTTGTTGCGTTCGAATACTTACTTTCTGAAATTAATTGATAATGTTACGCAATAATCTGTAGTGAGCTGCTCTGTAGACCCGAACTGCGTTCATAAACACACCCATGCCTAGTTTATTCCAGAATATAATAAGTGATCTGTATCTATAGCACGATCCATACAATATTGCTTTCTCTGTCTACGATGCTATAGATGGTCCATTGAATGGTTCGCATATGGACGTGTAGTTAGCATACTGATACAGACGATTTTCCATGATAACTTTTTACTCCCAACTTCTAGGAAAATGATTGAATATACAATGTATTTATTGCTCTATCGATACGTATAAGTTTCATTCATGAACGCGGTTTGTTTCTTCTAGGCTGCAAATGTATGGGAGTCTGTCATCCAGCTTTACGTATGTGTGTACATGTCAACTAACTATAAGGACAACATCGTTACACTAACATTGATTGATTGATAGATTTCTCCAAAAAACATTATCTAAAATGTATTTAATCTCCACTTTACTGGTCACCAAATTAAAGTGAAATAAAATAATTCTAGGTAGCACACTTCTTGTCATGCTATTGTAGCCGTTAAATAGAAGAAATGCCAACTTCTTTCCGTACACATTTCCATATAAATTTTCCACAACGTGTTCGCGCCGCGTCGCCTGTTTTTCAACCTTATTATTTTCGCCGTGACATTGGCCACGCCACGTGACAGGGCCACCCCCGGCCTTGTCACGCGATAATTTTCCGGTCATAAATTATAGTTGAAGAGCCGACTGACAAATTTGGCAACACTATTTTTTACAAATACATCACATTAAAATAATTAAACGGTGTAATAATCGTTGATAGCACGATCATTAATTATTGCGGCTTTTTCTGTTCAAATGAAATCAAAAGCATTTTCATTGAAACGCTTCAGTGTCCCGGATTCCACATTGATCCCGGAAATCAGAAATCAGAAATATTTATTGAATAACTGTGTGATATTAAAAAAAAAGATGTTACAATTTAAAATAGTTTCAACAGCCTGCCCAGTTTGAGCATTCAATAGTGGTCTGTAAGTATTATATTTTGTATACATATGGTATATATTAATGTTACAAATTTAAATACTTTACTACTACTTAATTTTACTAATTATACTACTTATTTTACATACTAACTTACTTACCGGACGTTACTTCAGGACACCACCCGAAAATGTTCTGTGAGAACGGTTCGATATCTTATATTATGTGTTGTCTATTAACCTTTTAGTTTACCACGTATATGGGTAAAGTAACAAGAATCCTTAAACAATACTTTTGATTTATTTATAAATGTACATTAAAAAAAAACTTTATAAGAACTATCATTCATATTATATAAAGCTGAAGACCCACTGATTGATTCACTCACTGACATCATTGTTCTCCCAGAAGGAGTATTTTTGGGTTGAAATTATGGTGTGGACTGTATAGAGGGTGCTCACGTGACCCCCAGAAAAATCCGAAAAGTGGCATTTTTGGTTTCCTTCATGGAACAGGTGTAGGGATCTCGGAAACTATAATCGATGAGGGGTAGGTGTCAAAACTAAAAATGACTAAAACCCTGGGAACCTTTTAGAAAATTTTAAAAAAATTACCCTCCCGAACAAAAAAGAGGTTCTCCCATACAATACCAAAATCCAAGTTGCTCCGATCTGGCTGAAATTAGGTATTTAAGGAGATTTGGGGTCCCTGATTCGAAATATGAAAAAAGTTTTTTGATGACGTCATTTGTTTTTTTTTTACGGAATGCGGAATTTTGGTGGCGAAACCACATTCCCTTTGCGAGGCCGTAGGCCGAGCTGCAATCGAGCGAGGCCGCAGGCCGAGCTGTGGAGGCGAGGCCGAAGGCCGAGCTCCACCCTAGCGAGGCCGGAGGCCGAGCTGTAGGCCTGCGAGGCCGCAGGCCGAGCTGGCCGTCATTGAGAACAGCTTATAAACATTCCCTTTGTAACTTGCGAGGCCGCAGGCCGAGCCTTAAACACCGCGAGGCCGAAGGCCGAGCTTCAAACCCGCGAGGCCGGAGGCCGAGCTTTCGGCCCGCGAGGCCGAAGGCCGAGCGTGGCCTCCGCGAGGCCGCAGGCCGAGCCGTGTTAGTAACTTACGAGGCCGAAGGCCGAGTTCCGAGTGGGGTGTACCTCATTAACGCATCCTATGGAAGTCGCTAACGAGGCCGAAGGCCGAGTCCCGGATGGGGAGTTTTTTTCACATCTCGAGCTGGTCTCCAATGTAACTGCCCACGTTATTTACTACAATTAGAGGTAGGGTCCCTTAACAAAAGTCGTTTAAATTCTTTGTGCGATTTTACCCCGACTAAAATTTTAATGAAAAATATAAACTTGCATATGGTAACTCTGTTCTCACTTTGTACTGAACTTGAAGAAGCTGTCTTAACCACCGCGAGGCCGAAGGCCGAGCTTCAAACCTGCGAGGCCGAAGGCCGAGCTTCAAATCTGCGAGGCCGAAGGCCGAGCTCGAATGAGGTCGTAACGCTTCAACGTACCATATGGGAGTCTCTAACGAGGCCGAAGGCCGAGTTCCGGATAACGAGTATTTTCACATATAGAGCAACTGCCCACGTTAACCACTGCACTTAGAGGTGGGGTCTTTTAACAAAAGTCGTTTAGAATCTTGGTCCGGTTTTACCGCGACTAAAATTTAATTAAAAAAATCAACTTGCCCATGGTAACCCTGCTCACACTTTCTACTGAAATAGATGTAACTGTGAGTTATTCGATTTGCATGAGAATTTTATATCTTTTTAGCAACTGCAACGACATTTTTGTTAATAATACTAATGCACATCAATAACGCGGGCTGCTCGCAGCCCGCGCGCCACCCAAATACTAGTCTAAATATAAACTCTAAGGCTTTCACGGCCGGCGTTGCATGTTGTATGTATTGCTTCCGGGCTGTTTGGCTCAGAGAAGACGCCGCGGAGGAGAGTTCTACGGTCTTGTCGCCGCTCGGACCTGAACCACTGAAGATGTCGACCGCAGTGATCGACGAAACGTCTGGAACACAAGTTTCACTTAGACCACGGCCAAACAGCCCGGAAGCAATACATACAACATATCATCTAAATACTTCAGAACATAACTCAAAATGCCATCTCTCGGCCTATAAAAATAAACGACGGTGTTTCCTAATTTTAGGTAATTAGGTACACGGTTTATTTCAAGGCGTTTTATTATTATTTCAGGACCTTTCATTATTTCAGGTTTAACTTTGACATTATAACATTTCATTCCAATTTTTGCAGCTAATTTTCTAATTTGCAAATTGCATGTTCAATTGTTCTATACCAAAGTGTATTCAAAATTTAAATTGTATTTATCAGTTTAATGGGAATTTTAGTAATAATTTTGCCATTAGACCTAAATCATTACATCTAGGTGTAATTTAGGTGTTTGTTTTGTTTATTATTGGTGGCGCACTTTAATTTTAGTCGAATTTAGTTTATCTGCTGAAAGCTAGCTAAAAATAATAATAATAATAAGTAGGTGGAAAATAAGAAGTCCATACACTTAAACTAATAATAATTCGTTAATCATTCTAATTCGGAGACCTGCACGCTCGCTTTTCCAGAGATTCCACCAAATTTGCTATAGTTGTCACGATTCTCAACACTATGGGAACGACTGATGAGAAGGAGTACATATAAAATACACATTTTCTTCTAGATTATGTTGGCTGTTCAATACAAGAAACTGGATCACCAAAAAAAACCCTTTAAATTAAATACATATGCACAGTAACTACTATTTAATCTGTGATACCGACTCACAAAAGACTCCTAATATTTTGACCTAAAACATATCCTCAAAAATAAAACTTAAAAATCCTAGACACGCCTATGTCTGACAAGGTAAGGTTAGCAAAAAGGTAACAATGGGGTTTCAGCACAGATAGCAGAAAATGATACTTTGGCAAAACAAAACAAAACCTTCAAATGCCTATTATCCTTTTGTGGTAAAAAGGAAATTCGGACAGTCAAGCCCATTGATTAGTAAATGTATGTTAGCTTATAAGACTTCGTGCATACACTTGATTATGATTATATTCATACATACAAAAATAAACTCACGCTTCATTCCCGAAAGCATACACTTGCATACACTTGATTATGATTATATTCATACATACAAAAATAAACTCACGCTTCATTCCCGAAAGGGAGATCACATTCCAATTGCTACGAACCCGACACGATTCCTTCGATTCATACACGCTAACCAGACCTTACATACAAGTGCGTTGGTTTAGAGAACGATTGTAACTATCGGAAAACACGGGCTCAGGCAATGAGTTCCATTCCTTGGCCTATCCTAATGCGTATTGCATTAGTATAGTTGAAGAAAAACGCTTAGCACGTATAGGTGCTATTTATACCTTATTGCGATGGCGCGTTGCCGTACGTATCTGATGGTACACCAATAGACAATCAACTCTGATGACGGTCGCCGTGGCGCAGTGGTTAGTGCCAATGACATGAATTCTGTGTCTGCGGGACCCTGGGTTCGAATCTCGGCAGGGGCAAACATTTATGCCCCTGCCCTGCCTGATGAGTGTGGGTGTTTGTCCCTGGTCTTGGATGTTTGTGTGCTGTGATTGTGTGTATCGATGCCTCCCGCGATACAGGGAATCCTGGTGCTGGAGTATGAGTGTGATAAAAAAAAGCGCTGATTATTGTGCACTATCTAATTAAGTGTTATTGGCTTCGGCCGCTATTGTTAAGGGCAAAACAGGTGTCCATGATATTGAAGAGACTTGCGGGTGTTTACAGGCAGAAGGGACGGGACAAATCCTGATGCGTGTTGATTTAAAATGTTACAAAAAAGTATTTTGCAGATTAAAGTCGTGCCCGAAGATGACGTCATCTAAAAAATAACTTATCACATTTATTCACTTTTTGAAAATCTTTTCTTCTGGTTTAAGACACAGTTTAAGAGCATTAGTAGCTACCGCGTGACTTACAATATCATTTATCGAATCTCATGTATGAAGATTAGAAAATTAAAAACAAAACTTGAATGACAGTCTTTAGACAAAACATGAAAATAAATTAAAAAAAAATCATTATGATACAGCTCTTCTATAGACAATTGTATCATAATGTAACTTTTTTACCATTAAGATACAACTTCAGCTAGGCCAAGGAGGTTGCAATGCAGTTTTCCTACATTATCTGTGGACGCGACGCAACACACATAGTTACGCGATCAGAAAATGGTTAAAAGCTAAGTTTACAAATACATGCAAATATATGAGTATATGCTGTAATTTTACGTAAATTTTTATTATCTATTTAGTGGATTAGTTAAAGTAGTGTATGAAACTGCACATAATTTGGTCTTAAAAAACTTGTGTAAACCTATAAAAACCTCGCTTACGGATCATATTTTTCACACACACTCGTATTTATTATGAAACGGTTTTATAAACTACAGTTTTTTAGACATATTTTCCCAAAGCTCGAGTACGCGCCTTCCTCATCAGAGATAGAAGTATGGGACTTGATCCAACATGTTAGCTGATGCGGATATAGCTGATAGACTATTATTACATATACGCTTTAAAGATCATCCAGCTTCTCCTTGTAGAATCCAGGATTTCTGAGGCTTTACTCCTTGGAATACCAGCTGCAACCTACCTTAAACAGCGCTTTAAAGAACAGAATCATTGATTGATATGCCACCAGTACTCATTAGTTCAAGTCATAATTTAAAAGTAATTTACTTACCCTAGACGGGTTAAGACCACATAAGTCCCGCTAACAATGTTTTGCCTGACTTATGGGCAAAATATAATAACAAACTTGTTAACCTGTCTGTACCGTTTGGCACAAAATATGCTCCCAAAAATATTACTTCATACAGTGTACTGACAGATGGACAGGAAAACAAAAAGATGAGCGCCTTTGGTTGACGTGGGGTATAATTTAGATGGAGAATGAAATTAAACATTGAATCAGTTGGTTATTATGCCTTCCTTGCCCTAAATAAAGACTTGCTCAAATAACCATTCTCTGAAATGGATCATGGGCTCTCATATAAATCCGGATTAAATGTGTTTAATGGTGCAAATGACTAATGATGATTGTGGGATCTTTGCAAATCTAAACTAATATTATAAAAAGGGAAAAATGTATATGTTTGTTACGGATAGACTCAAAAACTACTGAACCGATATCAAAAGATTTTTTTTAAGCAACAAATAAATAGGGATCCGTTCTAAAACTTCAACCATGAAACCGTGCGATGCCCGGACGGATAGGTTTTAATATACTGCTATCGCAGTAAATATATTATTCTTCCTCCCGCACACAGGAGGATTTGCCAATACTCGCCACTATTGGCAGGCGGGTTGGCGAGCGCAGTATCATTTCAGATCCGCAGAAGGCGCTGCTGCCCACCTTCTGGTACGTGATCCCTTAGCTGACTCTTACGGCACCCGCGGGAAGACATGGGGGAGTACTATTCTAGGCCGGTACCACAACGGCACCACGGCACGGCAAATATTAATACCAACCACCTAAATAGACGGGTCACCGTTCTAACCATTCTGACGAGTGAAGGTAAATTTTGACGAAGATCTGGGAGGGCCAATTTGTATATTAAATTAAAGTCGCACAATGAGCTACAGAGAGGACTATGCTTGGGGTTTTTTACGCATTTAATTCTGAAATGAGGATATCCGTAGAAGAATCCAAGTCTCCGACATAGCCCGGCTGATATGTAAATGGAAGTGGCAGTAGGCAGGGCACACAGCTCGAAGAATTGATGGCTGTTGAAGACGAAAGAAAAGGCCGAAAAGAACACCACGAACTGGCAACGCATCATAAGACTTCCACCGAGAAGGTGGTCAGATGACCTGAATAAGATCGCTGGAAGAAGCTACAGGCGAGCCACTTCCAACCAGTCCTTGTGGAGGGCAATGGGAGAGGAGAGTCATGAAGAGTGATATCGACGCCGTATTGTCATCTAGGTCTTTCACTATATTGTTGAAGATATACTCTTGCAAGATCTAAAATATTTTACTGGCTCTCAAAGACTGCTGCCTGAACACACTATGTGTTTGGTGACAGTTTCTCAAACTTGAAGTTGGTAGCTACGCAGGCGGGTACCTGGAAATTTGATAACGGTGTTACCTTCACCGGAAGCTTAAACCCTTGGCGGGGATCAAACCAGCTTCCGTTATTTTGACAGCTGACGATCCCACCGCTGAGCTATCATCGCTTCATTCTTAAGTACTTTTAAGAGCAGTAACAGTCTATGTAACAAATCGCCTGGGGAAGGACTGCCACATACCTATTTGTACCGCCAGGCAGTAGTGTTCGCATTACTGTGTACCGGATTGAAGGGTATGGTTTCCGATGAAATTACAGCCACGTGAGAGTTACCATCTTTATGTCTCAGGGTGACGGGCGCAGTGCAGTTCTTTACGAATTTTATCTGTGTATATGCAGAGGTTACCACTTAGCATCTTGCGGGGCTTTGCTTGTTCCTTCACCTGATCCCATAAAAACAAGTATCTCTTCATTTAGCTTGGAAGAATTGTTGTGAAATCTAAGCGCTATTTCTGACTTAATTTTCACTCATGTCAATCAACATAGCAAGCGGAGACTTGACAGAAAGCAATTTATAATACTACTAGCGGTCCGCCCAGGTTCGCACGGGTAAACAATTTCAAAATTAAAAATACCTTGATATAAAAATACATATAATATAGCATATGTCACCTGGGAATAGTGTAACTTCACATCAGTGAAATAAGTTCTCAGATCGGTCCAGTATTTTCGGAGCCTATTCAATGCAAACAAACAAACAATTAATCTTTCCTCTTTATAATATTATGTATAATACTACAAATAAATAAATAATAGTTATTTATAAATTCTACAAATAAGTCTACAAATAAATAAATAATAGTTATTTATAAATTTGCTCTCGTAACAAGGAGATACAAGAGATACCTGTAAAATTGACTCACTTCTTTGATAACCATAATGGTCATCAAAGAAGTGAGTCAATTATACAGGGTGTCATGTGCAATTAAAACTGACCGCATGACAACCGTGCCGAGCGGTACATTTCCCGATACAAAGATTACTCATACAAGGACGAAGGCTAAACAGTTAAAGCAGCATTGGGTTCGATATTCGGGGTCAAAGACCTCGCCCTCTGTCAACTGGACAAGGAATGGTATGGAATAGACAAACTGTTTAGAAAGATAGTAAAAAAAGATACACAGATATAAGATATTATCATCTCAGTCATAGAATGTCCACTGCTGGACACATGCCTCCCCCATATAGGGAGGATTTGCCAATACTCGCCACGCTTGGCAGACGGGTTGGCGAGCGCAGTATGATTTCCGATCCTCAGAAGGCGCTACTATATCATGTTACATGATATAAGATATACAGCAATACAATGATATTATATGTTTTAGTACAACATCGTTGCAGCAATATGACATAATAAATGATTTACTTACCTAAAATAGTACTTGTAAGCTTACTTGCTCTATACAAACTACGCGCTGTGGTTTCCTCCGGGTCGTCTACTGTGCCGTTTTCGCAGTTATCTTACGGGAAACTTACACTTTTCCAAGATCAAAACTAGCCTAAATGCTATTCCAGACCAGATATCTATATTTGTGTAAAGTTTAATATTTTTTAATGAGATGACTATGGTCATTGAGTAGCATACATGTATTCATGAAAATTTTCGCATTAAAGTAATAGAAATGCTATATATATCTATTAATAATTATCAATTTATTAATTATCGATCCCCAGGCGATCTCTCACATAGAGTGCTCCTGCTCTTAAAGAAAGTCTTGTTGCGACTAAAGGCTCATTGCACTGTCCTCTCCACGGGTTCCCTGTCCGTCCAATATATTCCGCATAAGGCATGTAAATGCTCATTACTGCAGCCATAGCGGCCGTCGTTATCCTCTGTTCGTACCACAGATTATATAATAGGTATATACGCACGATTCGCGACCCCAAGCCCAATTGCCACGATTAGTTTGCTAAGTATCAAATTTGCTATTTCGTATTATTATTCACTAGTTGATCTGCTGTGTTTTTGGATACTCACCCCTGCGGACCAGTATTCCATGTCACGGGAGGCATGGACACCACATTTATCATATTCTAGTTCAAGATCCAGGTCTCCAGACTTTACTTATATTCTCACAAATAAAATACAAAGGATGGTAGTGGCCTTAGTAGTAAGTAGTGTCAGTCTAAACTTGAATATATGCATACTTGCTGGCTTGGCCCGACGGCCAATTTACCGGTACCAGGAGAGGTGCTCAAGGATAATACGTTTTACTTATATCCATAATTCTAGAATATTTTTGTTACTTTGACTGAATAACACCTCTATTATTTTTAGTATTATCGTTACAAAAGATTAGATGTATAAATCCGGATATATCTGGCTATTCGGAATCCGGTAGGTATCATTTATCCGTTTCATTTTTAGTTAACACTCTCTAGATACGCAATTGAAGTAATTCTAAGAATCACTGAATAATTATACCACTTCACCAGAAAAAGATACTCCCAAAATATTCAAAAGTGCAAGACGCAATTATCCGAGATGACTTTTTTTTTATCTTGAACTATTTTATAATACAATAAGTACTACATTTGCTACAATAACATTTGAGCGATCCGCTAGCTTACTTCTCGAATATATAATTTGTGGTTATGTGACAGAAGATTCAATGAGGAATTATAAATTTATGTACTTACGAACTTTTTATTTAACTATCTACTACAGATTTTTAAAAAGTAGTCTTAATTGGTAGAGGTAGGTAGATCTAAACATTAACATTAATGATAATAATTATTATTATTATATCTCTGCTGGTTTTATAGCTTTTCATCCGAAAGGCGAAATCACGCGATTCGTATGGTAAAATATGGCATAGCGCCATCTTACCTCTGATTAAAGTACTAAAAGACGAGGTAGACAACTACAAGCGATGAGTAAGAAGTGGTTGTATACAATCTACGCATAATAAAAAAATGAGAGTTGATAATGTAGTTCTATTAAAATTTAAAAGATGTCACTAATATAAAAACAACTATGTACAAAATATTAGGATTTTGTAATTAGGTATTTACTGTTCAGTACAAAATATTCATCAATCTTAAGTTGTCATGGGTATACTTAAAAATAAAATATTGATGATTGTAAGTTATGTTTGAGGAATGTACTGCGGCGAGGTTTTTGCACAGCGTTAAACAATCTTATTGCTGTTTCACTAAATTAATAATGTCTTTAAAATTTTAATGTGTATTTATACCATTATCAATCAAAAAATAAATGTAGCAAAATTCTAAAATTAACTGCATGCAAATTTCTATGAGTTGATATTATAATTTAAGTAACATCCGATAGATGTCACTGATAAAAAACTATGTACATAATTATACCTACATCGCCCTACACCTAGTAGCTGTAGACCCATTACATTACAAAAATTATATTAAATTTTGCTCGCTGTGTCCAACAAAATATTTATTCGAATAGTTTATCTTTAAAACACCAAGTGCACAATTCTATATTTTATGGGCAACAAAAAAAAAAAGAATAATAATGATTAGGAGTTAGGTACGTTATGTTAAATTTTATGACTGTTATGTTATGAGGGATCCATAGATAAGTAAGTAGAGGGACTTCATGCCGCGAAGATTTGGCATAGTGTTTGTCAATCATTATTGCTGTCGTGCCCTCGCCGTGTAATTGATTCGAGCCTTATATAGGTACCATAAGGCCCCAAGTCTTGGCAATTCGCTTGTGTGTCAGCGGGTTCTATCTCATGAAGCTTCTCGGAAGCGGTTACGGAACACAAGGGCAGCAGTTAATTATCACGTAATTATAATGCCTTTCTGTAGCTTGTGTAAAATAAACAACTAGAGTTGCGATTTGTTTTTTTTTAATAATAAATATATTAACACCCTCAGCGAAGTACGCCCAATGATGTTTTACTAAAGATGACGTATATTCATACCGCGCGGTGCTCAGATTTTGTTACTTTACGACATAAACATGCTTACTGGGACAGATAATACGGTACAAATAATATAGAAAAGGATAGCTATATGGTTAGACTTGCGCTTGAAATACGCGTCGTAATCAAAATTACTACAATTGTCTTAATTTTGCCGCCTCAGTTTCCGCGCGCTTGTGTGACATCTACCTCATATAAACATATAATATCATTGAGTACGCCCAATTTTTAGGTTGTTTGGTTTACCTTGGAGGAGCGAGAATAAATCATGAAGTGTTTTGATTTTAAATACTTATTACAAAATGTACCTTGCAGGTTAGGTACACGTAAAAATATTATTTACAATTATATACTTTTTAATTTCCCTTCTGTTGTAAGAAACAGTTCAAGCGAATTTGTCGCTACCGTTAGGTAGATAAGTATATTAGACTTTCAGAAAAATAAGCTGAAAAGACTTTTTAGAAAATGGCAAGCCTTAAGTGTAAACAATAAATAAACAATACTTATTCATCACTCATTCATCGCAGCCATAGAACGTCCACTGCTTGACAAATGCCTCCCCATATATGGGGATTTGCCAATACTCGCCACGCTTGGCAGGCGGGTTGGCGAGCGCAGTATAGTTTTCTATCCTCAGAAGGCGCTGCTGCCCACCTTCTGGTACGTAATCCCTTAGCCGACTCTTACGGCACCCGCGGGAAGAGACGGGGGAGTACTATTCTAGGCCGGTACCACCACGGCAAAACAATACTTAATGCCAAAGTGAAATTTACGGACAGACTGCTTTTATCTTCAGTCAGGGCCGTTACCAAAATGCTGCAATAAAACGTTATTTTATAACGAATAGCAGATTGTTCGCAACGATGCTATAACGGTTGTAAAAGACTTCATTGATGTTAATTAATTGGAAAATTTAATGACACTGTAAAGTCGTTACGATCGACAGCTGAAATCTTGGACGATTACATCCAAGGTTGAAATTGTAATTTTTAAAGTATTTAAGAAGGTTACTGGGTGAAATACCTGTTATTGTTTAAGCTTTGTAGTGAGTTAAAATGAATGTCTTAAGTAAATTGGAGTTATATTCATTGAAAGATGTAACACAGTTGAGATAAATTGACAAATCACGAATCACTATTAGCAATTTGAGTCTGAAACTATCGCGAGTTTCTTCCATAATTGTAATGTAACAAACCGACTAGGACTCACGTGATAAACACTGGAAAATTACTCTCCGACCAGTTTCGAACTTATTTGCAGAGTAATTTTCCAGTGTTTACCACGTGAGTCCTAATCGGTTTGTTACATTACAATCACTATTAGCAGTTGTAGCGCTGCCGCTTTGAGTATCCAGCCTATCGGAGCACTAATTTAAAAAAAAGCCTATGTCACCCGGGGATAGTAGTGTAGCTTCCAAACAGTGAAATAATTTTTCAAACCTGTTCAGTACTTTCGGAGCTTATCGAATGAGCTATTTTAATGGAAATATTTTGATAATGTGAGTACCGCTGTGTGGCTATCGCTGAACATAAGAGACGAAAAAAGTACATAGGTACTGTTTTTATGTTTATTCTATACTTTAATTCAATCTAGGCACATCAAAGGTACGATCCAGAATGAAATAACGTTCAAGATTCAGGAGACCTACACCGAAATACGCACTTTAAATTGAGATTGTCGATTTCGTATTCCAACCAACCCGCGCCTATTTCACCGAACCCCCATCTGAGGCTCGACTTTTATACAAAAAAACTCATATTTTCAGACAAAAAGCCAAGTTACGGTTGAAGTACGAAGGGCTGTTAGCCGCGGATATCCAACAAAAAGAAAGCCACTACAAGTTTTCGTATAAAACCCCTTTTTATTGGTTTGTGTAGACTAGAAGGTCATCTGTGTCCTTTGAGGAGGATGGTCCAAGTCAAGAGTGACTGCAGAATTTGAAGTTTATTAAACTGTGGTGGGTTGGTGCTTGGTTCGCGGACCAAATTTCCGCATCCACCCTGTTCCTGTGCCGCACATCGTGCATGATTCGGATGGGGGGCTAGGCAAACTTTAGTTGTAGTTACTACACACCATTTACTAAAGAAAATCAGATAACTTTAAGCTGAGACTAACACACATGCTTAATCTGGTCAACTGAACTTTTTTAATGTCTTGCATTTTCTTATATTATCACCAGCACTACAAAGATTACAATTTTATTAAATTACAGTTCTCATTTGTAATAATTAATTTTAAAGTTGATGTCCAAAGATACTTTGATTTTAACATAATAAAATAATTATAGTGTCTTATTTACACGTATTCCCAAAATTGTACCAAATTAGCAATGATTATTAATTATAATTTTTTTTAAAATTTACTTCACCATTTTAGTTAGTTTCATTGAACAATAGAATCATCAGTATTGTATACGAATTAGCACGAAACATGCAATATACTATTATATAGTTTATATTATATTATATATAGTTCTTATAGACCGAAATAATAAAATTCAGAGTCGCATGTCAATTCTACAATTAATTGTCCAACAGCCAATAACGCATTTACACTCACAGCCTCGCACTAGGGTACCCTGTGTCACGTGAGGTATCTCTCATCTCAGCCGTAGAACGTCCACTGCTGAACATGCTTCCTCCATATATATTTGCCAATACTCGCCACGCTTGGCAGGCGGGTTGGCGAGCGTAGTATGATTTTCGATCCTTAGAAGGCGCTGCTGACCACCTTCTGGTACGTGATCCCTTAGCCGACTCTTACGGCACCCGCGGGAAGAGATGGGGGAGTACTATTCTAGGCCGGTAACACCACGGCACACGGGAGGTATGAACACATACAATACACTAACATCCTTAATCTGAGAACAAACATCTATGCTCATAACGGAAACGTTTGCCCCAGCCGGGATTCAAACCAAAACCAAACCTAGAGTCAATGTCACTGATCACTGCACCACGATAACCGTCAAAGTTACGATTTTTTTTTCTAACGGACTAATGCTGTTTGCCTCTACCGGCATTTACAGCTTCACCGGAGGGGGGGGGGGGGGGGGGGGGGGGGGGCGAGCACTGACGGTGCTCAGCCCGGTATTTGTGCGGGCGCAGAAGGCGCACCGCCTCGTGAGGCTAGCGCTGACGGCGCTGTGCCACTAGGAGAGGACGAGGCGACTAGCTCAAGGGCACCACTGAGCTTCGGACCTCGGCTTGACAGGGAGTTATCGGATCAAGATAATGAATAATGGTGTTTACTTTTTCATTTAATTTCGGTTTCGATTCTGGAATATTCTTCAGTTATTTTTTTTTATCACAACACACCTCCGCACTAGGATTCCCTGCATCGCGGGATGCATGGGCACACCCAATCACAGCACACAAACATCCAAGACCCGGGAGAAACATCTACACTAAACCGAGGGTCCCGCAGACACAGAAGTCATTTCAATGACACTAACATCTGCGCCACGGCGACTGTCAGATGAAATTGTGACAGGTGTAATTCTTATACCTTCGACCACGTAAGGGTGTGAGCGGACACAACGCTCGTAAAACACAAGGCGGTGTCGCGGTACTAAAGCGCAGATTTACCAGCAACAGTGTGCCGTTGGTTTTTATTCCGTTTCGAGTATACTTTCGGATATCGAAAAGGATAAAGACTTTTAGTTCCTCTTTAGTTGGTGATTGGTGGTTCGGTAAAAGGAAAAGTTTTTATGTACGTGAATAAAATAAATCATACAACTTATGCGATTTGCATGCGAGTATAACAGGCCCGGCAAAATGATCATTGACGAATGTCTGGCGGTCATCCGTCTAAAAATATTGCTTGGCTATTGCTATAGCTTTCAATTTTTTTCTCGTCTTTTCGAACCTAAGAATTCTATAACATATTAATATATTTTGTTATTAAAACTGACGTGGTTTTGACACATTATGAATGTATAAAGCACGGGAGTTACTCACGTAATAAGTCAGAGGGATCCGACTATAGTTTGCGAGGCAGTACTAGGCGAATAGCGACCGCGTCCGCGAGCGCTCCGTATTCTCCTTGAAAAAGACCAACGAATGTGGTTGAAACTATAGTCGGAACCCTCTGACTTATTACGTGAGTAACTTCCGTGTTTTATACATTCATAATATTAATATATTGTTAATAAATAAATTATATAATTAATTAATTATTGAAGCTTTCTTAAAAATAATTAGGGTGGAGTTCACCAAAATTTAAACGTCCTTATCAATTAACCGTCGTCGGTTAACTGTATGGTAAAAACTGTTTGACCCACGGTTAAATTTCTAATCGGACGTTTTAAATGTTGGTAAACAGCAGCTGGTTCAAAAAGACGGAAAACATTTCGAATACTATAGCAATAGTCAAAGCAATATATTTATCGAATGACCCCCTAGTAGAACGTTACCTTCAGAGGCTTAAGTACTAGCGTAAAGTTGCTATTGACTGATAGTCAATATTTTTTTATTCACGATAGGTTGGTGTTCACACAAAACAATTAATAACAATAACAATGACTACCTGTCAATGTACGATATGAGTGAACATATCCGCGCCCCTCCACGCAAGCTCACTTCAGCCAAAGACGCCGAGCAGAAAACACTCCATATGAATGGAGTAGCAAGCCTATCGGTTTTCTATCGGGTGCATTTCGGAGAATGTGCACTGGAATTACACAATCTGATTCCACCATCCCCTTTCTATCATCGGTCGACTCGACGTACGACAATTCGCCATCGCTATATGGTAGATATACCACCTATACGCACGAAGCGTTATGCGTCCACTTTCTTAATGCGTACTGACAAGGAATGGAACTCGTTGCCCGAGTCTGTGTTTCCCGATATGTACAATCCTGGAGTCTTCAAGTCGCGAGTGAATAGGTACCTTCTAGGTTTGCGTGCTAAATCCTAGACAACGTCATCACTTAACATCAGGTGAGACAGTTGTCAAACGCAAACTTATAATATGTAAAAAAAAAAAAGAATATTATGTTATTTTTATAATTCTATAAAAGGCTTCATTAAATACTATCTTCAAGCAATATCCGTCATATGTTCATTTGTCAACACAAACAATCCTCAACAGTTGGCGTTTGACCACTATCTCACCTTATGTTAAGTGACGGTGCGATCTACGATGGATCGCACCGTCGTCGATATGCTGCGGCTTACATTATGATTTAGTAGCAAATAAGCTTTGCAAAATAGCTATATCCTGCAATTACATTCCCTTCAATATAGCTATCCTCGAAATTGACAAAATATTGATCTACCTACTCACATAACACTCTTTCGATCTTTGAATTGAAAAATAAACAAGTTTCTCGTCGTTGACGCGCAAATACAAACAAATAGACTGAGGGCCATTTTCCGAGGACATTGCGTTTTATGTTATGAAGATCCCAGCAAATCGTTTGCAACGGCAAAACCGATGAGCATTGAGCCATTTGCATAGACATGTCATGTTCTTAGTTGATACTTGGTTATAATATAAAAGTAGTTAACTGTTATTTTTTTTTAAATTGCTATGACACATTTTTGTTTGATTCGTTTATTTCTTTCAGACAAATTATAAATGAAATGTAAGTGTATACACAAACTACTCGGTCTTTATCCAGACTCTCGAGATTTAGAAAAGTAAAACCTTTTTTTACTCATATACGAAAATTTAATTTCACATACTATGTAGTGCGCTCCTAAAATTAAGCTGATTGGGTTTACCAAGCCTTTCTATCCACAGATTATATCAAAAACAGCATTGTTTTGGATAATTTATACCGAAAAAAAATCAATGCATCGATTATAAAAAAATAATTGGTTGTCTGTAAAGTCGGTTTACGGACGATAGATTTACGTGATAACGTCATAATCATTTATGACTTTGACTTTGACTTTGACTTTGACTTTGACTCTGACTTTGACTTTGACTTTGACTGACTTTGACTGACTTTGACTTTGATTATTTTATGTAATACAAAACTCAGGTGGAACGTTACGCGGAACGTTACTATTTTTCATGAGTGTTGCTGGTATTCATCAATTTATAAAACGTTATCACGTCAAAAAGATTTTGTTTACGAAATAATTTACACGTATTATAGATAAATTAGGAAATGTTCTATAGCGTGTGTAAAAACATATCCCAAATAGCGCTGACTCATGCATTTGAAGCGTAATATATCGTCTCTACACTTATTATTACATCATTGGATTTGAGTATTTCTTTTGAACTACCTCCGTATACGCACAAAGTGTTACGTTTGCGCGTTTATTATGCAAATCGTAGTAAAAGAATGGTACTCCCTATTGAGTATGATAGCCTGTCTGTTTATTCTAGACAATATGCGAGAGTGTCTCCCACATCAAGCTGATGAGGGCGGAAGGTTCGAGGGTACAGACAAGTTTTTTTTTTTTTACCTATTATAAGTTTGCGTTTGATAACTGTCTCACCTGATGTTAAGTGATGACGTTGTCTAGGATTTAGCACGCTAACCTAGAAGGTACCTATTCACTCGCGACTTGAAGACTCCAGGATTGTACATATCAGGAAACACAGACTCGGGCAACGAGTTCCATTCCTTGGCAGTACGCATTAAGAAAGTGGAAGCGAAACGCTTCGTGCGTATAGGTGGTATATCTACCATATAGCGATGGCGAATTGCCGTACGTCGAGTCGACCGATGATAGAAAGGGGATGGTGGAATCAGATTGTGTAATTCCAGTGCACATTCTCCGAAATGCACCCGATAGAAAACCGATAGGCTTGCTACTCTACGCCGGTGTTCAAGGCTCTGAAGCCTACGTTCCACTAAAGAGTTACAGCCGATGATTCTTAAAGTTATACAGAAAGATAGCCGACATACAATACAATACTCTCTCTCTCAGCCATGAGGCGTCCACTGGTGGACATATATTATGCTTCCCCCATATAGGGGGGATTTGCCAATACTCGCCACGCTTGGCAGGCGGGTTGGCGAGCGCAGTATGATTTTTAAACCTCAGAAGGCGCTGCTGTCCACCTTCTGGTACGTGGATCCTTAGCCGACTTTTACGGCACGGCACATACAATACATACAAAACACTATTGCACACCGGTCACAAAAAACAACAAACAACAATATATATATATATATTATATATACCTACAATATACTTTGTGTAGATTGTAGGTATTGTATTGCTGTGTTTGTGTGTGTCCATGCCTCCCGCGACAGAGGGAATCCTAGTGCGTGGGTAAGTGTGATAAAAAAAAATATCGCTGTAGGGACAGGGTGACGGCTTCCAAGCTTTTTGTCATTAAATCCATAGAGGAAAGACTAGCGCCTATCTTTCTTGTTAATGGGCATTATTAAGATAAGAATGTGCGTGCTTTTATAGCTTAAACGGTGACAGGACGGTATTCTGTAGTCGTGGGTTCAAATCTTTCTAGTAGTCTAATTATACCTTCAAAAATTTGAACGTATGTTCCGCATAGCATATCCTATTCTAGTAATATAAATGCGAAAGTTTGTGTGTATGTTTGTTACCTCTTCACGCTCAAACGGCTACACCTATTTTGATGAAATTGGTATAGACATACCCTGGATTAACACATACGCTTATTTTCATCATCACTTTTTTTCATCACCACGCGAGTACAACCGCAGGGCGCAGCTAGTTGTTTATAAAGGCATACTTGACCTAACATATGGAACCTAAAATTTAAATCAGGTATTCAAAACTTGACGGCGTTTTTATTTAATCTTCGCGCCATGTTATAAAACTTTTAGATACAATCTTCAGTAGAGATAAGCGACATTTTTTTAGACCGGATGGTGGGGTACCGTAGGTTTTAATAAAAGCGGTCAGTTACATTAATATTCTAAAGCTGATTATTAATTAGATTTTTTTTTAAATAATATAAGTAATAATAATTTTCATTTTGTACGCTTGCGCGACCCTTTACAAATTGATTTACATATCAATAGAAATTATTAACATTTGGTGAATAGGTATCTTCTAGGCAGGCGTGCTCCACCGTAGACCGCATCATCACTTAACATCAGGTGAGATAGTGGTCAAACGCTTGCCTATTCCCAATAAAAAACAAAAAAAAACAATGTACGATATGAGTGAACATAGCCGCGCCTCTCCACGCAAGCTCACTTCAGCCAAAGACGCCGAGCAGAAAACACTCCCTATGATTATTAGTTATTTTTATAATTCTTTAAAAGGCTTTATTAAATACTATCTTCAAGCAATATCCGTCATATGTTCATTTGTCAACACAAACAATCCTCAACCAACTGTTGAACGTTGGCGTTTCACCACTATCTCACCTTATGTTAAGTGACGGTGCGATCTACGATGGATCGATTTTAATCATATTATCCCACTGTTCTTATAAGGCGAAAGTGTATATAAAAGCGTGCAAGTGTGTGTGTAAATGTGTATGTTTTTTACTCCTTCACGCTTAAACGGCTTCATCGATTTTCATGAAATTTGGTATGGACTCTAGATTAACATAAAGCCTACATTTCTTCCCGGAAATAATTGTTGGTCCCGTAGGATAAGAAAATAACTCAAAAACCTCTATCACTCCTTCACGCTCAAACGGCTTTACCGATTTCAATGAATTTGGTATGGAGATAGGATAGACCCTGGAATAACACAAAGGCTACTATTACAAACGGCTTGACGGATTTTAATGATATTTGGTATATAGATACTCCAGGTTCAGGAATAACACATAGCCTTCTTTTAAGCATCATCGTCATCAATCAACCACCACGCGGGTTCAATTGCGGGGCGCAACTAGTTGCTTTTAAATCAATGGCATGTTAAAATGAATAAGATTATTTAATAAACATTTGTTTTGATAGAGTTCAAATACCTACGTATTTTCCAAAATAAAAGAAAAATTAAATTAGCCGGTATATTTTAAGTGACACTTCTATATGTAATGTTTTTATCTGAATAATGTTCTCCTGGCCAGCTTAAAATGAAAGCGATGTCAATTTTTTCAAGTATCAAGATGAAGAAAAGTAAATTGAATTTTAACTTTATCAATTTATCGTGTTTTCCTGTCTAAGCGGCTCCGAGAATCCATACTTTTATATTTATATTTATTTATCTATACTCCCACTCTATACTACTTTTTCACTCATTACTTTATTAGTATTATTAATTATTATTATTATATATTATATTATATATATTATTATTTATTAATATTATATTTACTTGTCTAACTATGGGCCTTATAAGCAGGCACGACATGTCGTGCTAGTCGCAACTGCTGCGGTTCTCTTGGACTGCATTTCAGAGCAATGTTTTCATCTTGGAGGAACGAAGCGTTGAAGCGATGATAGCTCAGTGGGGAGGGCGTCGCCTGTCAAACTGACGGACACTGGTTCGATCCCCAACAACAGCTTGAGCTTCCGGTGAAGGTAACACCGTTATCAAATTCCCAGCATTGTGTTAGGTTACTTTCGAATACCCGCCTGGCTACCTACCACCGTCAAGTTTGAAAAACTGTCATCTAGCACATAGTGTATTCAGGCAGCAGTCCTTGAGAGCCTGTGAGCATTCTAGGACTAGCGTGATAACGTCGTCGATCACATCGTCACTGACCATCAAGTGATATAGTTGTCAAACGCTAGATCTATACAGTATAAATAAATAATCTTGGAGGAACGAAAATAAAGGAGAAATTATGGTCGACTGTTCAAATACAAATCCTCAAATACTTCTGACACATTCTTCGAAACGATCACTCCATTGAACGACTCCCGGTCCAGGGGCCAGTAGAAGGCAAGCGGTCTCGCGGTCGATCACCCAGGCTTTGGACAGACCTCATATAATTTTTTTTTTTTTTTAACATTCCTACAGGGTCTTCAGGTCCCAAACTAGGCAGAGCCTGTACTAGAGTAACCTGTTGACTGATATATATACATATACACACCCAGACACAGGTCAAACAGACATGTTCATATACACAAATGTTTGACCTGTCCGGGAATCGAACCCGGGACTGGTGGCTCAGAAGGCAGAGAGCTACCAACTGCGCCAACCGGCCAGTCAGAAATCTGAAATACAAACCTCCATAGCTTCAGGCAGACACCGAGCTCGAGGCAAAAACATCCTGGTTAGATTCTTTCCAAATAGTCAATGAGCAAACCATTTTGGTACCGGGGCAAGTCGATCCGATAACTTCCTGTCCTGGCGACAGCTCAAGCCGAGGTCTGAACCTCAGTGGTGCCCTTGAGCTAGTCGCCTCGTCCTCTCCTAGTGCCGTCAGCGCTAGCTTCACTAGGCAGTGCACCTTCTGCGCCCGCACTAATATCGGGCTGAGCACCATCTGTGCTCGCCCCCCTCCAGTGAAGCTGTAAATGTCGATAGAATCAAACAGCATTAGTCCGTTAGACAAAAAAAGAAACACCATAGTCCAAAGCACTCGAGACGCTGAGGACCTCAACGAGTGGAGACGCATCACAAGGGCTGCATTATCTATAGAAAATACATTGTATTCAACCATGACCACTCTGTCAAGAGTGAAAGATGGAGAATCAACCACAAGCAAACAGTTACAGTTAATGATATAGTTATACCATTAACTGAAGATAAAAACTTACCTTGCCCGTTTATAGAGCTGTGAAACCATGCTACTTCCACTTAACCAGTTTATTCCAAATGCTCCAGTGGCTGAACTGCCAGTAAAGGAGGATGGTAGACTCCCATACATTTGCAGCCTAGAAGAAAAAAACCGCGTTCATGAATGAAACTTATACGTATCGATAGAGCAATAAATACATTGTATATTCAATCATTTTCCTAGAAGTTGGGAGTAAAAAGTTATCATGGAAAATCATCTGTATCAGTATGCTAACTACACGTCCATATAAGAACCATTTAATGGATCGCTATCCTTTAGATCAGATAGAATACATACTAGGCTATCCATCTATAGCGTCGTAGACAGAGAAAGCAATATTGCATGGATCGTGCTACAGATACAGATCACTTATTATATTCTGGACTAAACTAGGCATGGATGTGTTAATAAACGCAGTCCGGGTCTACAGAGCAGCTGACTACAGATTATAGAGTAACAATAACAATTAATTTCAGAACGTAAGTATTCGAACGCAACAAACATAATGAGAAGTATAGGGTGCGTTCGAAAACTACAAACACCACATAAATAAATAAAATAAGAGTACTTCATCAGAAGTTGTTATTTTGCATTATTTATAAAGTTGGGAATCATCCCAACTTTATAAATAATGCAAAGTATTCACGGAATCCACAAAAATATAATCTAAATTTTCATATATAAAGAATACATGAACGGGTTGTTTTTTCATTTTTCGGGAGCAAGGCTGGTTCTGCCATCCTCCTTTAGGTTTGACCGATGTAAGCGAGATCATTTTTTGAAGCGATGATATCTCTCAGCGGTGGGAGCGTCAGGCTGTCAAACGGATGGACGCTGGTTCAATCCTCACCAATGGCGTGAGCTTTCAGTGAAGTTAACACCATTATCAAACTCTCAGCATGATGGTATGGTAAGATAATTTATGTAATTTTTATTTCTTTATTTTTATAAGTTTGCGTTTGACAACTGTCTCACTTGATGTTAAGTGATGACGTTGTTTAGAATTTAGCACGCAAACCTCGAATGTACCTAATCTATGCGCTTCAAGAAATTAAATCAACATCAGGTGAGAATCATCGTGCTAAATCCTAGACAACGTCGTCACTTAACATCAGGTGAGACAGTTGTCAAACGCAAACTTGTAAAATGTAAGAAAAAATTTTTAAAAAAATCAGCGTTTTTTTTTCAAATAAGCGTACGTTTTGACCAGTATCTCAACTGATGTAAAGTGATGACGTGATCTAAGATGTACCATGATCTACTTGAAAGGAGTACTGGCTCGATTCCAACTGACAGGCAAGTCGATCCAACCTTTCCTACTTTGTTTCTTGTTCGGATCTTGAATCACTTTGTTTCGCTTTAGATTAAGCTTAGATTACTAAGTCGGGTTTACGTGCCGTGAAATAGGTAGTCGTAATGAATAGAAAGATACAAGTTTTATGTCTTTTACTTAGAGTGGCGATTAACTCACTTACTTGCAGATACTTACGGGTGCCATCTTGATTTCAAAGGCACAGGAGATTACTGTTTTTGTCATTGGACGCAAATGTGTTTGCTCTTGACAGGTATATAAAAGAGTTATCTATGGGCTAACCCATTTAGTTCTTTTAAAATAAGACTGATTAAAATATTATACGACAATATTCTAAACGATGATCAAATTTAAAAATCCCACAGCTGTCTACTGGAAAGCAGCTTTGTACTATATTGTATATCTCAATTAAATACTTATTTAATAAGCTAAAGAGCAGTAGCATTATATGTGAGAGTTAGCTGGGGAAATACTGCCACCATTATATATTTCTACCGCCAGGCAGTGGTGTTCGCATTACTGTTTCAGTTTGAAGGGTATGGTTAAGATATTTTATTGTGTATCGCATTAACATCATGCTAGGCAGAACTTCAGTTCAAATATTTGAAGGAAAAAATTCGGCTGCTAGTGGGAGTTGAACCCACGACTACAGAATACCGTCCTGTAGCTTTGTCCAACTAAGCTATAGCAGCCCATACCACTAGGACCGAATTACTTCCTTCCTTATTAACATCTTGCGGGGATGTTATTAGCGCCATCTACCTTTAATTGTATGAACAATTAATTAATAGGACTGATAGACCAACATTACAGTTGATATCGTATCAAACGACTTTAGTTCAATTGAACTGAAGTTCTGCCTAGCATGATGTTAATGCGATACACAATAAAATCTCTTAAAATGAGGGTAGGGTGCTTTCGTTGGATACGATATCAACTGTAATGTTGGTCTATCAGTCCTATTAATTAATTTTTCATACAACTAAAGGTAGATGGCGCTAATAACATCCCCGCAAGATGTTAATAAGGAAGGAAGTAATTCGGCCCTAGTGGTATAGCTTAGTTGGACAAACCTACAGGACGGTATTCTGTAGTCGTGGGTTCAAGTCCCACTAGCAGCCGAATTCTTTCCTTCAAATATTTGAACTGCAGGGTATGGTTTTCGGTGAACTTACGCCTGTAAGATATTAAGACCATAAGACTTACCAACTTTATGTCTCAGGGTGACGGGCGCAGTGCACATCTTTACGAATTGTATCTGTCTATAGGCAAAGGTTACCGCTTAACATCCTATGGGCCTTTTGCTTGTTCCGTCACCTTTTCCAAAAAATAAATATATTTGCAGATAGTGAAAGTGTTCTGTCTTGAACTATCATAATATAAAAACGTAAAACAATAGTATTACGATCTTTGAGGAGTTGAAGCAATATTGGATTGTAATGTCACGGTTATATTATCTATAATATTACTGTGGTTATCTATTTTCTATTTTCTCATTGGTTTTGTGAATGACGTATGCTTCCACTGAAGGTCAGGGGCCGTACCATCAACTTTTACAAAACCATCATGTTTCAAGAACGTCATACTTCAAGCTTAAAGTAATAATGCTCAGATTCGTACCATGAACGTCTTAAAACATTATTGTTTTATTATCGCTCAGTGACGTGTAGAATGAACGAAGAAACATTCCTGCTGTAAGGGCAAGCGAGACAACATTATATTTTCATATAGCGTTGTCGCTTTCGTTGGCGCTGGCTCATGGTACGCTTTGAGTGAACGAAATAGAGGTTTACGTCACAAAACTGCTTAGTCTAAACAACATTAAAGTAACATTGCTTATGTGGCCTTGTGGTACGAAAATTCAAAGTAAGATTACAATAATACTGCTATAAGAGTTGGTGGTAGGCCCCCAGGTATATTTACTCCATATCTATCTACGATGCTCATGAGTATGAGGGTCCTACAAGGATGGACATATGGACCTCCTATGGACTTATTAATAATAATAATAAGTCCATGGGAATATTTGACAATATTTTATCGAGGATTTATTTATTTGCTGTGCGATTCAAATTTAAATATACATATTTGTCTCAGTTCATAAAAAAATATTCATTCAAACTTTTAAATTGTACGTATATAATATTGTAGAATAGCGTAAAACAATAAAATATAAAGCAAAACCAACCTCTGTAGAAGCAAAAGGGAACAACCTCGTATTGGAACAATAAATTCTAAACGCTAAATAGAACTCCATTGTTTAGTAAAAGCTAAGACATCCCCGAAGATGGAGTATTTTTTATTTATTCATACTTAAGAGACTAACACATATCACACTAATATTGTAAATAGGTACTAAAGTTTGTCGTTTATATGTTTGTTACTCCTACACGCTGAAACGAAAGAACAGTTTTGCATGAAATTTGTAATGAAGACAGTTTATATCCTGGAATTGCACAAAGGCTACTTTTTATCCCGGAAAAAGTGTACTTTTCGTGGGATATTTGAGATGGCGGAAAAACTGTAGTCCATGGCGGTAAAACTACGGGGCGCAGCTGATCTCATAAATATGAGCTATTAATAACTAAAAGCTAGTAACAGACCCTCACAGCAAAAAAAAATGTCACCAGCTATGATGACTAGAATACAGTAAATAAACATTCGTTATGTATTCTCAAAAAAATATTTCTTCTTGGTCAAGTTCGTTGGTCAAGACCTTAAACAACAACCTAGAATAATTTTATTCGTTGATAATTTCTCTCGTGTGGCTGAGAACAAAAACAAAGAAAATATATCAATATCATAAACTTAAAAGCTTGCTTTTTTTTACTAATTACTTTTTTTAAAGATTACAATGACAGAATTTAAGCGCTCGAGTTGTAAATAAGCGGCGACTTTCTTCTTAAGTTCTTACGAAACGGGATTGCAGTGAAAAGTTTCAGAACAGAAGAAAGTGAAAACGGAAAAAAACCCAGCTACGCAGAAATAACAAAATTGACTTTCGTTCTCTTAATTTGAATGCAAATAAGCTGCGACTTTATTCTTAAGTTCTTACGAAACGGGATTGCTGTGAAAAGTTTCAGAACAGAAGAAAGTGAAAACGGAAAAAAACCCAGCTACGCAGAAATAACAAAATTGACTTTCGTTCTCTTCTTAATTTGAATGCAAATAAGCTGCGACTTTATTCTTAAGTTCTTACGAAACGGGATTGCTGTGAAAAGTTTCAGAACAGAAGAAAGTGAAAACGGAAAAAACCCAGTTACGCAGAAATATCAAAATTGAATTTCGTTCTCTTAATTTGAATGCAAATAAGCTGCGACTTTATTCTTAAGTTCTTACGAAACGGGATTGCTGTGTAAAGTTTCAGAACAGAAGAAAGTGAAAACGGAAAAAACCCAGCTACGCAGAAATATCAAAATTGAATTTCGTTCTCTTAGTTTGAATGCAAATAATTTGCGACTTTATTCTTAAGTTCTTACGAAACGGGATTGCTGTGAAAAGTTTCAGAACAGAAGAAAGTGAAAACGGAAAAAACCCAGCTACGCAGAAATATCAAAATTGACTTTCGTTCTCTTAATTTGAATGCAAATAAGCGGCGACTTTATTCTTAAGTTCTTACGAAACGGGACTGCAGTGAAAAGTTTCAGAACAGAAGAAAGTGAAAACGGAAAAAACCCAGCTACGCAGAAATATCAAAATTGACTTTCGTTCTCTTAATTTGAATGCAAATAAGCGGCGACTTTATTCTTAAGTTCTTACGAAACGGGATTGCAGTGAAAAGTTTCAGAACAGAAGAAAGTGAAAACGGAAAAAACCCAGCTACGCAGAAATATCAAAATTGACTTTCGTGCTCTTAATTTGAATGCAAATAAGCGGCGACTTTATTCTTAAGTTCTTACGAAACGGGATTGCTGTGAAAAGTTTCAGAACAGAAGAAAGTGAAAACGGAAAAAACCCGGCTACGCAGAAATAACAAAATCGACTTTCGTTCTCTTAATTTCAATTCGTAATATTTGGATGTGGCGAGTGTGTGTTTGGTGGTTCTATACTGATTGTGGTCTATGGTTTCTTTTGCAGAGGAAAGGGATCACATTTGTCGCTATTTCTCCTGTCAGCAATATAGAGCAACCATGTTTTCCTTCGAACATTGGCTTGCTAAGTATATTATATATTATGTTTAACAACAAAATATGCTAACTTAGGAAGTGGTTACATATTTGAGCCGTTTGGGGTCGAGATATTGGGCCCGTAGGGACCGGGAGCGGATTTTCCGAAGCTTATCAGAGCTTTAGATCGATACGACTCGTGACCAAAATGCTGGCTGCATGGCTCAACAAATCAGCATTGCAATTCAATGTGGCAATGCTCCTCTAGAATTCGGGGCACGCTGCCAACTGGTAGCGGGTTAGAGCATTTGAGTTATAATAATAATAATAATAATAGCACTTTATTTCAGACACAAGATCCATATTGTATATATAACTAAAATAATAATAAATAAAAAGTTATCTATAGGCTGACAATAGCTAGTGGATTGCTTAAATATTTTATAGTAGCTGTAGCATTGTAAACAGTTATGAGTATTTTATTTTAATATAGGCATCGGCCGTATTTAAAAATATTTAAAACAAACACGAAAAAAAATGAGTATAGCCAGTTTCTTTTTATAGCGTGTAATATTCTCGAGATATTTATTTAATTATTTTTTATTATAATGTTCGTAAGCTATTATGTATATACCTACTGGAAAGCGACATCAAAATGCATTATGTGCTCCAAGATGTAATAAGGCTCTTTTAAGTAAAAGTGTATTTATAAAGAGAGTACATATATATAACAAGCTTCCTCTGACTATAAAAGAGTCAAAGACTCGTAAGGTGGTTAAATTTAACTTAAAAAAGTTTTTTCTTGATAGAGCTTATTATAGCATTGAGGAATTCTTAAATGATATAATTTGATGACATATTATGAAGAATAAGTAAAATATCCTGTATTCATGGCATAATTATATAACTGTTTAAATTCAATGATATGTAATTTGCACACCTTTTTTTTCTTAACATCAGGTGAGATAGTGGTCAAACGCCTCCCTATTCCTAATAAAAAAAAACCTTTAAAGAGTGGAATTATAGCAACATATGAATTTAGCTCATAATTTTTCTATACCTATATTCAAGCAAATAAATTATTTTGATTTGATTTTTATTATGACGGTACGTTTAAAATAAAAATAATTTAATCTTTTCATGGCTCCCCATTCCACCTTCATAAAGTTTTCTAATCTAACGCCATATTCCTGCAAGTTGGCAGCACAAGCGATCTAGGCCACCGTAACAAAGTTTAAACTCCCTTTTACGATCAGTTGTAAATCGTATCCCCCTGTAATCTAGATAGAAACTTAACCAAGACATGATAGGTAAACAGGGCTACCACTGACGGAATCGAGTAACTCGTATTCGATTCAGATTCACCTCATTTTTGGTTCGTTTAGTAAATAAGCAGCATAAAATGGAACCGACTTCAACACTCAAAAGTGTGTTTCTACATCACGCTGGAACGGCTGAACGGATTTGAATGAAATTAGGAACGAAGATAGCTTAAACTTTGAAGTAACCCACGGGCTACTATTATCCCAAAAATATTAACTGTACCAGTGGGATGACTGAAACACACAAAAATTGTTAATACACTTTCACCGCGGGTACCACCGCGGGGCGCCACTGGTGGGGTAATATGGTGACTTGGTTATCTATGTACGTGACTTATGTATACTAACGACCCGTGATCAACTAGTTATTAGGTTGTAAGCTACTTAATAATGCCGTGGTGGTACCGGCCTAGAATAATACTCCCCCATCTCTTCCAACAGGTGCCGTAAATGTCGGCTAAGGGACCACGTACCTTGTACGAGAAGGTGGGCAGCAGCGTCTTCTGAGGAACAGAAAACATACTGCGCTCACCAACCCGCCTGCCAAGCGTGGCGAGTATTGGCAAATCTCTCTATATGGGGGAGGCATATGTCCAGCAGTGGACGTTCTATGGCTGAAATGATGATGATAAAACTACGTTATCATTATATTAAAGCATATGCAGTGATAATTATTATTATTATTTTTTATCACACACACCCTCGCACTGGGATTCCCTATATCGCAGGAGGCATGAACACATACAATCACAGCACAAACATACAACACCCGGGACAAACATCTTCACTCATCGCACAAATGTTTGCCCCTGCCGTGATTCGAACCCAGGGTCCCGGAGCCACAGTAGTCATATCAATGACACTAACCATTGCGCCACGGTGACCGTCGATTGGTGAAGAGTTCTAAAACATATTGTCAGTAAAAAGAATACAAATTAAGGAACAAGCCGGGATTTGAACCCTAGGCCCCGTAGATACAGAAGTTATGCCACTGACCTCTGAGCCACGGCGATCGTCAATAAATCTAATTCACAATTTTGGCTACTGACGATTTTACACTACATAATATAAAATTCGAACAAAAAGGTTAAATCTCAATAAAGGGCAGTAAAAACGGCACGTACTCAATTCTCCAACAAAAAGGTCTCCGTCACCTACCAGAGAGCTTGGAAATCTTGCGGAAACCTTCATTTCATGTTCATTCACTGTGTAGTTGTCAGAAACGAGACCCGACCTAGATATCTGTCAGCCGAATCCCGTCTACAAAACCTTCTTGAAATGTACAACCTAGCTCCGTAAACCTCGTTGATAAGGCAATGAAAAATTGTTACGGACGGGGTGACCATGATGTTCAAAGTACTTGGATATTTTTATGCTATTGCATAGCTACTATCGCGGGCCTTAAGCGTGGAGACCGAATCCAGAAATTCCGTAACGAAAATAACCTAACACCCCCCACTCCGACCGGCACAGCGGTGATACTTTTTAGTTTTGCCATCTATCGATTAATAGCAGAACTTTGAATGACTTTTTTGAAATATCACGCTTGTCTGTTTAGTTCAGCAACTCGCCTCTAGGTGGCATTGGTGGTATCGGCGTTACTGCATAAGTTATTAATATATTAATTGCATAAGTTGATAAAAAATGCTATGCCATAGCTTTACCGCGGCAGTCCCCGAGTGCCACACGTCTTTTTATAATTGTTCAAGTTTGGGGGGCCCCGCAGAGCTGTCCACCCTATTGGAGTAGGGATATAATAGAATTGAGGCCATCATGACCTTGACAACATGTGACATTTTCGCTCATGGCGGTCCCATATTTTGCTTAAACATACAAAGAAAGTAAATAAGCATTTTTATAATTTTATTTTTTTATAATTATTTTTATTAATAGATAACATAATTAAATCTACAGCGGTGATTCAATCGCCTACAAAAACTAATCAGGAAGCAAGTTAATAAAGATAATTAGTCGTTATAGTTAGAATTTTTCAAATTAAATACTCTTTTGCTTCACCTTTCACCACCTGCTTTTGTAATAACAAAAAAGGTGGTCGAAGGTGAAGCAATAAATACAGTCATATTTTTAACCAGTATGTGTGTATGTATGTATGTTTATCTGTTCATAGAACAGTTCATAATATGTAGTTAAAAATGTCTAGTTTGTCCCATGAGTGCAAGTTTACAATAGCAAATGAATATGGCGTCATCTAGTGAACACGAAATCAAGAACCTTAAAAATTCGCTAGTAAATATTAGTGATCGTTTAGTAATCTGGCAAGATCTAGGAGGCCATATCGATCGCAGTTAGAACGAGAGGCGTACGTCCCCCTCAGGGTGTTCTGTACTACAAGTGGAACAATCACTTAAATACACTTATAGTTATTAGCTATTGCTATTGACCACAATCTTGAATTTTTTTTTTATCACACCCACATTGTCAGCTATGATGTGGTTATTGATGGTGGCGAGATTCAATCCGGTGACTATCGGTTTGAATATTACTCACTACCCTCACACTAATATCGTTTCAAAATTGTCGCTTTTTGTCCAATGCATTCCGTATTCCGACTCAGTTTCTTTCTCATGGTCACCCTACCACAAGATTCCACTAAGCATTCGCTGCGTTTATCTTAAAGGATTTCACGAAATAAAACTTGGCCGAAGTTCTGTTGAAACAATAATTTCTCGTTGAAAATTTACCGGCTAATGGATTAAAGTTATGGCGATCATTTGCTGGATTTTATCTCAGTTAATTTTTAATGTTGGTGTAAAAGTGAGAGATTTAGATGTTCTATCCATCAGAATATTGTTTAGTACAGCCAGATTTTTCCATTAATTTATGCAATCTGTATTGAGTTTTATAATGTTTGTCTGCTCATCATTAGTTAGACATTATTTAGTAGTTTAGTACGAAACCATCTAAGTACAAAACCATAATGACACGAACTTGAGACTTGGCAGGAATAGAATTTTACTATATTTTCAAAGATTAAAGTATATTTAATTGCCAATGAGTAATTATGGCGATATAATTGTTTAAGGCGAAGTTTTCCCGACGGGTTAGGCAAAAAAGCGCAAATTTATATGTTTAAAATAAGCAATAAATGTATGGGAGAGAGCGGAGCGATCAAGCATAGGTCCGACGTTGGCGAGCGTCACGGTCAGACTAAGGCTAAGCTGGCACGTAAAATTAATTGCGTGAAATCCTTAATTTAAAGAATGAATTTTGATATAACGAAAAATCTTGAATGTAGCAGAAAAAATTTTAACATTTCTAAACTGTGTCATTACCTACCCCACAATTTAAGGTTTGAGTGAATGTCTTATGTTGGAATTTCGTTTTCTAATTGATTTATAAGCATGTATTAGAAAAAACAAGAGTACCAGAGAATGATACATTACCGTGTTTTGAATCCTAAGCATTTCTTTATACTGAATCAAAATTACTAAATGTGTAAAAATCAGTCTATATAATATTACACCAGATTTTTTTTAAATTGTTATTGTTCATACCGCACATTCTATTTGTGAGACTGACAAGTGAAAAAAGTTGTGTGAAATTAAAAGATTTTGCTCTTATGTTTCTCTCCCATATAAGTCCAAGTAAAGTTCAGAGACAAGAAAAGGACGCAAAGATATTTATCAGTATGTGGTCCGAAATTTAGCTATGTAACCGATGTGAAGTTTTATTTATCGTTAGTTAGTTATATATCTTATGTTTTCAGAAAATAACAGATGAAGTCTTATAATAAACACACATATATAATATAACACATATAAAATATATCCAGTATCAGTTGGGACCCTTGTGCGGAAAGGTATACCCTTAGTAAATTCTTCCATCTATCCGCAAAGAAGTTTAGTGAAAGTTGTGTGATTAAAGTATGATTATTCAGAAAAAATACTATCTCATATTCATTCAAAATAATATACTTATAGCGTTTTACAATTTTTTGGATTTTTTAATATGTTAGAAAATCAAATAAAATGAAGATCTATTTCACCAAATTTCCCGTCACTAATATTTGTATCTATTGTCTATGGGACAAAAATCCCGCCACAATCTACTGTTGTCATTTTTTTTGTAGAAAATAAACTTGCCATATTAAATAAACATTGAACCCGCCAAGAGCTATACATAGCTTTGAAGCACATATTCCAAAATGTATTCGACATCTCATAATATTTATAAAAAGAGCTCATATTTTTGTGCACTCTGCTTATTCCCAGAACGTCATGTTTGCGGTTCACTCAAAAATTCTCCCTCTGACATGTTTGGCTATTTTTACGTCGCTGCACGGACCTTGAGGTTTCTTTAGTGAGATTGTTTATTTAAATAAATTTAAGTCTAGTTACCTTTGGATTCTACTGAAGGGAAAAACATACAGTCTTAAAATGATTGAACGTTATTTATTACTTCATAGATTTATTTATTTCACTTGATTGTCAGTGACGATGTGGTTGAAGATGTTATCACACTAGACTTAGAATGCTCATTGGCTCTCAAGGACTGCTGCCTGAACACACTATGTGTTTTACACGCATTTTATGAGATTAGATAATGGTGACAATGACACTCTCAGTGACAATAACTCAAGTGACAGTGCGCACCGTGACAATTTGACTGATGAAGCGTAGCCGTCTCAACGCTAGTTACGTGGTGAGGCTCGCGCCCGCCGCATGGCACGATCATAACTCCCAGATGAAGAACTGCAAATAAGTTCCAAGCTGGTCGGAGAGTAATTTTCCAGTGTTTAGCTCGTGAGTCCTAGTCGGTTTGTTACATTACAATTAGATAAACTAGTGAATGAAACTTGGTGAAAAAATAATTTGGTCTTAAGACACTCGTGTTATGCTATTAAAACTTAAATTTTAACTGTACTAAAACTATTTATTTATTTAATGGAAAACAAACAGCTTAATGATAAGTCTATAGGAAAAAATTAGTGTAGTACGAACAAGCTAATACAGTTTCCACATATAAATCTATTCTCCAGTTACTTATATAATCTAATCTTCTTTATATAATACAATTTAAAAAAAAAAGGAGGAGATTTTTTTTTTTTAACATTCACACAAGGTCTTCACGTCCCAAACTAGGCAGAGCCTGTACTATGGTAACCTGATGACTGATATATGTTTATATACATATACACACGCAGACACAGATCAAACAGACATCGTAATACACACAAATGTTTGACCTGTACGGGAATCGAACCCGTGACCAGCGTCTCACAAGGCAGAGTGCTACCAACTGCGCCAACCGACCAGTCAAATACGTTGCGCGAAATAAAAATAATATAGGTATATAATGTCTAAAAACGTTGATAAGTAGATAATTGTGTTTCCTATATCTATCCATATATCATATCTATCTATTTACTAGCTGCGCCCCGCGGTTTCACCCGCGTGCACTACGTTTTTCCCGCTGACTCAGTTATCCCACGGGAACCATACTTCTTCCAGGACAAAAAGTAGCCTATGTCCTTCTCCAAAGTCCCATGTATCTTTATACCAAATTTTATCTAAATCGGTCAAGCCGTTTTCATGTTATGTCGTGACAACGGAAAACGGGTTTCATTTTTATATATATAGATTCATAGGCAAATCAATCCAGTTACAACCAGTTGCACAACTTCTAGTTTTAGTTTTAGCAGTCTTTTAGTTAAAAATGTTTAACTTACACTCGTGTTTTATGAACCCTTATTATGATACAGTTTCATAAACAACATTTTTGTCAAAAACGTCGATCACGTCATGATGACTTCAGTAGTTTATTGTATTGACGGCGCGTCTTGAATAATGGGTTAAATTGGATAAAATTGTCTAAATAAAATTATGATTCATGCATCGAACTTAGGTACTCCTCTACAGAAGCCTAGTAAACGCGCAACATATACGCCATTTTAAGGAAGCTATTTATAGCTTCATTCGGTACATTATAATTGCCTGGTGAGTCAAGTAAACTGTCACACATAGCGAATTTGTAGCTTACGTCTGTAAGATGGCGCTGTAGGTAAACACTTTCTATAGGGTAAAAATTCGATGGATTCAAATCAAATCAAATTAATTTATTTGCTTGAATATAGGTATAGAAAGATCTTATGCTAACTTTATATGTTGCTCTATATTCCAACCCCTGAAGGTGTGCAAATTACATGTCATTTCATTAACACTATTATAATTGTGCTATGAATACAAGATATTTCACTTATTTTACTTATTTTTAATAATATGTAATCACATTTTATTATTTATGTACTCATCAATGCTATAATAAGCTCTATCAAGCAAAACCTTTTTCAAGTTGAATTTAAAAACTTCACGAGTCTCTGACTCTTTTATAGTCAGAGGAAGCTTGTTATATATATGTACTCTCTTTATAAATACACTTTTACTTAAAAGAGCCATATTACATCTTGGAGCACATAATGTATTTTGATGTCGCTTTCCAGTCATAGTTTTAAATTCACTTAAGTTATCCCTAACAAGTAAAGCGGCTTCGTATATATATATATATATATCAAGAGTAGGAAAACTAAAAATGGACTTTGAAACCTCAAAATCTGGCGCAACTGGACTAAATTGTCACCAGTTTACAATGCATTGAATCGTATTAATATGAGATCAGAGTCCGTTTTCAACCCAACATGTGTTAAAAACATTCTCCAAAGTTTCTAAACCTCATTTTTCAGAGATAAAACAAACAGAATGAAAGCTTCCGGTACAGTCGAGGAGAGAAGGGGATGTGGCTTCAGGCTTATCCATAATTTACGAGTATGTACATTTGAAATGTTGAAATGTAGACGCTATTACTTTCAAGCAGGGTGGTATTCTGAATTTATAATATGTTTGTTATTTTGTAAACTTGTTTTTTAATTCAATAAATATATACTATGCTTTATGGAGGAACGCGTTCGCAGCTGTAACACTGGCATGACCTAGCACATCTGTAAACGTGGAAACTGTACCACAAATATATAATACTAGTAACACCCCGCGGTTTCACCCGCGTGGATTACAGTTTTCACGCTACCTCAATTATCCCACGAGAACGTTATTCCACGGTCTAAACTATCTCCACACCAAATTTCATAAAAATCGGTACATCCATTTAAGCGTGAAGGAGTAACAGAGTTTTTTTTTAAATAATTTGTTTATCCCATTAGAACAGCATTTAGAGTCGGGATGAAAATGAAAGGAGTCTATGTAATATAGGATCTCAACTATCTCCATGCCAAATTTCATCGAAATCGGTGCAGCAGTTTGAGCGTGAAGGAGTTACAAACATACACGCTTACACACTTACGAACATACAAACTTTCGCCTTTCTATTATTAGTGATAATAAGTTGAACTTTAGTTTTATATTTGGCGTAATTCATTTAACCCTTTGATCTCTTAAGTCTATGTGACCTTGGTTATAAAAAAGGTATTTTTATTTATATTATTTTTTCATCAAACTGTCTGTAAACAATGACGAAGTCTGAAAACTATAAGAACAGACTTCCTCTTCTAACGGAGAATTTTCAATAATTAAAATTATATTTCATTTTATCATTATAATATTGGACACATAAAACACAAGACAAAAATAAATTAAGTAGTTTAATTGTTGCCGTACCATTAGCATATATAAGTTTTAATTTGTAAAACTCTGCGGTCGACATCTTCAGTGGTTCAGGTCCGAGCGGCGACAAGAGCGTACAACTCTCCTTCGCGGCGTCTTCTCTGATACTGATGAAGTATCAGAGAGAATATTAGTATCAAAGAAGATGCCGCGAAGGAGAGTTCTACGCTCTTGTCGCCGCTCGGACCTGAACCACTGAAGATGTCGATCGCAGTGATCGACGAAACGTCTGGAACAAAAGTTTCACATAGACCACGGCCAAACAACCCGGAAGCAATACATACAACATGTTTTAAATTTGTTAAGATGATATTAATTTATATTAATTAATCATTTACTCACGTACTAGAAGGTGGGCAGCAGCGCCTTCTGAGGGTCACAAAATATACTGCGCTCGCCAACCCGCCTGCCACGCGTGGTGAGTATTGGCAATACCCCGCCTTGGGGGAGGTATATGTTCAGCAGTGGTCGTCTTATGGCTGACATGATGATGTTGAAAAATTACTAAGATGCGTGCACTTTTGTGAGAGCAAGACTCGGTATTTGCCACGCTCAAATAGTCAAATGCACGCGAAGCGCTGTTTTTCTGCCGATTTTATCGCCGAGATAGAAAGAATAGTGACCAAAATATAACCATCATTTCACAATTTACATTTACTTTCCTAAGATTGAAACCTAACCTTAATGCTACCTCAAGTCGAAAAGTGATCCATCTGGAGTGTGACAAGACTACTTGTTTTATGCTGTATAGATCAAGCGTTTGTCCACTTTCTCACTTGATGGTCAGTGACGCAATGGTTGAAGATGTCATCACGCTACACCTGACATGCTTACTGGCTCTCAAGGGCTGCTGCCTGAACACACAATCTGTTTGGTGACAGTTTTTCAAGCTTGAGGGTGGTAGCTAGCCAGGCGGTAGTCGACCGTACCCGTACGTTGGTGGGAGTCGAACCAGCGTCCATCAGTTTGTCATCCGGCGCTCCCACCGCTAAGCTATCAATTGCTTCAAATTGATGAAATTATAATACAGTGATAGAGACGATGCACCACCTATTCCCGGATCATCTCTGTCATCTTGGGCGATGACGCAGCACGCTACCAGTTCATTGGTTTTTTTTTTCATATAGGCTCATCACGTTGTGCAACATCAGGTGATATAGTGGTCAAGAGCTTGCACCAATAAAATTAATTATACTCAGTGACATTCGCATTCATATTTAGGAATAGTATTTAGATCCAAATTAATTTTATTTTATTGTTAAGATATCAATTTTATGCTTCATATATATATTATATATATATATATTGATATTTTAACAATAAAATAAAATTAATTCGGATCTAAATACTATTACATGGGTACATGTACATGTACATGGGTATGACATAGGTCGTCTTTGTTGATCTATATATATATATATATATATATATAGCATCGACAAAGACGTACCTATGTCATTCCGAAAATCCTAACTTTGTAAGGATTGTGTACATTGCCAATGAAAACACGTCTGGCGTGTGAAAAACACCTATTTGTTATCTAAACATTTGTACGAGTCGTAAACGGGTAACAATAAAAACAGTAAGGATAAAAACAATAAATTCTAACTCGATTAACATATTTCTTTTTTTTTTAAACTCGCACCGAGTGGTTTCACTCACGCAAAAATTGCTCTTAATTCTGTAAAGCACACCAACTATCTAAAATTTTTTACAATCTCTTATTCTATTTGCGCAAAAAATTCGTTTTTTTTTAAAATTAGTTTTAGTCTGCACCAAATAATTGACGTCTTATTTTACCTAAAACTACCCACAATTATAAATGGTACATCTACTTTTAGTGGGGTTATCATTCCAGAACACTTCTAGTATTTTGTTTAGAACAAAACATCATAGGACTTACCTATTTGGACGCATCCTAGGTAGACGTAGTGGTCAACAACTTCAAGAATTGAGTTCTAATTAACACTGAGGCTTACCTCAGTATTAATTAGAACTCAATTCTTGAAGTTAAGAAAAGAAATTATATCAAATGCCCATGTTGCACTTATGCAACATGGGCATTTGATATAATTTTCGTCTTGGCCATGTTCATTTTAAGGCCCGCCCTTTGTGAAACTCTAGCATCGCCCATGTCTCGATCGAATCAAAGGCTTTCTCATAGCCCACAAGCGCTAAACATAAACACAAGTTATATTCTTCGGTCTTCTGTATAACTTGCTGAAGCGTGTAGATGTGATTAATGATTGGTTATGTTGTCTTTTTGGAAACCGGTTTGTTACCAGAACCAGAGGTCCTTTGTTGAGGGAGTGGCAGCCAGGAATCTGCCGAAGATGCTTAGCACCCCCTGCTCTACCATTACGCAGGCCGCTACCGGAGCCAGCATTGGTTTGGGGTTTGCCAATACTCGCTACGCTTGGCAGGCAGGTTGGCAAGCGGTATACTTTGTGACCCTCAGAACGCGCTGCTCACCACCTTCTGGTACGTCATCTTTTAGCCAACTCTTACGGCACCCACGGAAATAGATGGGAGGGTACCATTCTAGACCGGTAACACCTCGGCACGCAATAGCAGCAGCTAAAATAAAAATAAATTAAATAGATGATATATTTGTATGAAATTATCTTACTGCATGTTTACTTAAGCTACCGGACCAGTACAGCGTCTATCAGAAGATTGCTTTCCAAAGATACTTTATTACCACCATAACTAGAGCTTCGTCTTATCACCTAGTTTATGGTTTATATTTAGCTGAGTTGCAGACAGCTTTCAATTTAAAACTCAGTTTAGCTCAGGCTTAGTTCAGAATATACTGGTAGTGATTCACAATCTCTGTAACAAAAATAAATCACTAAATTTATTGCTGTACGCTTAAATATCTTTTCATATTTTCGTTAATGCTCTAGAAATGTTCTTAATACGAAGAAATGAGGAACGAGTAAAAACAACATTTTTGTTTTTCCATACAAATCAATATCTTTATAATCCTTGGGTAAAATAAATAACGCAGAATTTCTCCGATTAAAAAAATTGCTTAAGTAGATAAAATATATCAACTAATATGAAAATATCTATTTTTCTAGACCCCTGATTTACGTGAACGCTGACAATCTACTATGTCGCTCAATTTTACATGTTCACAAATTGGGTCATTTATCAGCAAAACCTGACAGGTCAGCTTACGTTGGTCGAACACAATTTATGAGTGAGAAAAGCCGTAAAAACCTCAGAACGGGGTGTAAAAACAAGGTAAGGTACCGTTTAGGGGTACAGGTTTAAGTGATTACCCCTAAAGTTAGGGTAAAGGCTATTGGGTAACCGCTCTGCTTATCCGTTTAGTATTCTTTTTTTAAATATTTATTGGCAAATGAATTGTACTGTTTAATTTTGTCTTAAAGACGTACAGGCATCTATAGTTATATAAAATAACGTTCAAAAATATTTATTTGCGTACATTTAATTTTGAGCAGAGGAGTGAATTAGGAAAGGGGGTATGTCCAGCAGTGGGTTCACATGGCTGATGATGTAGTTTTTGAATCTATGACTAATGTCTAGGATTGGCCAAGGTCCCACTTATGCCACTATAAATGCTTGGCGGTGAACAGAAACTGACTGTCATTGGCTTAGTGGTCAGCAACCCTGACTTTTATTCGTACAGCTATCGATGCGAATCCTGGCCGGGGCAAACATTTTTGCGTTAACGTTCTTGAGTCCTGGGATCATAAAATCCTAGTGAGGGTATGAAAGCGTTTGTTTGTAAATACCCGGTCGTAGTCTCAAGACGAATAATAAAAACATACGACTATTATTTAGTGATTGATAGTTTGCAATACGGTCGCTGTGCCTCAGTCAGACCTAAACTTTAGATTCATGTACAAACACATTATTCACAGTGTAACCTACAAACCTACTATATTAGTCACGAGCACGTCAGCAAAGAACTGCATATTTTACTCTGTGGTATGTTTTACACCACATGAATCCGCTCTAAGCCGGAACTAACCAGTTTTGTTGTACTTTTCAACAGCTTCACGCAGTTTATAGCCTTTTGTTCGTGAAAAGGAAAATATCGGGAAAAACTATAGGATATAATTTGGAGAATTTAAGTTTTAGCGATAGTTTTATAATTTCTTTTACTTGAACATAAAGTTAGCCTTATAACATTGCTTTTAGACCATAAACTGAGCTATAACACACACGTGTCTATTAATATTACAATTAGCGCGTAATAGATTTATCCCTACAAAGATAAATTAGTACCATACTGCAAGTTAATAATGAAACAATATAAGCTATATATGTTATTTTTTCCTCGTAAATGTGTTGAAGAACGGCCGAACTATATACAACCCACAGCCACTTGTGTACTTTGTTGAAGAACGGCCGAACTATATACAATCCACAGCGGCCACTTGTGTACTTTGTTGAAGAACGGCCGAACTATATACAACCCACAGCCTCTTGTGTACTTGGTTGAAGAACGGCCGAACTATATACAATCCACAGCGGCCACTTGTGTACTATGTTGAAGAACGGCCGAACTATATACAATCCACAGCGGCCACTTGTGTACTTTGTTGAAGAACGGCCGAACTGAATACAATCCACAGCGGCCACTTGTGTACTTTGTTGAAGAACGGCCGAACTATATACAACAGACAGCCTCTTGTGTACTTTTCTCACTTGCATAATGATATGCTATTATTCCATACGTATTTATGATGTTTGATTTAAAGCGTTTTTAACCGACTTCAAAAATAGGAAGATGTTCTCAATTCAACCCGTATGTTATTTTTACTAATAGTATGTCCTTGTAAAATACAACTATGGTCACCAACACGCACTTTGTTTTTTGACATTTACACCCCGGTTATGTGGGAAGAGGAAAGTGGCGGTGTGTGTTTTTGTTGGGTTTTACAACAATAGGAGTAATAATAAACAATACTAACTCGTAACGAGTAAATTACTTTTAATGTATACAATATACGGTGGTCAAACGCAAGCTTATCTTAAAAAAAATAAATAATACAATGCAATTCAAATACACTTTATTAACGTATTAACTTTAAAAACGTGTAACGATTACAGAAATTAAAAAAAGAATATTTATAATGAGAAATGTTCAATAGCCGGTCTTATCGCTAAGAACGATCTCTTCCAGTAATTTGTTCGGGAAAAACCGGTTAGAAATGCATGCGACCGAGGAGGCTATATTTTTTTTATCACACACCCGCACTAGGATTCCCTGTATCGAAAGAAACATTTTTCACCCTTTTCATTGTCATTGTGTATGTTCTCCGATATCTTCAACCGCAACTATAATATCGTCGAGGTATGCGAAGCACTTTTCAGTTATTGGAGTGTAACTCAAAACCGCTTGTCCAATTCTGATGGAATTTTAACGGAACCACCAGAAAAGTATATCGAACAAAAATAAAAAGATCAAAATCGGTTCATAAACGACGAAGTTATCCGCAAACACACATTAAAAAAAATATACAGTCGAATGTACTCATTCGACTGTATATTTTCCTCCTTTTTTTAAGTCAGTTAAAAACAACAAATTAAATACGTTTCTTTCCATTGAAGAAAAATATTTTAAAAGAATTCGTTCAGATTTTTAATTAAAAAGCTTTCTTTTCTTGTTCTTTCATTTCGAGATCTCTTAATATATAATTTACATGCTCTCAAAAGTGGATTATAACTGAGTTGGATCATAATTACAATTCAGATATAATATCAAACTATCGCCATTTTAATATTATATTACAAAATGGCGATAGTTTATGTTTAGATAGATAGACTGATCTTTTTAGCAAAACCAAAATAAATCCTAAGACACAATTACAACACAACTTGTACACTACGTGTCACAATAATAATAATAATAGCTTAATAGAACGGCTTAATAGCGAAGAGCCTCGATCAACATCTTAAGAGGCTCTCGTTAGACGGTTGGATCAAGGGTCAGATGCAGAAGGCGGTACTCCTTGAAACGGCGCGTATTGTCCGGAGGTTCCTCACTCTGCGGCCCTAACCACCGGTAGCTTGGGCCCTGCCCCGCTGCTGGCGGAACTGTAGGTTTAGGTTTTTAATAATATCTTTATTAATTTTTGTTTTTGATATTTATACTGTAAAAAAAATAAAACATAAGAAAGAAAGAAAATAAAGAGATAATAATAATAATAAATGTTTTATTTCGGGTAGTAAATTCCCATAGCAGTAGTATACACACAATTTAAGTCAAAACGAAACTAAAATATATCTAAAAAATAAAATGAAGCAGGTATGTATTTCGGTCATCTAAGTCGGTCTATGTCATCTTAAGTCTAACTTTAAAATTATGTCCTTTTTTATTACCGTCCAGGTGAACAGAAATCCAGTGCCGAAATAAGGGACTACTAAAATTGGGCGGTTTTATCTCTCAGAACGATCTCTTTTAAACAACCTCTGTAGAGGGCAATGATATAATGATGTTTATATGAGGTAGATGTCGCACAAGCGCGCGGAAACTGAGGCGGCAAAATTAAGTCAATTGTAGTAATTTTCATTACGACGCGTTTTTTAAGCGCAACTCTAAGCATATAGCCATCCTTTTCTATATTACTTGTACCGTATTATCTGTCGCAGTAAGCATGTTTATGTCGTAAAGGAACAAAATCTGAGCACCGCGCAGTATGAATATACGTCATCTTTAGTAAAACATCATTGGTCCTCAAGCTAAATTACAATGATTGGGCGTTGTTTTATAATTTTAGATATAATAAAATATATAAATGATTTGTTACCCTCTGCACGTCTATACAACTGTACTATGAATCGAACTCAGAATTTAGGTACCTTATAACTTAAATTATCACATAGAATACGTTGACGATCGCCGTGGCGCAGTGGTAAGTGTCAGTGACATGACTTCTGTGTCTCCGGGACCCTGGGTTCGAATCCCGGCAGGGGCAAACATTCGTGCGATGAGTGTAGATGTTTGTCCCGGGTCTTGGACGTTTGTGTGCTGTGATTGCGTGTGTCCATCCCTCCCGCGATACAGGGAATCCTAGTGCGGGGGTAAGAGTGTAATAAAAGTAAATGTTATTATTCCAAAAAATATAAAAGTATATTTTATGTAATGAAAGACCTGCAAATCACAGACAACACATAATAGGAGTTTATGGAACTGAATTATTCAAGAGATCTGTAAGTTAAAAAAACGGGTCTACGACTTTTTTTATAGCATTTCACGAGTATTTTAAGACCAAATGACGTTCAGTTTCATACACTACTTATCTAATATCATAAAATAGATAATGAAATTTGAAAATCGTAAAATTACAGCATTATGTTTGCATTTAGTTGTAAACGTTTAGCGCCAAAATCCATTTGCTTGTCGCGCATGCGTGTTACGCCGCGTCCACAGATTATATTATGTAGAAAAACTGCATTGCAACCTCCTTGGTCCAGCTGAAGTTGTATCTTAATGGTAAAAAAATTGGTTGTCTGTAAAGTCGGTTTACGGACGATAAATTTACGTGATAACGTCATAATCATTTATGACTTTGACTTTGACTTCGACTTCCACTTCGACTTCCACTTCGACTTCCACTTCGACTTCCACTTCGACTTCGACTTCGACTTCCACTTCCACTTCGACTTCCACTTCGACTTCGACTTCGACCTCGACTTCCACTTCCACTTCCACTTCCACTTCCACTTCCACTTCCACTTCCACTTCCACTTCCACTTTCACTTTCACTTCCACTTTCACTTTCACTTCCACTTTCACTTTCACTTCCACTTCCACTTTGACTTTGACTTTGATTATTTTATGTAATACAAAACTCAGGTGGAACGTTACGCGGAACGTTACTATTTTTCATTTCGGCGTTCATCAATTTATAAAACGTTATAACGTCAAAAAGTAACATTTTGATACAGTTGTCATAGAAGAGCGGTATCATAATGTAGCTTTTTAAATTTATTTAGATTTATTGTCTATAAATGCTGTCATTCAAGTTCCGTTTTTGATTTTTGATTTTCATGTTTCAGTATGATATTAGATAAATTTATATTTATATTGTTACATAACTATTTTTCCAACAAGAGGCCGATATTGTCAGTTCGTGATGTTGCACTTATACATGGTGCTACAAATGGTTAGTTTCAACAAGTTGTGTAGTTTTGCAACTACACAACTTGTTGAAACTAACCATTTGCCAGCTCTCGGATTAGCAACAACAACCATTTTCACCAACTATAATAGTTTCTGTAACTCAAATAGAATTTCGGTATCACACCAAAATGGCAGTTCGTAACAATACAGCACTGGTAGATATCTAGCATTTGAATTGGTAATTCTGTTCGGACCCGAATACTACCACCCAAGGAGACTGTAGTTTACGTAATGCATTCAGTTCTAAATGTTTTGATCTTTGCTAGAGAGGTAACCTGCAATATAAGTTTGGGGCTGACATGGTCACAAATTTTATTAGGTCCTTACTATCTACTATCCTATCCTACTTCATACTTATATTATAATGCGAAAGTTTGTGTGTATGTGTGTCATTGTGTGTATGTTTGTTACTTCTTCACGCTCAAACGGTAACACCGATTTCGATTAAATTTGGTATGGAGATAGTTCAAGCCCATATAGTTCTCATGAGATAATTGAGGTAGCGAGAAAACCGTAATCCATGCGGGTGAAACCGCGGGGCGCTACTGGTATAATTATATTTTGATCAATTCAGTTTGATCTATCTTACTTAATGGTCAGTAAGGCTAGACTTCGAATGTCTCATTACTGACTATAACAATATTATTTTAAAAAAATATTACTAAAAAATGGAACCGAATTCAGCACTCAAAAGTGTGAAATAACCTGATAACAGTACTGTAGGTACTAGTTTAGAGTTTAAGCGAAACGCGACTGCGTCCGCGAGTGTCCCGTATTACCTTGAGAACGATCACCGAATAAGGTCGAAACTATAGTCGGAACCCTCTGACATCTTTGTCAACACATTGATCAATGAAGTCTTGATAAAACAGTCCAAAAATAGAAAATGACCCAGAAAGATTCTCCTCGTAATTTCTCGGGCACCTGTCTGGGCCTTGAAATTTATCATCACGATCGTCTTTCATAAGTTTGTGTCTTGGACGGCGCCGACGTGACGTCATTACTGTATACGTGTCCTTTCAAGTACTAAGGGTTTGTGTAAAAGGTGCACTGGGATTTAGCGGGAAATTTAAATGAAGAATATTCATATTTTTTAACCGATTTCAACAAACAAACAAACAACTGAATTACTACTAAACTATTTTATGTGTATTCGCGGATAACTTCGTCGTTTATGAACCGATTTTGATGACTCGTTTTTGTTTGATAGAGTATACTTCCGTGGTGGTCCAATTTTAATTTCATAAAAATCGGTTAAGACTTTTTTGAGTTACATTCCAATAACTGAAAAGTGCTACGCATACGTGGATGACATTATAGTTGCGGGTGGAGAAATCGGTGTTCCCGTAAGTAGCAGAAGTCAGTAAAAACGGTAGAATGTTTTTTTTACCAAAACATGGAACTGAATTCAACACTCAAAAGTATGAAAAGTCGGTTTCATTTTTTGGTATTTTTTTTTGTCTTGAGGTTTTATTTACCATTTGCTAAATAGAGAATGTTGAGTATATTAAACTCATTTTTTGAAAGTTTCACATGTCTAATGAACTTAAAAATACCGCTTTATGATAGCAGTTAGTGCAAGTTTATATTGATTAAATTTGATGTAAAATTTTATTTCGATTGATTATTGGACAAAAAAAATGAGTATTTTCGAGCACCCATATTTTCACTTTACCCGAAATTCTAGCAGTCACGACACTTTTTTTTAGGAAGGTACATTTTGTAATATTTTAAATCAACACGCATCGGAATTTATCCCGCCCCTCTTGCCTGTAAACACCCGCAGGCCTCAGTAATGCCATCGCATTATCTGTTATACTAAATTTTTGAGAAAACGAACGAGTGTAGAAAAGTTCAACAAAATGGCCTAAATGGAATGATGGAATGAAATGGATAAGAGAGATAAGAAAGATTTGCCATCTCATTTTGTCGTTTCATTCCACTCTCCAAGCAGCTCATCCACATATAATTGACACATGGGATTCATACACTGTGCGATCGTTTTTGTCATACACCTGCAAAATGTGGAATGAGCTTCCTTCCTCGGTAATCCCGAGTAGCCACAATATGGGATTCTTCAAAAAGAGAGTTAATAGAGTCTTAGCTTAGACGAGTGTTCCAAAATCAGATTGAGGCATTTCTAAGAAAGGGCCAGGCCAAGATTTCTCTAAACCGACGCTCTTGTATGAAAGGTTTGATGAGCGTGGATAAAGTGAAAGAATGTATGTCGGGATCGTAGCCGTTGGAAGACTGTGGTCACTGCCTATCCCTACGGGCAAGAAGCGCGAATATATGTGTGTTTGTATGTATGTAGAATCCTATTCTACTAATATTATAATTGCGAAAGCTTGTAAGTTTGTATGTGTGTATGTTTGTTACCTCTTCACGCTCAAACGGCTACACCGATTTCGATGAAATTTGGTTTGCAGATAGATTATACCCTGGATTAACACGTAGGCTAATTTTCATCATCAGTCTCATCACCATTTTTCATCATCCCGCGGGTACAACCGCGGGGTGCAGCTAGTTGTATATATTTTTATAATAGGCCGGACGTGGTGCCTCATTTTAGTGTGAACTTTAATTTAATCATAAGTATTAGCTGTATTATTATAATGTATTGTATTTATAAGTATGGATCATTTGTAGTCTGCTTAAATAAATGAATTGAATTGAATTGAATAGGGTCAATTTTTATTTTAGTTTACTGGTCAATAGTAGTAATGGCGTGAGCTAAATAGGGGCGTGTGCACACATCCCAGGATCGACCCCCAGCATCCATTGAGCGTCTCGACGCGGCGGCGGCGGTTCAATAATTCAGTTCAAATATCTCCCATATCACGCTCTGTCCCGTTCGAATTAATACTGGCTTTGATAATGGTGCACAGATTGGATGAACGAGTTTGGAATTTTAAGTGGACACCTACGTTTAATTTTTATCTGCGCCGTGTGGGGAATGAGAATGGTGCTATTGTAGTTATGAGGCTTTCGCAAAGATTTATAATGCTAATTTTATTCCATATTTAAAAGATAGTAGCCACCTCTACTGGACGCGACATATGGCAGGACTAACGGTATTGGATGGATCCTCTCAAGATATTTTTATTCTGAGCGACAATATCCTAGGCAACGATGATCGCTTACAATCAGGCGGCCTTTGCCTGGGTTTTAGCGTTTGCTTTTCTGCCTCATAATTAACGAAAAATATTGTTGTAGACTTGAATTTAATAAATGCTTTCTATATACTGTAATGTAGATACGAAGATTGTTTGTTCATATATGAATTACATCAAATGATTGATCTATCGACTCATCATTACCATTATTTAATATCGTCATCATTATCATTATACATTTATGTCATATAACATATAATAAAAATAATCGTCGGTAAATACACGCCCACATATAGTCTCTGAGCACTTCCAGCAATAGCGCAGCCTTATTGCAGCTTGAAAAAATTGAACTCAGTTCAAACTGTATTAATTTAGTACAACTAAGACACAGAGAAATGATAGTTTGGTGAACGGTATGTACCTTATTCAATGGTTTATACGATTGCAATACGATTACTGTGATGAAAACTATTTCTGCTTCAGATACAGTTCAAAAATAGTCACTTGTTTTAAATACTGCATAACTAACAAAACAAATTAAATTCTAATACTGATATTTATAAGTATCAAAATTGATTAAAAAAGTACAAATGCTAGCGTTTATGTATAATCCTGCGAGTGAATAAGGTTGAACCTATTCAACTATAATGCTCATTGGTCTGAAGGTGCCCAACCGTTTTACATCTGAAAGCTGACGTCACTGGCGCGGAAATCTAAGATTTATACACCTGGACTACTTTCCTTTAGTCACAGATTATCTAATGTTTTCATAGTTGTAATTCACTACCGTAGAGATAAAAACAGTTAATTTGTACATGTGGCTACTGATATTACTTCTATTACAGACTCAAATTACTTTTGATGTAAAGTAATTAAGTTGTCAGTTGCATTTAAGTTGTTATTAGAAATAGATGTAAACATTCCATTATTATGTATGTGAAAAGTAAACTGCACAAATTGTACGTCCGAAATGGGCAAACTGTTGAAACTTACATTGTAACCTTGACCATCTTATGTACACAGTTATATGCAATGATATTATATGTTTATATGAGGTAGATGTCGCACAAGCGCGCGGAAACTGAGGCGGCAAAATTAAGTCAATTGTAGTTACGAAGCGTATTTCAAGCGCAAGTCTAAACATATAGCTATCCTTTTCTATATTATTTGTACCGTATTATCTGTCGCAGTAAGTATGTTTATGTCGTAAAGGAACAAAGTCTGAGCACCGCGTAGTATGAATATACGTCATCTTTAGTGAAACATCATTGACTTAAACTAAATGTTTTCTTGCTATAAATTGAGATAATTATATACTGTATTTTTATATACCAGTATATACACACCGCCACCGCGTCTGTGATCATTCGCGTAAAAAATCTAAAGCGGGACCATAAGCTAAAGTGAAATAGAGTTCCCCTTTGTTGTTATTGGACTAACTTAGTTCCATTTTTTTATTATCACACTCAAAGCCCCGCACTAAGATTCCCTGTGTTGCAGGAGGCATGGACATACACAATCACAGCACACAAACACCCAAGACGCGGGACAAATATTTCACCCATCGCACAAATATTTGCCCCTGCCGGGATTCGAACTCAGGGTCTTGGTGACGCAGAAGTCATGTCACTGACACTAACCACTGCGCCACGGCGACCGTCAACAACATTTAACAACAGTATACAGTGAAACTGAGATTATAACCACTGTCACAGTCAGTAAAGTTATAGCATGAAAACATCTCAGTTTTCTGTCAAATTATCGCTTTATTTCATTTAATTGTAATGTAACAAACCGACTAGGACTCACGTGGTAAACACTGAAAAATTACTCTCCGACCAGTTTCGAACTTATTTGCAGTTCTTCATCTGGGAGTTATGATCGTGCCAGGCGGCGAGCGCGAGCCTCAGCACGTAACTGGCGTTGAGACGGCTGCGCTGCATAAACATATAATATCAATGGTTTAAGGTTATAATAATGATATGCAATTATGAGTATTATCCCGCTCTTCTAACGATATCATTCGTCGGGCTTTTACCAGCGCCAATGTTGCAGCCGTTCTTTAACAGAATGGTCTCATGCGTGACGATGGTAAAAGATCTGACGGTATAATACTTTTTCTCTAGAAGTTAGGGCGGCCTTTAGTGTGGGACGCTACATGCGTTAACATTTTGACGCCGTCACATCTTCCCGAGACACGTCATGTTAAGGCTGGCGCCACAGCACATTTGGCGGAGCAATTGAAGCGGCGAAAATATAAGGTACTTAACATCAGGTAAGACAGTTGTCATTAGTAGTTGGCTTATAATAAGTAAACGACCCCATTGGCCATCTGTTCTTCGAGCTATGTGCCCTGCCCACTGCCACTTCATCTTGCTAATCAGCTGGGCTATGTCGGTGACTTTCGTTCTTCTACGGATCACCTCATTTCTGATTCAATCACGTAGAGAAACCCCTAGAAAATGAGAAATGAGGTGATCCGTAGAAGAACGAAAGTCACCGACGTAGCCCAGCTGATTAGCAAGATGAAGTGGCAGTGGGCAGGGCACATAGCCCTCTCCATAGCTCGTTGTGCGACTTTGGGCCTGCTCATAAGGCCCATAGTAGTCAGAGACCACAATTTATTATGACTTGGAATATGCTAGATAACACGAAAACCGGGTCTTTTCTATCTTATATTTATAATTCAATGAGATTTATGTAACTTTAAGGCGCTCTAGACATTTTCATAATTAATTATTTTCAGTGAGACGGGATAATTAGGTTTCATAATTAAAACGATGAGAGTTAGTAATTTATTCATTCTAGATAATATTAATCTACCATTTAGATTGTTTGAATTCTTCAAAGTTTTAGTTTATCTTCGCATGGAGTGTAGGCGGTAAACCCATATTGTTATAACAATAATTAATTTCGAAAATAATTTCATTTTCTTAATGGGTACTGCCAAGGAATGGAACTCGTTGCCCGAGTCTGTGTTTCCCGATATGTACAATTCTGGAGTCTTCAAGTCGCGAGTGAATAGGTACCTTCTAGGTTTGCGTGCTAAATCCTAGACAACGTCATCACTTAACATCAGGTAAGGCAGTTTTCTAACGCAAACTTATAATATGTATAAAAAAAAAAGAAAATATTACGTATCCGTTTGACCACTGTCTTTCCTGATGTGAAGTGATATTGTGAACTTAATTTATTTTATTTACTGTAATAAATCTACTTTAGTAAATTTGAAATTTACCTTAAATTGTTAAATATGTGTTAATTTAATTTAATTTATTATTTTAGTTATATATACAACATGGATCTAGTGTCTGAAATAAAATGCTATTATTATTATTATTAAAAAAACTATATTTACTCGTGACTTGTATATATATAACATATGTCTCTGGGGTTGTATCAGGGAATCACACACTTCAGTTATGAATAATTCTACTCGTTGACAGTGCGCAATATAAAAATGTAAAAAAATCACTTTGTATGTTTATTTATTCATCTAATAAGATAAGATAAGATAATATTTATTTGCATGAAACATGAGTATCATACACACACACAAGGTACATATATAAGGATATAGGTTGTCATGTCCATAACATTTGGAGTTCGTCATGTTTTGCCCATAATAGGCGTACAAATATTGTCGAAATGGCAAATAAAATAGTCTAATCCCACTAATATTATAAATGCGAAAGTTTGTGTGTATGTGTATATGTTTGTTACCTCTTCACGCTCAAACGGCTTAACGCTCAAACTATACCGATTTTGATGAAATTTGCTATGGAGATAGCTTATACACTGGATTAACACATAGGCTTATTTTCATCATCACCATCATCACCGTTTTTCATCACCTCGCGGGTACAACCGCGGGGTGAAGCCAGTTATTTATAAATCCAACACAATTACTTCTGTTTGAGACATGAATTCGGCTTCAGAACTGTCATCCAATGCCTTATATATTGTGAGTATAAATGTCTCAACCACAGCAGTTAGGAGACTGTAAGAGCTTGTGCACGCATACTGCTCATCAGAGAAGCGATTCTTTTCCGCATGATATAGACATAGACCTCATCAGCGAACATCACATCCACAACAGTGTGCTCTGGAGTTGCATAATTTGATTCCACCATCCCCATTCCATCTTAGGACGACCAGACGGACGGCAATGCGACATCCATACATGGTGGACGTTCCAACTTGTCGCACGAAGCGTTTTGTTTCCACATTCATAGTGCGTATAGCTAACGAGTGGAATTTATTGCCTAAATCTGTGTTTCCGCAAACATACAACCTGGGTATCTTCTAGTCACGAGTGAATATCTTCTAGGCAGGCGTGCTCCACCGTAGACCGCATCATCACTTAACATCAGGTGAGATAGTGGTCAAACGCTTGCCTAGTCCCAATAAAAAAATTGGTTGTCTGTAAAGTCGGTTTACGGACGATAGATTTACGTGATAACGACATAATCATGTATGACATTGACATTGACATTGACATTTGACATTTGACATTTGACATTTGACATTTGACATTCGACATTCGACATTCGACATTCGACATTCGACATTCGACATTCGACATTCGACATTCGACATTCGACATTCGACATTCGACATTCGACATTCGACATTCGACATTCGACATTCGACATTCGACTCGACTTTCGACTTTCGACTTTCGACTTTCGACTTTGACTTTGACTTTGACTTTGACTTTGACTTTGACTTTGACTTTGACTTTGACTTTGACTTTGACTTTGACTTTGACTTTGACTTTGACTTTGACTGACTGACTGACTGACTTTGACTTTGACTTTGACTTTGACTTTGACTTTGACTTTGACTTTGAAGTTTGACTTTGAATTTGACTTTGACTTTTACTTTGACCTTGACCTTGACCTTGACCTTGACCTTGACCTTGACCTTGACCTTGACTTTGACTTTGACTTTGACCTTGACTTTGACTTTGATTATATTATCTAGATCTAGATAAAACTTAGGTGGAACGTTACAGGAATGTTACCGTTACTATTTTTCATTTTGGCATTCATCAATTTATAAAACGTTATCACGTCAAAAATAATCCCTGATGGCAGCATCGATGCATCCCACGACATGACATCCTAGTGCGGGGGTGTTGTTTTATACAAATCAAAAGCACGGTTACTTCGGGCGACTAGTAATAAGCCTTATTATAAATCTTAAACCCGCCACGATCTAAATGCATTAGTCGTGTATTTGAGTTATTGGTGTCAAGTTAAATCGTTATTTATAATTCTTAATAGAATTTTTGAGCTTAGCATTCAATGAAATAGTACAACTGAAACTGTGTGGATAGATTTCTGAGTGTTTTGACAAACTTATTTATCTTGTTAAGGGTGATTAATCAAGCTATCGGCCAAATGTATACTTATACGTACCGATAGTATTATTATAAAATTATTAAAATAAAATATTAATAACTAATTACAATACTACAGCTACTACAATAATATTTGAGCAATCCATTAGCTATTGTCAGCCTATATATAATTCAAATGATCTAACCCGCTACTAGTTGGCTTCAGCGTGCCCAGAATGCTGGCAACATTACTGAATCGTAGGTATGTAGGTATATTCTTTATTTCAGCACATAATGGTACGGATATAAACTGTACAGAACTGCTTTAAACTTGAAGCGTTTGCTGGAGACTAGCATATCTTCGTGCAGCACGTGTAGATGGCAGCAGCAGTCACCACATCTGCCCCAGCAACCTCCACAGCAGGGTCCGTAGCTCCCGTCACCACCTCATTTGGCACCTTATTCATAAAAAAAAAACAATAGCACTATCTGCTACACAAATTCACTCCAATATACTTTAGTTTTCTTCTGTTTAAATACCATCTACAAATACGTAAATTAAATTATTTGTAATAAGGTTGCTTTTTGTACGACCACGTTTGGAGGTAGTGATGTTGTAACCTATTATATCGACAGCTATTCCGACACTTACCGGGGATTACCCTAATTCTAAGTGTCGTCGCGTCGGCGACGTGACGTGTGATCGAGGCTGTGTGTTACACCGAATTGTTATACATAAAAATTCTGGTTTGTTGTTCTTTAACGATCTTCATACGATATGTTTATATAAATAGGAAGAATAACTGTATATCATTAATTTTGGTCGTGCCGTGGTGGTACCGGCCTAGAATAGTACTCCCCCATCTCTTCTCGTGGGTGCCGTAAGAGTCGGCTAAGGGATCACGTACCAGAAGGTGGGCAGCAGCGCCTTCTGAGGATTGTAAATCATACTGCGCTCGCCAACCCGCATGCCAAGCGTGGCGAGTATTGGCAAATCCTCCCTATATGGGGGAGGCATATGTCCAGCAGTGAACGCACATGGCTGAGAGAAGAATTAATTTTGGTCTTGATCAATATAATGGGTCATATGATACAGTATTTTTTTTAGCGGTTATCAGAATGTGGATTTACTTACTTAACAAAACATTATAATATGTTTTTCAATTTTATTTATTACTTTTCTTAGTTATAACATAACAATGACTAACGTTTGACGTTTGACCAGTATCTAACTGCACAGCCAGCGATAGGATGATCATTATAAAAAAATATCACTAGATCTTACTGTTTTCTATATATTTTAAACATTGTTCGCTTCTGTTGATAGATTTTGAAAAAAATATAGTTTTTATATGTTGCAGCGAGTATTTGCCTTTTGCCGTGACCATGACGAAAAAATGAAAATTGTTGACATTTATTACCTTTTTACATTTTGTTGACATTTGTAATTTAATATTCGTTTTGTATGTACATACAATTTTATTGTAATTTATAGATATAATGATGATGTATATATATTTAGCAATAAGTGTAATTGGTTTAAGACCGTTCTTATTGTAACAATAATAAATAAATAAATAAAATAAATAACAATAATGACTACTGCACTGTCAAGTGTATTACACAAACTTTATACGATGCTAACGCATGTGTATTATTGAAAAAACTATATTTCATATTCAGCATGGAAACTCACTATAATTATATTTATGGGGCATGAATTAAGGCTTGCACTGATTTATTTAGCGACATCCTTAACTTTTACCTTAACTTTGTTACCTTTCGGTGTAAGTGGTGTATCCTGTGAGCCGCATATTGACGTGTGCAGCTTCGGCTGCCACATTGTGCATGTATCCACTATCAATAGACGTCGTTACGTCAAGACGTCTGTATGTGGACATATGACCAGCTCTCATACAGACTTTGTTGTACGGACTACGATGATTCTCATCCTCATAGATCTTCAACAAGATCCAGGTGGAAGCGGCCCGCGCTTCCACTGCTATGCAGCACTTCACAGTCAGTAGTCTCCACTCGAGACCTTCATTACTATTCTGGTCACCCACCCATGGTAATCCGATCCTACTAATATATAAATGCGTAAGTTTGTGTGTATGTGTGTATGTTTGTTACCTCATCACTCTCAAACGGCTACACTGATTTCGGTGAAAATTGGTATGGAGTTAGTTTATTCATACCTTGGATTAACACATAGGCTAATTTTCATCATCATATCACAGTTTTTCATCACCACGCGGGTACAACCGCAGGGCGCAGATAGTAAGTAAATAAGCCGAAATTTATGATATCTTTTATACAAATCTCTGTGAAAGAAAAGTAGAGAAAATTTCTTTTATTTTTTATAATTCAATTTATAACTAGTTCCGCCCCGCGGTGCTTCCTGCGTGGATAGGTACGTGGTATTGACAATTTTCGTGTCTTCCCGTCATCCCACGATTAAGTCAATATTTTCGAGATACAAGTAGTCTAACATTATCTCCATACCAAATTTCATCGAAATCGGTGTAGCCGTTTGAGCGTGAAGGAGTAACAAACATGCAAACTTTCGCCTTTATAATAATAGTTAGACGGGATTTAATGCACATCTATGGTGTAACGTTACGTTCACGTAGTGTGAACGTAAGTCACAAGTTATATAAGAAAGATGCTTTCCCTATCTATTCAATACCTAGGGGATCCTAAAGGTTCTAAGTATAACAGTTAAGACATATAACAGTATAATACAATCAATTTTATCTAAAAAACACACAACACATAGAATATGTGAATATTTTGTGTGAATGTTAATAAAAAAAAAAAATATTTATATATAATTAGAGAGTTCAGGAAGGAAAAAGGAAGAACACAAACTGAAGTTTCCGGAACCAGGAACTGCTTTAAGGGATATTTTTTATAATTTCAGCAATATTACATATTGCTGAAAGAATGTAAAGGAATCATATATTTACTAAGATGAATTTATAAAACGATAATATAAAATATTAAAAACAAGGAAAGTTAGGTAAGCTGTACAAAACTAAATATTTACAAATCATAAGAATTACAGAACGAAATAAAGATATTACAATAGAAAAAGTGTTTGTTTTATTGTACATACGTTTTAAATATTATGCACTTCAAGTGAAAACAAAGTACTGGCAAATTTCCAATTGTACCAAAGAGTTTTGTAGGAACTAATTTGAGTTACTAAGGAAAAATGCTCATTTCTTTCAAAACCTTCGTTGAAAGCTTTCCGTGGCTTTAAACCCATACAAAATAGCTTCGTTACAGCATTTTTCCTTCCATTTCCTTTTGACTTTCAAACAGGTCACTAAGTAAGTTACGTAAAAACCTTATTTATTCAAGTCATCACACAAAAGGCTGGAAAAAAATCCTTAACAATCCGTTTTGGGGATGTACTATTTGCTTTCGAAGTGTTGTTTACTTGAGAACGGTGACCGCTGATGTATGATGCAGGTCACGCATGCCACTAATAGAAAGCCATTACTAAATGGTACTTTTAATTTTCCACCCCGAGACCTAGAGCGGATTAGCAAGTTGAAGTGGCAGTGGGCAGGGCACATAGCTCGAAGAACTGATGGCCGTTGGGGCCGAAAAGTTCTAGAATGGAGACCACGGACTGGCAAGCGCAGCATAGGACGGCCACCGACAAGGTGGACAGACGACCTGACTAAGATCGCAGGCAAGGGCTGGATGCGGGCCGCTTCCAACAGGTCCTTGTGGAAATCAATGGGGGAGGCCTATGTCCAGCAGTGGACGTCCTATGGCTGAGATGATGATGATGATGATGATGATGACTTTTTATTTTTACTTATGCTTAGCTTACGTTTGACCACCGTCTCACCTAATGTTAATTGACGACGCGATCTAAGGTGTAGCACGTAAACTTAGAAAGAACCTATTCACTCGCGACTTGAAGACTCCGGGGTTGTACATATCGGGAAACACAGACTCAGGCAGTGAGTTCCACTATCTGGCAGTACGCATTATAAAAGTGGAAGCAAAACGCTTCGTGCGTAACGGTGGTATATCTTCCATGTAGCGGTGGCGCATAGTCGTACGTCTGGTTGACCGATGATAGAATGGAGAAGGTGGAATTAAATTGTGTAATTCCAGTGCACATTCGCCGAAATACTGTTTCCGATAGAAAACCAATAGGCAAGCAACTCGTCGGTGTTCAAGGCTCTGTAGCCTATGGTCGACCAGAAGGTCACTACCAATGATCTTTTTGGCTCGCCTTTCTATAGAGTCCAAAGCTTCAAGTTGGTATTTGGCTCAACCATCCCAGAGCTGCGAACAGTACTCCTTGCACGACCGGACTTGTGCCTGATATAGGCTAAGCAGCTGCCCCGGCGAGAAGTACTGTTACGAGTAAAGTAAGTCTCGACCAATCATACAAATCGAATACAAATACTTTTTATCGTACAACTTTATAAAAATAATTGTACTTAGGTGAAAAACATAAATATTGAAGGTATAGTTTAGATATTTATAACACTATGGTCATGAGAAGGCTGGCATATGTGAGTGACATTATCGATGGCAGCGCGCAGCTTCGACAAACTACCTGTACTTGATTTTGAAAATGTATGAGGCCGTCAGAAACACATAGACATAATCTGTTTTGAGTGACATTACATGCGGTTTTGGTATCGAGAAACAATAGTAGGGTCGTTCTCTGCGTTCATCCCGTGATAAAGGGAGCCACATAAAACTCCACCATAACGACTGCTCTGTCAGAGGCAACGCGCGCAATTTATCCTTTTCCCTTTGTACAGTCCAGTATAGAAATAACTGATGACGACGGTGGATTTATGCATTTCGTAAATATAAGTTAGTAAGACAAAGGCTAGATGCAGGCCGCTTCCAATCGGTCCTTGAGGAAGTCAATGGGGGAGGCTATGTCCAGCTGTGAACGTCCTATGGCTGAGATGATGATGATGATGATGATGCGGATGAAATATAAGTCGTGGCGCGATGCAAGCATGGCATAAACACCAGGCTTAACTACGCTTACAAATTTTCTTCATTTTATTAACAAAAATGTACATGTGATACTGACGGCTCTCAAAAATTTGTAAGCATAAAAGAGACAACGCCAAGGCTCACTTGCACCGACCAAATTATGCGAGATTTTTGGATCAAATCACAATTTTTGCCTGCAAATTTGTAATTTAATTCGAGATTTCAACGAATATCTCAGTAATTTTTGAAATTACAAATTTTATTAGCGGCCTTGTGCACTTTTGTATGGGGAATAATGTTAAACTCGCGTCAGATCGTCAGAACGTCAGGCGTTCGTCAGGACGTGACGTCATCACTCTGAGTACTCCAATAGCGTCTGAACGTACACCTTTATAAACAACATCTTAACAAAAACATCCACGTACTGTAATAAGAGTGTTTGTTTTTGCTTCTGAAGTTGATTGCATGCAGCTGTATCTATTTTAAAGTCAATAGAGATTTGGTATAATTAATGTGTGCAGAAATGTCTCGCTCACTCGTTTACGATTTCCGCAAAACAATTAGTTAAACAATGTTTACAGAGTGACTTGAGAACCATGGTTATACTGTGCGTACCGTAAGATGTTTATTCTTTTTTTCAACGAATTTATACTACAAAGGTGTAAGAAATATTACGTTATTTATTACAAAGATACATAATAAGTTACAAAGTAACTATTTTTTTAAGCTATTACATAGCTTCTATCGCGGGCCTTGAGCGAGACCGAATCCAGAAATTCCGTAACGAAAATAACCTAACACCCCCCACTCCGACCGGCACAGCGGTGATACTTCTTAGTTTTGCCATCTATCGATGAATAGCAGAACTTTTAATGACTTTTTTGAAATATCACGCTTGTCTGTTTAGTTCAGCAACTCGCCTCTAGGTGGCATTGGTTGTATCGGCGTTACTACATAAGTTATTAATTTTAAGCATATTAATTATTATTATATTATTAATTGCATAAGTTGATAAAAAATGCTATGCAATAGCTTTATCGCGGCAGTCCCCGCGTGCCACACGTCTTTTTTAATTAAATTTCATATAAAAACTCGGATATGAACTAAATAATTACTCAGTTTGCAGACCCCAATGAAGTTGTCCAGCAGAAGATGTCAAGTGATCGAAGATATAACATAAGGTCAAGCGATTTTGAAGCAAGTTTACATTACACCTTTTTGCTACCGACTGTACGCGGGAAAAATAACTGGTACCCCCCCTTTATTAAGACATGGCCGGGTAATTTTTGATGTAGGTACATCCTTAAGTGGAGATAGGATTTCTGAAATATTACGCGTTGATTTATCAGGACGTTTTCCGTGTTGAGTTCTAATGAATTGAAACAGACATTTCTAAAATTTTCCTCGGAAAATGACGCTGTAATCTTATTTGTTTTTCGAAAAAAATAGGTTGACACTTAAGGCTTGACCATTGGTTATTGAATTTGCCATTTCCATAATTTAAATGCATAACAAAGTTTGCCAGATCTCTAGTAACACTTTGCTATTATCATAGACAAAAGTAAAAAAATAAACTTCTTTTGTTCCATTGTCTTGAGCAATATTAAAATACAACATCTCGCAGAATGGACCAATGATTCATTTAAGTTAACTCAGCATAGCAATTTTCTTCACTACGACTATACGTTTTATATTCAGACCTTTATGTAAACAACTTCTCTATTATTCACAGCACATTTAACTTGACTAAGCACACCAGTATACGATTTTATTACAGTACGTAAAGTTTTATCACGCATATCGGTAAACCAGTATAATGTATTGTACAAATAAAAGGCAGTCGTGACAGACTGATATTCCGATCTACCAACAATTAAATCAAACCTCTGAGCGGATTTCGCTAAATTTAGCACACGTTTAGACACATAAATAGTTGCTGGATATAAGCCTTCCATTGATTGCCACAAGGAACGGATGGAAGCAGGCAGCATTTAGCCCTTACCTGCGATGTTAGACAGCTCGTCTGTCAACATTGTCGATGGTTGATCTTTGATCGATTATGGTCAAAGGTCATAATTTCTTCGGGCTATAGGGTCGCTCGTGCCACATATCGTTATTATGACGTAAATATTTATCCTAAAACTGGTAATTTAAAACTAAAGTGTTCTTATGGGGGTCCAATCAGTATACGAAAACAAGCTTACTGTTAGTTCGGGGGTAAGAATAATAAAGTCCTAGTGCGTGCAGTTTATAAAATATTTTCAAAAATATATACAGTTAGATAGTATCGATCTCTAAATTTGAGGCCTATCTCCAGCTGTGGACGTCGTATGGCTTACATGATTTTTTTATTTATTTTATTTTATTTATTAACATTCACACAAGGTCTTCAGGTCCCAAGTAAGCTAGACTAGGCGGAGTATGGTATGGTATGTACTATGGTAACCTGATGACTGATATATATACTTACATATGGCCACACTGGCCGGTTGGCGCAGTTGGTAGCACTCTTCCTTCTGAGCCGCTGGACCCGGGTTCGATTCCCGGACAGGTCAAACATTTGTGTGCATGAACATGTCTGTTTGACCTGTGTCTGGGTGTGTATATGTATAAAAGTATATATATATCAGTCATCAGGTTACCATAGTGCAGGCTCTGCCTAGTTTGGGACCTGAAGACTTTGTGTGAATGTAAATAAAAAAAAAAATAGGTTGTCTGTAAAGTCGGCTTACGGACGATAGATTTACGTGATAACGTCATAATCATTTATGACTTTGACTTTGACTTTGACTGACTTTGACTTTGACTTTGACTTTGAATTTGACTTCGACTTTGACCTTGACCTTGACCGTGACCGTGACCGTGACCTTGACCTTGACTTTGACTTTGATTATATTATCTAGATCTAGATAAAACTCAGGTGGAAATTACGCGAAACGTTACTATTTTTCATTTTGGCATTCATCAATTTATAAAACGTTATCACGTCAAAAAAAAAAAAAATATAATTATATATACACACCCAGACACAGGTCAAACAGACATGTTCATACACACAAATGTTTGACCTGTCCGGGAATCGAACCCGGGACCAGCGGCTCAGAAAGCAGAGTGCCACCAACTGCGCCAACCGGCCAGTCATGATGATTGGAATATTTACAGTTACAGGTCAAATGAACTAATAATTTATTATTTATTATTTATTCGTTGTTGTAAATTGAATACCTTAAAGCTTAGTCACTGAAGAAAAACAAAGAAATAGGATTTATTTGACATTATCACGTCAAGTAGTCGTTTATCAAGTATGACATTGAAAATACACAGGAAATCACTAGTAGACAAAGTTTACAAAAAATAATCATACATTGAACTTCATTGATAGTATTATATAAATGGGGCACTATTACTTCGGGTGTGGACCGCATAAATTGGGTTCATGCACACAATTTGCTTCAACTGTCAAACAGTTGCATTGGGTTTGTCGTTATGCAGCGAGTGTTGTTAAACAAACAATGCGAAATAATAGCTTCATGTGATTTGATTAAGTGCACAAATAGCTCTAGAAAAAAAAAAAAAACAGAACTGTGGTATAACTTTTCATGTGTTAGACTTAATACCATATTTCTTGTAAAAAATCTTACTAACCATATTATTCGACAGTCGCCATTTGAGAGAGACAGACATTATGCACTGCTTTCCATTGTATCTAACGCTGCAGTCTCATTTCCATGTGCGCAGTAAATAAATGCAGTTTATGTTTCGTGAGTAACGAGTGGTAGAATTAAAGTAATACGATGAATAAATACACAGTTTTGAAGTGATACATTACAAGTCGTGGTTTTTCTTCTCTTTGTTTATTTTCATAGCTCTTCAAATTTTGTTTAAGATAATTTACGGACTATTGTTACAATATGAACAGAAATTAAAACTTGTATGCTTATTGCACATTTTATGACACTTTAAGTATATACTTTGCTGGTTAAAAGAACGAATTAGTTTCAGAATAGTAGATTTTTTAACAAGTGTCCTGAGTTTCAAACTATGAGGCTTCAAATCTGTATCTAACTCAGATGAAATTATTTTTAACCGACTTTCAAAAAAAGGATGAGGTTCTCAATTCGACTCGTACTTTTTTTTATTAAAAAGCTGGTGCTTCCCGTGCAGTTTCATTTAAATTACATCATAATAGGACAAGCACTTTTTGAGCAAAAAATATTATTCGCGGTCGCGGTGTCTTCTCTGATACTGAAGAAGACGCCGCGAAGGAGAGTTCTACGCTCTTGTCGCCGCTCGGACCTGAACCACTGAAGATGTCGACCGCAGTGATCGACGAAACGTCTGGAACAAAAGTTTCACATAGACCTCGGCCAAACAGCCCGGAAGCAATACATACAACATGCAACGCCGGCCGTGAAAGCTTTAGAGTTTACAGAAAAAATATACTTTATAAATGTAGCGTTACACTACTGCCTCATTCAGGTGGTCAGTGAAGATGCAATCGAAGGTGTATTCACGCTAAACCTAGATGTTTACTGGCTGTTACTCAAGGACTGCTGCCTGATACCACTATGTGTTTGGTTACAGTTTTTCAAACTTGAGGTTGGGGGGCGTCCATAAATTACGTGAGGTACTTTTAGTGATTTTTCGACCCCCCCCTTTCCCCTTGATGAAATGTCGTGGATTTTGCTAGACCCCCTCCCCCCACCTATAATCTCACGTGAGACTTTTGAAAATGCATACCTATATTTAATTACTTACATTAATAATGAATATTTCAATGTAAATAAATGAATACGTACAAGAATAATAAGGACTTGTATCTAAGATTATAAAAAATGTAGTGTAGAACCACACAAAAAATATTTCTACTTAATTTATCCCAGTTTTCTTGCGGAAAAAATATACGTGAGTATTTGTCGAACCAACCCCCTCCCCCATGTGAGTTTGGGTGAGATTCGGCTTGACCCTCTCCCCCCCGTATACACTTCACGTAATTGATGGACGCCCCCTTGGTAACTAAGCAAGTACTCGAAAGTGGCTCACCACCATACAAACTGATAATTGAATCGTCAATTCCCGTTCTTTTTATGTTCCCCTTCAGTGGCCTTCGACCAGCTATCTTTTTTCACTAATGATAGGGGAATATTTGACTTCATCATCATCATCATCATCTCAGCCACAGGACACCTACTGCTGGACTTATACACAAGGACCGGTTGGAAAAGGCCCTCATCCAGCCCTTGCCTGCGAACTTAGTCAGGTCGTCCGCCCACCTGGATGGTAGCCGTCCTATACTGCGCTTGCCAGCCCGTGGTAACCTTTCGACCCCAACGGCTATCGTTTCTTCAAGCTATGTGCCCTGCCTACTGCCACTTCAGCTACTGGGCTATATCGGTGACTTTCGTTCTTCTATGGACCTCTTCATTTCTGATTAGATCGCGTAGAGGAACCCCATATCACATTTGACTTAAATCCACGTAAATTGAATACAGTGAAGAGATAAGTAGCGAGTAAAGTAAAAAACGATGTAAAGGCTTAAGCTACTTCCTAGGTTGCAGCGGCAACCATCAACGGAACGACGCCGCAGCTGCTGGGGAGTAGCCCCAGCCAGCCGGACTTTATAATAAAAAAAAATGTCGTAGTGGTACCGGCCTAGAACAGTACTCCCCCATCTCTACCCGCGGGTGCCGTAAGAGTCGGCTAAGGGACCACGTACCAGACGGTGGGCAGCAGCGTTTTCTGAGGGTCACAAAACATGTCGCTAACCCGCCTGCCAAGCGTGGCGAGTATTGGTAACTCCCTCCCACACATCCTTGTGGAAATCAATGGGAGAGGCATATGTCCAGTAGTGGGCGTTCTATGGCTGAGACGAGAAAGCCAATGCACGAAAGTACCTTATGCGACCACAATGTATAAATATAATAATCCCCAATAAATACTCATCTTCAATAAAAGCGACTTTGTCTTTGACCCCGTTCGATTCTGGTCGCATTCAAGTTTCTAGAATAAAATATAAAATATATTCTGAATGCTTTTAAAACTCAATAAATGACTATTCAACCATATTGCTTCTTGTCCCGATCTCGGGTCTCGATTTCTATTGTAAGAATTGAAGGTACATAGTATGGAACAGGACAAATATATATTTTTATTTGGATTTCCAATGATCCATGATATCATAATAGTGAGGCAATAAAAAAAGTAGTCTATGTGTGAATCAAAGTTGTAAAACTACATTCCGAATTTAATTTAAATCTATCAAGAAGAAACTAGCACACATACTCAGAATAATTCAGGTGATTAAATAAGATTGTGGGTACAAATTAAACAAAATCTACGATTAAAAAAAAATAACAATGTAGAGTCTTTTTCCATATTAGCCGTACATCCACAAAGTCTTTGTCAAGCCAGCGTGCCATTCTAATACCCCTCTCTCATGCGCAGTCCTGTTGTATTGATCATCTTTTTATTGCATTTTTGTGCCAATCGCTGACTCATGAAACAAACTAGACATTGCTGTGTTAGGTACAGGCTTAGATGCCATATTATTATGGTGGAAGAAAAATTCCTGGGGGATGAGTTGACGTTAAAATGTATCGTATTTCCTCCCCCTAAAGGCTCCAACACCGCTAAACGAACACACTGTACAATTTGAAAATAGCGCCCTCTTCAATATTTGATTTTATTTTTTAAGATGACATTAAGGTGACAGAATACCGTCACACATTGATTAGAATTTCATTTGATTTTCCTTCTTAATTTTTATACGTTTGCGTCTTAACAATGCGTTAGCATCGTCTTTATAGTGTCTTTACGTAACTACATATTATATTTATTATTTTCCATGGTGGTAGGGTACTATCGAATACTCGCCTGGCTAGCGACCACCTTCAAGTTTGAAAAACTGTCACCAAACACATAGTGTGTTCAGGCAGCATTTCTTGAGAGTTGATATTGAGAAATGATGTTTGAGTACCCTCAAACATCATTATTATATGTAACTATTTAGAGGGTACTAAATGTGGCAATAAAATCAGTTGTGTCACCGGCTCCATGTTTTATTACTCGTTCCGCCTAAATATTCCGTATATTTTACTAGAGCCAGTGAGCATTCTAGGAAACATCTTCGACCTCATCGTCACTGACCATCAAGTGAGATAGTGGTCAAACGTTAGATCTATACAGTATAAAAAAATACATACATTATATGTAAACGAAATAGTGAAAATTCTCAGAAACACAAAGCCTTTGCTCAGTCAGTTTGCGAACTATTTTCCTCAGCCAAAGTCTCCAAGACTTATATAACAAGATCTCTCGTTAGCTTCTACTACCTACAGCCATAATCACTAGATAGTTACTCCATAAACAGTAAGTGTTTACACTATTTTGTACCGCCTTCAAAAGTGCTATATAATTTTTTTCATATTTAAAAATGCTTCTTACTTCAGAGCTCCGTTATTTCTACAACTGTTATGGATATAGATTCTTACATTTGGAAAGCTTTTATATTAGTAACATAAAAAATTCATCGAAACGGGAAACATCTAACGATTAAAAAAAAAATTGTTAGAAAAAAAAGGATAAAATAGATAGTGGTAACTGTTACTTGTGATGCCAGCTTATTCTCATGCAAATCTAGTAAAAATATTTTTTGTTTAGCTCCAAGGTGTTTTAGTCCAAAAGCGGTTTAGGTCTAAAACATTTTAGTTACAAAGCGATTTAGACCTTAAGAGTTTTTTTTAGTCATAAAGCGTTATAGTCCTAGAGCGTTGTGGCCCGATGGTGATGTAGGCAAATAAATTTTAGTCAAAAGGCGACATAGAATTATAACGTTTCAGGCATACAGGAACAAAGGAACAAAACATCCATAGAAAACTGGTCGCCGCAAGCGTCACCCACACACGAGCGGACACGCATTCGCGCGCGTGGGAGTTGTACTACTGTTTATATTGCCACCCTTGCGTCATGAGGCCGGAATAGTTTCTAATCACTTAATTAGCAGTTCTTAGCTTTTCCTCAGCGTCGTTTTTCTTGGACAACTTTGTCTCCTGCAAGAAGAGGGTGTAATTGTGAAGAAAGGTACGAGTGTGTCAAGAATAATTTGTCTTCCTTTTGTAATAATAATAATATACAATAATAATTATATATATATCTCTCTGTCTCTGTCTTCGGAGCCGCTGGTCCCGGGTTCGATTCCCGGACAGGTCAAACAATTGTGTGTATGAACATGTCTGTTTGACCTGTGTTTGGGTGTGTATATGTATATAAGTATACATATTATATAAGTATATATCAGTCATCAGGTTACCATAGTACAGGCTCTGCCTAGTTTGGGACCTGAAGACCTTGTGTGAATGTTGTCCCATATTAATATTATTATTATTGTATACATTCCTGAAAGCTCGGACTAATTTTATTTATCTCACCACAGAGCACCATGTACGAGGACATGTAGTAGTCATTCGATATACGCTCTCGATTATATTCACGATCCTCGATTATCGGTAACTATCAATAATAGAGATGTAACCGTGTCGAGTATCGTTTTTATCCGTACTAAATCCTGCCGAATAGCTTTTTAAAACCTATCGCTTACACATATAAAGTTCATAGCATTTTCCTGAATTATATTGGATACAGTTTCGGGTTACAATTTAGTTTTAAGTATAATAATTGCGGGTTACGATAAAGTCCAAATTAGGTGACACAATTAGGTGTTTTTTTAATAAAACGCGGGTCCTTTAAGTCAAATAATAACTAAATCGTTATTTGATTCCGACTACAACTAATCGCATTTGAATTAAACTCATTTAATATTAGAGTTTATTATATTATAATTTAGAGTAAGGAGTTATACGAATTCAAATTTTGGCATTTCAAAAATAAGACCATAATATTAATAAGAATTTTGGATAGTTTGACTTGACTTATTACCAGAATTACGGCCTACTTAATAAACTTAGCGGGTAGTATAAGCCCGCTATCTCCGTTTAAGCCATGTATGTAAATTGTGGCTCTGGACCTTAGTGATGCCAGAAGTAATAAACATCATTTCATACATACACATACTGATTTTTAAAGCACATTTTCACAGCTTCAAGACCCTAAATGACCCTAAATTAGTGAATTGATGTAGTGCCAAATAGCCTCTTTTTCCATTGTTACTCTGGAATTTACTTTTTTATGAAAGTCGGTTAAACAGACAACTGGTGACCGGATAGTATTTGGCCACTTGTTCTCCGGCTAAAATATAACAGTTACATCTCTTCATTACCGAATTCTAAATGATTTGATGTGGAATTCCTGTGTGGGCTGGCGGTCGTTGCATAAATGTTTCGTGGTAGTTTCAAGAGACTTCTCACATGCGACAAGTGTGATAAGATAATGGATATGGTATTATTTATAACCAACTTCAAAAAAAGGAGGAAGGTTCTCAATTCGACCCACATGTATTTATTATTCAATTTTTAATGTTTGTTACCTCAGAACTTTAGACTGGGTGAACCGATTTTGATGTTTCTTTTTTTATTTGAAAGCTGGTGCTATCCGTATGGTCCCATTTATTCACAATTGCAATTTCATCAAAACCGTCAAACGTTTTTTTACAACTTCAATAACTGAAAATTGCTACGAATACGTAGTGACATTATTGTCAGTTATTATACAGGTACAGTTATAGTTCTGGGTGGAGAAATAGGTGAACACACACAATGATAATAATTGATCCCGTGAGTAGCGATGGTCACTGAAGTTTGTAGACTTCGACAAGTTATTTCACACTTTTGAGTGTTAAAGTTGGTTCGAGTTTTAGTTAAAAAAAGAATCTATTCACATGTACTAATAAATTTTTGAAGAGGTAGGATAGAATAGGAATATTTGATTGGAAATTTTTCTGAGTTTGACACATAATTATATATATGTATTATCCAGCTTTACTAAGGTTTATAGTCAAATTTTCGACCTAGGTCTCCTACATATCCGGTGCCCATCCTCCATCTAGTGTGGATAGGGATTTGTTACCAATGTTTGTGGCTTGTCCTCATAGGTATGTAAATTACCTAAGATCTCAAAATTACCCAAGTTTGCCTGAACTATCTTGCATATAGAGCCGTGGGGGTACCGGCCTAGAATAGTACTCCCCCATCTCTTCCCGCGGGTGCCGTAAGAGTCGGCTAAGAGACCACGTACCAGATGGTGGGCAGCAGCGCCTTCTGAGGATCGGAAATCATACTGCGCTCGCCAACCCGTCTGCAAAGCAGATATATGGGGAGGCATATGTCCAGCAGTGGACACGCCTCGTAGCTGAGAGAAGAGTGTTAAAGTCGGTTCCATTTATTGGTAAAAAGATTTTTTGACGTCAATTTAAGACCATACATATGCAACAGCAAAACTAAATTGAGATCTAGAATGTCAACTTTTGCCGTAAGGTTCACATTCTGTCCACACCAGTAAGTGTTGCCAGGTTGCAAAGTCTGTGAATTCAAAGTTAGGCAACCCTAGACGTACAATAAAGCCTAACGAGGCACGTTTGAGCTATGTTCCGGTCTGTTCTAGCCAAATATAAATTTAGCAATCCAAGTTATACCTATAGAGTTACATGAGAATTTGGGTGGAATTCAGGTTGTGACCCCATTTTAGTCATTAACTTTAGTCTTTTGTGACCACTATCTTGATGGTCAATAACGAAAGTCGAATCACGTCAAACCTAAAAAATGTATTTTTTTATACTTTATAATATAGATATGGCGCTTGACAACTGTCTCACTTGATGGTCAGATAAAAAACGATAATTAAAAGTAAAAAAGTTTATTAACATCTTAAGTACCTTAACAGATATATTATACACATATCTTATTACTTACATATCTTATGAGTTCAAGCATAGTTTAGTAAGATTTTATCGATTACTAGCTGCCCCGCAAATAAAAAAGAACCGGTTGCACTCCGGGAGTGCCGACAGAAGTGAAAACTTGAACAGTAACTTTGTGCATTTTTGTATATTTTGGAATGGATAGGGAATAATTTCGCTCGAATTGCTTTATTTAACAGTATAAAAGTACTATAATTTATGTGGTAAAATACAATATTATGACATTACATTATATATTTTAGTTTATTGATTTTATATACCTACACATGACAACGTTTTTTTTTAATTAATCATTCCGCTATATATCTTTATAATATCGGCGTTTTGATAAGCGAACTCAATAATAGTTTTATCAAAAAGGCTTTATCGAATAAAACTACCAACAAACGAAAATGTTCCTTATTCGTAACACATTTAAGTTTAAATTTCAACGGCGGTCTACTCTCCCTCCGTCTTACGAATTCGATGACGTCACGTCCTGACGTTCTGACGCGAGTTTAACATTATGTACCCATACAAAAGTGCACAATGCCGCTAAAGCTGTTTTCACTTCAAAAAACCTTTCGTCATAATATATGTCTTTTAAATATGAGTGGACACCGTGGACACGGATACATTCGAAATTCCAGGTCTCACGTGGTTAGCGTTGGCATCTTCTTTCTCTTTCTGTGACCGTCTTTTGGGGCCGAGAAGGACTTTTTGCAGAGAGCAAGCCGGTGCTTCGACTAAGAGGTACAGGAAACAAGCAAAGATGTACGTTGTGGTGACAATCCCGGCGTACAGCATAATCTGAAAATAGCAGAACATGATTAGTTTTTTTTTCCCATAAAACTAGATAATAAGTTTCGATGGTCGCCGTGGCACAGTGGTCAGTGTCAGTGACATGACTTCTGTGTCTCCGGGACCCTGGGTTCGAATCCCGGCAGGGGCAAACATTTGTGCGATGAGTATAGGTGTTTGTCCCGGGTCTTGGTTGTTTGTGTGCTGTGATTGTGTGTGTCCATGCCTCCCGCGACATAGGGAATCCTAGTGCGGGGGTCTGAGTGTGATTAAAAATTAAAAAAAAAAAAGTGAAAGGGTTAGATGCAGAAGGCGGTACTTCTTGACACGGCGCTTATTGTCCGGGTGTTCCTCACTCTGCAGCCCTAACCATGCACCAATATGGGCGCTGCCCCGCTTCCAACGGCATTCTACGTAAAAGTTGCTAAAATGTATTTAATAATAATTGTTTTTGATACCTATAAAGTAAATAAATAAACCCCGAAAAGAAAGAAAATAATGTGACATTGTTATAGTAAGACTAAAGATTTAAATCAAATAAATTTATTACAAGTGCATGTGGCATGACAACGTATATTGAAAAGTATCTTTAAAATATAGCTTTAAACTACATAATTATTAAATGATAGTATTCATTAAGCACAAATAAAGTGCTTTGGAAAATACTGAAACTACGTATCATTTAACATCAGAACAATCGTACCAAACAAGGCAAGCGTATCATTTAACATCAGAACAATCGTACCAAACAAGGCAAGCGTATCATTTAACATCAGAACAATCGTACCAAACAAGGCAAGCGTATTATTTAACATCAGAACAATCGTACCAAACAAGGCAAGCGTATCATTTAACATCAGAATGAGTTTCCTACGTTCTCTTTCATCATCATGATCATCATCTCAGCCATAGGACGTCCACTGCTGGATATAGGTCTTCCTCATTGATTTCCACAATGACCGATTGGAAGCGGTTCGCATCCAGCCCTTGCCTGCGATCTTAGTCAGGTCGTCCGTCCATCGGTGTACTGTATAGTTCTAGCATTTGTCCCCTCTTCCACTAGATGGTCAGTGACGATGTGATCGAAGATGTTACAACGCGAGACATTCTTTACTGGCTCTCAAGGACTGCTGCCTGAACACACTATGTGTTTGGTGATAATTTTTCAAACTTGAGGGTGGTAACTAGCCAGGTAGGTACGTACTCAAAGGTACTGTACCACCATGCTGGGCATTTCATAATGGTGCTGCCATTAACGAAAACCAAGCAGTTGGTGGGGATCGATCCAAAATTATGGATCGCTTCAAACTTTATAAAAAAAAAAACTTACAGCTGTGTAATCGGTGGCATAGAAACTCCTTCTTAGCTGGCCTCCGTAAGTTCTGAGTACAGTCGCGTGGAGCAACATGGCGCAGTATGAAAGTCTGCCCAAAGGCTGGAGGGGTCCCCATTCCATGGAGGCTATGTAGACTCCTGAAAAATGAAGTCACAAGTGATTATTATTTGGTCAGTTCCAGGTCCTCATGATGTTTTCGGAGTGAGTGGAGTATCCCATTGTTTGGAATGACCCAAAACAAAATATATGTCTTTTATAATGAGCGTCTGGTCGTGGTGGTACTGGCCTAGAATAGTACCCCCCCCATCTCTTCCCGTGAATGCCGTAAGAGTCGGCCTTAGCCGACTCTTATCAGTCGGCGACCACGTATCAGAAGGTGGGCAGCAGCGCCTTGTGAGGATAGGAAACCATACTGCACTCGCCAACCCGCCTGCCAAGCGTGGCGAGTATTGGCAAATCCGCTATATGGTGAGGCATATGTCCAGCAGTGGACGTCCTATGGCTGCGATGAAAAAGTGAATGATAAATGAAGTGTCTTTACAATCCCTATTAAACATAGTATAACTTTGTATACTATGTAAAATGAGCATAGTGGTAGCCCTGTGCGACACTCTTCATTTCCGCTAGCTCCGTGAAATCCATTACGTACTTTGTGAAGAATAGTCACAAACTCTTCTTTCATCATCATCATCATCATCTCAGCCATAGGACGTCCACTGCTGGACATAGGCCTCCCCCATTGATTTCCACAAGGACCTGTTGGAAGCGGCCCGCATTAAAAATGTTTAAACAACTCTTCTTTAAACAAGGATTTTGATGCGGTTCTCACTATAAGTTAACCAATTTTGACGTAATGATTGTGTTCTACTAATATTATAAAGGTTAAAGATTGTGTGTATGTTTGTTACTCCTTCACGCTCAAACGGCTGTGCTGATTTCGATGAAATTGGGTTTGGAGATGAGTGACCCTGGAATAACATATAAGCTCTTTTATTCCGGATAAAATGTTGTTCCCGTAGGATAATTGAGGTAGTGGAAAAACTGTACGCGGGTGAAACTGCAGGGCGCTACTAGTATGTAATAAGCTTTTGAGAAGATGGAGACAAAAAGAAAGAACTTTGTAATCTAGATATAAATAAAAATGAATCGCCAAACGTGTTGCTAAGCGCAAAACTGTAGAACAGCTTGAACAAAAAAAAAATATATATTCGGCTCATTTTATTAGGCAAATGGAAGGAAAAACAACATTTATTTTCCCATACAGAACCACAGCACCGGTGATATCGCGGGGCGCAGCTAGTTAATTAATAATTACAATTTTTTTAGGAAAAAGCCAGCGATATATATAGAGTAGACACCCGATCGCCCACTCGAAAACGGCACCGTCAAAACAAGGTATATTCCTTGTTTTTCTCTCAGTAGCATGTGGCCGCGCCAATCGTGTGACGTAGTGAGAATCCAAAAAGTAATAGTTGAAAAACTCTTACAAATGTTTTACAGCGCTATTGCTAGGGTACTAAGGATCATTATTAAAATGAAACAATGTCCGTTTGTGGGGTAATTTTATATTAGCTGGAGAAGTTTAAGAAAACACTGGCGAGAGGACACTTTTGAGGTTTGATTTTCATAGAGACTGTGTGTCTATAGTATATTTGATCAAAGAAAAAAACCTTAAAAAATGAGTCTCCTTATTTTTACAGTCGGCTTGAAATATTGTTTACTCACGGTTGCACTTGTAGAAGTATCCAATAATAAATACACAAATGGCCAACGCGAAGAAGTTCTGGTTAAGAGAGTTGAAGACAGCAGATTCGAATGCAGAGGCCTCCCGGTGGTGCAGGTCCCAGCCCATCAGCACAGTTCCAGCTGCGATGGGGATGGAAGTTAAGGTGAGCAGTTTCATCAACTGGAAAGAAAAGAAACAGAAACCTATAATATAACTAGCTGACCCGGCCACGCGTTGCTGTGGCCATGTGGCGCCATCTATTGATTACTTACTCAACCCAGTCGAAAGGTATCGACATCTGTTAGAATCATTTGGAGTTAACAGATAATTGTGACTGTCAAATAATAACAGACAAATAATTAGCAATAAATTAAAATTGCGACTATAATTTGAGATTTAAACTATCCTATCTCTCAAGTTGGATCAAACTGCACATGGTGTGCGAATTTTATTATAATCGGTTAAGTGGTTTAGGAGTCCATTGAGGACAAACATTGTGACACGAGATTTATATATATTAGATTACGGTCTAGCAAAAGGGCAAAATTGCTCACTCGATGGTAATCTTGCTTGTTCTGGAAGTATATATCTGTTTAGTTAGTACAATTTAGTAGGTACTTACTGGAGTAAAGTACGAAAGCATATCTTTCCGTACTCAATACTTAGCTACTAATACATATTTTAAACTTTGATAATGAGAGTTCGCATCTGCCTGCAAGCTACACGCAGCTTAGCAGTTCTTTTTTAACTAACATTGTAATAATACATCTTTTATCTAATCTCTGAAATATAAACATTAAGAAATCAATTACAAAACTTGAATGACAGGCTTTATAGACGACATATCAAATTAAAATTTAAAAGTTACATTATGATACAGCTGTTCTATGATAACTGTATCGAAATGTTAATTTTTACTAGATATAACCTAAGCCAAGGAGGTTGCAATGCAGTTTTTCTACATAATCTATGGCCACGGCGCAACACGCATGCGCGACCAGCAAATGGAATTCGGCGCTAAATGTTTATTAATTTTACGTAAATTTCATTATTTATTTTATGAGATTAGAAAGTAGTGTATGAAACTGCAAATACTCGTGTAATGCTATACAGAACCTCACCTATCTACGGCTTTTTTTAACTCACAATCGAAAATGTTTCATAATAAGGGTTCTTAGAATATAAGAACCCTTATTATGAAACATTTTCATCGTCATCATCATTTCACCCATAGGACGTCCACTGCTGGACATAGGCCTCCCCCATTGATTTCCACAAGGACCAGTTGAAAGCGTCCATGATACATTTTAAGAGACTACTATTATGCTAGGGGCGCGGTGCGGTTCAAACAAAGTACCAAGCATTAACGAATGTTACGTTTCATTGTATATATATATGATCATGTTATCATGATCATATATATATACAATGAAACACAACCGTCCGATGTCTGTGAGGGCCCCTCGCTCATGAAACCGCGTGGTGGGCTTAGAATCGACGGCTTGGTGAGAAAAACCGATCGGAGAATGGGGATCAATCTCGAATCTATACGTAGCATTATTAGACATTCTAGAACAGTACTTCATAAATGATTGAATTTGAATGAAACTTACCATAGACTCTCCCAAGTCCCACTTCTTGGCCTGCGCCTTGTGGTAGAAGTAAGCAGTTAGTACCCCCAGGTGGTACCCTGCCCAGTTACCCTGCGCTGACACGTATGCATGGTAGAAAGTATCGTTGTACCCGAATATGTCTCTTATCGACCTGGAAATAAAGTTTCATCATCATCATTATCATCAGATGTAAAGTTTATTCCTGTTTAAAGTTACTCTATATGATATGTATTTTGGCGGTCTCCTGTATATTTTTCATGCCTATTTTCACTAAATAAAATGAGGTCTACATTATTTATCGATTTATCTACTATTTTATTATGGGCCATATCTATCATCGCCGTGGTGGTACCGGCCTAGAATAGTACTTCCCCATCTGTTTCCGTGGGTGCCGTAAGATTCGGCTAAGGGATCACGTACCAGAAGGTAGGCAGCAGTGCTTTCTTTCCAACCCGCCCGCCAAGTGAGGCGATGATTGGCAACAATTATGGGGGAGGAATATTATGTGGACATTCTATGGCTGAGATGGTGATGATGGTGTATTAATAATTAATCTATTTATATACTTTTATGGGTAAAATACGACATTTTCACAGAAGGAACATTGAAATCGGCTGTAAAACAGGTTTTAATTAGAAAAACATTTTCTTCTTGTAAAATCCCCTAACGAAGGTCGGCAATCATTAGGGCAATTTAAGTTTTAGAAACGTCGCCATTCATTCATCTTCGTGTCAGCCATAGGACGTCCACTACTGGACATATGCCCCTCTATTGATTTTCAGATGGACCGGTTGGAAGCGGTCCGCTTAAAGCTTCTTCCTGCAATAGTTTGTCCACCTTGTGAGACTCCGAGCATAGCCCTCTCCATAGCTCTTTGTGCGACCATGAGCTTGCTTCTAACGCCCATAGTTAGAGACCACGTCTTGGTTTTGTACGTTATCGCAGGTAATACACACTTATCGAAGACTTTTGTCTTAAGATTTAAGGCTAAATTGGACGAAAAGAGTCGCCGAGTTTTGTAAAAGCTTCCCAGATTTCCCTATAATTAACTTTCTAAAATCAATGAATGATGAAATTATCGTGAGTATAAATACTTTGCATTAAGAAAAACCAAACAGTAAATGAAAATATTTTTCTATAGACGGGTATAGTAGCAAACAAACTCACAACTCACAACTTTTGTACTTCTACACACTAGCGCACATTGTTACCGTGCGCTAGTGTGTTTTTTTTTTTTTTTTATCACACTCAGACCCCCGCACTAGGATTCCCTGTATCGCGGGAGGCATGGACATTCACAATCTCACACACACACAACATCCAAGACCCGGGACAAACATCTACACTCATCGCACAAATGTTTGCCCCTGCCGGGATTCGAACCCAGGGTCCCGACGACACAGAAGTCAATGTCACTGACCATTGTGCCACGGCGACCGTCAATAGTCCCAAGCGGTTAGCTAGTTAAACATAAAATACGATGGTTATTGAAGTAAAAGCCAGTAAACCAAATTTATCGGTTGAAATACTAAAAGATCAAACTATAACTTTTTTAATATAATACCCATCTGTTTTCAACTCGCAACTTCAATATAAATCCACTTCGAAAATAATTTTCAGTTAAATAATTTTGCATACCATTGAAATTGAAACAGTTTTAGGGCTAGTTTACAAGTAGCGATATAATGAGATATATTTATGAACGAAGCGGCTATAATATATAATATCGTAAGTAATACTTCTGTGTTTATAAAACAAAATCGTGAATATGGTGTATGTGTTCACTTCAATATAATATTATGATCGTTTGATAAGCTCATACTTTAGATAAATTCCGATTTTACTGATGAAATGGTGAACTCGGTAGACCACTAAAGGTCTCGTGATCTGACCCTTGTACGTGTTAATATGTAATTCATTGTTATTTTTTTAAGTCGATGTCTTTATTTTAATAAAATATATAATTCCAATACTACTGCTGCTACAAAACGTTTGAGCAATCCACTAGCTATTGTCAGCCTAAAGATAACTCAAATGCTATAACCCGCTACCTGCTGGCAGCATTGCCACGTTGAATTGCAATGCTGATTCGTTGGGCCAAATATGTGCCAGCATTTTGGTCACGCGTTGCATTGATCAAACGCTCTGATAAGTTTTCGAAAGTCTGATGAGCTCCCAATGTAATGAAATGTACGTGTTGATTTTGATCTGATTTCATGGAGTAGCTATCTTCCCTTCTCATAATGTGTCCATACTATCTAAGCATTGTTTTTTTTTAGTTTGTCAGTAACTGGCACTACTCTGAAAAAGCTTCTTATGTATTGAAGATAATCACTTTAACTTTACTAAATTCAATAAAAAAATAATTAATAAATCACTGCTTGGCATTCTTTATTATAATTAATTCATGATTTCTTAATTCTGATTATTATAATGCTATTTATTAAGTCATTGTATGAATATTATTTAATTTTTAGCATAGAACATTCCTAGATTACTTACTCTGTAAAATGTTTTTATTGCTTATAATTGCTTAATGACATTGCGTCGTCTGAACTCTGCCTTAACATGAGTACCATTGAAAATATATTGTTATATACTTCTTTTGAGTTTTAGTTTCAGTTTTATTGCTTTAATTGATAGCAATGGCTTAAAACTTCTGAGACTGAACAACTATTTTAATGCAATACACAATAAACGAATGTCATTAAGAATGCATCTAAGTTTCGTCAAGTATATTTAAATTTTATTATATGATACATATATTGTTAGAAAGCAGAGGTAGCTTTTTAGTTACTTCGTCAATATTGATAGCTTTTACTAACTTTTGTTGGTTATAGATAGTGTTCATTGTTCAGATAGTTTGATTTAGTCTTTTTTTGTTTTTCTTATATTTGATAAAAATATATTAATTCTGACAGACAATGAATGTCCTCATGTGCTTTAACGTTTTCACCTTCACATACAAGTCTGTTGTAAAAGCGTTACATGAATGTATTTATTGACACGGGTGTGAATCGCCGATCACCGCCGCGTTTGCAATGAACTTCACAACATATTTTGTCAAACTGCATGTACGAAGAAATCTCATTGTAGCTGTAGATAGATAATTTTAAATATATTTTTGAAATGACGTGTGAAAACTTTATGGGACTGCTCTGAAATTATATATGAATAAGAAATAATGTTTTATAGCGGTCCACATATGGTGAAATTCTGAGGTAATAAATGACGAAAGTGGATTCTTATTACTTTTAAACACGTTTTTTTTTTTTTTTAATTGTAACAAATGTACTATTTATTTGTATATATTACACAATTTAGAATAGCAATAAAATAATCTAACATAAAATAAAAACCTTAAAAATTTAATAAAAACTAAATTAAATCTAAAACGGCATTGTACCCAAGATGCTGGCAGCGTTCCCTCTTTGTATTGCTAGGCTAATACGTTGAGCGAGGAAGCTGCCAGCGCTTCGGTCTCCTGAGACGTCAACCAGTCTCTTGGAAATTTCCTTGAAGAAGTTGAGCGCGCTAGGACCCCACGGGCCAAGGGTCTCGACACCGAAAGGAACAAAATTGTATTCCGCGCCGAGACCGCTGTATTTAGCTACTTTTGCCTTTTCGGCCGATTCTGCCGCCGTTCCTGGCCTCGTGGAGTTTTGGTGGACATGGGAAGGGGCTAGTGTGTCTACACAAGTCGCATCCCATACCAGTATCCGACCCATGGCCAACGGTATAAGAATAATAATAACATGTAATTAAATTTTTATTCAAATAACGTCACAACTAAATTACAAATAAATTATTGAAAATAGTTAAAGATTAATTAATTAAAATTAATTATTAAAGATATAAATCAACTAGTTAGTCAAATAATCCGCCCCTTAAAGTTCCGGGTGCAAAGGGACCCATTACACTGGCTGCATTACACCGCTGAATAACAATCAGGATCATTTGCACAGAAGAATTAAGAACAGACTTAACAGAAGAACTTATAAAAACAAATACAACCGGATTGCTACCGTTCTCCTGTTGTGAGAGTTGGCTAAAAATAACTAAAGAGGTCATTAAATTATTAACTATCACTACGTTCACAAAAAAAGCCAATGTAAGTCGGTAGACCGACACTAAGCTACTTTGCTGGTTTTTGTATAAACAGAAAGCCTTTAACTAAGCCAAAAGACAGCAAAGTCAACACAATAGATTTGAACACATAATTTTCATAAGAGTCACTTTTCCAAGAAGGCGACGATAAATATATTTTGTTAACGCTAAATGGTAATCGCTAAATCCGGAATAATCCGGATACTATCCGGATTTACTATAAAGTAAAATTCTGATAAAATATGCAGACCTCAAATATTTCATGCTTTTAAAAATCACTATTCAAAGACTGAGTAGCAAGTTAGAGCGTTTTCTACTAGTGCAAAACACTTTCTCAACATCCTATAAATTTCTTCAAAACTACATAAATCTTCCGCAAACCTGTTTTTTACTACAGAACTGAGCAAAAGTGTTCATAAACAGATGCCATGTGCAAACCCCATAAATATTTTACTGACCAATATATTTTTATCCGATACATTTGGATTTTACCGGCCATCATGGCAGTGTCGTTCGAGCTTAGCTAAGAATGTATAAAACTAGGAAATCGATACAAATGTCCGCCAAATATTGATAAGTTTCTACAACCATGGACCAAAACAAATTACTGTAGATAACATGGAATAACAAAAGAGACAGCTTTTTAAGCGCTTAATTCTATTACGTTATTTAGGGTTCGGTTTTATAATATAAAAACACCATTATTTATAGTCGTTTTGGTTACCGCTTGTCTCTCAGTCTTTCCCCTTTTTCTCAGAAACACAAAGATATCAAATTGAAATGAATATTAAATTATCATATTTACGATGTAAACTTTATAAATAAAACTTCTAATAAAGTAAATCAAAATTAAGGGCATATAAACGAATGTGGCATATCATCACACTTGTGCAGATAATATTTTCTTTCATTATATAAACATCTCGTGTCACAGTGTTTGTCAAACTACTCCGAAACGGCTTGCCCGATTTTTATAACATTTTTGTGTATATTTGGTAGGAGAATAGGATGTAAAGTATTTTTAAACCTTCTATTCCCCATTAGTTCCCATTAGTATTTTTTTTTTTAATCACACTCAGACCCCCGCGTTAGGATTCCCTGTATCGCGGGAGGCATGGACACACACAATAACAGCACACAAACATCCAAGACCCGGGAAAAACATCTACACTCATCGCACAAATGTTTGCCCCTGCCGGGATTCGAACCCAGGGTCGCGGTGACACAGAAGTCAATGTCACTGACCACTGCGCCACGGGACCGTCTATTTTTTTTGGTATAACCATAATTCATTTCAGTTAAGTAATTTATATGAAGTGTCGTGTCATTTTGACGTTTCGATGATTTCTATGGCAGAGCAACGTTGGCCAGGTAAGCTAATAATGATTACAATATTCAGTAATTTCATCGTCCTAGAACATACAATTTGGATCAAAAATTTATCACACAAAAATATAATTGAATTTTTGCAAACATTTAGAAGCCAGTGGCTTTTAATACATTTAGGTATTCTGGTTCGGCAGCCTATGGACTCAACAAATTAAATGTATTATTTATATCAATGAACATTCTATCCCATCCAAGCTAAATGTAAGTTTGTCATCTTGAACCTACAATCGTTTGTGAAATAAAGCTGTTTGTTTTCCATGTAAAATAAACATATTTTGTTAACATTTTTTTAATACCTGTGAACAGCTAAGAGCGCCGTATAAGTTTATGTTTGTACGGAACCTTTAGCGAACTAGTCCGGCCAGCACTTGACTGTTGTTTTCGCCAGATGCTTGAGCATGATAACACAAAATTCTTACATCATTCCGTATTGCTTTAGTAATAATTTTTTGTCACAAATCAAACTCTAGTAGCATAATAATAAAAAAATGCATTCAAGCAATCGGTGGTGTGTCTGAAGACCTACATAGTATGTTCGGTGAGAGACTTTCCACCTTGAAGGTGGTAGCTAGCCTGGTGGCACTAGAAAGTACAATAATCCATACTTAGGTTATCATATAATATGGGACAACATTCACACAAGGTCTCCAAGTCCCAAACTAGGCAGAGCCTGTACCATGGTAACCTGATGACTGATATATACTTATATACATACTTATATATTTACTTATATACATGTACACACCCAGACATAGGTCAAACAGACATGTTCATACACACAAATGTTTGACCTGTCCGGGAATCGAACCCGGGACCAGCGCATCAGAAGGCAGAGTGCTATCAACTGCGCCAACCGGCCAATCAACTTAGGATTTGATAACGTTTGCTGTTCCTAGGTAGATGAACCCAAAGGTGGGGAAGGTCAACTGAGATAACCCCTTTTTATTCGCAATGTATTTTTATCAATTATCACAAAATACTTACTCTGGGAATAAGCTGACCCTGATCGGCATGAGGTCCATGAGGTAGCTCTGCAGGAATGGTATCACCAGACTGATCACCATCACCGCAGTCAGCACTGGAATTCCACTTCTAGGCCAGCGCCAGATGATGAGCAGGACAACTAGAGTGATGAGGAACAATTGGGTATCTGTGCCGAGGTACCTGTAATCATTATTTGTTTATTTTATTGCTGCCATTTGATTATTTTGCTTGATTTGAAGTCATAATAGCTGATGAGACGGTAGGTGAACCACACGATTGAATTGTTCTTCTAAGTGTGGAATGGTTCGTAGACTCCAATAGCTATCTAAGATAACATATCAAATTTGCAATAGTCCGTACATTCAAGTATGTAAAACTTTTTACTTATTCGAGTGTAACTTAAAAACAGCTTGACCTAATTCGATGAAATTAGGTACAATCACCAGCTCTCAATTAAAAAAAGAATCATCAAAATCGGTTCACCCAGTCGAAAGTTCTGAGGAAACAAACATTTAAAAAAACTACGTGTCAAATTAAGAACCTCTGCCTTTTTTGAAGTCATTTAAAAATATCTGCCCTTGATTATATAATCTTAATACCATTAGTTTCTTATCTAAAATGTCAAAAGGTTTTATTCATATTACGAATGAAGCTAAAAATGTCATAAAACAATCATGTTGTCCTACTAAACATTGCTTAATATCAAGTAAACTAAACCAAGGTTCGTCAGAATCACGACAAGTGGTCAGTGTTGCAATGTTTAAACTGTTCTCGCAAAAAGGAGTCAAATATTTGTTTATGGCAAGGTTGAATGATGAAGGAGCAGAGCGACTAACTATTTAGATTGTTTAGTTTGCACTAAAGATGTGGTCATGGAAATAAAATATAGTTTTTCTTTTCACAATCCGTGTAAACACTGCGGTTATGAAATCGATAAATTTATTCAGTTTTATAGGTAATTTTGTTTTTAACCGACTTCAACAAAGGAGCAGCTTCTCAATTCGACCCGAATGTTTTTTTTTACGTTTGTTACCGCATAACTTCCGACTGGGAGAACCGATTTTGATCGTTTAATTAAATTTGAAAGCTGGTGCTCCCCGCGTGGTTCCATTTAAATTTCATCAAAATCGGACAAGCGGTTTTTGAGTTACACTTCATTAACTGACAAATGCGTGCTTATACCTAGACGATACTATAGTAGCAGGTGAAGACATCGGTGAACATACCTACACCACAATGACACTTGATCCCATCAGTAACAAAGGTCACTAAAAAGAGTGAAACATTTTTTTTTCCCATATAACCGACTTCAACCCTCAAAAGTGTGTAACTTGTCGAAGTCGGTTCTTTTTTTTGGTATTTTTTTTTTGTTTAGTTATATATTATTTATTTATTTCAGCTCATGACGGCACGGATTTAAATTGTACACCACTGCTAATAGCTTGAAACGCCTGCTTGAGACTAGCTTAGCTTCGTGCAGCACGTGTGGATGGTTATATAATGTTGTAGGTATACCAAGTAAATTGATCTACACGATAATACTGTTCAGTGCACTGAATGTAACACAACCTTATAAAATCTATAATACTGTAATTAAATATGTATATTCTTTTAAGATTTTTTTAATTTTTTTTTTTTATTTATCACACTCAGACCCCCGCACTGGGATTCCCTGTGTTGCGGAAGGCATGGACACACACAACACACAAACAACCGAGATCCGGGACAAACACCTATACTCATCGCACAAATATTTGCCCCTGCCGGGATTCGAACCCAGGGTCCCGGAGACACCGAAGTCATGTTACTGACACCGACCACTGCGCCACGGCGACCGTCAATTATAATATATTATGATTGCGTTTGACCTCTGTCTCACCTGATGTTAAGTAATGACGCGGTCTAAGGTGTATCTAGCAAGATGGTCGTAAACCCACTATCTCAATTGATGAAGATTTTATCACGCTAGACCTAACCAGTAAGTATGAGTAAGTACTCATACTTACTGGTTCTCAAGGACTGCTTCCTGAACACACTTTGTTTGGTGACAGCTTTTCAGACTTGACGGTGGTAGCAAGCCAGGCGGGTTCTCAAAAGTACCCAACCACCACGCTTGGAATTTGATTATCTTCACCGGAAGCTCAAGTCTTTGGTGGGGATTGATCCAGCGTCCTTCAGTTTGAGAGCCGACGCTTTCACTGCTGAGCTATTATCACTTTAAAAAGTATAAATCCTACAAAAGTAATGACTGAGTAATACATCGCCTCAGTATTTTTACCTACGCCTCGTTTTTTCATTATACACTTGAAATAAAGTTATGTTCCTAGATTATTGTTTTATTTTTATATTAGATTTTTTTAAAGTATATACTATATATTTTTAACCTATACGAGTTTTAAAAGATAAATACAGCAGAAATCTTTAAAATATGCAAAGTCTTTATTATATTGGGCCTTCGATTAGCGCAAAAAAATATTCCTGGAACTGTTTAGAGTCCAATTATTGCAAGCATGAAAATTAAAGACAAAGTAATTTTTTGCGCAATACATGAAGGCGCGTGCGCAGTGCGCAAGGGTCGGCTTGTACGAGTAATGTTTACTTTACTATAAGAATGTAATGTAAACTCACACGCACGATAATGAAACTGTACGGTTGGCCGCTACTGCAATTCCACAGAAACTGCAATTTCCGACCTTAGATACAATTGCCAATCGGTCACGCATCTTCGATCATAGTAACTGTGCCATCCGTTTCCCTGTCAATAAATATTACCTACTAAAGTATCAATTCTTATTTAATTTCATTTAAATCCTCTTTAAATTCTCTAATATATCCCAGCGGATTAGCAAGTTGAAGTGGCAGTGGGCAGGGCACATATCTCGAAGAACTGATGGCCGTTGGGGCCGAAAAGTTCTAGAATGGAGACCACGGACTGGCAAGCGCAGCATAGGACGGCCACCGACCAGGTGGACAGACGACCTGACTAAGATCGCAGGCACGGGCTGGATGCGAGCCGCTTCCAACAGGTCCTTGTGGAATCAATGGGGGAGGCTTATGTCCAGCAGTGGACGTCCTATGGCTGAGATGATGATGATGATGATGATGATGAAATCCTCTTTAAATATCGACCAAAACGATTACCTATGAAATATTAAACGACGTTAATTGTTTAATTAATTAATCGTCTCTCCGTGATCATGGTGCGTGGAACCGCGCCGAAATATCGGGAACTCAATCAAAATCTAAATCATGGTGCGTATCCCGTGTTAAACAATATTTTTTGTAATTTTTAGACTTTCGCGATTCGAACACATTGTCATCAAATCAAACGGGGCCTAATCGCGAGAAAAACATTTAGTAATTTATTTACCTCGACGTTTCGACCAAGTTGCATTGGTCGTGGTCACGAGAAGACTGAAAAAAATAAATTACTAAATGTTTTTCTCGCGATTAGGCCCCGTTTGATTTGATGACAACAATATTTTTGTTGTGAAAAGCCATGAAAGTTTAAAACAATACTTGATGTTAATCGTATGATAAGATAATTCAAAAGCTATAGAAATTGACGTCTACATCGGTGTTTACAGTATTCACCGACTTAAAAAAAGAGGAGGTTATTATGTTTCATTGTATTTTTTATGTATATTCACCGATTTCTCCCCCATTTTCGGTCCGATTCTTAAAATTCGTTTTTTGTTTGATACTGTGTACCTCCGAGGTGGTTTAAATTTAATCAAAATCGGTCAAGCGGTTTTTGAGTTACACTGCAATAACTGAAAAATGATATGAGTACCTCGACGATATTATAGGTGTGGTTGAAGACATCGGAGAACATACACAATGACAATTGATCCCGTGAGTAGCAAAGGTCACTGAAATGGGTAAAAAAAATTTTTAACAAAAAGTAGAACTGACTTCAATACTCAAAAGTACGAAATAACTTGTCGAAGTCGGTACCATTTTGAACTATCATGGTACCGACTTCAACAATTTATTACACAGTTTTGAATGTTGAAATCGGTTCCATTTTTGGTTACAATTTGATATAGCCGTAGACGACTTATCTGTACACGATTTTCAATATTTGTATATATATTATATTTTATATTTTATTTAATTGTGTTTCACTAACGACAAATATAACGTCGGTTTTCAAATACAATGTTAGTAAAGTTAATCTAGACGCTTGTATTATTTAAATGGATTTTTTAAATTGCTATCATTAACAAGGAAAAAATTCAACTTTATCTTTGAATTACTAGTAGAAAGTTATACAACAAACGCTGTTAGTATCAGTGTTTATTCATACCATTTCGGCTAAAATCTTGAATTTATTTTATCCTCTATCACCATTACTATGTAGATGCTTACGACATTTCACTGCATAATTTACGAGTGAAAAACATAAAAACCAACGTCAATTTCCATAAGGATGGAAAACTTTCAACATTTTCTTTAAATAATGAGATGTAGTGGATTGATTACGATATAGTTTTTATAAGCCTGAGCATGAATCAAAACCTAATCCATCATAAGATGAAATAAATTTCTAAATCGGTGTATAAATGGCAGAGTTCTGAATTAGGGAATGGTCATAACAAAATACAACTGCAAATATAAATGTTTGAATTGATAACCTCCTCTATTTTAGAAGTCGATAAAAAATATTACATGTTCATTAAGAGTTGTTTATGAAACTGTATCATAATTAGTGTTTCAAGGCCAAATTATGTGCAGTTGCATTCACTACTTTATCTAATCCCATAAAATAGAATTTGTAATTTATGCTTAGCATCAAAATACATATTTCTGGTTTTTATTGGTTGGTATAAGCTATATTTTTGGCATTAACAAGGTAACATTAACATAATTTAACTATAAAAAAATTATGTTAAATATCAGGATATGTTTGCATTTATTTGTAAACCGTTTAGCGACAAAATACATTTGCTGATCGCGCATGCGTGTTGCGCCGCGTCCACAGATAATTATGTAGAAAAACTGCATTGCAACCTCCTTGGTCCAGCTGAAGTAAAAAAGTCACATTGTGATACAGATGTACATAGAAGAGCTGTATCTTATTTTCTAGGTTTGCGTGCTAAATCCTACACAACGTCACTTAACATCAGATGAGACAGTTGTCAAACGCACCTTAAATGGAAAAAAAAAACTTTTAAATTTATTTTGATGTAGATTAAAGTTCTGTTTGTGATTTTTCAATCTTTATACATTAATATGAGATGATAAATATCTTTAGAATGCCACAAGTACTTTATTGACATACTTGTTTGGAAACTTACCAAGCTTGAGGCAGACACAGGTATTCAAAAGGGAATAAGTTTGGCATGAGAATGACGAGCTGCCACCAATTCGACCGGCACATATCACGCTCGCGTCCCACTACTGCGTCCCACATGGGACCGGAGCCCATATGTGGGACCCACGTCATAGCGAGGCCCATGACAACAAGCACTGCTGGCATCAACCTGTGGAGAAAAACGTTACTCATTGTATATTTATGTATACAGAAAAGGGCTAAGAATACGGTCGCCGTGGCGCAGTGGTCAGTGACATTGACTTCTGTGTTGTCGGGACCCTGAGCTCGAATCCCGGCAGGAGCAAACATTTGTGCGATGAGTTTAGATGTTTGTCCCGGGTCTTGGGTGTTTGTGTGATGTGATTGTGTGTGTCCATGCCTCCCGCGATACAGGGAATCCTAGTGCGGGGGTCTGAGTGTGTGTGAAACAAATTTTCCAGACAAAAATAAACACAGTTTATATGTTCGTATTTTTCTAACGGAAAAATAATTTTTCTTCGATAAAACGGGCCAATTTTTGATCGTCTTTTATGTCGATAAAAAACTTTCTTACCTCAGCCATCTGTTTACTATAGCCATAGGCACAGTCTTCAGGGTGAAAGGATTTGTTTCAGCATACTGGAGCATCTTGTAAGCCATCAGGAAGCCGCCCATTACGAAGAATATCTGAACGATGACCCTCGCGTTGAACAGAAGACTCTTGAAGAAGTCGTCGTATGACTGAGAACAACAGAAACTGATCAATTATTCAAACAAAAAAGAATGTTTACCATAAAATGGAACCGACCTCAACACTTAAAAGTATGAAATAATTTGTAGAAGTCGGTACCATGATAGTTCAAAAGTAACTGATATCAAAATATTGTGCTCATGGTACCGACTTCGACATATTAATAACATTTCATATGTTACAGGTCCAATTAAAATACAGTATCCATATCAAGGAAAAATACAATATACAATTATTCTATAGTAAATAGTCATTCTTAAAATTCAAAATAAATTAAAAACAATACAATTCAATACGTCAATTAATTATTTGTATAAGAATCATAGCAAACTACTTATTTACTTAGTTACTTGTGGGTCTTAAACCTTGACTACAGAATACCGTTATAATTAAGTAGAAATAACGCTTTCCTGTGCATTAGATTGCACAAATAGCTCTTAAAAAAGTAACAACTTTGTGTGCGTTTGCCTGTAGTTGTATTTAGTCCAGGTTTCATTACGTGATATAAATGTACTAGATTGTATGTAGTTTCTATCTGCGTACTCGTGTTTACTAAAGGTTGTCTACACCGAAGCTTACTATTGTTTCTTGAGTTAATAAGGTACGGCAGCGCAAACTAAAATTGTGTACCTAGCTTTATCAAATGTCAATGACCTAGTGGCGAGTTTACACACTGATGTTATATTTATTTTTAAATCGAAGTAATGTTGATTACTTTAATGCAATATTACGTTGTTTTGTTTGTTTTCTATTATGAAACATACACACTTGTTTTATTTGGTATTATTTGTGTAACCCAAGGGCCTAAGTGTACTATTCAATATGGCAAAATGGCCGGCTCACAATGGCCGATTTTGACAGCTTTGGTAATTCGCACGCCATTTTTCGTAGTTTGTTAGTATCGGGCTTGTCAATTTCGTACTAAACTGACATAGGCCGAGCATAGATTGTGTGTGTCCATGCCTCCCGCGATACAGGGAATCTCCTAGTGCGGGGTTTTGAATGTGAAAGAAAAGAGAATAAAAAAGAATAGATTCAACATATACTCAGGTACTAAAGGTAGGATCTTCTTCTTCTTCCTACGATGCAGACCGCTATGAACTTAGCAGACTACGGATTTTTGACATTTTCGTTAAATTGGCAGCGTGTCGTCCTCGCCACGGCCTGATTCTGAACATGTATTTGCTAGACTTGACACTCACAGATTATGCATGTGTTTGGGTTTTTAATATTGATACTTGAGGATAAAATGGATGCAGAGAGAAGCATAAATAATCTACGTAAGAGTGTTAGCAAAAAACGTTCGTCGCTGAGTTTTCTCATGCGATCATAAGCAATCTTCTGCGTATCTTGTTTATACCATGCATCAGGGACCGCGTTATCTTCTTAACAAAAATGGCTCCTTTTTTTGAAGTCGGTTAAATAAAGTTCACCCCGGATTGAGAAGAAATTGAATTGTAAAATAAAGCTTTCGCATTAGAATGCTTAAAATTGTTTACAGTTAAGATACTGTAGTATTCATTGAAAATTGGTTAAGGCGTCCCAGCCTGTCATGAACTTCTGTAATAAAGTTATCTCAAAGTGTAACGCATCGAGCTGTTTATTGATTACGAGATGATACCTTTAAAATGACTGGACTATTGAATATTTAACCGACTTCAAAAAGGAGGAGGTTCTCAAATCGAACCGCACATTTCTTTTTTTGGTGAGCCGATTTTAATGATTTTTTAAAGCTGGTGCTTCCTTTGTGGTCACATTCGAATTTCATCAATATCGAACAAGTGTTTTTTGAGTTACACTTCAATAATTGAAAAGCGCTACGTATACCTCGATGACATTGATGTGAAGGTGAAGACATCGGTGAACATACACAATGACAATATAAGGGTGAAAAAAAAAAACAAAAAATGTAACCGACTTCAACACTCGAAAGTGTGAAATAACTTGGCGAAGTCGGTACCATGAGCACAATGTTATGATAATAGTTACTTTGGACTATCATGGTACCGACATCGACAAGTTATATCACACTTCGAGTGTTGAAGTCGGTTCTATTTTATTTTTTTTGTAGAGTCCGATCGAAGTAACGGACATTGTTAGAACATCTACCACTTTGTTGTGGAAATGATTGCACAGTATACTACATCAGACAGTAACGCAAGTGTGCCATTATCCGTGAAGGTTTGCTTTTTATTTATTTTCTAATGATGAGGCAAGAGTTACATTTCAATTTACACTGTGGTTTAGGGCGCCTGCAGTGGAACGTGTCAAGGCCGTAGTTTGTTAATAATGCTAACGCTGCTATTAAATATTTGTTTTAGGGTACTTGTTTATTTAATTTTTTTACACAAATATCACAAGGAAATTTTATTTTTCCTAGATTACCAGTCACATAGAATCTTGATAAATATCGCAGGCATTTGTGTTTATCATTTCATCATCATCTCAGCCATAGGACATCCACAGCTCAACATTTTTTTTTATATACTGTATAGATCTAGCGTTTGACCGCGTCCACAGACTGTATGTAAAAAAACTGCATTGCAACCTCCTTGGTCCAGTAGTAAAAAAGTAACATTTTGATACAGTTGTCATAAAAGAGTATTATCATATTGTAACTTTTTAAATTTATTTCGATAATAATAGTGTCTATAAACTTAAATTAGTGTCTATAAACACTCATTTAAGTTCTATTTTTGATTTTTTAATCTTTATATTTCAGGATGAGATTTGGTGAAGCATTTCTACTTGTTTTTTCTGTTCCATTTTTAAACGCATTAATTTTGCATCTATCTCAAATACGCCAAGACTTTTTATACAAAACTCTTTACACCAGGCTCGGTGGTTGAGTAATATGACTTGTCCATATTTTAACTTTCGTAATTACACTACTCGCTCCCTCAAAGATTGTATCTCGTTCTTAGCTCGATGTTAGCGCGCTTAGATTAAATCGGTGTGAATATGGTATAAATTTATATTTAAGTTTGTTTTAAATTATATTTAATATAAAAACTACTACAACTATTTATTAGTCTCAAGTAACATTAATGCTTGATTCCTTTTCGGTTTAAAGATATTTATTTCTCAACAAGAAATTACATTTCACTTATGTGAGAAACTTATGCTAAGTAGGTATTTATGCTTCGACATAGTACATTACATACTTAGAGTATTAAGTACCTTTACAATCTCGGTATGTATATTATCATATAAGGAAAATAACAATTAAATTTTTTTCAATTAACTACTTTCCACTAATATTATAAATGTATGGATGTTTCTTACTCAATCACGCTCAAACGGCTGAACGGATTTGGATGAAATTCGGTAAGTAAATACTTTTAGTCCCGGGATAACACACATGCTACTTTTCATCATCATCATCATCATCAATCATCACCGCGCGGGTAAAACCGCCGGGTACAGCTAGTAATATTATAAATGTCAAAATTTGGATATCGTCGTTATATATTTTGGATCGTGAGTAGCAAAGGTCACTGAAAAAGGTGAAAAAAATTCCATACGGAAAGCACTAGCTTTCCAAGTAAAAAAGGAACGACTAAAATCGGTCCACTCAGCCATAAAGTTCTGAGGTAACAAATATAAAACAAACAAAAAAAAAACATGTCGGTCGAATTTAAAACCTCCTTCTTTTTTGAAGTCGGTTAAAGATGAAATCGACTTCAAACACTCAAAAGTGTTTGAACTTTTTTAACTTGTCAAAGTCGGTGTCATGCGCACAATATTTGGTTATAGTTACTTTTGAACTATCATGGTAGCGACTTCAGTAAGTTATTTCACACTTTTGAGTGTTGAGGTCGGTTCCATTTTTTAGTACATTTGTTTACTCCGTCACGGACGCTTCACTGAACATCATTACCCATTGACGATATTAAAATTGTTTCATGTGCAATCGAATCTACCAACCAAACTCCCAATTTCCATTTCAATATTGGCATTGCAATTAAGGGATTTGGAAATTGTACAATACGCAATCAATGGAGCTGATTTATTGGTATTAATTAACGTTATTAGAAATGCAATTAAATTGATGCATGGCTCCTATCACAGTACTATGTTGTTGTATATGTCATTGTTACTTCTGCCGCCTTATCAATCAATCAATCAATCATTTATTTGTAAAAAACATGTGTTCGCACATTTAAGTTATGTAAGCATGCAGGATTTTATAAATTCTTTAATATAAAGTTACACATACGTGTTTTGCCCGATAAGGCATACCTAAAGGGCATTATAGATTTTAATGAAATTCGGAATATATGTAAAAATGAAAAAAATTTAAAAAATATGGTTGTCCTGATACAAAACCAAAACCAAATAATTTTATAAATAAGATAGTAACTCTGTCTGTCTGTGACGTTTTCACGCCAAAACTGATAACTAATGAATACATTTTGATAAAGGTTGGTATAAAGATAGATGAAACCTTGAAGAAGGGGATATGCTACTTCTTCATTCGGTAAAAGCTTTTAAATAAAACATTTTAACTAAACTCGATTACAAACATCATTAAAAAGGTAACATATGTACAATCCTGGAGTCTTCAAGTTGCGAGTGAATAGGTACCTTCTAGGTTTGCGTGGTAAATCCTAGACAATGTCATCACTTAACATCAGGTGAGACAGTTGTCAAACGGAAACTTATAATATGTAAAAAAAACACTGAAGTTCACTAACTTTATATAGTTACAAATAGCAACTCGTATTACGAGCACAGTAACCTGTAATCAGTAGAACGTCGAGGTAGAATTACATAATGAGAGTGAAGAATGGGTCATGTTACAATCTTGGGAGAAGAGACGCGATCATTCAAACTTAGCCAATTTTCTGTCCCGTGAACTAGGGTGAGATCGCCTAAGGTAGGGTTGACACCTTTTGTTATAAAACTACTTTGGCCCTGATTCCATTAATCACTCGAACTAGCTATTACTATTAAATTACTTTTATTATATATTACTAGCACTAAAATTATTCAAAAAGGAAAAGCACGTATTATATTTACGCCAAAATTCAAATTCGTATAAATCCTTAATTTAAGACGAGTTCTATTCAATTGCTGGCCAATTGCGGGTAGTTTTAGTGGGCACCTAATAAGTGGAAACTTATTATACGTAAAACTTCCCGCAATTTGAATAAATACATCTGATTTATGTGTTGTTATGGATAAGTGTCATACTGATTTGGACTTTATCGTAACCATAATAAGTACTTATTTATCATATAATATTTTCCAATTTTAATTTACTTTAGTTGAACAAGGGAATCATTGGTAGTAATTCGCTTATTCAACTGAACTAAACTAAAATTTTGGAAAATGAAATCAGTTCTTATAAGGTTACGATAAAGTCAAAATTAGTATGAGGTTTATCAATAACATCACTAAAATTAAATGTACTTAATAAATTTGCGGGTAGTTTAATCGAAATTAAGTCGCCACTTATTTGGTGCCTCCTATAACTACTCGCAATTCACCTGCAATGGAATAAAACTTGTCTAATATTAATGTGAACCTTTTATGGAGTTAAACGAATACGAATTTTAGCGTGAATAGAATACGAGGTATTTCAATTTGAAAAATTTTAGTGTATTTTAGCTAGTTTGTGTGATTAACAGAATTATGGCCACTACCAGTGTGTGCCATCCCTACATACATTCGGGTTAAACCGCAGGGCGCAAATAGTATTAAATAAAATTGTACAAACCAACCCACTAGCCGTTGCTAACCTATCAATGACTCAAATAATAAGAAATGCTAACTCAAACCCTTGAACGGTTCCTGTGAATCTGTCGTAGATCAATCGGAGTGTCATCGATTTGTATGTGTATCCCGCGATCGATAATGGCGAAACAACTTACATTTTCAATAAACTCGGGGTTCTCGGTGTATCCATAGCCGATGAATATCATGGAATGGAGACCGAGAATCATCACCATAGTGTAGACCCTGTGAAAAAAAAAAAAAACACTGTCAAAAAACACATTTAAATTTAGTAAATACCACCACACCAAGTTCAAGTTTTTTTATTCGGTCGGTCAAACAGTTTTTATAAACTGTTTGACCGACGGTTAAATTGATGATCGGAAGTTTAAATTTTGATGAACTCCGCCCTTAGTAATTTGTTTACTTAGACATTTCAAAACTAAATGTTTTCTCGCGATCAAGCCCCGATTGATTTCTTGACAATATGTTCGAATCGCGAATAGCTAAAAAATTACAGTGATATTTTATTATGGATAATAGTTTTTAGATTAATTGAAATCAAGATTTATAAACTAATAGCGGTCCGCCCCGACTTCGCACGGCTAAAAAATGTCAAAATGAAGCATTATAAGGATCCCTATTTTTTTTTCGAAAATATAATATAGCATAATAATATAATATTACCCTTAATTTTTTTTACCCTTTTCAAATCGGTTCAGTAGTTTCGGAGCCTATTCAATGCAAACAAACAATGAAATCTTTCCTCTTTATAATATTAGTATAGATGTTTGACCATTTATTTTTTACAAATTGAACTAGAAATCGCATGATTACGTAATTAAAAACCATATAAACCTACGTACCCACCTTACCCGTGAACCATTTTACTCCCTTACTAACCTTATTTTGATGAAACTTCTGTACTTAAAGTAATTTCTGTCATTTAAAGATCTTATAACGTCTTACAATGCTATAGAGATGCATTTGCTGCTTTAGCACTTTAGCGGAACACATTAAGTTAAATTGTAATTACATTGTAATTAGTATTGCATTGTTCATAAATTGCTTACCTTATGAAATAATAGAATTAGCAGCCAGATTGTAACAAACATACTTCAATGTTAATGTCTTTATTACCCCGCAAATAAAGGATTTTGTAGAATACTATTATCTAAATGTGCTCACAGACACTCATAAAAACTCAATAAAACTAGGGGACTAAATACAAATAGCTGAATTAGTGAAGAGCGGCTTTAATTGTTTGCAATACGTTTAAAATATAGTATTATGTATAACAAACCTCGACGCATAATTTAATTTAATTAACTACATATTCATTGAATTTACTTAGTAATTAATTAGTGCAATTAGTGTCATTAGGTAAGTGTAGTTAGGAATGGGCTAAAGAAACAAACATGGGCATTCGGCTTACGGTTCAGTACCTATTCTGCCACCCACTCAAGTTGAACCGTGCGATGGCGAGCCGGCTCACTTAAAAAATAAATTAAATTCCTTAAAACCGTGACACATTATGTTTACTAAAGTTTAACTTAGTATAAATATTACAACAGCTTTTTTGTAATTGTAGTTTGTTTTTAGTCAGAAATAAATTACTAAATTATATATTAAATAATAACGTATCCACAGTTTAATAAAACATCTTATTTTAAGATTGGTAGTGATTCTCTTGTTCAATTAAACTAGACTAAAATTCTGGAAAATAAAATAAGCATGATAAGTTTTAATATCGTTTCTATAATAAATTAGTGTGACACTTTTATGTTAGACAATAACAACACTAAAATAAGATGTTTTTATTAAATTTGCGGCCACTTATTTGGTGCCAACTAAAACTACCCGCAATTGGCCAGCAATTGAATAAAACTCATCTAATATTACTGACAATATTATATAGTTATGCGAATTTGAATTTCAGCCTAAATAGAATATGAGCTATTTTATTTTGATGAAGTTTAGTGAATTTTAGCTAGTTCCCATGATTAGCAGAATTAAGGCCATTGTCAATCACAAGTATTACAGTAATTTAATTTCAATTTTCTACCGTATCGTATTTATTTAAGAGCTTTCAATGTATATTAATTATTATTTTGTTTCATCATCATCATCATCATCTCAGCCATAGGACGTCCACCAAAGGCCTCCCCTATTGATTTCCACAAGGACCGGTTGGAAGCGGTTATTTTGTTTAATTAAATAATACAATAAATATTACTGTCTTACCTTAATGCTTGAAAGCACTTGAAGAGTCCGCCCTCAGCACTGCCTCCATGTTTCAAAGCTTTCCAGTTCTTTTGGATGCAGAAAGCCAACATAACTCGGTTATCTATATAACAATAAAAGCAATATTATTTAATGTAATGAAACAAAAACATAACCCTCCTTCTTTCGCAGTCGGGTAAAAAACCTACGGCCGGAGGATGGAGAACAAGTTCAATTGTGTTTTTTTATGAAATAGGTGGCAGCCGGTACAAGCAGACGGGCCGCATGATAGTAAGCGATCACCGTCGCCCCAGTGTTACATCTGTAACACTGGGGGCGTACGATACGTTGCCAATCCTTTTTAAAAACTCTGTTAACTCTCCTTTTGAAGAAACCCCCATATTGAAGCTACTAACCAGGTGGACAGACGACCTGAATAAGATTGCAGGCAAGGGCTGGATGCGGGTGTTGGAATAACATAATCCATGAACGCAGCCCACACAGACTACTACTACTTGTCTCTGCGCCTTTGTCTATTCCTACTCTGTTCGGACACCGGTTATAATGTTTTGTACTAGTTTGAGTGGTTAATACATTATAATGTAAAATATATAGAAATAAAACCGCATCAGATCCAGTTACAGAGTTTATTCATTCCAACAGGTTATGGGCCGTTCTATAAACCTCTGATTGAAAGTGATTTAACTTCTAGTTAGTGTCAAAATCTGCAACACCAGTAACATGGCGACTTCGAATTTGCAAATCGAGAAATTGTCCGGCAGAGAAAACTATAATATCTGGAAGTTTGCGGTTAAAACGTACCTCGAGCATGAGGAATTTGGGAGTGTATAGAAAATGATCCCAAAGATGTTGATCCGAAAAAAGACGTAAAAGCTAAGTCTAAATTAATTTTGCTCGTCGACCCCGTGAACTTTGTACATATTGAAGAAGCGAAAAGTGCACGTGAGGTATGGTTGAACTTGCAAAAGGCATTTGAAGACTCCGGGCTTTCGAGAAAAGTTGGTTTATTAAAAGATTTAATCAACACGTCATTGGATAATTGCAGTACTATGGAAGAATACGTCAATAAAATTCTCTCAACAGCACATAAGCTAAGAAATATTGGTTTTAAAGTAGACGAAGAATGGCTGGGTACTCTGATGTTGGCTGGGTTGCCAGAAAGCTATAGGCCAATGTACCTTGCTCTGGAACATTCAGGCATAAAAATTTCATCTGACCTTATAAAAACAAAACTTTTACAGGATGTTAAGGCTTCTGAAGCAGCTGTTTTCTACACAAAAAACAAAACTAGCAAGTTAACTCCACAAAATCAGCAGAAACTGAAAAGCAAAGGACCCCGATGTTACAACTGTAACCAATATGGCCATTATAAAAATCAGTGTACTGAACAGAATAATCCTAATAATAATAATAATAATGTTTTTTTCGACTATCTTTTCAGCTTACAGCTCAGTAAATGAGAATGATTGGTACATTGATTCGGGGGCATCAATGCATATGACACGACATTTCAATTGGATGTATGAACTAAGACCATCATCAATACAGAAGATAACTGTTGCTAACAATGATGTGGTCTCCGTGCAGAAAATGGGTAATGTGAATCTTAGCACTGTTATTGGCAATGATGTGCATCAGATACAGGTGAGAGATGTTTTGTTTGTACCCGAGCTAAGCACAAATTTACTATCTGTTAGTCAATTAACCAAGAATGGCTGCAAACTACAATTTACAAACACTGGTTGTGAGATATATAATTCAAAAAACTCATTGGTAGCTACGGCAACATTAATTAATAATATGTACAAGTTAAATGTAAATTATGCTTCTTCATATTATGCTTCAATGGCTAAAAGTTCTGCTAGCATTGAAGTGTGGCATAGACGATTGGGCCATCTAAATATAGCAGATGTCAAAAGACTAGAAAGTTGTACAGAAGGGATTATTATAAATGGCAATGAAGGCCATGTGACATGTGAGTCATGCATAGAAGCAAAGCAAACTAGACTTCCATTTCCCAGTAATGGTTCTAGAGCAAAGGCATTGCTAGAAGTTATTCATTCTGATGTGTGTGGCATTATGGAGAGCCCATCATTGGGGGGAGCAAAATATTTTATTACCTTTATTGATGATTACTCACGAAAAGTCTTTGTATATTTTTTGAAGAATAAAATGGATTTAAAAACAATATTTGAAAATTTTAAAAATCAAGTAGAGAACCAGCTCGACAGAAAAATCAAAATTCTTCGAACAGACAATGGCACTGAATATTGCAATAACGTTTTTCAAAAGTATTTGGCTGACTCTGGGATTATACACCAGAGAACAACACCGTATACACCGGAACAAAATGGAATTTCAGAACGTATGAACAAAAGTCTCGTGGAACGTGCAAAGAGCATGCTATTTGATGCAAAATTACACAAAGGATTTTGGGCTGAAGCTGTGGCTACTGCAGCTTACGTGATAAATCGATCACCATCTCGAGTTCTGGATGAAATCACACCAGAAGAAAAATGGACCGGAATAAAACCTAACATTTCTCATCTGAAGATTTTTGGCACTAAAGCCATGGTACATGTGCCTAACCATAGACGCTCAAAATGGGATAAAAAATCCATAGAGATGATATTCTTAGGATACTGTGAAAACACAAAAGGTTATAGACTATATGACAATAAATGCAAGAAGTTTGTTATTAGTAGAGATGTCATATTTTTAGAAACTGAGACTTCAAACACCTTTAGAAATGTGCCAGTAGAGCAAGCACCACAACTAACATCAATTGAGATATCTTCACCTTCAGAAAGTGTAAAAACCAATGATACCCTAACTAATACAAGTGACATAGAAATCTCATCGTCACCACAAAGTTCCTGCTCCTATGGCAGCTGCATTAACGACAACGGAGTGTACACTCAAGAGGAAACGAGTATTGAGACCCACCAACGTGATGAAACTTATCAACCCGACAGTGGGCATGACTTAAGTGCTACATTTTCTAGAAATATTACTCTAAGACCTCGACAGAGAGCAGAATCATTTCATCGAAAAGGCAGTAATTTCATGTGTGTGACACGTCTGCAAGACCCATTAACAGTTGATGAGGCATTGTCTAGCCCAGAGGCAAAACACTGGCAAACGGCGATGGATGAAGAATACCAATCCTTACTAAAAAATAATACTTGGGAGCTTGTTGATTTACCCTCTAATAAGCGTGCTATCCCCTGCAAGTGGGTTTTTAAAACAAAAACCAATGAACAAGGTGAGGTGGTGAAATACAAAGCTCGATTAATTATAAAAGGGTGTATTCAAAGGCAAGGTGTAGAATACACTGAAGTTTATTCACCTGTGGTAAGACTCTCATCACTGAGATATCTATTTGCTCTTGCAGTAAAGTATGATTTAAATATTTATCAGATGGATGCCATATCAGCATTTCTTCAGGGGGATATTGAAGAAGAGATATATATGACACAACCACCTAATTATGAAAATGGAGAGTATGTATGTTTACTAAAAAAGTCATTGTATGGGTTGAAACAAGCAAGCAGACAGTGGAATCGAAAGCTGGATACAGCTCTGAGAGAATTGGGCCTTTTGCGTTCAAGACTTGATCCCTGTATATATTATCGAATAACTGATACTAACAATATGTCATTTATAGCAACCTATGTTGACGATTTAATCATACTATGTAATAATGATACTCATTTTCAAGGAATCAAAGATAGATTATATGAGAGATTCCAAATGAAGTATCTTGGAGAGTTAGTTTATTGCATAGGATTACATTTGAAGAGAGACAGAGAAAACAAAATCATATATCTATATCAAAAGAAATACATTACTGAAGTTTTAGCAAAATATGGTATGTCAGACTGCAAACCAGTGAGAAGCCCTATGGATCCAAATGTGAAATTAAATAGTGAAAATACTAAAAATATATTGAGTGATATACCTTATCAAGAAATAATTGGTTGTTTATTGTACATATCACAAGTCACTAGACCGGATATTAGTTATGTTGTCAACTTACTTAGTAAGTACAACAGTAAGCCGGAGATGCAACACTGGATTGCATTGAAACGTGTTATGAGATATTTGAAGGGCACAGAAGATTATAAGCTGACTTTCAAACAGTCACAGGATGAGACCATGCCATATGGATTTTGTGACTCTGACTGGGCAAGTTCTGAGGACGATAGACGCTCATGTACTGGATATACATATATCTTTCAGGGAGGATCCATAAGCTGGAACTCCAAGCGTCAGCCTACTGTAGCATTATCTACAACTGAGGCAGAGTATATGGCTCTGTCTTCATGTGTACAGGAAGGGTTGTGGTTGAGACAACTACAAGAAGAATTTTGGCCAGCTATAAAAGCTGAACCATTAATAATTTTTTGTGATAATCAAAGTTGCATAAAACTTTCAGGTACTGACATCTTCCATCCTAGGACAAAGCATATAGATGTAAGGCATCACTTCATTAGAGACAAGATAAGCAGCGGCCTGGTGGAAGTTCGCTACATACAGTCTGGAGAAATGGTTGCAGATGCTCTGACAAAAGCTACGACACATCCTAAGCTTAAGTATTGCTCTGAGAACATGGGATTATGTTAAGGGAGGATGTTGGAATAACATAATCCATGAACGCAGCCCACACAGACTACTACTACTTGTCTCTGCGCCTTTGTCTATTCCTACTCTGTTCGAACACCGGTTATAATGTTTTGTACTAGTTTGAGTGGTTAATACATTATAATGTAAAATATATAGAAATAAAACCGCATCAGATCCAGTTACAGAGTTTATTCATTCCAACAGCGGGACGCTTCCAACCGGTCCTTGTGGAAATCAATGGGGGAGGCGTATGTCCAGCCGTGGACGTCCTATGGCTGAGAAGGTGATGATGATGATGATGATGAAGCTACTAGGGAATATCGAGGGAGGAAGCTGCAAGTCGGTAGCGGGTTAGAGCCTTTGAGTTATCTATAGGCTGACAATAGCTAGTGGATTGCTCAAATGTTATTGTAGTAGCTGCAGTATTGGAATTAGTTATTAGTATTTTATTTTAACTAAGGCATCGGCCTTTTGTCATTTGGGAGGAAGCTCAATCCACAATTTGCAGGTACATATCAAGAATGAGATCCTTGAATATAGGCATTATAGTAATTAGACCAGTGAGCATTATAGGTTTAGCGTGATAACATCTTCAACCTCATCATCACTGACCATCAAGTGAGATAGTGGCCAAACGCGACATCTATACAATATAAAAAATACTCTTTTCTTCTCCTTATATATCTAGCGTTTGATCATTATCAAGAAAAGCAGAAGCAAAAAAATGGTAGTCAAGTGTTCAGTAGGATATTCCCGTCCACTTGTCAAAAGGCAGTTGTCAATCGCAAACTTATATTAAGTAAAAAAAAAAAAAAAACTTGTGTATTTCATTATGATTTTATCAGTGAAGATTTCAAACCCGAGGTGAGATTTAATCTGGCGGCATTCGGTGCCCTTGAGCAACTAACAGTAGATTCAGCGAATAGTAATAGTGCAAATGGTTTATATTCAAAATTACCAAAACAATTAACCAAATATTGTTCACGTCTGCGGAAAGGTTAAAATTGCTAAATTAATCTAATTATTCTTTGGCAATGTTTCAACATTGTAGATCCGTTTACAGCGATTATTGTTATTATAGTTCGGTCGCCGAAAAACTGCGTCTTTGTACTGTCGTGAAGACTTTTGAATGTAGTAAATTTTTCATAAAATCGAATGTCATTGTAGCATTAACTGTTACATTAATCTTGACATTTTTGTTATGTAATCACGCTAGCTGATCAGCTAGCATGATAACATTTTTGTCCGCGGTTTTACCAGTGATGATTGATGATGATTATGAAAAGTAGCCTCTGTGTTATTCCCGGACCTGAAGTACGTACAAAATTTCATCAAAATCGGTGTAGCCGTTTGAGCGTGAAGTAACAAACATACACACAAACTTTCGCCTTTATAATATTAGTAAGAAAGATAACATTATGTACAGCTTATAAAAGAAATGGTCAACTAATTTTGACAAAAGTTTCTGTTTCACATTATCGATAAAGATCAGTCGAAACTGTGACAATTTTGAGTGTTGAAGTCGGCTCCATTTTTTGGTATTTTTTTATACGCTTTTCAGTGACCCTTGCCACTCATGGGATCAATTGTGATTATATATGCTCACCGATTTCTTCGCCCACGATAAGGAAGTCATCTAATTTAAAAAAAATACGGGTCGAATTGAGAAACTCTTTTTTTTTGAAGTCGGTTGAAAATAAAGCATGTTTTATGTTTATGTTCTATTTCATACTACCTTCTCCTATTTCCGATGGCCAGAAGAAGTAGTAAAAGGAACACCCGATGTTCACCAGCAGTAGAAGCAACAGTAATGTCCCAATGGTGTAATCCAGGGCGTCTGCAGGAGGACTATCATTTTGGGTCTTACAGTACCGAACTGATAGGGTATCCACCTGTTGGTGACAAAAAAAGATGAGTAACGAGCTCAGGATTAAATGATATCATCACACACACCTTAAGACTTTATGAAATGGAGCGTTAATAGCAGCTTTTGAAACTGTATCATACTAAGGGTTCTCAAAACACGAGTTATAGTCTTACACGAGTATTTTAGGACCAAATTATGTGATGTTCCATATACTACTTTATCTAATATCATAAAATAGATGTAAGTTACGTTTGTGTAAAATTACAGCTATTGTTTTTTTTATTTGTAAATGTTAAGCGCCAAAATTCATTTGTTGATCGCACATGCTGGTGCGCGGCGTCCACAAATTCTGCAGGAAAAAGTGCATTGCAACCTCCTTGGTCCGGCATGGAAAAAAGTTATTGGTAAAAAAAAGTTTCATTATGATACAGTTGTCCATAGAAGAGCTGTACGATAATGTAACTTTTGAAATTTATTTTGATATTAATTAATTCATTTAATATTTTCGAGAAACTAACAGACTTAATTAACAAAGTAAGTATTATTAAATTAGGATTACAAACAAGCTAATTAGAAGTTTCTACTGATAGTTATAATATATTACATATTTTTGACGCTATGTAAGATGCGTAAATTTGTAGAAGAAGTTTAATACAGTAATAACAAGACAATTGAAAAAATATATATTATACCTCGTCGTTTCGACTAAGTTGCATTGGTCGTGGTCACGAGAAGACTGTGTCACGTGGACACGAGAGTCTTCTCGTAACCACGACCAATGCAACTTAGTCGAAACGTCAAGGTAAATAAATTACTAAATGTTTTTCTCGCGATTAAACCCCGTTTGATTTGATAGCAACAGGTTCTTAAAGACGTTATTTATACTCCAACCAAAGGTTGCCTGGAAGAGACGCTCTTAGCGACATAGGACGTCCACTGCTGGACATATGACTTCCCCATAAAAGCTCCTCCATTTTTTTTTACTCACTGCATAATTGGCACACAATTTTTGGAACCCACGGCTACTTCAGAGTCTTAATCTCGCATCCATCAGAGCCAATAATACATTTTGGGTCAAGCTTGATTACACCTTTGAGCACACCTTCACAGACCATCAAGTGAGTAAGTGGTTACCCCAGATTCATAAAGCAAACAAGAAGACGTGGAGTTATTTATAAACAAAAGTTTGAAGCATCTCACCTGCAGCCCATACACTTCATGAATACTCTTATTGAAACACTCCTTCAGCGCAGCAGCAGTAGATTCACTGGCATTGGCATGGCTGACGTCTAGACCACAGTTCTTAGACGCACATACTCCTCGATGCAGCCTGGAGTGCATGTAGTTCTTGTAGGAGAGTGAGGAGAAGTTCTGAGGAAAAAGAAAGAGAGTAAGAGTCGCACTATTACAATGATACTTCTACGCACGCATTGTATTTATGTAAATGATCACCGACATGGTATTCACCAATACATTTAAATAATACATTTTTATGATTGTATTGGTGAGCACCGCATCATGAAAGAAGTCCAACTGTCACAGCAATTACAAGATAAATCAGCAATAATAATAATAATAATACAAGCAAAAATTTGAGAATAGTTAACATAATTAACATGACCACGTAACAAATCAAAAATATAGAATCTCAATGATGTTTTACTAAAGATGACGTATATTCATTCTGCGCGGTGCTCAGATTTTGTTCCTTTACGACATAAACATGCTTACTGCGACAGATAATACGATACAAATAATATAGAAAAGGATAGCTATATGTTTAAGCTTGCGCTTGAAATACGCGTCATAATGCAAATTACTACAATTGACTTAATTTTGCCGCCTCAGTTTCAGCGCGCTTGTGCGACATCTACCTCATATAAACATATAATATCATTGTAGAATCTGGCTTTATATAACAATCAATACTAATAAAAGTGGTTCTTTTATCATACAAAGATCAATCACGATATACAGGTTGCCAACTCTCTTTCTTATTAAAGCAAGCAATTAATAAACAATGCAAAAAAAAATTCGAATATAATCTGGCCGGTTGGCGCAGTTGGTAGCACTCTGCCTTCTGAGCCGCTGGTCCCGGGTGCGGTTCCCGGACAGGTCAAACATTTGTGTGTATGAACATGTCTGTTTGACCTGTTTCTGGGTGTGTATATGTATATAAATATATATATAAGTATGTATATAAGTATATATCAGTCATCAGGTTACCATAGCACAGGCTCTGCCTGATTTGGGACTTGATGACCTTGTGTGAATGTTAACAAATTAAAAAAATAAAAAACCTATTAATATTGTGCTAAAGTTTGTGTGTACATGTATGTATACATGTATGTGTGTATGTTTGTTACTTCTTGACGCTCAAACGGCTACACCGATTTCGATTAGATTTGGTATGTAGATACGATAAGCCGTGGTACACATAGGCTACTTTAATCCCGGAAAAGTATAGTTCCCGTGGGATAATTGAGGTAGCGGGAAAACCGTAATCCACGCGGGTGAAATCGCGGGGTGCTACTAGTCATATATAAACGTGGTATTCTGCTAAATTAACAATTGCATCAAGATTGTATTGCATTGCGCAAGACATTTTTCTTTCAAATCGAATTTTTCCAACATTGTCTATCCTACCAAAACTAGCAAAAACGACCACTCATCAACAATCTCTTTTCAATCTTTTATAAAAAAAGAGATAATACAAATACAAATACAAATACAAAAGTTTATTGATTCAAATAATACAAGGATCGCTTTATAAACATACACAAGAAATAATGTTCGTGTTTGCTTAAATTACTTGTATAGTCTAAGAAATGACATACAGAACCCACACTAAGAAAAGTTCTTGTATCGTGGGTGTCTGCTCCCTTCAAGGTTACAAAATTTTATATACATCGGCCTTAGCAATATATTTACGAACAATAAAATGTAAGCAATTATTAAATCTATTTGTGTATGCGTGTCGCATGTGTTGTGTGTGTGTTGTGTGTTGTGTGTGGTGTGTGTGTGTGTGTGTGTGTGTGTGTGTGTGTGTGAAAGTGAGGGTTTATTCGTTACTCAAAGTATCTTCTTAATTATATCACATATTTTAGTAAATTTTCTGTTTCATCATAACTGAGCTTAAGCAACCAGTTATACAGCGCGACTCTGGTTTGTCTATTTGTTAAAGTTAATAAATTTGGTATTTCTCTACAAGCTTTATTATATAAGTAGGGACTTGTAAGACACTGGTGACGCTGGGCTAATTTCGTATTTAGTTTTGGAAGAGAGAACACTCTATCCTTCCTTCTTTTATTAGATGATATTAAAATTTCGTTTAAAGTTGTCTGTTTATGTTTAGCTGACAAGAGATTCTGTATGAACAGTTGCCGAACTGTTAACACTCCACATTCTTTGTACAATTCAATGGTAGGAAACATCATGGGCTTACAAGTTGCCACCTTTAATACTGCTCGCTGTGCACGTTCTAGCGAGATCAAATATGACGAGCATGCGCCGCCCCATGCAGTATTACAGTATGTAAGAATTGATCTACAGAGAGCGTTATACACTTGGATGATCAACTTACGATCAGCAACATCACGGAGATGTTTAAAAACGAATATAAGTTTTCTAACCCTGCCGCTTATATTAACAATATGATTCTTCCAAGACATTTTTTTATCAATATATACTCCAAGGTATCTGATGCTTTGAACACATTCCAATTTTGGACAGTTACAGTCACTTCTATCACAATACGAATGGACTTTGATATCAAAGGATGGAGTAGCACGACGTGAATTTGAAAATGCGATAAATTTAGATTTCTCTGTATTAAGCGAAAGTGAGTTATTACGCAACCATTGAGTGACAATTTTTAGCCCTTCTTCAGCATGTTTGAGAGCCTCATCCCAACTACTACCAACAAAAATTAATGCAGTATCGTCGGCGTATGAGAAAATTTTTCCATGCTGTAATTTTAGATCAAACAAATCGTTAACATATACCAGGAATAATGTGGGGCCTAAAACGCTTCCCTGTGGAACTCCGTGTGTTATCGATTCCTCTCTACTTGTCACTTGGCCAACTCTAGTCCTCTGAGTTCTTTCTTTCAGATAATCATCTAACAAACACAAAGCAGTTTCTCGTAGCCCAACCAATTCCAGTTTTTTCACAAGTATGGGGACAGAGACAGTGTCGAATGCTTTAGCAAGATCTAAAAAAACACCTATTACCTTATTTTTATTATCAAGTTCATTTACAATATGGTTTGTCAAGTCAGATACTGCATTCTCTGTAGATTTCGATACTCTAAAGCCGTATTGACACGGTGATAAGAGTTTAAACTTTTCTAAATAATTCTTTAGGCGATTATTAATTATCTTTTCTAAAATTTTTGAAAAAGCTGGTAAAATGGAGATTGGCCTATAATTTTCAAAACTGTCCCTGTTGCCAGACTTGTGAATCGGTGTTATTATGGAACTTTTAAATACTTTTGGGAACTTGCCCGTACTGAGACTGAGGTTGGCTATATGTGTTATAATAGGTACTAATACAGGCGCCGCACTTTTAATTATATTTGATGAAATACCATCCAACCCCACTGAACAATTATTTTTTAATTGTTTAACTAGGTTACTAACTTCGTACATATCAGTTTGTAACATACAAATTGAGTTAGATTGTGAAGGAAGTTGGGAAATACTATTTATTATAGAACGATTTACAGTCTCAGGTCTATGAATACCGGCTAAATTCTTACCAATGTTAGCAAAGTGTTGATTGATATGATTAACAGAATCAAGGGGACTGGGTCCCGTTTTCAATAAAATTTCATTACTGCTTCTTTGTTTCTTTGTGTTGGTTATATTTTTTATTGTTGCCCATGTCTTTTTAATACTGTTTCTATTTTTTGCCAGTTCTGTTCTTTGATAATCCAGCTTAAGTTTTCTTAAAAGGTTTGTACAGAAATTTCTATACCTAGCGTAAGTAAGTTTTAGGACTTCATTATAAGGAGTTTCTTTACAACGAAGGTGCATACGGTCTCGAGTATGGATACAACGTAGAATACCCGGAGTTATCCAGGGTTTTAATATACGTTGGTTGTGCGGTATTTTAATTAAGCGAGTATGGGCTTTCACTACGGCCATTAATTTAGACATAAAAATTTCAGCTGCGACGTTAGCATCCAATGACTGCAAAACTTCAGTAAAATCCAATTTGTTTATATCTTTTCCTATTTTATTTAGATCAGTTTTACATTTAACTGTTATTGGTGCACAAGCATTAAGAGACTTATTCTTGATGTTTAATAAATTAGGACAATGGTCGGTCACTGAGGTATTTATAACAAGTGTTGTACATTGGTATTTAGTTTTTAACATGATGTGATCCAGACATCGATTACCTCTAGTCATAATATCACAGGCAGACAGCAGTCCATGACTGGCCATTAGTTCTGTATAGCAAGCAGAGTTTTTGTCTATATTCTCTGGGAGTATATCTATATTTATGTCACCCATTACTGCTATCGTATGACATTTTCTACATGAAGTCAGAACCTTATCTAGTGAGTCTAAAAAAGGTTCGATATTTTTGAACGACGGAGATCTATACAGTGCAATGATAGCTGTTTTCTGACCAATTTTTATTAGTAAACAATTACTTTCTTCAAAAGTTGGTTCTTCAATTCTCAACTCTAAACTAATTTTAGAGTACACAATGATACCACCATTTTGGTTCAGACAATGTTTGGTGTATGCAGATTCATAGTTTTCAAGTGCTGGGTATGGTTTATCATTTTTAATCCAACATTCTGTTAAAATTATAAGATCACAATGGAAACCAAGCCTTACTAGTAGCAATTCCAAGCCGTTAAAATTCATGTTTATGCTTCTTATATTCATATGCAATATGTTGAGGGATTGTTTATTTGTACAGACAAAAGATTTACACATCTCAGGTAGGCACAGTTTTGCCTTAGCAACTGATAAATTATCTATAAGATTACACAATTCGTTTTGTTCGTTTTTATTCATAATCGTGGATGGTATAAGATGTATAGGTACCGAGAATAATTGCTAGTAATAAGTATAAAGTTGTATTTTTCTTACTTTGTCTGGCCTTAGTTTGTGTAATATTTAAAATTGAGTAAAGATGTTCCTGTGAGTATCTATCTATTAAATTAGATAGAGATGTGTGGTGGATGATGAGGTAGAAATGTGTTACATTATACCTGGTGAGTATGATTGTGTGTAATGCATGGTTTGAGTAGTGTTGAAAATATTCTTTCGTACAATTAACTAACTTAACGTAAGATCCAATAAAAACCCATTGTTTATAGTCACAATAGTGTTTTAACAGTTTTTTTGCTTCAAATCTTCTAATTGTTTTTCAGTGGTGATAATCAGTGGCGGAGACCCTTCACATTTTCTTAAGAAAATCCTTCCATTTACTGACCAGCAAAAGTCAAACCCGCAGGTTTTCGAGACGTCCCGGGCCAAGAAATATAACCTCTTGGCCTTTGGGGTCAGAAATTCAGAAACAAATACCGGTTTCCGTTCACCTTCTATGCCTAGAAAGGTGGTATTTAATCTATCTGTAGTGTTAGAAGAATTATAATTTTTTACAGCTTTTAGGATAGCTGATTTTTGTAAATTAGATGAAAAGTCTATTATTATTGGTCGTTCACCCTTTGCTTTCCCTTTAATTCTATATATATCTCTAATTGAATTCGGTTTCACTTCAGTTCTTATTTTAATATGTAACTTATCTGCGATTTGGATAAGATCTTGCTTGGTTTCATTAGGTTTATCTGGTATTCCCCGTATTTCCAAACATGTACTTCTTGCGTATCTTTCCAGTTCATCAATTCTGTGTTCCAATTTGCAGATGTGCATATCCTGTGCTGATTTCTCACCTTCTAGAGAAATTACTCGTACATTAATTTCTTCATAGCTTTGTATGTAAAATTCTAAAGATTTTTGCATATCGGAGTTCGTTTTCTGAATATCCGAGTTGGATTTTCGAAGCTCTTGGACTTCAGCCAATAGTTTGGTCAACATAGCCAACATTTCTTCTTGTTTATCCTGATTTGGTAAAGGCAAAGAAGGCGAACTGTTAGGGCGCTGACGTTTGGTACGTTGCGCAGGTGTCTCCACAGTTGCGGCCAATTTCGGCGACTGCTTGGTCGGCGTGCGTTGCATGTTGATTTACTAGGAGATAAGAATTACTAGGAGGAGTTTTGCTTGGTTAAGCCAATGATCAATACAGTGAGTGGTGAGAGTGGTCGTTATGCGTCTAATTTAGAATACAATTCCGTTAATATTTTATTGCCTTTTCGATCAAATGTAATCAATAGGTAGCTGCTATCTTGTGCGCCATTAAATTGCAATTTGTAGGTATGTTGTAAGTCATATAACAAGTCCAGAACTCACGCCAATAGTCTAATGACGTACCAGGCTTTCATAACTCGTTGGTAAATATCTACGAGGTGACAGTGGAAGATCAACAGGTGGTTGATCGTATTAACTATACAGCGGCGTTTGCGCAGTTGTCTGTGCGGGCGGAGCTTAATAGATTTCAATATGGAGGCTTACTTGCACAATAGGTAGGCGTGGCTTCGTTGTTACAGCAGTTGTAGAGAGCTATTACACAGATATGTAGACTGTTATCTCACACATAACTCCTGTCATCATATGCACTCCTATTTTTAACATTGAATTAAATTTGTTTAAATTAAATTAACTTCAGAAAAATAAAACTGACAGAGTTCCGAGGCACGTCTACTCGGTACCGAGGTCCAGGGGGAAGGGGCTAGGGGCTATAAGGATAAATTAAAAGTAAAATATCCTAAATTCATTTCAATTTCGTCAATGACACAATTACTGCGGTGTGACAAAGCAAAATGAAATCTGGTTTAATATATTTAAAAGTTTTTTTTTTTTTACATATTATAAGTTTGCGTTTGACAACCTTAATAAATAATATTTAACAAATATGATTTATTAAGAAAAGTTCACCCCAATTTTAATAGTATATAGGATTAAAACTTAGATAATTAATAGTTTTTATTGATGTAGTTCGAGTATACCACGAAAGATAATAGAAATGCTTTTACTCTGATTAGATTTATCGGATAAGCACAATACCTCATCTATCTCCATACCGAAATTTATCAAAATTTGTTAAGCGGCTTAGACGTGAAAACTTACCAGACAGACAAACAAGGTTTCTTTTTTTCTTTTGCCTTAGTTATACGCTGAGTCGGGGCCCATATTCATGACACTCACAACATCATTATTATTCTGTTCTGTATTGTTTTTGTATGTATCTCTTGTGTAATGTGTGTTGTGAGTGTCTTGAATAAATGTGGTTTCTTTCTTTCTTTCTTTTTTTTTTTCATATTACAATATTAGATTTGATAATAAATTAAACTCACGAGAACGTATAATCAAAAGTAAGTTATTTATTCTCAAAAATAAATCTAATAACCATCTTCATTCCAAACTTCATGATACCGCCGCTGATTTATCTAAGTCCAGCGAGATTGATTGCAATGTGAAAATTGGCAACGTTGACCGAGCGTCGGACATTATCCCGGAAAAGACTATCTGATTGATAACCTCGTTAGTTACTTTGAATATACGGTGCAGACGAAAAAACAAACTTTTAGGAAGAAAAATAAGCGGTGGCCTTGGCCATAAAATATACGTATTTGGTGTCAAGAGTGATTGTTTTATTCATTGTTAACCCAAAACTTTGGTTATGCAATGAACGAAAGGATTTGATGACATTTAACACTTCAGACCTTTGGAAAGGACTTTTAGAGACAGCGGTTTTTTTAAATGTTATGTTATTGTGTTTTATGTTTTATGTTACTATATGTTATTTTAATGTTTGTTTCTGAAGATGGAAGATTGAGATGGTAATAGTTCGGAAATTCCACATTTCAGCCTTATATTTTGGGAAATGGCAAATTAGCTGCAGAATTGTACTTCCCAATTATTATTATATATAAATATTAATATTAAAATTACAACCACTTATCACAAATGATCCTGGAATCGGAAAGTGTGACAATTTTCAAGAACAAATTGTTCAATTTATTAGTATTAAAACATTGTTATAATATAAAGGACTTTCTTAATGATAAATTTATTCGTGACATAACGTAAGATTGACGCAATTAATATGAAATAATAATATAAACTATCTGATTGACTTTTTTATGTATCATCATCATCATCATCATCTCAGCCATAGGACGTCCACTGCTGGACATAGGCCTCCCCCATTGATTTCCACAAGGACCTGTTGGAAGCGGCCCGCATCCAGCCCTTGCCTGCGATCTTAGTCAGGTCATATGTCTTTATGTATTCATTTATATAAATCTGAGGCCCTAATTCTGTTAATCACATAAACTGGCTAAAATTCACTAAAATTTTTCAAATTGAAATAGCTCGTATTCTATTTACGCTAAAATTCAAATTCGTATAACTCCATACAGCGCTCTCGATAATATTAGACGAGTTTGATTAAACTGTTGGCTAATTGCGGGTAGTTTTAGTAGGCACCAAATAAATGGCAACTTAATTTCGCTAAAACTACCCGCAAATTTAATAAATATATATTAATTTTAGTGATGTTATTGATAAGTCTCATTCTAATTTAGACTTTATCGTAACCGTATGAGATAAGAACTGATTTAGTTTTCCAAAATTTTAGTTTAGTTCGGTTAAATAAGCGAATCACTACCAATGTTAAACATGAATTAAGCAAATACTGTATGTCGTTGTGGACGTAACTGTTGAAACAATTATTGGATATTTATAAGAACTTTTTATATGTACACACAGTTAACAATAAAATGCATCTGAATCTGAATTAATTCATCCTCTCTCTTGCCTTTTCCCAACTAGCTTGGGTCGGCTTCCAGTCTGACCGGATGCGGCAGAATACCCGTTTTACATAGAGCGACTGCCTTTTAAACCTTCACAACCCAGTTTTTTTTGTATCATTAAAGCTACATTAAATCAAAAATCGCCAACCCGCCTGCCAAGCGTGGCGAGTATTGGCAAATCCCTCCTATATGGGGGAGGCATACGTCCAGCAGTGGACACACATGGCTGAGAGAAGAAGAAGAAATCAAAAATGCAGCGTTTAGTGCAGAAATTTTAATTAAAAAGTTTATTTGACTGTACTATTTTTGGGCAACCCGATATTCATGGATAGACTGATGTATTCATTAATTATAATTAATGATTACAATCGTATGACAATATTTACATATGTACTTAAATACGTATGACAGTACATAATAATAAATGTAATAGATATAATCTACAAATAAGTAAGTAAGTAAGTTTAGACCGTTAAGTTTATAAACTTCAAGTCGCGAGTGAATAGGTTCCTTCTAAGTTTGCGTGCTCCACCTTAGACCGCGTCGTCGCTTAACATCAGGTGAGACAGTGGTCAAACGCAAGCTTATAATCTTTAAAAAAAAAAAAAGACCAATTAATTACTGAATTTCACCAGCAGTGTAGCGATCTTTACTGAAAATTATGAGCTTGAAGCTCAAAGCCGTAAATAATGGCAATAGGAATAGCAATAATATTGCTATTCCTATACTATGGCTTGACTCTGACAAAGTGGCTTATCTAGAACCCACGCGCACACCGCGCAGTCTTCCATTCGCCATCTTGTGAAGTTGACTGGGAGCCTGATTGAGTCCAAATAACTATGTTTAAATGGATGTCCAAAACAGAAAAGCCGAGGTCACCGAGATAGTAAATATAATAGTTCAAAAGCAAAGGCGAGTCTATCAAATATAAACATACTAAGCTGTGCGCCGCGGTTTCACTCGCGTGGATTACGGTTTTACCGCTACCTCAATTATCCCATACCTTTTCCGAGATAAAAGTAGCTTATGTGTCAAACCAGGGCTTTAACTATCTCCATACCAAAATTTATCGGAATCGGTGTAGCCGTTTGAAGGTGAAGAAGTAACTAACATACACACATACACGTAAACTTTCGCATTTATAATATTAGTAAGATTAGAGTACCAACAGTCTAACCTATCTCCATATCGAATTTCATTAAAATCGGTACAGCCTTTTGAGCGTGAAGAAGTAACAAACATACACAGACACACACAAACTTTCGCCTTTATAATATTAGTGTCATTTGATATTTTTTCTCCACTTGGCTTTAATTTTCTTTCTTTTTGAAGAATCTCTTGTTGTAGCTACTCGGGAACACCGAGAGAGGAAGCTCGTTCCACATTTTACAGGTGTGTGGCAGAAACGATCGGTAGAATCGCACAGTGTGTGACTCTTATGGGTCTTTAATTTGTGGATGAGCTTTCAAGCGATTTCAGCTAGTACGATGGTAAAACCGTGATGCTGGAATAAGATTGAAGTGTACTTCAGAACACTCCCCGTTGTATATATGGTAGAAAATACATAGAGAGCCAATGTCTCTGCGGATACTGAAGGGCTCTAGGTCTGCGTTGAATTAGGGGACGCTGTCAATTCTAATAATGTTCAATAATTATTTCTGTCTTACCTTGATATACTGGTATAGAGGAGTGTCGTCTTCCATCAACTGCATGTCCACAATACAGTAGACTGCGTGAGGGTGCCTCAAGCAGAGGTCGAAGTCATCCAGCTCTGATAGAAGTGGCATGGAGTAATAGTCCAGAACAACTTCTGGCGATGTTTCTGGGGACAAGATATGAAAGAGGTAACCTTTACATATTTTATTTCTGATTTATTACAAATCCCAATCATAATGTGTATAATGTTAGTCAATAATTATATAAAAAATATGTCTGTTTTAGTAGTCTGTAGGACCTACCCTGCGATATGGAATTATATTTTGGGGGCACTGCTCAGAACGCGAAGCAATATTCAAGGCTAAAAAAAAACGGTTACTGTCTGTATCTCACTTAAAGTCGGCATATTCTTGTCAGCCATACTACTACAAATTTAAAATATTGATCTTATTCATTATTATTTGTCACAAATAATCTGCACCTGTATGTGTTTCGGAAGGGTATAAAAAGTAAAAGTAAATTAAGAATTCCAAGGCATTCTCGATTTATTTTTAATTTTCCTTGAATTGTCACAGCATTGAACAGCATGTTTCAGAAAAGTTGTGTGCAGTATAGGTTTTTTTTTTTATTGGCGTTTGACCACTATCTCACTTGATGTTAAGTGATGATGCGGTCTACGATGGAGCACGCCTGCCTAGAAGATACCTATTCACTCGTGACTTGAAGATGCCCAGGTCATATTTTTCGGAAATACAGATTTAGGCAATGAGTTTCATTCGTTAGCTGTACGCATTAAGAATGTGGAAGCAAGACGCTTCGTGTGACAAGTTGGAACGTCCAATCCTGAATTCTGATATATATAATCATTTACCTAAAACAGTATTAAAGTCGCGTATTGTTGATACATTTAAATTTAATCTGTTTAAATTCCTCTCTCAAAAACTGCATTACAAGGTAACCGACTTATGGCCGATCTTAAGGCCAAATTTTATGTTGATGTTAACTCTTTTTAAAAATTGTTATTGTTTCATGTTTAATAACTACTTGTTAAATGTACTAGCTAATGCATACTGCATGTTCGAATTGACATAGCTGTTGGTACTCTAATCCTACTAATATTATAAATGCGAAAGTTTGCGTGTATGTGTGTATGTTAGTTACTTCTTCACCTTCAAACGGCTACACCGATTTTGATAAAATTTGGTACGGAGATAGTTTAAGCCCTGGATTGACACACTACGGGGCTACTTTTATCCCGGAAAAGGTATGGGATAATTGAGGTAGCGAGAAAACCGTTATCCACGCGGGTGAAAGCGCGGACCGCTAGTAAAACATATTTAAGAACTGTATATTACACAAGCTAAGAATAAATAAAATCAGAATCAGAATCAAAAGTTTTGAACTAAACTAACACCTTGATAGTGATGATTGATAATGAAAAGTACCCTATGTGTTAATCCAGGGTCTAAAGTATCTCCATACAAAATTTCATCGAAATTGGTGTAGTCGTTTGAGCGTGCAGAGGTATCAAATATACACACAGACGCTTACACACATACACACTTACACACATACACACTTACACACATACACACTTTCGCATTTATAATATTAGTAGGTTATCCTACTAATATTATAAATGCGAAAGTGCACGCAAAAATAAACTCACCACTTAGTAAATTTTCTACCAAGATTAGTGAATTGAACATTTACGCAAGCGTTGTCGTAACGTGCGCCTACATCCAGGCATACTTGCAGTTACCGGTAACGAGTTAACTGCAAGGTTTGTGCAAGGAATGCGTTGAGAAATGGTTACCAACAGGTAACCTGTTTGACTTACCTGTATCCCACCAACTAAGCAAATATGTGTACACTAGTTGAAAGCGTAAATGGGAAAATGGTACAATCTTTTATAACCGAGTTCAAAAAAGAACTAGGTTACTCAATTCGATCGTATATATATATTATATAGCGTTAATATATATATTTAAATTTTATAACTTAATTTAATTTTAATTTTTTAATTACTTAAATTAAATTTTATGTGTGTTCGCGGATAGCATCGTCGTTTATGAACGGATTTTGATGTTTTTTTTTTGTGTGATACGATACCTTTCCGCGGTGCTCCCATTTAAATTTCATCAAAATCGGACAAGCTGTTTTTGAGTTACACTCCAATAACTGAAAAGTGCTATGCATACCTCGACGATATTATAGTTGTAGGTGAAGACGTCGGTGTACATACACAATAACAATTGATCCCGTGAGTAGCAAAGGTCACTGAAAAGGGTGAAAAACAATTTTTACCAAGAAATGGAACCGACTTCAACACTCAAAAGTGTGAAATAACTTGTCGAAATCGGTAATGCATAAGATATGTGCCATGGTGGTACCGGCCTAGAATAGTCCCGCCTCTTCCCGCGGGTGCCGTAAGAGACGGCTAAGGGACCACGTACCAGGAGGTGGGCAGCAGCGCCTTCTGAGGATAGGAAACCATACTGCGCTCGCCAACCCGCCTTCCCAGCGTGGCAAGAATTGGCAAAATCCCCCTCTATATGGGGGAGGCATATGTCCAACATATGCATACATATATGCATGATACATCTCAGCCTGTCCGCTGACAGGCTGGGATGTATCTATTCAATTTCAAAATGGAATATAAATAATAATAATAATTTTCTACCTGAAACGTCAGAGACATTTTGACATAACACATCACTGACACAAAACAGAAAGAACCACCACATGTTAGCACTACTTCCACAGCACTACTGAAGCCTGTCGTTCTAGTAGACAGTGGTTTCCTGTACGCAACGGACTGTCTGACACTTTCGCAACTCTACGGGCGGTGGTGAGGCAGTGGTAAGGAATAATGGTGAAGGGGAACATACGTGAAATCTTCACCTGCTTCTGAACGTCATCTGATTTTAAATAAAGCCAGGATCCAAGACGTATCTTGGATCATGGCTTCACTTGAAATCAGGTCACAGTGGTCAACAAGGCAAGTTTAAAATGATTAAAAAATAATTTTAACTAAAAATGCAACCGACTTCAACACTCAAAAGTGTGAAATAACTAGTTGAAGTCGGTACCATGATAGTTCACACAAAACTAACTATCATCACAATATTGTGCTCACGGTACCGACTTCGACAAGTTATTTCACACTTTTGAGTGTTGAAGTCGGTTGCATTTTTTGTTAAAACATTTTTTTACACCCTTTTCAGTGACCTTTGCTACTCACGGGATCAATTAATTGTCATTGTGTGTTCTGCGATGTCTTCAACCGCGACAATAATATCAAGATACGCGTAGCACTTTTCAGTTATTGGAGTATAACTCAAAAACAGTTTGTCCGATTTTGATGACATTTGAATGGGACCACCACGGAAGTATACTCTATCTAACATAAAAATAATCATCAATATCGGTTCATAAACGACGAAGTTATCCGCGAACACAAAAAAAAACACATATATACGGTCGAATTGAGTAACCTCCTTTTTGAAGTCGGTTAAAAAAGTTTTTACCAAAAAATTGAACCGATTTGAACACTCAAAAGTGTGAAATAATTTGTTGAAGTTAGTTGCATTTTTGGAAAAAAAAATGTTTTTACTCTTTTCAGTGACCATTTCTACTCACGTGTTAAATTGTCATTGTGTATGTTCACCGATATCTTCACCCGCAATTAGGAAGTGGTCCAAGCCGTAACATTTTCCAGTTATTGGAGTGTAACTCAAAAACCGCTTATCCGATTTTGATGAAATTAAATGGGACCACCTTCGGAGGTACACAATCAAACAAAATAAAAGGTATTCGGTCCAAAAATGGGGAAGAAATCGGTGAATATACATAAAAAAACATACAGTCGAACATACCTATATACCGAAAAAAATTATTTTATTCATTTGAAATTTTTTAGCCGTGGAAGCCGAGGCGGCCCGGTAGTCTAATATATATTCATTTCAATTTTGAAAAAAAAACAGTGTTCAGATAGCTGCCCTTGTAAAGCAGTCAATACTCTTTTTTGATTGTAGTATTCATTCTATCTTCAACCATATCGTCCAATAAGTGAGATAGTGGTCAAATGCTTTATCTATAAAGCATAGAAAAACACTGCCAGATCCTCGAGGGCTTTAACGCCAGTTACAAGCCCAAAGGGACAATAGCGGTCTTCCTCGATGTAGAGAAGGCTTTCGACAAAGTCTGGCACAACGGCTTGTTATTCAAGCTGTACCAACTTGAAGTGCCAGACCGTCTTGTTCGCATCTTACAAGACTTCCTCAGGGATCGAAGCTTTCGCTACCGCGTAGAAGGAACGCTCTCTCTCCCCCACCCTATCCTTGCCGGCGTCCCTCAGGGATCCCTGCTCTCGCCCATTCTCTTCTCGCTATATACCAGCGACATACCACGATCTGAACCTTCAGTTCAGATCGCCCAGTTTGCAGATGATACAGCCATCTACTGCACTGGGTGGCACATGGTCAGACAGAGAGCCGCTTTACAGAGAGCCATCACCAACATCGGTGCCTGGTTCCGTAAATGGCGGATCTCTGTCAATCCGGATAAAAGTACAGCTGTGTACTTTACCGAGATAGGCCGTTTAAAAAAGCCCAACCCTATAGCCCTCTTCGGCAAGCCCATACCGTGGGCTAACTCTGCCAAATATTTAGGTGTGATCCTTGATCGGAAACTCACTTTCGAGCAGCACATTACTAAAGTTCGAAACAGGGCGGCCTTCGTATTGGGTCGCCTCGGTTCCCTTGTTTGCAAAGATAGTAAACTTTCACTTAGAAACAAAATCACCTTGTATAAACTCTGCGTCCGCCCAATCATGACCTACGCCTCCGTAGCGTTCGCTCATTGCCACCCTCGCGATCTCCACCGTCTCCAAGTAATCCAGAATCGGTTCGCTCGCAAGGCGGTCGGCGCTCCGTGGTATATGCGGAACACCGACCTGCATTGCGACCTCGAATTAGAGTCCATAACCCAATTCATTAAGACCTGCTCCCGTCGCTACTTTGACGCGGCTCCCCACCATCCCAATCCTCTGGTAGTGCAAGCTGCCAACTATTCCACCACCCCGACACACCCGCACCTTGTACCCCCCCGACGACGCCGCCCTAGGCACGTATTGGATGACCCGGACGACCCCATCGCTGTCGCCTTGTCGCTAGCTTTAGCGTCGTCCCACGGTCATCCCGGTAGAATACAAGGTCGAGAGTCCCTGGTATACTCAGTCAGACACCGAGCTCGACGGCGAGCTCGAGGCAAAAACATCCTGGTTAGATTCTCTCCAAATAGTCAAAGAGCAAACATCCTTAGGGCCCACTTATGGACCACTCTGGTACCGGGGCAAGTCGATCCGATAACTCCCTGTCCTGGCGACAGCTCAAGCCGAGGTCCGAACCTCAGTGGTGCCCTTGAGCTAGTCGCCTCGTCCTCTCCTAGTGGCACAGCGCCGTCAGCGCTAGCCTCACTAGGCGGTGCGCCTTCTGCGACCGCACAAATACCGGGCTGAGCACCATCTGTGCTCGCCCCCCCTCCGGTGAAGCTGTAAATGCCGGTAGAGGCAAACAGCATTAGTCCGTTAGAAACAAAAAACACTGCCAGACACTGATACCAGTCGACGATTGGACACATTTAACCATTGTCAGCCCTAAGCGTAACGCTAGAATAGTTTTACTAGGAACATTTTTCTTATTCAATAATGTTAAAGAGATGTTTACCTGCAATCTCCGAGACATTTTGACACAAAACACCACTAACATAAAATAATAAAATAAACCACATCGTTCGATAGATATTCTTCACATAAAAAAAATATAAAATTACAAGGAAATTCACCCAGTGTATTAAAAATTATCTGTTGCCATACAATTAACACATTAATAATAATATTGAGGTAAAGGTATGTACTGTTATAGGTCGCTTCTAAAAGTACTCTGAATGCTTAACAGCTGTGATTGTGCCAATTGAAGGTTTCGTAACTCTTAGGACAGTGGTGGCTGTATAGTCTATTCGAAGTAGCTGGGTGCACTCACTCCATCCTAACAAAAAAAAATGACAAACTATGACAAGAAAAATAGCAGATTAGGAGACATCCATGAGTGTCCGTTTAAATATTTTTAAGAATTACTGTGTGTCATGGTCGTGGTTTAAAATTAATGACATTTTGTATAATAATTCTAAAGTTTCTGTGAATTTTGGAAAGAAAAGGAGTGACACAGGGTATCCTAATATGGGATGTGATTGTGAACAAAAAAAATATTATTGTAAAAACTGGTCGAATTACACTGTCTCGGAGTTCTCAAGGGCCTGAGCAAATCATAGGTTTGCTAAAAGTATTTAACACTTCAGGATGTTAGGTAAGCAGTTAAAGGGTCTATGTTTATTGGACCCCACTTTGTAGTTTTATTATCTAACTGACATTTACGTAGCCAAAATCGCGTGCAAAAGAAATAATATGCAATCAGATTTGTATATCTGAAAGACGCTTCCTATCTAGATCGGTAAAACAGTACAGTGAGATGTAAAATTTTTAATACGAGATTCAAAAATCGTGATGCTTAGGTAAATTATTGGTGCTTGATGAAAATGATGTGTTATCATGAAAAATAATGCATTGGCTATGAACAAGACGGATGCGATTTCGTCACGTTCAATCCACACCATTTTTTTATATGGTATAGATCTAGCGTTTGACGGCTATCTCACTTGATGGTCATTTACGACGTGGTCGAAGAAGTTATCACCTAGCTAGATGCTTATTGGTTCTCAAGTACTGCTGCCTGAACAGACTGTGTGTATGTTGACAGTTTTTCAAACTTAAGGGTAGTTGCTAGCCAGGGAGTGACTTGAAAGTACCCTACCACCATGCTTGGAATTTGATAACGGTATCATCTTCACCGGAAGATCAAAGCGTTTGTGGAGATCGAACCGGTAAAAAAAACCGTCCAAGTGCGTGTCGGATTTACGCACCGAGGGTTCCGTACAAACCTGTAGGTATATTAGTAAAAATGTAATTAAAAATGTATGCTTTTAGCAATTTTTCCTTGATCTGTGCTATAAGACATTCATCATCATCATCATCATCTCAGCCATAGGACGTCCACTGCTGGACATAGGCCTCCCCCATTGATTTCCACAAGGACCTGTTGGAAGCGGCCCGCATCCAGCCCTTGCCTGCGATCTTAGTCAGGTCGTCTGTCCACCTGGTCGGTGGCCGTCCTATGCTGCGCTTGCCAGTCCGTGGTCTCCATTCTAGAACTTTTCGGCCCCAACGGCCATCAGTTCTTCGAGCTATGTGCCCTGCCCATTGCCACTTCAACTTGCTAATCCGCTGGGCTATATCGGTGACTTGCGTTCTTCTACGGATCTCCTCATTTCTGATTCGATCACGTAGAGAAACCCCGAGCATAGCCCTCTCCATAGCTCGTTGTGTGACTCTGAGCCTGCTCAGAAGGCCCATAGTCAGAGACCACGTTTCGGTTCCGTAAGTCATCACTGGTAACACACACTGTTCGAAGACTTTCGTTTTCAGGCATTGCGGTATTTTGGACGAGAAGACGTCTCGTAGCTTCCCGAACGCTGCCCAGCCGAGTTGAATTCGACGATTGGCCTCTTTCTCAAAGTTGGACTTACCTAATTGGACTGTATGTCCTAGGTAGACGTAATGGTCAACAACTTTGAGAATCGAGTTCCCAATTGATATGGGGGCGGGCGCAACATGGACATTCGACATAATTTTCGTCTTGTCCATGTTCATTTTAAGGCCCACCCTTAGGGAAACTCTGTTGAGGCCTTCGAGCATCGTGCTGAGGTCTTCCATCGATTCTGCCATGACCACGATATCGTCGGCAAACCGAAGGTGAGTGATGTACTCGCCGTTGATGTTGATGCCGAATCCTTGCCATTCCAAGAGCTTGAAGGCGTCTTCCAATGCGGCAGTGAACAGTTTCGGAGAAATAACGTCTCCCTGTCTCACGCCTCGTTGCAATGGAATCGCCTTCGAAATTTGCTCTTGTACTCGGACCGACATGGTGGCGTTATTGTACACACACTTCAACACTTCAATATACCGATGGTCAATACGGCAACGCTGGAGAGACTCAAGCACCGCCCACGTCTCGATCGAATCAAAGGCTTTCTCATAGTCCACAAACGCTAGACATAAGGGCAAGTTATACTCCTCGGTCTTCTGTATAACTTGCCGCAGCGTATGGATGTGGTCTATGGTGCTGAAGCCTTTTCGGAAACCGGCTTGTTCGGGAGGCTGGAAGTCATCAAACCTTCGTTCGAGACGATTCGCGATGACTCTTGAAAACAGCTTGTAAACATGGCTCAGAAGCGAAATGGGTCTGTAGTTCTTAAGCAATGTGTTGTCACCCTTCTTAAAGAACAACACCGCTACGCTTCTGTTCCATGCTTTCGGCGTTGAACCTTCGAGGACAACGGAATTAAAGAGCTTCTGAAGGACTTTCAGTATCGGTGAGCCACCCGCTTTCAGAAGCTCTGATGTGATTCCGTCGTCACCCGGCGCCTTGTTGTTCTTAAGCTGCTTCAGAGCCATCCTAATCTCGTACAGGCTGATGTCCGGGATGTCTTCGGTATAGTGTCGGGTTAGCTTGGCTCTTGGGTCTTTGGCCAAGCTATCAACAGGTTTAGCGACCGAAGTGTATAGCTGTCCATAGAATTTCTCAATCTCTCCAAGCACCTCTGCTTTGGTCGACGCTATACTGCCATCATCTCTCTTCAGCTTAGTCATCTGGCTTTGCCCAATAGACCGGTCTCTTGCAAACACTTTGGAGCCTTTTCTCCGTTCGATCGTATCTTTAATACGATTTGTATTAAAGGTACGGATGTCGTGTCGCAAGGATTTCCATATTCGTCTATTGAGCTGCCTATACGACGCAGCGTCATCGGATGATTGCAGTTGCAACGAGCGTCGTTCAGCCATGAGGTCAAGGGTATGGCTGGAGAGTTTTTGAGGTCCATTTGTACGGCGGGGTTTAAAGAACTTAGACCCCACTTCGTGGACAGTTTCTACAAGCCTGTTGTTGGTCTCGTCCACCGACGCAAAGTTCTCAAGGCAAGCAAAGCGATTGGATAGCTCAAGTTGAAAGCTCTCGGGGTTTTGAATATGGACATTTTGAGGCCGGAGCGTGGATTTCATCAAACGGGACCTCTCAAGTTTAACATTAATATTCAATATGCCTCTTACTATGCGGTGATCACTACCGGTTTTCACCATGTTGATCACAGAGACATCATTGAATATTTGTTTCTTGGTGGTCATGATGAAATCGATCTCATTTCTCGTGGAACCGTTCGGACTCAACCAGGTCCATTTCCTGTGAGGCGGCTTCTGGAAGAAAGAGTTCATCATAAAGAGTCCCTCTTTCTCCATGAAGTCGGCCAGCCTCTGTCCCCTGGGGTTCCGTTGTCCATAACCAAATTGCCCCACTCTCAACTCTCCATCACTTCTTTTGCCCAACTTTGCGTTAAAGTCCCCCATAACAACAGTATAATGGGTCTTAGAGGTATGCATGGCCCTACTAATGTCCTCATACATAGCCTCTACCTCCTCATCGGTTCCGAGTTTCGAGGTCGGTGCATATACCTGAATGACCTTCAACGAATACCTACTAGATATTCTGAGTATTAGGTATGCCACCCTGCTCGAAACGCTATCGATGGTAATGATGTTGTTAGTGAGGGACTTGCGAACGAGAAATCCGACACCACCTTGGGACTTTTGGTCGCCTTCCCGGTAGTAGAGCAAGTTACCGGATTTAAGGGTTATGGTGTCCTCACCCTCTCTACGGACTTCACATAACCCTAGGATATCCCAGTGTAACTTACTCATTTCTTCTTCCAGCTCAACGATCCTCTCGTCTGCCAACAAAGTTCTTACGTTATGTGTTACCAGGGCCAGAGGTCGTTTAATGAGGGAGTGGTAGCCGTGCGTCTGCCGGGGATTCTTCGCACCCCCTGCTCCACCGTTACACTGGCCGCTACCGGAGCCAGCTTTAGCGGAGCTGCCGGGGACTGGGGGCCTGGTCGAATTTTGTAATATCATAGGGGGGGGGTTTGCCAATACTCACCACGCTTGGCAGGCGGGTTGGCGAGCGCAGTACAGAATGTGAGTCTCAGAAGGCGCTGCTGCCCATCCTTCTGGTACGTGATCCCTTAGTCGACTCCTACGACACCCACGGGAAGACATGGGGGGGTACTATTCTAAGCCGGTACCCCACGGCAGGGGGTCTATAAGTCTATGTCTATAAGACATTGCTTCGTAACAAAATTCAAGATTCTGAGTTCACGGGTAGTACCCTGTAGGTATTGATTGCTTTGCGACTTTTGCGAGTGTCGAAAATTTGCGGCGTAAACGGATGTATCTTTTGATTACGTTGGCTTAGAAGTTTCATTTTTTCACAGCTCTAAGGGACAAAAGACTTAAGTTCTTTATATAAATTTCAGTTTGATACCTCCACGCATTCCTGAGAAAAAGTGTCTTGACAGACAGACAGATGGGGAGCAAAGTGATCCTACGAGGGTTCCGTTTTTTTCTATTAAAGTACGGAACCCTAAAAATAATATAATATATTTAGATTATTGGTAATTTTTTTTTTTATTATGGCTGTAGACATAAAATAAATGACTTTAATATTTTGTTATTAAAACTGACGTGGTTTTGACACATTATGAATGTATAAAACACGGAAGTTATTCACGCAATAAGTCAGAGGGTTTCGATTATAGTTTCAACCACATTCGGTGGTCTTTTTCAAGGAGAATACGGGGGACCCGGTCGCGGTTTGCCTAGTACTGCGGGCGGCCGCGCGCAGCGCACGCATGACAAATGCTTAGACTTTAATATTGTCTTCAGAGCCTAAATTAAATGAATAATTTTTACTATTACTTTGAAAGTAAGAGTCAATATATCTTAAGAAATAAATAAAATATTACAAATTTAGGACGCGATCATGAACATCGTCTTAGGGTACGAAATAACATCGCAATAGTTAAAAGCATAATTTCGTCGTTTCGTAATACACCAGCGGCATTTACTTGTTTACAGTGAATGGCAAAGACCTGCAATACCTTGGTTCTAATAAATAAACGAGAAGGTATTTAGCTGGCAATGGTGTTTATCTATGTGATCTAGAATTAAGTAGATTAAGCAATATACCGGTATTACTTGCCTAGGATGGGTTACCGCTAGTAACGTTCCATGCTTTAGAGGGCATGCTCTGCCGTCGGTCCCGATTTTCGTTTGTATAGTAGTCACGCCGGATACCCATTGGTGGTCTATAAAAACGAATGTTAGGCTGGTCACTTGCCTATTCGCCAACCCACATTGGCTGACATTGTGAATTATACCCAGTGGTAGTAAATCAGTTGTGCAATACTAGAAAAATAGTACCTAATTAAGAAAATTCTTAGCGAATACATATACAAATACAATTTTTTCTTTATTGCAAAATTTAAATGTTACAAAATATATTTATTTGGTTAATTTATTAGCCAATAATATTTTTGCCTGTATCGAAATCACCGCTCTTCCATTTTAAATCCACTAGTGCCGCCCCATAGTCTCACCCGTGTGATACGGTTTTCCCGTTACCTCATTTATCCCACGGGAGCTATACCTTATTTTTCCGGGATAATAGTAGCCTATGTACTATTCCAGGTTCTAACCTATCTCCATAGCAAATTTCATTGAAAGAAAAGATTTGAGCGTAAAGAAGTAACAGTGGTTTTTGAATTTTTTGCGTATACCTCAGGAACAGCAAATATTTTCAAGATAAATGTAACCTATGTGTTAATCCAGGGTCCAAACCATCTCCATATCAAATGTAATCACAATCGGTGTAGCCGTTTGAGCGTGAAGAAGTAACGAACATACACACATACACACAAACTTTCGCTTTTATAATATTATGAGGATAGGATATGATAGGGATGGGATAATCATCATGTATAGAATTGGTTGTGATCGATAAGTAGACGATTATTTTTATTTATCGATTTATTTTTCAACATTGTGATCATGTCCGGCCACTCTGATGGCGAGGTCACCCAATTTGCCTTCAACGTATTTATAAATATTCGCGACAAAATAACCAGTGTGACGAAAGGTGCAATGTCCTTTGGTGGATAACAGTGCGTCAATAATATGTAATGTCGTAAATGACATGATAGCTACAACCGTTCAAGCAGCCCTTGAGAGCCAGTGAGCATTCTAGGTCTAGCGTGATAACATCTTCGGACAAAATCGTCACTGACCATCAAGTGAGATAGTGGTCAAACGCTAGATCTATTCATTATAAAAAAAATAAAGTGTGACAAAAAAAATATCACCCCGTATTATTTAGCTTAAATTACGGTCTGATATACTTAGTAGAGTAGGTATCCCGATATCGGTTAGGACTCAGAAGGTCACGAAACCTAACGAAAACTAAAATAGTCTAAAATTAAAAATCTCTTTTTCTATTCAAACCAAAATTCAACTTCACTTAACTTTCACAAACAACTTTATCCTTAAAAAAACGATAGTTCAAAAGTAACTATTATCAAAATATTGTGCTCATGGTACCGACTTCAACAAGTTCTTTCACACTTTGGAGTATTAAGTCGGTTCCATTTTTTGGTAAAAAAAATATCACCCTTTTCAGTGACCTTTGGTACTCACGGGATCAATAATTATTGTCATTGTGTATGTTCACCGATTTAGGAAGTCATCCAAGTAGATGTAACACTTTTCAGTTATTGGAGTGTACTAACTCAAAGACGGCTTGTCCGATTTCGATAAAATTTCTATCAAATCATTCTATCAAACGAAAAAAAAATATTTGAGAATCACTCCATAAATGGGGAAGAAATCGGTGAACATACATAAAAAAAATACACACGAACATACTTTAGTTCACACTATAGTCGAACATCGTCGAACATATATATAATCTCCTCTTTTTTTGAAGTCACGAGTTTTATTCGAATGCGGGCTTTTTAGTCGGTACCAAATGACGTGATAACTTCTTTTATATAAAACTACCCACATTTTATTTTATAAAAAATGTTTTGTCTCCAAGTCATAATAATTAGAATTCTATCGTAGCCGGTAATAAACTTAATTATCAACATTTTAGTTAGCTGATTGAACAACAAAATCACTACCAGTATCCACTTATCAACAGCGTACAATCTGGCGTTGAAAGACCCACTAAAATTAAATTGTTTTAAAGGCCTACCACCAAACATAACAATGTAAACAAAACGTTCTAAGCCATTAAACTTGACCGAGTACGTGAATAATAGTAAGCTCCCGAGGAGTAATACCATCGCGGTGTGTGTGACCGCGTTATTATACTGACTTGTGGTCCAAGTTACAAAAGGAAGGCATGACATTTTCACATTAATCTTTTATGAACAAGTTTTGGAACTCGTTGCCCGAGTCTGTGTTTCCCGATATGTACAATCCTGGAGTCTTCAAGTCGCGAGTGAATAGGTACCTTCTAGGTTTGCGTGCTAAATCCTAGACAACGTCATCACTTAACATCAGGTGAGACAGTTGTCAAACGCAAACTTATAATATGTAAAATAAAAAAAAAAAAAAGTTTCTGCGTTGTTACATTACATTTTTGTTGTGCAAGCGCGGTGGTGGTTATGCCTGACAGCCGGTCGAGAGGGGCTTCAACCAGGGGCCTATTTCATTAAATAATTATTTATTTTTATTCATCACTATTAGACCCCCACACTAGGAATCCCTGTGTCGCGGTAGGCATGGACACACACAATCACACCACACAAACACCAAAGACACGGGATAAACATTTACACTCATCGCACAAATATTTGCCCCTGCCGGGAATCGAACCCAGGAGACCCGGAGACACAGAGGTCATGACGTCACTGACACTGACCACTGCGCCACGGTGACCGTCGAAGCAAACTAACAATTAATATCGGGCACTTAGGAAAAATAATTTGTTTACGAAACGTGAATTTCACTGGGTATGACTGACATTGTTGGTTTACTACAATTTGTAGTTTTATGAAATGGACCCTTGTTGTCCCTACTTCTCCAAATTCCGGACCAGGGTATGAATCCTACTAACACATTGCTCATAGATTGTCAATGAAGCGTCGTTTTTTCTAGTTTTGCTATTCTACTTGGAGTATAATTGTTATGGCTACACAGATCTAATTTCTACCGCAATTCAATTGTCTACAATGCAATCGAATGCAATTGTTATTTTAGCAGAATATCAAGTTTATTTATGATAACATTTGAACGACTCTTGCATTCTTTATGAATGGATTGTCTTAATAAATAAGAGAATTGGCACCCTGCAACTGCGCTTGCATGACAACAATTTAGTTACATCCCATATTTAAAAATATTGCGAGTTGTTCAATTAATATGCATAATAACTAGGCGGCCGAGCTCCACTTGGCCTTTTCACAAGCAAATATACATAGATAAACAAATTAAGTTTCATGGTATCCCATTTTTAATTTGACCTTCAATACAAGTAGATAGTAGGTGCATACATTTTAAATTTGTGAAAAAAAATCGGTAAACGGCGCTTCATAGATATCTGTACAATTTTCTCTATTGTAAAAGCAAATTTAGTTAAATGCAGTTTTCACCAGCCGAAATTGTATATAGCTAACCAGTGTTGTCTCCTTTCACTTAAACCATCGCCGACATAATGCTGCTCAGTTTTCCTCAAGGTCGCGTGCGAAAGAGACGCAACAATAGAAAGTGTCGTAAGAGCGAGATGAATGTCGTAATGAACCGCAAGAAAGTGGTTCATTATGAGTGCTGTGAAACGGTACAGCAAACGTATCAATTCAAGTGCGTGATTTATCAACATCGGGCTATGTTGGCCAGGATCGACAAATCATACCATTCAAAAGGCTTGGCAACGTATCGTAATGCCCCCAGTATTAAAGATATCCATAGACGACGGTGATCGCTTACCATCAGACGGCCCGTCTGCTTGTTTGCCATCTATTACATAAAAACAAAAAAATATATAATTCTCATCGGAATCTCAAGCCGATCGTTGGTGGGAATCGAACCAGCGTCCGTCGCGCCGAGCTATCATCGCTTCAAAATCTGAGTTTAGAATAATGGTACTCCTAGTAATCGTGTAACCTTACGTACTGCATATTATTTCTTTTGCGTATAAACTAGAGGCCTACCCACATTATTTACTTATCTTCACACTGTATCCGTTTTGAGGTAGGCGGTGATAAAACATCGGGTGCTTAGATATTTCAGTATTCAGTTTTCAGCAATAGTATCTTATCTTTGGATAGAGTTCTTCATATTCTGATGTGCCGATATGTTGTTTGTAATGGATATGAATGTCGGAACATTCCTAGCTCTTACATATGTTGCTCTAGACGATAGGCATACCAAAAAAAAAACATTACCAAAAAATTGAACCGACCCTTTTGACAAGTTGAGTTACACCCCATTAACTGAAAAGTGCTACGCATACTTCGATGATATTATAGTTGCGGGTGAAGACATCCGTGAACATACACAATGACAACTGATCCCGTGAGTAGCAAAGGTCGCTGAAAAGGGTGAAAAAAAATGTTCACCAAAAATTGGAACCGACTTCAACACTCAAAAGTGTGAAATAACCTTGTCGAAGTCGGTACCATGAGCACAATATTCTGATGATAGTTACTTTTGCGAACAATCATGGTACCGAATTCAAGAAGGTTACTGCACAATTTTAAGTGTAAAAGTCGGTTCCATTTTATCGTAAGTTTTTAGATAAAGTAGTGTATAAAAATGCACATAATTTGGTCTTAAAACACTTGTCTAATGCTATAAAAAAACTCGACTAGATCTCGTTTTTTTAAATTACACTCGTGTTTTAAGAACCCTTATTATGAAACAGTTTCATAAACTACTGTTATAGTCGCAATTCTAATTTTATTTATTCTGTGTTTTTCTTGTCTTTACAATCTATCTTAGGTTGAATAATTATTTTTTACTTTATTAAAATAAAATAAAAATAACTAATTACTATACTACAGCTACTAAAAATCATTTAAGCAACCCACTAGCTATTGTCAGCCTATAGATAACTCAAACGCTCTAACCGGCTACCAGTTGGCAGCGTGCCCAGAATGCTAGCAGTATTGCCACTTTGAATTGCAATGCTGATCCTTTGAGCCTCATATGTGCCAGCATTTTGGTCACGCGTCGCATCGATCAAACGTTCTGATAAGTTTTGTAAGATCCGAAAAATTAAAACTGAGTATTTATAGAATATGTACTCAGTTTGAAATTTATTTTTTTTATTTATTTTTTATTTATCAACATTCACACAAGGTCTTCAGGTCCCAAACTAGGCGGAGCCTGTGCTATGGCAACCTGATGACTGATATATATACTTATATATATATACACACCCAGACACAATTGTAAAAATGAAGCAATTAAAATTATCTACTTTTATTTTCATTTACTAATTATAGATGTCATAATAAATAGGACTTTATTGTAACCGTATACATAAATTATTTCATTTATTACCGTTTTATTTAGTTTGATTGAAGAACACAATAAGTATCATTTCGCGCTTTCGCCACTATTAGACATAATTTGTATTAAATTTCGACATAATATGTTGAAAGTTAATACAATTTAAACTACATTTAAGTATTAATTTGTGTATCTTTATTACAATCTTGCAATTAACATTCTACAGACAAGGTTAAATAATTTAGGCCCCTTTAGAACAATAACAGTTGAGTACTTATTTCATAAAATGTTTAAATATTAAATTGTGTAAATTAAGTCAATCTACTACAACTCCATCTATTAGATATAAACATGAATTCGAACCAGCAAAAGCGGCCATCGTAAATTTCAATTAAAAGATTTAATATCATAGCTCTCTTCATAGCTCGTTGTGCGACTTTGAACCTGCTAAGAAGGCCCATAGTCAGAGACCACGTTTCATTTCCGTTCATCTTTGGTAACGCATACGGGTCGAAGACCTTCGTTTTCAGGCATCGCAGTATTTTAGATTTTGAGGTTGTTTTGGATATGAAGCTCACCGCAATAGAGAGATTATTACTGTAGATATTCTATCATTATATTCGGACCCCCCCCCCCTTCCCCTACCCCTCAAGTGAAGCTGTAAATACCTGTAGAAGCAAACACCATCCTTTCCTAATTATATTATCTTCGCAGTGGTCAACAATAAACCGACTAACGCACCTTTATTATTTTAATTTGAAAATAATAAGCAATATTTTTTTTTAATATCGAATTTGATTACACACAGAGATCGAGATATTTCACCGATAGCAGGAAAAGCAGCTGAAGATATCATAAACACTTCAGAAGATAACCTCCTTTTTTGAAGTCGGTTAAAAAAAGCCTTTAATTCAGCTTCTGTTCACTGTTCACGGTCTTATCGCGTGGAACTTCTTAAGTTCGGCCTAAGTCCGAGGTAAGACCAAAAGTTCGCAGATTATACATGTGAATTCAGTAAAAAAGCGAGTATAAAGGAAGTTCCGAAACCTTTGCACTGCTTTAAAAAAAAGTTGAATGTAAAATGGCGACGGATTTAAATATAAATTTTAATTATTATAGTATCGGTATACCTTATTACTTGTATATAGTTATCAGTCTTGCATCTGTTCACCTCTTTGAGTATCCAGCCTATCGTTCACCTCGACTTGTGCCATAAAGCGATGATAGCTCCGCGGGGAGAGCGTCGGCTGTCAAGCTGACGGACGCTTGATCTATCCCCACCAACGGTTTGACCTTCCATTGATGGTAACGACGTTAGCAAACTCCCAGTATGGTGGTAGGATACTTTCGAGTACCCGTTACCGAGTAGTGTGCTCAAGCAGCAGTCCTTGAGCGCCAGTAAGCATTCTAGGTCTTGCGTGATAACATTTTCGACCACATCGTCATTGATCATCAAGTGAGATGGTGGTCATCGCCATCATCAAGTGAGATGGTGGTCATCGCCTCGATAATTAAAACAGACGGTGTCAACCTGACGGACGCTTGATCTATCCCCACCAACGGTTTGACCTTCCATTGATGGTAACAACGTTAGCAAACTCCCAGTATGGTGGTAGGATACTTTCGAGTACCCGTTACCGAGTAGTGTGCTCAAGCAGCAGTCCTTGAGCGCCAGTAAGCATTCTAGGTCTTGCGTGATAACATTTTCGACCACATCGTCATTGATCATCAAATGAGATGGTGGTCATCGCCTCGCTAATTAAAACAGACGCATTACATTTTTTAACATGAATACTGTCATAAAAAGCTGGTTATCTATTAAATAAATTTGCTCAATAGCAATGCTCCGTAGTGCCCACAGAGCATTGCTATTTTTTTACGAGCAGGTCCCATTATGCAAATAAATAAACTTCAAACTACTTACAATAATTCAATACTTAAAATTCACTACTAAAAACAATCTGCTAGCTCATCTGATGGCTCAAACACTCGAATATCTGTTATCATTTGACAATACATTATTATCTAAGAACTGGTTTGGACTCACGTGATATTTGCTGGAAAATTATTCCGAAGAACTACAAAGAACTAATTACGAAGAATTGCAAATCAGTACAAAACTGGTGGGAACCAGTTTCGAACTGATTTGCAGTTCTTCGTCTGGGAGTCATCATGGTGCCAGGTTAGATAGTAGATAATAATAGATTATAATGTTAAACGAAACTCGCGATGGTTTTCAACTCAAATTTGACAATACAGCAATGCTAGCAGCATTGTTTCATTGAATTCTATGTTAATGTTACTACATTGAATGGGACTTGATTGCGTGAAAAATGTTTATTAAATTATTTACCATGTCTTTTCGTGACCATAATCAATGCAACTTGGTCGAAACGTAGAGATAAATAAATATTTTGTGTAGCCACCAATCAAACCCTTTTTTTCTTAACTTGTTTATATAAATAAATTAAAAAAATATATGCATCGGAGAATTAATATGACGCCACCGGTTCTATGGCCACACACTAAGCCTTTAGTTGAACATTATCTTGTGACTTGCGGAAAGGTATTAAAAAGTTGGATGTAAATGAGCCAAGTCCAGGTTTTAAGTCTTTTTCTAACTTTGATGATTGGAGAGAGATGGCAAGATGGAGATTTAATCTATGGACTGAAGGTGCAGCGCAACCGACGAACTTTGCACGAAAGTATAAAAGTTAGGTTTTTCATTGGGGCTTGGAAAATTGAAGTTAATAGAGTGACCAAGCAGTAGTACTTGTGATTATACATTAAACGAGCTCTTGTCGGAGTATGTCATGCGATTCTAACCGAACAATTATCAGCATCATCGTCAACCTAGCCATAGGACATCCACTGCTGGAGATACGACTCCCCCATTGGTTTCCACAAGGACCGGTTAGAAGCGGCCCGTATCCAGCCCTTGTCTGCGATCTTAGTCAGGTCGTCTGTCCACCTGGTCGGTGGCCGTCTATGCTGTGCTTGCCAGACCGTGGTCTTCATTCGAGATCGGACTTCGGTTCTTCGAGGTATATGCCCTGACCACTGCCACTTCAACTTGCTAATCCACTGGGCTATGTCGGTGACTTTTGTTCTTCTACGGATCTCCTCATTTATGATTTGACCCAAGGAACCCCGAGCATAGCCATAGCTCGCTGTGCGACTTTGAGCCTGCTCACGAGGCCCGTAGTCAAAGACCACGTTTCTTATTTGTAAGTCATCATTGGTAACACTCACTGATCGAAGACCTCCCTGTTCTGGCATTGCGGTGTTTTGGACGAGAAGACGTCGCGGAGTTCCCGAACGCTGCCCAGCCGAGTTGTATTCGACGATTGGCCTTTTATTCAAAGTTAGATTTGCCTAATTGGACTGTTTGTCCTAGGTAGACGTAATGGTCAACAACCTCGAGAATAGAATTCCCAATCGATAGTGGGGCGGGCGCAAAAATTTTACATAACTTTCGTCTAGCCCATGTTCATTTTTAGGCTCACCCTTTGGGAAACTCTGTTGAGGCCCTCGAGCATCGTGTTGAGGTCTTCCAACGATTCTGCCATGACCACAATATCGTCGGTATCGTAAATATGTATAAAGGTTTAAAAGGTGCTAATAAAATTGCACAGGCTTGCGGGTGTTTACAGGCAGAAGGGACGGAGCAAATGCTGATGCGTGTTGATTTCAAATATTACAAAGCAATACATAGCCCAGCGGATTAGCAAGTTGAAGTGGCAGTGGGCAGGGCATATAGTTCGAAGAACCGATGGCCGTTGGGGCCGAAAGGTTCTCGAATGGAGACCACGGACTGGCAAGCGCAGCATAGGACGGCCACCGACTAGGTGGACAGACGACCTGACTAAGATCGCAGGCAAGGGCTGGATGCGGGCCGCTTCCAACCGGTCCTTGTGGAAATCAATGGGGGAGGCCTTTGTCCAGCAGTGGACGTCCTATGGCTGAGATGATGATGATGATGAAAGCAATACACACTTCACAGATGACTTACGGGGACTCAAAAGGAATAATAATATTACTATTCACATTTTTCTGTTTTTTTTCTTCTGGTGCAAGAAACAGTTTAAGCGCATTTGTGGAGAATTTAGTAGAAAAAAAATATGGGTGCCCGAAAATATTTTTTTGCTTATAAATTAGCATGTAGTCAAATTTTGTTCAATCATTATTGACCGACATGTACTGTTTTCATAAGTGGTATGTTTTCCAATTTACACTAAAAAAAAAAAAGAATCTAAAAAGTCTCAAAATTTGAAAAGTAAATCCTTACAAGAAAGGGTGTTGTGTTGTCTCTTTTTGTTAGCTAAAACAGAATCTCGTGCATGTGTTCTGGACTCGTTGAGTTGCACACAATCGTTGCCCATAAACTGCATTACAAGACATAAATACTATAATATGTTCTACTGTATACGGTATGGAATAGGTACGTATATATCTTAGGCAATCAGCTGTTATTAGAGATAATACGGCACGCAGTCAACCGTCCCTTGATATGTCCGGACGGGTCGATTGTAAAGCAATTATAAGTGATACATGACTATTGGGACCCTAATCTAAGATTAGTTAGTACTAACAGTATTATTCCAGACAGATCTTAGTTATAAATAGGGCTACCCCATATCCAAATATTGATGACGGTGGGTCCTGTTGTCTATAATAGGGTACGGGTAATTATCAAATCATCATCATCACTATCAAATAGCGAAAAACAATTGAACTTTGAGAACGCACCTCACAAAGCTCATGTCCACCCGCCAACCAATCAAAGAAGAGTGCACTTGGAAGGCGCTTGTGAAAAGTGTGAAAGAGTTATTACCGACGTGAGCCTTGCAAGTTCCTCGTTATTGGTAGTGCGGTGAAAATTGTTGTGTTTCACTCATGGGTAAAGTGTTTTAGCGATTTGTGTTTCAAAAAACCTTTGTTACGCTCAGGGTTCTTCTTTTTAACAACTCGTTTCTCTTGTGGTTAATTCCTAGGATCCTTCGCTTGGGTTTCAATACAAGCGCTCACGCCAAAAAATATTTAAACAAATAACTATTTTTCATTAAACGCCTGTATAAAATTAAATTTTCTTACAAAAGAACAAACTCAAACCAATAAAAAGCCCGCAGTTAATTCGGTATCGACCCTAAGTCCCGATGCGTCCAAAACGCGGATTAAACGGGATTCAAATAAAACACGGGATAAATTTCCCGGGGGCACAATTAAACGGGTCGTCCCGATGTCCGGGAAATGTCCCGGGTCAGAGACACCACTGTAAATCTTAGGTTGAGGGGACTGATTTAGAAAATGGGACTTAGCGATGGTTAGCGTTGCCAAGCTAACAAAGTAGTGTCGGTAATTTTGTTAATCTCTGACGCGAAAACGAGTTGCTATATGTTTTTGATTGGAAATTCTCGTGAGTTTGACACATTATTATACACATGTATTATCCGGCTTTACTCACGTTACTAGTCAAAGTTTTGACCTAGGTTTCCGGCATGCCCGATGCCCATCCTCAGGTAAGTTTACGCTGCCAGATCGCGGCGACCATTGTGGTCGCAGAAACCTAGGTCAGAACTTCGACTATAAGCGTGAGTAAAGCCGTATAATACATGATGTAAAAATATTGTTATGCATGTGTGTATATAACTGTGGCACGATAACTTGTAGACAGATTAGTTTACTTTAGTTTTATTTTTGAGAGGTGTCTCAATCCAAGGAGAGTTATGATACGAACTATTTCAAAATATTTTTAAGCCTCGGAAGCTTTTAAAGTTTAAATTATAAAAATAGCAAAACAAATAGCAGTATAGCATGCATATATACAGCATATTTAAATAGCAATTTAAATATAATTCTTAAAATTACTTCTAAATAATTAAGAGTAGTAACAAACTGTATACATTTATGTTTACAGTTTGTTACTACTCTTAATTATTTTGACTGGTCGGTTGGCGCAGTTGGTGGCACTCTGCCTTCAGAGCCGCTGGTCGCGGGTTCGATTCCCGGACAGGTCAAACATTTGTGTGTATAAACATGTCTGTTTGACCTGTGTCTGGGTGTGTATATGTATATAAGTCTGTTTATCAGTCATTAGGTTACCATAGTACAGGCTCTGCCTAGTTTGGGACCTGAAGACTTTGTGTAAATGTTGAAAAAAAAAAATATATATATATGTATACATTACATTATCCGGCTTTACTCACAAAAGCCTTAGGCTCAGCCATGCTTATTTATTGGATTATACTCAAAACCCTAGCCACTTCTCCTTGAGGAAGAGTAGTGTCAATGCAATAGGGACGCTGGTTGTACTTGGGAACGAAATTTAAGACACTAACACTATCAAAGAATGCTACAAGCAAGGACACAAGCTTGGTACGCTAATGCCACATATATAATATTAAAAATGTGAAAGTTTGGATGGATGGATGGATGCGGCTACACGGGTATGGATAAAATTTGGCATAGATATAGATTATAGTCGGGAATAGCACATAGGCTAATTTTTATCCCTGTAAAATTCCCGTGGAAAGTTGATGTAGCGTGTTCACCCGCGTAATCATGTTCACACGGGTGAAACCGCTAGGTGCTACTAGTTATATTATAAATGCGAAAGTTTTTGTCTGTTATCTTTTCACGTCACAGATTACAACTTTAAAATCCGGATTTACAAAAGCTACTTTTTATCACAAAAAAAATAGGGTTCCTCTGGGATGCAATAAAGTCTAATAATTGTAATGTAACACACCGACTAGGACTCACGTGGTAAACACTGGAAAATTACTCTCCGACCAGTTTCGAACTTATTTGCAGTTCTTCATCTGGGATCACAACTCCCAGATGAAGAAGTGCAAAAAAGTTCGAAACTGGTCGGAGAGTAATTTTCCAGTGTTTACCACGTGAGTCCTAGTCGGTGTGTTACATTACAATTATGGATGAAACTCGCGATAGTTTTCAGACTCAAGTCTAATAATATTATATATGTGAAAACACCTCCATCTGTCTGTTACGTTTTCATGCCTGAACTGCTGAACCAATTGTGATGAATTTTGGTATTGAGATGGATGGACATAGACTACTCTTTGCTTTGGAAAAAGTATGGTTCCCATGTGATGTAAAGCCGGGGGACGCGCCTAGTTTCGAATAAAAAAGAGACACATTTTTACATATACTACAGAGATTAGAGATTTTACTAACATAACACTAAAAATGGTATTTATTTTGTGGCAGCCAACCATTATTTTCAATAGACTTTGCTCAATGTTCTCTAATTGCTTCGCTGGATTTTTTCGGATCCAAATTTCATTTCAGAAGCTTTGTTTATGGGTCGGCTTATTGGGTTTCAGCAGCGGTGGCTGATACTTTATCGCTGACCCGAAAATTTAGAAAATAATATTTTTATCTCAATGAGCTATCCCCTTTTATTATTAACTTGGTAGCGTGCCCAAAGCTTCCCTCGCGTGGCCTACACGATCTTCCATCCCTGTATGATACTGTAGTTGCGTCAGTTAGAAAATAAACGTTTTATATAGAAGTGGTATCCGGATTTACTCACGTTTATGGTCGAAGTTTCGACCTAGGTTTCGAGCATGTCCGATGTTCATCCTCAGGTGAGTTTACGCTGCCAGATCGCAGCAATCACTAATAATGTGTCAAACTCAGGAGAATTTCCAATCAAAAATAAACGTTTTGTCTCCACTTTTTTTATGCGTACTGCCAAGGAATGGAACTCGTTACCCGAGTCAGTGTTTCAATCGCCGTGGCTCAGTGGTCAGTGACATGACTTCTGGTGCCTGGAGAATTCGAATCCCGGCAGAGGCAAAAGATTGTGTGACGAGCATAGACGTTTGTTCTCGGGTGTTGAATTTTGTGTAATTGTGATTGTTTGTATTCATACCTCCCGCGACACAGGGCATCTTAATGCGGGGTGTGAGTATGATTGCGCTTGTGTGAGTGTAAATCCTGTGACGTACTTCGTGTGAACGCGTCATGTTGTACTGGAAATTTGGTAGCAACGAAATGGTGTTTATTAATGAAATCGCTACGGAAGTTGATTTCTAAAAAATTATTATATGAAATACACATCTATGTAAGTTTTTATTATGTTTAGTATGATTGCAAAGTGGTATTGACGCCATGCTAGGTGGAACTAGCTTGCTTACTGCATTAAGGATTTACGATGTGCCAATGACATTACAGAGGCTCGCGGGTGTTTACAGGCAGAAGGGGCGGGACAAATTCTGATGCATTTTGTTTCAAAATATTACAATTATGCACTTTACAGATACCCTAGGTGTACAAAAAACAATACTCATACACTCATACACAATTATGCTTCTGGTGTAAGACACAGTTGAACGGCATTATTCGTTACCGCGAGAATATTTTTTAAAAGAAAAATAATTAACAATAAATTAGGATATTAAATTTAATTTAGTTCACTCAGAATTAACCTTAATTAATTGTTCTTATAAGTGAGCATTTATTTTAGTTTCTTAGACATGTTTTTTTTGTCAACAGAAATTATCATTAATTTATTTATTTGTTTATTTTATTTATTTATATAATACATACAATAATTATGTTACATACTAACTTATTCTAACTTATGACTATGTAGAAGTATATCTATATAATGCACCTATAATAGCATGCATTTTTAAATTAAGTTAGTTTATTTGAGCTCTAGCTCTCACGGTAGGATACCCTGAGTCTGTGAGGGCTAGCTCGCTTCCAAATGGTTCTATTTTTGAATATTTGTGAGTTTGTGCTGAAAGTTCAATAATTAAATTTAGAAGAATACAATTAATGAAAAATGAAACAATCAAAAAATAACAAATACAACAATCAAATAATAAAAAAAAAACAATCAAATAAAATGAATATATAATAATTATTCAGCTGATAATACTCATAATTGTCTATTTAGCAAATGGTAAAGCTTTCATAAAGACACAATAAAAATTACTATATAGCAAGGGCTATATATACGGGTGTTTTTACGCTGAGTTTGAAGGCCAGAGCCACAAATCGAGCATGCCTACTAACCTTAGAGCACAACCTACCCTTAACAGAAACAAATTAAAATAAATTAATGCGAAATAAATGAATGGAATAATCATAGATTTCTTTAACTTACATCTGTTTGCATGATGTTAAATGATCAAACACAAATAAAAAATGAAAATGAATTATTTTAATTAGTTATATATGTACGTCAAAAACTTACTGTTCAAATTTTCTATTCTTATAAATATGTTTTATTGCTCATAGTAAAACTTTACAAATGCTGAATTTGCTTATATAATATTAAATTTACTTAGTTTTCCTTAATTATTATAATATTCTACTCTCATTACTTTCTTAGGACGATATTAGCGAGCATTAACGTCCGTACAACAAACCACATGAAAAAGATTCCGTCTGCTAAAATATTTAAAAAAGAAATTGAAATAAAAGTACTACTAAGTTTAATTAAAATAAAAGTAGTTTTTGAGATCCACAAATTTTTCAGTCGCCTTTATCAGAAATATGTTTCATGGTCACTAAATTAACATCAAACAGTCTAACTATTTTTATGACGATAATTTTAATTTTCAAGTTACAAAGTAATAAATCATAATCAAATTCAAATCACAGTACAATTTCAATCCAAAGCGGATTAAATTGAAGTAAATTACAAAACACTACCTATTACCTCGAAAAAAGAAGCGACGAGCGAAATTTTACATAGCTCCAGGGAAATACTTCAAAAACTTCCGTTTTTTCGTAAACAGTAAGGGAATTTAAGTCTCTTGATAAATCATGCACACATAAAAATATATCATGCTAAATACTGCACTAAATACAATTTTGTTATGCTTTAAGTTCTAGGTCTGCTAGGGTTTACCCACTATCTCAGTTGATGGTTAGTGACGATGTGTTCTAATGTGTATTCTGTGTGTAATGTCAACTCTAATGTGTAACTGTGTAAAAGCCTACTATTCTGTGGACGATTTCTTGTTGGGTAAAGACTGACCAAATAGCAAGTTTATTATTAGGTATTTATATATTTTTCATTAGAATATGTTACTCGTTACAATATAGTAATGCAATTTTGTAACTAGATTTATAATAAATTTAATCCTTATTAGTATATTCTTAATACATTTTATTTTATGTTTCTACTGACTTGTAATTGAATAATTATGAATAAAATGTTTATCTATTTATCTGTTTATTCACGCTAAGCTTAGCATATTTACTGGCTCTTAAGAACGACTGTCTGAACACACTCACTATATTAATGTTCGGTAGCAGTTTTTAAAACTTGAGGCCGTTGGTTAACTAGGCAGGTACTCGATAGTATTCTACCACCATGCTGGGGATGCTCAATTACGGTGTTGCTTTCACTGGAAGCCCTAGTCGTTGGTGGGAATCAAACCAGCATCTGTCAGTTTGACAGTGGACGCTCCAACAGTTAAGCTATCATCGTTTAAAAAAAAAAAGTTTTTACCACGAAAAATTGGAAACATACCCTAAATATGTTGGTTCATTCCAAGAACAGTCACGCACAAATCTCCTAAAATGTGGTCATTTTCAAGGAGTGCGGACCGCATGCAAGTCCATACCGCTTTGCGCTCAATCTCTAGATACCGTAGTTTTTTTTAATACTGCATAGAATCTATGTATCTGATATATCTGTATTTAACACGACTATTTTGTTTTTCTCTCTGTTATTTTCACTTTAAGTATTTAATACTGTGCCAGTAACATTTTAATGTGCGTATATTCAGAATATTAATAATCTGTAAACAATTCTACCAATGCCCATACTGTTTATATGTCGCACATCCATTTTGTGTAGTACCGGAAATAAATTATCTGGAATTCCCTAAGCTGGGAAAAATAAAGGATAATATCTCTGAGAAGATAAAGCACTTATGAGACAAGACTTATAGGGCAATTTGTTAAATAACTCGTTTTACTAACTCCTTAAACTTATGCTTTTTTTGTATTTATGGTTAAGTATTATGAGTCCGGCGACGACTCGACATTTTCTTCGATTCGATAGGTACATATATATATATACTAAAAACTCGTTTTTGAGTTATACTCCAATAACTAAAATGTGCTACGCGTATCTTGAGTTGAAGACATCGCAGAACACAAATTTATCCCGTGAGTAGCAAAGGTCACAGAAAAAGGTGAAAAAATAATAATTGCATTTTTTGTTAAAAAAAATTTTTACACGACCTGAAACGCAGTACTTAAGTCAAACTTTACCTCCACCTAACATTACTTCTACCATTTCTCTTTTAAAAGGGATAATAAATCAAGAATTGACACCACGCTGACAGTACCAATATTATTGCAGACAAAAGCGACTGTAACTGCTTATAACCAGAAAGGTCGTGCTTGATAGTCGCTCTACAGGCGCGGGCTTTGGTGGTGGGCGCCTAATAATGTTATAAGCTTTGTTTAGTAGATAACTAAATTAAGCAACCCTCAAAGAAACAGCGATGAGATTGGTTCAATACCCGAATGTAACATAATATGAATAATTTAATACTTCATAAGCACAGAATCAATAACAGTATTAATGCAAGAGTCGAAACGGGGAACTTAATTATACACCACTTTCTCTGTTCGCAAAATTAGAGGGATTCAGTGATCTTCCAATTACCTACGCTATTATTAGAGTTAAGATGATGTCCGGCCATTATTTGGCAATTTACATTAAGCACGTGATGATGGCGGCAGAGTCTTTTTTTGTCTTAACCTTAAGTGACAAACACATAACTATATATTTTTGCTAATTATTTATTTCCTTACATTAAAACAAGATAAAAATAAATGAATTTATATTTAACTTCTAAACAATATTGACTATGATTTTAATTTTAACTTGTTAGGTTAATTAAACAAACGGCAAATTAAATTGAAACTTTGCACACTTATCAAGGACCGGTGGTTGTATTGCCACTGGTCCTTAATAAGTGTAATTTAAATGGTACATGATCTTCACCAAGATATCCGGGTTTAGCGATTTTTATATCTGATATCCGGTGGTGTCTTTGTGTCAAGTAGCATGTTATTAACGAGTTTATATTTTTTACAACAAATATTATTTTCGACCTTCGATATTTAAAAAAGGATTAATGCTATTTTTACCTACATGCTTGAGAGTTAACCTATAAATAAAATATTATTAGGAATGTTAAATATGAACCATCTAACATTCCTAATGCGTTCGTACCATTATTAATTGAAGTGATGATAGCTCAGCGGGGGGAGCGTCGCCTGTCAAACTGACGGACACTGGTTCGATCCCTAACAACAGCTTGAGCTTCCGGTAAAGGTAACGCCGTTATCAAATTCCCAGCATGGTGGTAGGGTACTTTCGAATACCCGCCTGACTAGCTACTACCCTCAAGTTTGAAAAACTGTCATCAAGCACATAGTGTGTTCAGGCAGCAATCCTTGTGAGCCAGTGAGCATTATAGGTCTAGGGTCATAAAATCTTCGACCACATCGTCACAAGTGAGATAGTGGTACAGTATTAAAAAAAAATCCGGCCAAATCACGTTCGCGTCGTATCTCTAATTATAACTCATAAATAATGCCTTAACATTGCTAATATAAACAGAACAATCTTCCTGAAGACTTAATAATTACGTTATAAAATAGCTACTGAAGTCTGCATAACCAACGTGTGTACAATGTTGTTAAGTCTATGGTACAAGTGTAAAACTGTAAACGATTACATTACAAGATGTAACATGGTAATTATTTTTTGATAAATGATATTAAATACAGAACATTTATTGTTAATTCTGCATTTATCTGGCGAAATTAATATCATCTTGATATGGATTTCTGCAAAGAAACGTGTGAACCTATAAAATTACTTAATTATTGATACCAGATACAGTCAATAATAGAGCAGTAAAAATAGCATTTAGATACAACGTTGTAAAGAAAACATTTTTTTTATTTTGTTTTTTAAACATTCTTCATAAATTAAATATTCTATAAATTTCATAATAAATAAGAATAATAATACATTAAGTAATGAAAAATTGAATAAACAATTTAAACTAAGTGGTATATTTTTTAACTGATTATAAGCTTACGTTTGTCCACTGTCTCACCTGATGTTAAGTGACGAAGCGGTCTAAGGTGTTTCACGTAAACTAATAAGGAACCCATTTACTCTATATTATATACATGTATATATGTATATACATGTATATAATATACTGTATAGACAGTATAATTATTATATCAGCAAAAATTCAACGTTGCTGTAAAAAGCTTCCTGCAATAAGCCAGCGTTTCAAGCTGTATCTAAAAGCATTAAAAGGTTTGCGATTCCATGATTTCTATTGGCTTTCGATTATAGACTTTAACTTGTGCTACATCGTCCAATTTAGCAAAAGATGGTATGGGAATTTGTATGTATCATGGGCTTCATAAGGCTCAAAATCGCGAAACAAGCTTTGGAACGAGCTTTTGCTCGGGGTTTTTCTATGAGATCAAATTAGATATACGTGTATTTGGACGCACGCCATTGATTAACCAGTTATAGTACCCTCCTTCTTAGCTGTAGCTCTTCCCTGACACATGTAGTTTAATAGTAGATGAATTAACATCAGGTGAGACAGTTGTCAAACGCAAACTTATAATATTAAAAAAAAAAAATGCATGTGACATATCAACCCGCTCCCTCTTGTTACTTGAGCAGTCCCATCAGAAAGACGGGAGATAAGCCCAGTTTCCGTTTCCGTATCCGCAGGAACCTTGACGTGGTGATATGTGGAGCAGCGTGCGATCTATCTAAATCGTCCTCTTTATTTGATGCGTGGGGCTTTTGTTAATAACTTGGACAGTTTGAATGAGATTTTTAGAACAACCCCCATGTGAGTTAAAAAGATACTTTATTAAAACTTATTTAAAATCAACCCTAGGATACCCTGTATCGCGGGAGGTATGAACATACACAATCACATTACACAAACACCGAAAAGCCAAGGATAGACATCTATGCTCTTCGCAAAAAGTTTTAACCCAGCCGGAAAAATCGGTACATTATAGTGATATATTTTAACTGTTTACTGCTTGCATACAAAATTATATTACCAGATTTATTTATTATTTATGATCGCGGTGACCACTGTGGACGGCAGCGCGCTCAGCTCGTCGAACCTAGGTCGAAACTACGACTATAAACGTGAGTAAAGCCGGATACCACATATATATAATAAGTTGTAAAAGTTGTTTCTATAATTAGCCATTTTTCTCTTTTAAAAGGTTGCAGACTTTCCATAGAACTTTAAAAAGTACAATCGTAATAAATTTGCGATCCTATCTCACAACTATCAGGTTTAGAAATATGGAAGTAGGAACGTTCATAAAGGTGGCACAGACGCGGATTTATTGAATTCTGACATTCGAAAACCTGATGTCTGATTTTTACCTTACGCTATGGTATCCAGGCTGCGGGATTAATAGGGACAAAACCTGGATTCAGATTCAGATTTGTGGTGTTATTTCTCCTAAAAGAACACAACACTACTGGACGCAAAGACGCATTGCTATAATAAAAGCCACGGGCGTTGCTGTTTTATGGAAAAACTCCAATCTTAGTTTTCTTCGTTTCCACTGGCCCTCAGCTCTGGAAACTTTTATCACCATCAACTAGACCACCTACTAGTCCCCAGCACGTATCGACGTCAGCCGATATCGGTATATTTAGAGGAGAACTTCAATCAAAATTAAGCACGACAATCTGGCGTGCACATGCAAATACCGTTACATCATCTTATTTGAATCACGACAATTTTTGTTAGCTGTGTTATACATTTAGTTCTTAAATATGAATGGATGATCTTCATAATTACCTATATATTTATAAAGTAATTAGCATAAGTGGCCTCTCATTACTGGCTTCAGTGGGTTCAGAGCCTTGGACACCGGCGTAGAGTTGCTTGCCTACCGATTTTCTGTCGGTTACATTTCGGTGAATGTGCACTGGAATTACACAATATAATTCCACCATCTCCATTCCATCATCGGTCAACCAGACGTACGACTATGCGCCACCGCTACATGGTAGATATACCACCGTTACGCACGAAGCGTTTTGCTTTCACTTTTATAATGCGTACTGCCAGGGAGTGGAACTCACCGCCTGAGTCTGTGTTTCCCGATATGTACAATCCTGGAGTCTTCAAGTCGCGAGTGAATAGGTACCTTCTAGGTTTGCGTGCTACACCTTAAACCGCGTCGTCACTCAACATCAGGTAAATTGTAGGCTTATTCAGTATTTTAAAAAAAGACTGAATCAGTGACAGTCGGATTGACGATCAACGCCCACAACGATGAGGTTATCATTGCTTCAAATTGATGCTTTTAATCGCTTCAGACAGTATTCATAAAAGACTTTCACATCAAATGAATGAGCCTTCTAATATCCTTAAATATCTACATCAACACAAGTCCACCCTATTCCCAGAATTTGCCGCCGAATCTCCCGTCAGCGTATTCCATCACGAGTCAGTACATTTCCTGAATTTAATATAGAAATCACAAAATATTGAACTCCTTGGTAGTTTATTGAAAAATGTTCAGTAAAATATTGGAATGAACATGTGCTGGTACTACTGATATCGAGTTCAGTTTCGTATGAAATGGGTACCATCATTTACATCTATGAGGGTAGTTGCATATCTACCTACTACTTTATGATTCGTAGCTGAATTCTACCCTTTCCAACTAATATTATAAAGGCAAAAGTTTTTGTGTATGTATGTAACTTTTTTACGCTCAAACGGCTAAATGGATTTAGATGAAATTTGTATGGTATGGAGATAGCTAATACCCTGGATTAGCTCATAGACTTATTGTCATCATCATCATTATCACCACGTGGATAAAACGGATTTCTATGAAATTTGATATGTAGATACTTCAGGTCCCGGAATATCACATAGGCTATTTTTTATCATCATCATTGTCATCACTCAACACCACGCGGGTAAAACCGGGAGGCGCGGTATATAATATTAACGATGGCTACACCTTCGCAAATACACCCACCCAGATTCATGGCTACAAATAAAATGGTAGTCATTTTTAATCACAGTGTAACAAGTATATTATTTTGCGCAAATATTTACAGTCCTCATACTGTGTTAACAAAGTTTATTTTCCCTAATTACAAAATAATAGGGGATGCGCACAATTTCACTTCATTATCCCCCGTAACAATGTTTTGGGTAATAATGTAAACAGCCGTGAATGGAAGAAAAGCAAAATTATAATACATAATATTATGCAAAATTTCGACAGTTGCCATTACGTCACTACATCCCTATATCCATATATATTATACATATAGAAAAAAATGTGCCTAAAACCAAAAATATAAATATATTTTTTTTTATTATTTATCAACATTCACACTAGGTCTTCAGGTCCCAAACTAGGCAGAGCCTGTACTATGGTAACCTAATGCCTGATATATATATACTTATATACATATACACAGGACATAGACACAGGTCAAACAGACATGTTCATGCACACAAATGTTTGACCTGTCCGGGAATCGATCCCGGGACCAGCGGCTCAGAAGGCAGAGTGCTACCAACTGCGCCAACCGGCCAGTCAAAGTTACTATAAAAAAGTTCAATAAATTAGGTGGAGTATCCACCTAAAAAACAAACTGACAATATGAAAGGGAAATACATTTTTCTTCAAAGGAGTGAGAGAGACTTTAGAAACGGGATGATAATTAGTAAATTTTCCGTTTCTAAGCTTGACTCTGATGTTAGTAACCGGGATAGTTTATAAACGTTTTTTACAAAAGAGTTGACTTAAGAAAAAGTAAGATTGACAAAGGTTCAAAAACAAGGAATCTGCAATAAAATATTATGATTTAACAAGCAACCATTGATTATAGCCAAATTAAACACTAGGGACTTTAAAAGAACACTAAAAATTTTTTTTTTAAACCACCCATTATATGCGTTAAACGAATTTGCTGAAATGCGTCTCAAAGAATATTCATTCATCTCGTAGAATTGTATAATATGTTTTTTATTTTATTTTATTAATGCTTACGTTCTTATTTATGTATTATAAGCTCATTATTGTAATTTTGACTTGCCCAGTGTAACGACCATTATTATAAGGCCAGTAAAGATTCTTATTCTTATTCTTCTTATTCTAAAGGATATGTACAATGGGTAAATTTCCCGTTTCTTAAGTCAACTCTAATGTCAGTGACCGTGTACATTTACTAAACATAATTAAAAAGGTAATACACAATTCACTAACTTTATATAGTTACAAATAGCAACTCGTATTACGAGCACAGTAACCTGTAATCAGTAGAACGTCGAGGCAGAATTACATAATGAGAGTGAAGAATGGGTCATGTTACAATCTTGGGAGAAGAGACGCGATCATTCAAACTTAGCCAATTTTCTGTCCCGTGAACTAGGGTGAGATCGCCTAAGGTAGGGTTGACACCTTTTGATAAAAAACTTACATATTTGAACTTTATTTATTTGCTAGCTACGCCCCATGGTTTCACCCGCGTGGACTACGGTTTCCCGCTACCGCAGTTATTCCACGGTAACCACACTTTTCCAAAACAAAAAGTATTTTATTGCCTTCTCTATTGTCCCATCTATACCTATACAAAAATATTCGAAAATTTTGATGTTTTTAACATACAACAATTAGTATATTATGTATTTATGATTTTTTACTTCTAAACGGTTATGATTATACCCCTAAAAGAGTATAAACGGCAAATATACAGATATACGACAGATTTACTTTCGCATTCATAATATTGTTTTAATATTAACGTTTTTGTTACTGGAGGAAACACAATTACTTTTTCAATAAAAAGTAACGTATGTATTATTCCAGTATAAAGGTAACCTACAATCTGAATTTCTTATAAATTTATGAAGCCGTTAAGGCGTGAAGACTTAACAAATACACATAATACACATGTATATGTGCCGAAAGAAGTGGCTCTTGAAACACAGTCATTCTAGTTCAGGAGCCTATGGATTTAAAAATAAAATGTAATATTTATGTCAATAAAATATTTTGTATTTGTATTTTGTATTTGTATCAATACAAACTGTTGCAATTATTAGATAAGTGTGTTTTAAAATTTATATTTGACATTATAAATATTGTGTGTATACTGGCCCTTGAAACTGAATGTAATATTTATGTCAATAAAAATATTTGTTATTTGTATACATGACGGTCGAATTGAGTAACCTCCTTTTTTTAAAGTCGGTTAGACTTTAAAAAAAGGAGGTTACTCAATTCGACCGTTTAAATGTTTTTTTTTTCTTTTTTTTTTTGTAATAAAAATGAGATGAATATTTGAATGGATGAAATGGCGGTAGCCATTTTGAGGATTATGTAACGGTTATGCTTGTTAACGTTGACGTACTTTTTTTTTTTTTCTGTGTATATGCGTCCAGAATTTATTTATTTATTTACAGTTGTTGCATTACAGTTCCATTACACATTTCTTATTATCTAAGAGATAGGTACAATATCTATAACTTAAACAATATAACAATGCGTTTAACACAAACCATGAAAACAATAAGTTATTTAGTTATACGAATAAAAGGCTCTTACATTAACAAACGGGTATTTCCCTTGAATGAACGATTATAATGTAGATAAAAATAATTAAACCTTATAATTAGGCAGTTCTTTTTTAGTCGCGACAGTTGCAAGTTACTTACTTACGTGGCTTTACTACGTTACTTTACATCGAATCAATCTCTAGATCAACCAATCAACCGATCCCAAGCCGAGACTCCCAACCCTCAGACTACCATCGATCGAAATGTTTTTAGGAAAAAAATAAAAGTTTAGTAAGATTATACAGACCAGATCCATTTTAGGTCACCTCACCCTCGCTCGGGGCTTCGAAAGCATAATGGCACATTTTGTAACGGTAAGAGGGAAAAAATTATAACCATTTTTAACATCGTACGTTTTCGTACGCTTGTCGAACAGGAGAAAATTGGATGTTGTTATTTTATCCCAGTAGGTAGTCAAGTTTACGGGAGCGCTAAATAGCTTTTTAAAAAAGACTGATTTTAAAATAAAACTATTTAATTAATAAAACTATAACTAATGCGTCTAAGCAGAATGACATGCTCGAGAACACTGTGGGCCAGACAACAACACTTCCCACGCATCGCCTCGGAGTTCCGAGACGTTGTTATGCTTAGTAAGGTGTTCTACAGATTTAGCTGGAAATGGTTGTTATCTGACGACCGGGTGGCAGCATAACTAGGTATTTACCCGAAGTAAATAGGTTTAGGAATAATATTATTTATTATTTTAGAGAGACCGAAGCGCCGCAGGTGATATTTACGCTTACGGTTCTGTTGTTAGACATTGTTTAGGCGCCGAAGTTAGTCTTAGAAATAATTATTTTAAAAAAATGCTACTTAAAAATACTTTCTTTCTTTTTTTTCTCTCTTATGAATGAAGGGTTTCAAAGGTCGTTGACTGTTTGACTGTTAGCGTTTAATTACTTTTGAAGAAGGTTATTTATCTGTTGGGAAAATTATTTGTATATAAGACAAACAATGACCTACAAACAGTTTTTAAACTTGGCTTTCATTTGTATATTCCTTATAATCATAATTATAGTTTGAAGCGATGATGGCTCGACCTGGGGGGAACGTCGGCTGTCTGGGAGTTTAATGGTTTACTAGCTGCGCCCCGCTGTTTTAACCGCGTGGTGATGAAAAACGGTGAGGATGGTGATGATGAAAATAAAAATATGTGTTAATCTGGTGTATAAGCTATGTCCATACCAAATTTCATCCAAATATATCCAGCCGTATAGGCGTGAAAGAGAACCATCCATCCCTAATCCATCCAAACTTTCCCATTTATAATATTATTGGGATTGCATTATCATCATCCTCGGCGGAACTTACGTTAAAATATACTTAAATAGTATAGTGCCTTCGCTTGATACAATGGGTGTGTTTCAAATTGAGCTTTGAGCGCTTTGAGCATAGAGAGCGTGCTTAAAGTCATTCCAAAATGCACTGACAGCTGCACACAAAATGTATATGACGTCATACATGGCGTCATCATCCTGTGCTTAGAAGACTGTGTTCTGTGCTCACGAGTACGACGTAGAGCAAAATGAGCGCTGTCAAACACATAGATAAATAACTATGCACTGAGAGTCAAACATCTGACTCATTATGAGTATCTGTCGAACAATTGGTAGTTCGTCCACAAAAAATTAAAAACGTAATTTTATATATCAGAAAAAAATACCCATTTAGTGCCCATGAAGTACGGAAGAGAATTATTTAATACGAATTTAATGGGAACTGACATTAATTAAAGAACTCGCGCGCATTCACACACAAAAAGCCGTTCCGATTTGCTTACGAGCGTCAGCACTGTCAGTACTAAATTCATCTCGGAACAGCCAAATCCTTACGTACGAATGTGTGCACTGTGAGCCTAAATTGAAACGCAGCCAATATCAACTGTAATGTTGGCCTATCAGTCCTATTAATAGTTCATACAAGAAAAGGTAGATGGCGCTACGTAAAATATCGCCTCCTCAGGTTTAATTGGATATATGAATGAATGAAATATTTATTGACAATCATTTTCAGAACATAGCTAACAAATTCACACACATTTACACAACTTACAACTAAAACTGAAAGAATAAAATGGGATGGCTTATGGAGTGGTATCTTAGATGGCAAAGCGACAGGACGGTGCTCTTAGTAGTGGGGTAAAGCAGAATTTTGTCATAAAAAATAAATTGACGAATTCTGGTTCAATACACACCAAAGGGTTGAGCTTCTGGTGAAAGTAACATCGTCATCGAATTCCCAGCATGGTGGGAGGGTACAACTTTGCCCATATATGCTAGGATGTATGAGGGTTAAGTTAGTTATTGGCATTTGTGAGTGTCTGGATTGAAATTTAAATTAAATTAAATTCATTTATTCATCAAGTAACACTGACTCATAACATTATCAATATAGAGTCACATTTTAAATTCATGATAATTACACAATTAAGCACTAAACTTATATAAACTCAATTAATATTACTAAATTAAATTACATTTTATGTCAATATTACATTAGATTTAATAATAAAAATTACAGTGTCATTCTAATAAGACCTAAAATAAGACTCAGGCGCTGCGCACAATGTGTAATCTACAACAGTGATTGATGTAGGGGCTATCTAGTCTTGCCGCGAGCGCGGCCAGCATGCTGTTGTCGCTCCGCCGCACGCGCCGCACCAGTGACGTGGCTCGCTTCCGCATTGTTGTGTAGAAGCAGTCTACACGTGCTTCCGCGAACATTGTCGACGCACTGCAACAGCGGCGGAGCCCCACCAACATCCTGAACGCGTTGTTGAACTGGACACGCAGGGCGCTGTACGATTTTTGCGTATAGTCGGACCACAGGCTGCAGGTATAGAAAGAGGTGCAATATGCTCTAAAAAGAGTTAATTTCACCTCCGTCGAACACCGAGCAAACCTGCGAACCACCATGTTCGCTCTGACCGAAAGCGCCCTCCGCTCCCGCTCGATGTCAGCATTATCTTTTAGCGTGGATGTGACGAGATGGCCAAGATATTTAAATTCATCTACTCTGGCCAACGGTGCTCCGTTCAGTAATAGAGGAGGCATCTCAGTCACCTTCCTAGTACCACCCTGGAATACCATGCACTGACTTTTTTTACAATTGTAGATCAGGCCATGATCAGCTGCGTAGCCCTCGCAAATCCTTAAAAGTTTTCTGAGACCACAGACCGAGGCGCTCAGCAGCACCATGTCGTCCGCGTAGCTAATGTTATTGAAACAAACGCCGTCTATGTGACAACCGACATGCCGCTTGCTGTGCGCCTCGATCAGTTCGTTAATGTAAAGGTTGAAAATGGAGGGCGAGCTCAACCCCCCCTGCCGCACCCCACATTCCAACCTATAAGAGTCTGACATCGTGCCCGCCCACTTTACATTGTTCACCTGGTTCCCATACCAATACTGAAAAATATTTATTAATTCATCCGGTACATGGGACCGCCTCATCTTCGCCCACAGGATGTCATAAGACACCAGGTCGAAAGCCTTGGAAAGGTCGAGGAAACAAGCGTAAACAGGTGTTTTTCTTGATGTGTAGTATTTGACAGCACTCTTCAAACACAATATCGCAGTCTCAGTGGAGAGTCCCGGCCGAAACCCAAATTGACTATCATGTAACTGCAGGTAACGATTCAATTGTGTGTTAAGAATGCTGTCAAATACCTTAGCAATTATAGTTGCCAAGGAAATAGGTCTGTAGTTGGATATGTCTGATAAATCACCAGTCTTATTTTTTACTATTGGCACTACAATCGTTTTCATCATATTGGTTGGTAGGTAAGCGTGAGATATGCACAAGTTGTAGAACATAGACAGAACCCTACATATATGAGGCCCGGCATACTGTAAATGTTCCACACTCAACCCGTCATGACCTGGTGATTTCCCCTTTGAGATAGATTGTATTGCCTTCTCTACATCTCTTGCCTGAATCCTGGTATTTACATACCCTCCACTCACCCCACCCATAACCTGCGATATCGATTGCCCTAGTGGCGATTTCACAACAAATTTATTTTTAAATTTATCAGCAATTTCTTTGAGGTCGCTTACGCCATCTACAGTCACCGGAAAACCAGAGCGACTCTTTAGACGATTTGTACTTTTCCAAAACGCACTGAAGTCTTTTTTGGAATGTTGAGAGGCTAATATGTCCATTTTTAACTGGTCTTGGTGGTTTTTACACCACTTCAATCGTGACTTAAAAATCTTTCTACACTCACACATTCTTTTATATATATCTCCAGTGGTAGGACGCCCACATAACACCCAGTTCTGAAGGCTCGCCCTGGCCTCCCTGTGACTGTCACTGACATGCCTGTTCCAGCCCACGATTGGTTTAGACTGGCGCCTTCTCTGTCTACGCTCGCCCCCCCACCCTTCCGCGGCGGCTTGTGATAAAGCAAGCACGATATCAGAGTACAATTTATCTATAGTTGAACAGTGTGCAGAGCCATTACAGTAACGATCCGCACAGTTTACAAAATTAGTCGGAAAATCTATTAATCTGAGACGCTTATGACATCCAACTCCATATAATGAAATTTGTTCTGACGTTCTTTCCCCCCAACCTACTTTATTAACAAATTCTGTAGCAATCATTTTTATTGGAATTAAACATTTAAATTTGCACTCTAATATAACAGGGAAATGATCCGACAATAATACGTCATATTTTACATACACATTGCACACAGAAAGCACAGCAGATTTAGATAAAATACAATGATCCAACCACCGTTTTGAACCGCTGACTGGATCTATGTAGGTAAATGTATCTGAGCCTAATCCTAAAAATGTTACATCAGTCGGTACCCAATCAAACTCGTCACATGCATTTCTTAATTCATTATAAAATATTTCACCCGGATGAGCATTAAAATCCCCTAGTATATAAATAGGTTCGTTACTATATTCATTACTAATAGCACTTACAGTTCCCATGCAGTCCGTAAACATCGGCAGGTTAAATGCTTTATTTACTGGCATATACACGCACACCACAATAAACGGTCTAGCGGCCGTCTCAACTCGGATAGCACACACTCGCGGGTTATCACAGCTTATGACCGAGACACAAGGAAACACACTGGTATTCCACAGAAGCGCCGTACCACCATAAGGCCTGCCGCGCAGCATGCCCGCCGTCGTGTCCACAGCTGAGGTCCCTGTGCTGCTGAATCTGCTGTCGATACTGTTCAGATACGCTAGGTCATCCGGGAGAAGCCAGGTTTCCTGAAGCGCTATAATTACGCATTCACTACATAAGCGTCGTACGTCGCTAATCGCAGTCTTAATGTACTTACAATTAAAGCTGACAAGCTTATAGGTTGTACTATCCATACTTATTGGGCAAAGTGCCGCCTGCTGTGTCAGCTCGTCGATTTTTGTAATGTACAAAACGTCTAAATATTATTCCCTCTGGCCAAATTGTATCGTCTAAAAGTAAAGTCATTTTAGTCTCAGGAACGAGGAATTTGAAGGCTTTATGATCCGACACTTTCTTCATGTTTATTTTCTCTAATGACACCTTCACCTGTGTTTTCGCCTCAATATAATCAGCTATATCAGACTCCACAGTATCAACATGTACATTTGTTATAAAAATTGGCACCTTTTTATCAGCGGCTTTAAACGATGAGACCGACGACGCCTCCGCCCTCCCCCGCTCACCTAAATACCTATATCTCGGTTTTCGCTTGCGTTTATTTACATTTTGCCAGCTGTTATTGTTTTCATTTTCATAACGTAATAACGCAGACGCATTCGGTGGCTGTCGAGAAATGTGATCCAGTGTTTCATCTTTTCCCTGTTCCTGTACTGGTGCGGGCGCAGTTGTCTGGCTCGACGTACTTCCACCGGTGACAGGAGGTACCGGTGAAACTTGCACCCGATTGTTACCGCGTTCAAAGCTGCTTGCTACCTCCGCTACTGGCTCCAATACAGACTCGGGAGCAGCGTGCGGCAAGGTGACCGGCGCAACGGCCGTCATACCCGAATCATTCCTCATACTCATTATAGGTCGTGATAACGGCGCCCACACCTTAACGTCATTGTTGTGACATGTTGTTGCCGGCGGCGCATCGGGAACAATACTACGCACATAATTTTGCGACTGATGTGAAATGACTTTGTCCGTCGAAATATTGTAAATATATATTAAGCAAGCGAAGGTTCCTAGGATTGAACTACGAGCGAAGCAAGTGTTTAAAAAGAAAAATTCTGAGCCCAGGAAAGTTTTCAAAACACGAAGCGCTATAACTTTACCCATGAGTAACACAAAAATGTTCACCACACTAGCATTAACTAAGGAGGAACTGCATTTTAGGTCTAGCTTGAGAACATCTTCGACCACAATATCGTGACCATCAAGAATCTCTAATACAGCATATAAAAAATACTTGAAAAGCGCCCGGCGGGAAGAATTCTTCTACAATTTTCAATTGTTCCACATTTATCAGGCGCGTTCTCGAATTTTGAAATCTTCTTACTCACTTGTGTGTTAAATAGTATTTTCTTGTCAGAAATCGATGTGTCGGTCGAAAGAACATACGTCCGCTCAGTTTTTCGGCACACAATTTTATATAATATACTAAAACCAAAAACTATATCTATATACAGTCGAGTTGGGTAAACTACTTCTTTTTTTGAAGTTGGTTAAAAACATGACAGCAATGTATTATGCTGTCTTTACTTGTGATATCAGTCATATTAATAATCGTCGCTTAACATCAGGTGAGACAGTGGTCTAACGCAACCTTATAATCTTTAAAAAAAAAATATCAAATTTATCTTTAAATATATCTCGGATAGAATGCGTAGCGTTGTATTATAATAATGGTTTATTATTACTATTAGGAATATGTACAATAATTGTATTTGCTACAAAATGTTGTCGATCCACAGAAAAAACCTCTTGTAATTGTGAGTAATGGTACAAACGAATGTACATAATATGTATCTCAGGGATCACAAACAATTTTCGTTCTCTCATATATTTATAGGAACTTCTATATCTTAGTATTAAATTTGTACTTGTACAGGGTGAGACAGCAAAATTCATTATTACGAGTAAGATGTTTAATTTCTTCATTTTTGAATCAAAATCTCAATTGAATTATCGCGGATACATTTATAAACGTCTTTTTTTTTTTTTTTTTTAATATTTTTTTTTTTTTTTTTTTTTCAACATTCACACAAGGTCTTCTCTTCAGGTCCCAAAGTAGGCAGAGCCTGTACTATGGTAACCTGATGACTGATATATATACTTATATATATATACACACCCAGACACAGGTCAAACAGACATGTTCATACACACAAATGTTTGACCTGTCCGGGAATCGAACCCGGGACCAGCGGCTCAGAAGGCAGAGTGCTACCAACTGCGCCAACCGGCCAGTCGAATAATAATAAATATTATAAGTTTGCGTTTGACAACTGTCTCACCTGATGTTAAGTGATGACGTTGTCTAGGATTTAGCACGCAAACCTAGAAGGTACCTATTCACTCGCGACTTGAAGACTCCAGGATTGTACATATCGGGAAACACAGACTCGGGCAACGAGTTCCATTCCTTGGCAGTACGCATTAAGAAAGTGGAAGCATAACGCTTCGTGCGTATAGGTGGTATATCTACCATATAGCGATGGCGAATTGCCGTACGTCGAGTCGACCGATGATAGAAAGGGGATGGTGGAATCAGATTGTGTAATTCCAGTGCACATTCTCCGAAATGCACCCGATAGCAAACCGATAGGCTTGCTACTCTACGCCGGTGTTCCAGGCTCTGAAGCCTACGTTCCACCAGACCTACGTCTTTAATAACATTAACGATGCTGTTCACCAAAATTTAAAACGTCCGATTATCAATTTAACCGTCGGTCAAAAAGTTTTTACCATACAGTTAACCGACGGTTAATTGATAATCGGACGATTAAATTTTGGTGAACTCCACCCTAATTTGATATCGCTAACCATCCGTTTTGACTGGCCTTTTTTGCCACACGCTGTTGGAAAAAAAAATGTGGAACAATTTTACATCTTTATTTATTCTAAAGAACTCTTCAACCTTATTCCAGGGTCACGGTTTTACCACCGCACTTGTCGACATTTCTTGAAAGCTCATAAGTACCCAAAAAGGGTAGGAATTGTGTAGCATTTGCAGCGAAATGTCACTAAAAATTAATGAAAAATTCTTCGTTTGGTTGCCTAGAAGAAATCACTTTATAACTAAATATTTGTGTATATGTGTGCAACTATTTCTCCGGCTACGAGTTTTAATCTCACAAATTCGTCGGTTTCAGTTCAGACATTGTTTTGTTTGGGCGCAAGTTGCAAAATCAAGCGTCAATTACTGAATATTCTTTATAATGAAAGGTACCGCAGCCGAAATAAAAAAAAATGATTTAAAATTTGTATAATGAAAAGGAAAATATTGAATAAGGCAAGGCTTAGCCAAAATAGCTACAAATTTGCATGGTGGCAGGGTACATTCGGGTACCCGCCTGGCTAGCTACCACCCTCAAACTTGAAAAACTTTCACCAAACACATAGTATGTTTAGACAGCAGTCCTTGAGAGCCAGTAAGAATTCTAGCGTGATAACATCTTCGACCACATCGTCACTAACCATCAAGTAAGATAGTGGTCAAACGCTAGATCTATTAGAGCGTAAAGAAATCGTGTTGCGCGGACGTAGTAAAAAATGATTTTGAGAATAGTAGCTACTGACGTTTAAAATATAATTTGGGTGGTTTGTCATAGGTAGACGTAATGGTCAACAACTTCGAGAATCAAAGGTCCGGGTGCAACATGGGCATTTGACATAATTTTCATCTTGTCCATGTTCATTGTAAGGCCCAACCTTAGGGAAACTGAATTGAGGCCTTCGAGCTATTCGTTCGAGCTTCCAGCAATATTATTATTAAACTGATGTTTCTTGTATATATTTGCAAATTGTGTAATAAACAGCTCCCACCATTTGGTTTCATGATGGTACATATTTGTTCAGCTTTCTGCCAAAGTAAGTATAAAATAACTTATTCCAAATCATATCGCAAACTGTCTTATTTGTTTATTGGTACCGACTTTAACAAGCTATTTCACATTTTTGAGTGTTGAAGTTGGTTCAATATTTTTGTAATTTAAAAAAAAAAAAAAGTTATAAATGCAGGTTTGAGTCCATTTTTCCTCATTGGGTCCATTTTTGGGTAATCAAAAAAAAATGTTATGCAAGTTCACTTCGCTGTATGGTATACCTTGGACCATACAGCAAGTGGGTGAAGCGGGAGCGGTGGCCACATAACAATCGTAGCTATTTGACATTAACGAGCGAACTTCACCCATTAGATGAGATTACTCCAGTTAAAATACTTAGAAGGTATTAGGCGCAGTGATTGAGGTGCAGACAAGTCAAGACTCTGAGAAACACAAACAGGGAAGCAATTTAAGAATTTGGGATGGATTGGATGGATTTTGGAATTTAAAAAATTTTACTCCATTACACAATGGAGTAAAAGCCACTCGTAAGCTACCGGATAATAAATTGATAGCAAGGTGGCAGTGCCGTGGTGGTACCGGCCTAGAATAGTACTCCCCCATCTCTTCCCGTGGGTGCCGTAAGACTCGGCTAAGGGATCACCTACCAGGAGGTGGGTAGCAGCGCCTTCTGAGGATCGAAAATCATACTTCGCTCGCCAACCCGCCTGCCAAGCGTGGCGAGAATTTGCAAACCCCCTATATGGGGGAGGTATATGTTCGGGAGTGGATGTCATATGGCTGAAATGACGATGATGATACACTAGAATAAGACACAGGCTACTTTTTAATCCGAAAGTATTTACTTTTTCTTTCTTTTTTTATTTATTATATTTATATAGCTGAGAAGAAGGAGAAAAAGCAAGGTGGCAATATACATTTCACAATATAATAGCATCGAGGTAGGTCGTTGATTCGATGTACAGAAAATTAAATTACCTACAACAAATTTTACAAGAGATTTTATTATATCAAATCTATGTTAGTATGACAAAAGGGTACTTTCTAGTGCACATCTGATAAGCTACCCTTCAGGTTGAAAATATACCAGCAAGCATATGTTTTGATTTTAGGCAGCTATCCTTGAGAGCCAGTCGACGTTCTAAGTTTAATATAAAACCTTCAACGACATCGTCATCGGCCATCAGTCGAGGTAGTGGTTAAACGGTATAATATCGATACATAACAATATAATAAAAAGGAAAGATTTGATATGATATGATTGAAGTCGAAAATGTAACAATATGGGTATCCAATTTTTTTTATGATGTAAGTTTTTGGACATCTACCTTTCTCGTTCAATTACAATCTAGCCTTAAGGCTAATAAGTAATTTTACTTTTGACTCAATTTGCTAAAACGAATAAAATTAAGAATATTCCCATTAACACATATCTTATTGTCTTTATAAAGGGGAAGACACCTTGTTCATGTGTTGATGTGTTCTTTAGGGTAGCACAGAATTAACTACTCAATGACACTTCACTACGCTACATCAAAAAAAAATTTAGCAAAAAATGTAACCGACTTCAAGACTCAAAAGCGTGAAATAAGTTGTCGAAGTCGGTATTGCCGATTTATTTTTTTCACCCTTTTCAGTGACCTTTGCTCTCCATGAGTAGCAAAGATCACTGAAAAGGGTCGTCAAAATCGGTCAAGCAGTTTTTGAGATACACTCATAAAACTAAAAAGTGATACGTCTACTTGGACAACATTATAATTGCGGAAGAAGAAATCGGTGAACATACAAAATGACAATAATTGATCCCGTGATTAGCAAAACCACTGAAAAGGGCGAACGTGAACGGCGCACATGGACAATTAAAATTGTGCTTGTGTGCTCTGATTGTGCGTGTCCATGCCTTCCGCGATACAGGGAACCCTAGGCCGGGGTCTGAGTGTGAAAAAAAAATTCACACTCAGACCAATCAAAAAAATCAAGTTTTTTTAAAATAAATATGTCTATGCACTAAAGTGCGAATCACCACATAAATTATAAATCTTAAAAGTGTAATTTATGCAGGTACTTTAATAAGTTCACATATGAATAATTATTGAGGGTAGGTCTCGAGCGAATGTAGCTGTGTGCATTAAAGGAGCAGCATGCAATAAGTCAAGGGTTGTTTTAATTCGATAATTACGAATTCCCTAGCTATTTATCATAAGGCAAAAGTGTTGATCAACACTTTTGCGAATCTTAGAGATAATTTTACTTATAAATGCAATCGTCACCAAAGATCTTTTTACAACACCAACCCGTCTCTTCACGCGATAACATAAAAAAACAAAACAAGAAAAGCTCTTTAAAACTGTAAATTATGCATAAACTTTCATTTTAAATTAATCTGTTCTTTGTATCTCTTTATCTTAATTAGAGCAGGATTCTTGTATCAAGTTTCTAACTTAACGACTTAATTAGAGATTCAAGTTTAAGTAATTTGTAGTACTTAGTAGGTGTCTCTGTTTAGTTAAAGTAAGTTGAGATTGAAACGCTTGACAAAATGGCTGTTGAAAAATAATTAGTAATTGAAATATGTATTTTGAATTGATATAGTTTTATTTTGATATTTGCATACATTATAAAGTTTTTATGGCTGACTACAAAATATTGTAACTAATTTTACATTATAATGTCAATGTGCAAATAAAGTGATGAATGCGAATGAATGAATTAAATTGATATGTTCAATCTTTCCAGAACCTTTCGTACACATAAATAGTTATTAAAAATCTCGCTGCTTTCGTTTTTATACCGTTTGTGCTAGTGTATCGTAAAAACCTGAGTGTATTCGACATTACGATAGTTCATTGTTTTGGCTATACATATATATATATATATATATATATATATATATATATAGAGAACACATAAACAAAGTGTCTCCGCCTTAAATAGAGACACATTCTTAGTACATTAAATTTAGCAAGTTATGTTAGACTTAAATTACTTTTTTAGCTTTTTTAGGCTAGATTGTAATATATTTATGGGATGCATTTGTAGGCGTACTATACTAAAAAAAAATGTTTTGGCTTCGTTCGGAAGTCTTCGTCAGGGTCTTGAATGCGGTGCATTCGTTAAAACGTCCAGTGACTCTAACTGTGTATGATCACGGAGATGCGAAAATTTCCACGCTGAACCAAGATAATGTGATGAAAAAAGTATTAGCAATTAATTATTTATATCTAACTAGTTGTCCCCCGCGGTTTTACCTGCGGTTTTCCCACTACAATAATTATTTCACAGGAATCATACTTTTTACCGTGATAAAGTAGCCTATGTGCTATTTAAAACTATAGTTTATCTCTGTGCTTAATTTCATCCAGATCCGTTCAACCTTTGCGGCGTGACTGAGTAACAAACATCCATCCATGTAATTTTTGAGATATATAATATTAGCGGGATTGATTTCTCTTATAAATCTAAGAGTACATATCACTTCCACTGGTAAAAATATTTATTATTATCAATAACAGAAGAGGTAAAGATAATTATGTAAAGTTGTACAATTCTTTTCTAAAAACAATATTTTTCTGCTATGCGGGTAGAGTATAAAATAATAACAAAACATTGTAAGAGACTTTTCACAATAACTCATAAAAGAAGATAAAGTATAAAAAAATGTCATCAAATCCTTTTGACTAGCGTATGCGCCGCGCTGCTTACATAATTTTACGAGGCGAATACATCGTAAATTTATGGAATGGTTGGTAAACAATTTCAGCATATAAGGAAACGGTCTTGTCATTTACTATTAAGATTCCCTTAGTTCTGATTATTCAACCTCGGGGTTGCTGTAAATAGAAAGATTCAGGGAAAAATATTATCTGAATATATTGACGGTCGCCGTGGCGCAGTGGTTAGTGCCATTGACATGACTTCTGTGACTCCGGGACCCGGGTAAAAGTGTGCGCGCTTCGGTTCTGTCTGGCTTACATAGCCAATCTACCGCTCGCCCCACCACTGCCACTAGGGGCGTGTAAGAATATATTATTATTATTGCAAAAAACATTTAAAAAATATACTCTGAGTAGAATTTGCCCCACATTTAGCTCCAAATACCCTATCTCGATTATAAATGATATTTCGTCACTGTACCGTGAAAGGGTCTCGTTTATCATTGTCACCACATCATTCGCGCTACACTTTAAAGCGGTTGTGTGATAGATGTAACCCGTTCAATAGAGTAGTGGTTTTACTAGGGAACAACTATTATACTTTAGATAACGCACTGACCCCTAAATGGAACTTCGCTTCCGACAGCAAAACACTTCACTGATTAATCTGTAGTCGGGGTGCCAATTCTATTATTTAGTAATACAAGCAATTCATAAGCAATTTAATAGTAATTCAAATGTAAATATAAATTCACTGGTTTATCAGAGAAAGCTTGAAAGTAGCACCAGTGAATGATAAGTAGAAAGGGAATAGATTGACTTTGTATGGGCATGCTATGAGGAGGGATGAAAAACAAGTAACAAAAAGAGTACTTAACATGACTGTGGATGGATATAGAGGTAGAGGAAGGCCGAAAAAGGCTTGGATGGACTGTGTGAAGAATGATATGTCTACGAAAAGTGTGAGCACTGAGACGACTAATGATAGAAGATAATGGAAGAGGAAAACATTTTGTGGCGACCCCGTCTAGTGTGGATAAGGACAAAAAGAAGAAGATTCGTCTAAAATAACAATAGCATCTCGATTGCTTTGCTGTAGAAATTGGATCTGTGTAGCCATTATAATTATACTCCGAGCATTTTACTTTACTTCGAAATCGTTCGAAAAGTTCCTCTGCTGAAGCAAGTTGTTCGGTGATGTATAAAATTATGTATAAGATATAAAAATGATCCGGAAACTGTATGCAAAAAATTGATAGTTTCAGAGAGGGAGAAATAATGAACAGTGGCCGTTGTGCAGTGGTTAGTGTCAGTGACATGACTTCTGTGTGTCTGTGGACCCTGGGTTCGAATCCTGGCAGGGGCAAACATATATGCGATGAGTGTAGATGTTTGTCCCGGGTCTTGGGTGTTTGTGTGCTGTGATTGTGTATGTCCATGCCTCCCGCGACACAGAGAACCCTAGTGCGGGGGTCTGAGTGTAATAAAAAAATATTTTAAAGAAATTCGAAACCTCAAAATTTAATGCTTCCGGACTAAATTGTACTGGCAACATGGAACTAAATAAGGAGGTGAATGTCATATAGAAGACAAGTTCCTTTTGTAACGAAGTACAAGAGTTTGAGTTCAGCGCGGTGAATGGGTGATTTGTCACCGCCGACGTCAAAGCATTCACGCCTTTATGCTCAGGTGAAAATTAGTTTCAAATTTGCCATTCACCGAGATTTATATTGAAAGGTTCGTATACATTTCGGAAATAGCTGATGACTTTTCAACCTACTAGGTAAACATTCTGCTTCCAAAACAGCAACTCGTAACAGTGCTCAAGGTATACTTTTAATAAAGATATTGCTGATTTTTTTCTGATTTTTGTTTCTTGCAGCGAACGGGACTATACAATATAATATAGAAAAATAATATTTAACCGACTCTATGAAAAAGGAGGTGACTCAATTCGATCGTATATATATTTTTTATGTGAGTTCGCGGATAACTTCGTCGTTTATGAACCGATTTTTTGTTAGAGTTTACATCCTTGGTGGTCCCATTTAAATTTCATCAAAATCGGACGAGCCGTTTTTGAGTTACAGTGTGCTACGCACACCTCGGCGATATTATAGTCGCGGTTGAAGACATCGGAGAACATACACAATGACGTTTGATCCCGTGAGTAGCAAAGGTCACTGAAAATGGTAAAAAGAAAATTTTACCAAAAGAATGGAACCGACTTCAACACTCAAAAGTGTGAAATAACTTGTCGAAGTCGGTACCATGAGCACAATATTGTGATGATAGTTACTTTTGTGAACTATCACGGTAACGACTTCAACAAGTTATTTCACACTTTTGAGTGTTGAAATCGGTTTCATTTTTTGGTAATTTTTTTTTTTACCATTTTCAGTTACCTTTGCTACTCACGGGATCAATTGTCATTGTTCAAAAAGTTATTTCACACTTTTGAGTGTTGAAATCGGTTTCATTTTATGGTAAACATTTTTTTTTTACCATTTTCTGTTACCTTTGCTACTCACGGGATCAATATGCAAATGTACCCCGCGCTCCCTTCGTTATAGCGGCAGGATGGACACCGTGGGTTTTAGTCGGTAGTGGACCCTGGCTGCTGTGGGTGCAGTTAGGGTTGGGGGCCATGAGGCCCCCCAGGGAGCGGTGATGCTCAAGCGAGCCCGACACACCCCGCCTACTTTCCTGGTAGGCGGAAGTGCGTAAATGCATTTCACCCACGTAAAAAAAAAAAAAAGGTTATAAGCTATCTCCATTCCAAATTACATCGAAATCGGTGTAGCCGTTTGAGCGCGTTTTACCTCTAACAAACATACACATACACACTTACACACATATCGGTACACAAACTTTCGCATTTATAATATTAGTTATATTTATGGTCAAACGTATATCTATACAGTATAAAAAAAAATGAGTAGGATTATTTTTCACTGTACCGTCCTGAGACGGTACCGTACCTCTTTCTTCATACGTCATACGGTACGGTACGGTATGTTTTATATGTAAAATATTGCTTCAACGCAAACAAAGTTGCCAACAAAGGTATTACAAAATAAAAGAGGTATTATTCTAAACTGGTGTAAATAAAAGACACTGAAACACACTGAAACCCGCTTCCGTTTCCGATTCACATACGCCTACACTTCAGGCGCGATCCCATCCGGTTTCATACAAACTTTGTTATGACAACTTTTTACAGCTCCAAGGGTTACCATACTAACAGTATGGAAATTGGATAGTTTGTGGCAGCATTTTACCATCACATGACTTCACATTTTTTTAAATTCTGTATAGATCTAGCATTTGACCACTATCTCAATAGATAGTCAGTGACGATGTGGTCGAAGATGTTATCATGCTAGATTTAGAATGCTTATTGGCTCTCTAGGACTACTGCCTGAACACACCAAAACATGTGTTTGGTGACAGTTTTTCAAACTTGAGGGTGGTAGCTAGCCAGACGGGTACTCGAAATTAACCTTTCAGCATCCAAGGTGTTTGCAAATTATCATTTTGATATAATAGGCTTAAATGTTCTGCACAGTCAGTTTCAACTCGTTTTTTAACTGACTTCAAAAAAGGGGTCATCCAATACGACCGTTTTTTTTTTAGGTCTGTTCGCGGATAACTTTGTCGTTTATAAAGCGATAGTGATAATTTTTTGAATAGAGTATACTCCCGTAGTGGTTCTGTATAAATTTCATAAAAATCGGACAAGCGGTTTTTGAGTAACACTCCATTAACTGAAAAGTGCTACGCATACGTCGATGACATTATAGTTGCGGGTGGAGACACAGTGTGAACATATACAATGACAATTGATCCCGCGAGTATCAAAGATCACTAAAAAGGGTGAAAAAATTTTTACCATAAAAATGAACCAACTTCAACACTTAAAAGTGTGAAATAGCTTGTCGAAGTCGGTAGTCAACTGCAGTACCACATTGGCAGTAATGGGTTTCATAGCATTTTGCACCCAAGCGTAAGCTGGAGCCAAACGAAAAGAAGACGGGTCTAAAATATAACCTGGACTAAAAAAAAAAATTTTTATTTTTTTTATTCATATTATAAGTTTGCGTTTGACAACTGTCTCACCTGATGTTAAGTGATGACGTTGTCTAGGGCTTAGCACGCAAACCTAGAAGGTACCTATTCACTCTATACTAAATTGTCTGTAACCATATACCAAAGGCCCTAAGTCTACTATTGAATATGGAAATATGATCGGCTCACAATGGGCGGTTTTGACAGTTTTGGAAGTCCGCTATTTTTAACTCGTTAATATTGAATAAATCTTGATTAAATTCGAGATTTAATGGCGTGGTACTAATTGTATATTTTATGTAATATACATAAAATATACAATTTTAATTTACAATTTTACAATTTTTTACAATTTTATATACATAAAATTATGTTAAAATTGTATATTTTATGTATATTATTATACGTAATTTTTCGTAGTCTGTTGGCATCCAACTTGTCAATTTCGTACAAAACCGACACAGGCCGAGCATAGGTTCAACATAAATTCAGGCCGCTATGAACTTGACTGACACTGGACTGAATCGGAACATTAATTTTTATTGTTTTCTGTTATTTAATACAATATCTATAAACAAAAAGAACAACTTAAGTATAACAAAAATTAGTAGACTTGACGCTCTGTTCATGGTCCTTGGAACTATTTGAATTATTGGCAATATGTGGTATTGTGCTGACATGCATACACATTCACACAATACCTATAGTAACAACTCTATTCTCAAATATCTAAAGCATAAAATGGAATAGACCCTATTTTGATAACATTAATTTGAAGTCAGCTTTATTTATCCGCACATTAAAATGCAACTTAAAACTTCTTCGGTGACGATGCCCGAGTTCTTAAAGATTTAGGGACACTAGAAGAATTTTGTAAAAGCTGTCAAATTTTTCAAACTGACGGACGCTTTTTCGATCTCCACCAGATTCGAGCCTCCGGTGAAAGCAATAACGGTAACAAACTCCCAGCATGACGGCCGGGTACTTTAAGTAGCCGCCTGGCTAGCTACCACCCTCAAGTTTGTAAAAATGTCAACAAACTTATAGTTTGTTCAGGCAGAAAGCCAGTAAACTTCTAAGTTTATATGATCTAAGACCACATGGTTATTGAACAACAAATGAGATCGTGATCAAATATTATGTATAAGTTTTAAATTATTTTTTTATCTTATTCATTTTGCTTGTAGCCTAATGTAATATGGCTGTGATAATTATGATGATAATATGAACTATGGTCTCTTCGAATAATAAGCTTTATATAAAATCCATAAAAAAAATTAAGCTTTTTAGCTATTTCTATAATATATTACATACCCGCCTGCCAAGCTTGGCGAGTATTGGCAAACTACCCCAATAATGGAGGAGGCTTATGTTGAGCAGTGGACGTCCTATGGCTAAGACAATGAAGATGATACATACATATATAATAAAATTGAATTTATATCATCGCTATATGGAGACATGCCACCTATACGTACTGAGCGTTTTCCTTCAACCTTTCTAGTACGTACTGCCAAGGAATGGAACCCGTTGACCGAGTCTGTGTTTCCCGATAGATACAATCCTGGAGTCTTCACAAGTGAATAGGTGCACCTTCAGGGCTTGTGTTCTCCATCTTGGACCGCGTCGACACTTAACAACGGATTACACAGTGGTAAAACGCAAACTTATGGAGTTTTAAAAAATAAAACCTTTAGAAAAGGGGCTTTTTTATTAAAGGTTCATAGTATAACACATCCAGTAAAACACTACATCAAACTCAACGCAAAGATCGCGTCAAAGTTTCAGAATTCGAAACTAGGGAGCGCGGTTTGCTCACAACATAGTTCCAAGTTATAATATAACTATTCATGTGTAAGAAATCCGTCGAACTATTTAAAGATTCCCCTGGGACGTTCACTTCGGAACCGGCTGAATGCTTTTGATGGCATATAATACATTCATTGTGATTGGTAAACGTATATTGGTAACGACGGTCGCCGTGGAGCAGTGGTTAGTGTCATTGACATGCCTTCTGTGTCTCCCTGGGTACGAATCCTGACAGGGGCAAACATTTATGCGATGAGTGTTGATGTTTGTCCCGGGTCTTGGGTGCTTGTGTGCTGTGATTTTGTGTGTCCATGCCTCCCGCGATACTGGAAATCCTAGTGCAGGAGTCTGAGTGTGACAAAAAAAAACGATTTAGAATCTTTATTGTTGTAAGAAATAGCTGAAGAATGAATCACTATCGCAGCTGAATCGCAGAGTGAAACAATTATACTCAGCACTGACTGTCATTTACTAAGCACAGCGCCTTGCGGTTTCACCCGCGTGGATTACATTTTTCCTCTCCCCCAATTACCCTACGAGGACTATACTTCTTCCGAGATAAAAGTAGTCTATGTGGTATTCCAGGGTCTAACCTATCCCCATGCCAAATTTCATCGTAATCAGTACAGCCATTTGAACGTGATGGAGCAACACACATACACACAAACTTGACTGTCGTTGTGGCTCAGTGATCAGGGACACTGACTTTGGAACCGCGAGGTTTTTTTATATATTTGCTTATCCCACGGGAACAGCAATTATTTTACTGATGAAATATAACCGATGTAATTATCTAGAGTCTATACCATCTCCATAACAAGTTAAACAGTATTTGATTTAAACTCTCGTGAATTTGATTTATTATTATAACTCTCGGACACCAGACATTCATTCTTCTAACGCGAAATTTAATATATATTAGTTTACTATATAGGTCGCAAATTATGCGAGGCAAAACAGATAAACCGTTATCCAAATTTCACCAGAAATCGTGGATGGATCCTGCTACCTAGACACCAATTCATACTGCTACCTCAAGTCGAAACGTGATGGACAATCTGGAGTGTGACACTGTCAGAGTCATCTATTCCCATGCATTCGGCGATGACGGAGATCAAGACAGTGATGAAGACAGTGCACCAACTACACTTTGATGTTCTCCATCATCTAGGACGAAACGCAGCGCGCTATCAGGCCTCAAATTTGGAAAACCGAGTTTGGCTTTGTTCGAGACCGGTTTTCCTTAAAAACTTTTACCAAACATACTGTGTTTGCAAAACACACTGTGTGATTGGTGACAGTTTTAGAAGCTAGTTTACATTCTAGTTCTAGCGTGATTACATCTTCGACCACATCGTAACCAACCGTCAAGTGCGATAGTAGTTAAACGCTAATCTATAAAAAAATAACACAAATAAAAAATATATGATTAAACAATTCTCATACTTGAACAATGCACATATTTGAACAATGCACATACTTGAACAGTGCACATACTTGATTAATGCACATATTATTAGATCAATGCACATACTTGAACAATGTACATATTGTAACAGTGCACATACTTAAATAATGCACATATTAGATCAATGCACATACTTGAACAATGCACATACTTGAACAATGCACATATTTTAACAATGCCCATACTTGAACAGTGCACATACTTGAACAATGCACATACTTAAACAATTCACATAATTTTACAAATAACATAATTCTCCACACTGGTGAATGCGGATTGACTAATGGGCTGGTATTCAGCCCGATTTCAGCTTTTCCCGACCGTCTAAGGCCTTCGACTTGTCTTTACGTCTGTCAAGTGACAGTCTGGGAAAGAAACCGGTACAAAATGGCTTAACGTGACCTGTGAAGCACATAATCACTCAGTTGAAAATACTACTAGCAGTTACCCATTCAAGCTATAATCGCGGAATTCGTTGTCTAACCTAATTGATCGGTCAATATCGCATAGATTAACCGCTGCGAGCGCTTCTTACTGACAACAAAGTCATTTTAATAATGCATATAAAATAAATTTAAATGTGTCAACACCGCCGCATTAATGTGCGAATATAATACAAAAGTATTTATTTCGTTCCGCTAGGTTGGCAATACACAGTCAATGCTTCGGAGAGGATTAACTCTGCATAATTTTCAGTTGTACAGATAACAATAAATTTCACAGTATTTATTTTATAAGCGGGAAAATCGCTTTTGTATGAGTATTTAAGGGGATACATAAAATAATAATTCGTAAAACGTGAAATCCCGTGGCAGTGGATAAAGAATACTTGCATTACTTACATACTTTTGCTTATCCTACTTGTATAAATGAGTTCACACACGCTCGCCGGTTAACGTTACTTACTTCTGACCTGGCCGAATAAAATTGTATTAAATTCAATATTCACTACTGCGCCCCGCGGTTTTACCTGCGTGGTGATGAAAAACGGTGATGATATTGATGATGAAAATAAGCCTTTGTGTTAAGGTAAGGTATAAGCTATCTCCATACTAAATTTACTCCAAATCCATCTAGCCGTTTAGGCGTGAAAGAGTAACAAACATACATTCATACATACATCCCCATTCCATGTTAGGACGACCAGACGGACGGCAATGCGACATCCATACATCGTAGACGTTCCAACTTGCCGCACGAAGCGTTTTGCTTCCACATTCATAGTGCTAACGAACTAACGAATGGAACTCATTGCCTAAATCTGTATTTCCGCAAAAATACAACCTGGGTATCTTCAAGTCACGAGTGAATAGGTATCTCTTCTAGGCAGACGTGTTCCAACGTAGAACGCATCATCGCTTAACATCAGGTGAGATAGTGGTCAAACGCCTGCCTATACCCAATAAAAAAAAGAAAATACGTAGGATTATGGTTCTGTTCATATTGCTCTTCAGATCTTTATGTGCACTGCCATTTTTCCATCAGAATGGATTTCATTCAGTGTAAAATGATTGTAAGTAATAAACAGTCTTCGATCAGGAAAACTCCTAATCGAAGTAAGTAGTAGTCAAACGCTTGCCTATTCGTAATAAAAATAAAATAAAATTATAAAAAGTGCGCGGGTACAGGCCGTCCGAGCCTACCTATGACGCATATGATGAATGGTTACTGTTTATAATTACTTAATCATAATAAATTATTGCGAAGCTATTTTAACCAATATGCATAGAAGGTATTGTTTTTAATATTAGAACAAATTATAATAATAAATAAAAATAATAAATATTATAGTAACATAATGTTTTATGTAAAATAAAATACTAATAACTAATTACAATACTGCAGCTACTACAATAACATTTGAGCAATCCACTAGCTATTGGTAGACTCTAGATAACTCAAATGTTCTAACCATGTTTTATATTTTTATTTATTAACATTCACACAAGGTCTTCAGGTCCCAAGCTAGGCAGAGCTATGGTAACCTGATGACCGATATATATATACTTATATACATATACACATCCAGACACAGGTCAAACAGACATGTTCATACACACGAATGTTTGTCCTGTCCGAGAATCGAACCCGGGACCAGCGGCTCAGAAGGCAGAGTGCTACCAACTGCGCCAACCGGCCAGTATAAACGTAAACATTGAAATCTATACTGAAAAAAACATGAAACCACTTTTATTGGTCGCAGTCGGATAACTAACCGCTATTATCTGCAATTTATAGGTGAATAACCAAACATTTGGTTAACAACTATAGGAATGCGAGAACCGATGGGTATATAAGATAGTGTGTTTGTGTGTGTGTGTGTGTGTGTGTTTGAAAACATCAGTTCACAGCGGACACAGGGCTGGAGTTGTCTTGGACAAATGCCAAGAACAGATATCTAAAACTAACCTATATTTTAATCTGATTTACTTGTGCCTAGAATAATTAAGCTTATAAAGTTTATGGCGTGGAAACAATCTTGGCACAATGAAATTCTGGCTGTGGTTTCATTAATACAAATAATAAAACAGAAAATGACAGGGATTTTTTTAATTATCAACCCTCTTAAATATGCTGGAATAGATTGCAACCACGCAAGAGCACACTCTTTATAAGTATCAGCTTTTTCAGCGTAACTTTCGTTTAATACATGTAAAATTTTCATAAACAAAAATGTTAAGTGATTCAATCAATTCAAGAAACCACAAAAATTCCAATTATTTTTGCGTGCAAAAGAAAGACGAATAATTTTCCGAATACTTGGAAAATCGGGACTGAATATATATTTGAAGAATTGTCTAATATTTTGTACTAAACATCAAAACAAAGAGAATCGCGTGTATATATCAAAAGCATTTAGATATTTTATGGAAACCTGTCAGGCGTCGTAAAAATTCACGATACGGTGAAGCAAAAGACGATAAAATATCGGCGGCTGTTTTGAGGAACGATGTTTAAACGGATTTTTATTTCAATCAATGTTATGATGAGCAATGTTTTTTTTTTTTTTTTATAGAGCCTTTGATCAATTGATGGTCAGGGAAGATTTGGTCGAAAATGTAGTCACCTAGAACCTAGAATGATTACTCGGTATTACTATGATTAATAATGTTATCCTGTATGTAGTATTTATCAATTGTCACTCAGTCTTATATCGATTTGCATATTACACCGGCTTCAGCTATCGTTGACAATAAAATTGTGTGTTGTATGTATTGCTTCCGGGCTGTTTGGCCGTGGTCTAAGTGAAACTTATGTTCTAGACGTTTCGTCGATCACTGCGGTCGACATCTTCAGTGGTTCAGGTCCGAGCGCCGACAAGAGCGTAGAACTCTCCTTCGCGGCGTCTTCTCTGATACTGTTGAAATAAAATTGTGTTTTAAAACCTAATTTTTTTAAACATATTAATGTTACTTCAAGACTATTAACATAACTAATGAAATAAATGTGATTTCGAAATATAGTGACTCTTTTTAGAAAATAATTCAAAGTGCACAGTAAAAATTTGTAATTAGCATATAGAAATTTAAGAATTTTACTTTTACTATAAAGCTGTGAGTTCCATAACAATTATATTATGAACGTGAGTTTTAATAATATTATCAAATAATGTAGCTCAAGGTGAACAGCTTAATATTTATAGCTGTATAATATATATTACTGCTTCGATTCTCAAAATCACCTCGAATATCGTTCCCTCCATATTTACCCTCCCAATACCTTCGAAAGCAATTTGACAAAAATAGGTAACCGAAAGGATTCGTAAACAAGAAATAACTGCTTGTTTTCAATCATCAAGAGGCCTTTTACCTTTTACTGCAAGGTTGTAAAATCATGTTTAATGCTTTGGGCGTTCAAATAATGACAAACCAAGTAACAAAAACTTGTCAAGAACATGTCGAGTTATGCTTAGTACGCAGGGTTCAATACAAATTTTCAATAGCTTTTTTAAAATAAAATACTAATAACTAATTACAATACTACAGCTACTACAATAACATTTGAGCAATCCACTAGCTATTGTCAGCCTATAGATAACTCAAATGCTCTAACCCGCTACCGGTATTACATTACAACACTCATGTAAACTGTAAGTAGTGTATTAACTTTATTTTACGCTTTATGAAGTATAGGTTTTTCTATTATAAAGAAAGACATATAATATTATTCTGGTCTATGTAATCCACTTAATAGAATAACACGGGTTTATGTATATAATAATATTCTGTATTACAGTACAGTAGGTATTTACTAGTACAGGAGCAAGACCTCACACACGTGTTAAATAAACTGATCATTTGTTTTAGATCTGCCATTTTATGTAAAAAACATTGTACTGTTGCCGTGGTGGTACCGGCCTAGAATAGTACTTTCCCAGCTCCTCGCGTACCAGAAGGCGACTGGCCGGTTGGCGCAGTTGGTAGCACTCTGCCTTCTGAGCCGCTGGTCCCGGGTTCGATTCCCGGACAGGTCAAACATTTGTGTGTATGAACTTGTCTGTTTTCCCTGTGTCATCAGGTTACCATAGTACAGGCTCTGCCTAGTTTGGGACATGAAGACCTTGTGTGAATATTACTAAATAAAAAAATTAAAAAAATGTGTCCAGCAGCGCCTTCTGAGGATCAGAAATCATACTGCGCTCGCCAACCCGCCTGCCAAGCATAGCGAGTATTGGCAAATCCCCCCTATATGGGGGAGGCATATGTCCAGCAGTGGATATCCTATGGCTAAAAATGATGATGATTATACACAAGAAGACACAGGCTCTTTTTTAATCCCAAAGTATTAACTGTTCTCGTGGGATTACGGGAACACACAAAAATCGTCAACATAGCATTCCATTTCACCGCGGGTAACACAGCTGGGTGTAGATAGTGTTTTTAAATATAAAAACACTGGTCCACGGTGTTTTTATATTTAGCTTTCACAAAATATTGTTTTGAGAATAGACCATGATTTAATTCTGATTCAACAAAAATAATTTCATTTACCAATGTATTAGTAAAAATATTTTTTGCGTTTAAAACAAACGGAAAAACATTTTTCCCTTTATCAAATATTCTTGCGGTAGCGACAAATGCCCTTGAACTGTTTCCTACACCAAAAGAAAGGAAACTAAAAAATCTCAAAGTATCTCTCGAAGGTCTAAGTTTGTGTGCACCTTAGACCGCGTCGTCTTAACATCAGATGAGACAACAGTCAAACGTTACCTTTTGACCTTTATAAAAATAAAACTATGAAGTTTTATTATTATTATTACAATTAGAAATTTTTGTAATATTTTAAATCAACTCGCATCAGATTTGTATTTTAACGCCCCTTCCGCTCTTAAGCTCCCGCGAACGTCTGAAAATGTCATCGGCGCCTCTTAAAGCCTTAAGAGCCTTACCAATTCGGGTCAAGAACCTATTTTTATTTAGTGAAAAAATATTTATTATTCAGTCTTCTTATATAATTAAACTATAAAAAGTATAATATTATTTAATAGAATAGGTTCAATGAATTTCAAACGCGTATTCGAAATTCGAAATCTATACAGGCGGGGCGGCTTCTTTTAATAAAGGCCCCTAACAGTATATATAATAGTCTCTGAATTATACTTAAATGCTTGGTATTTTTTAAATTGTGTTCTACGTTTGAAATCTCTCCAAAAATGTATATAATATATCTTATATATTTTACCATTGGAAGTTATTGACATACCAGAGGGTTATAAGGGTAAACGGAACCTCGTAAGGTGGGGCATTAGAATTAAGTGTTTTTATGCTTACGCAGTTATATATTTCATCATTCTATTTTTATTGGGTAAGAACAACTGATAATATATTTATCATTTACTAGCTGCGCTCCGCGGCTTTACCCGCGTGATGATGAAAAACGGTGATGATGGTAACAATTAAAATAAGCCTATTTGTTCATCCAGGGTATAAGCTATCTCCATACCAATTTTAACCGAAATCAGTGTAGCCGTTGGAGCCTGAAGAAGTAACAAACATACACACAAACTTTCGCATTTATAATATTAGTAGGATAAGATAAAACTTATATATATATATATCGCTATTCACAGAGCAGAACTCTGTTCTACGTAATAAAATAAAATAGTTTATCAACAGAGTTGCATTAACAAAGGTTACCTCTACGCTGGCGGACACAATTTAATCCATAAAATTCTTTATCAAGAATTTAATGTGGATATTATTGCAGTTCATACAAACTAAAATGTAATTATGTGGAATATTTATCCGAAAATGCTGAACACAATATTAGTCACCATTACGCGTATAAAACCCGTTGAATTAACTAATTACTACAACAATTAGGACTTTTTTTCGGATGGCAGCACATTCACTGACACAAATTAAAAAAGTGACCTCAAATTTTAGTTTCCTGTACAGTCTTTATTTTTTTTTGTGACGTGATGTTGAAGCCATAGTTTAAGAAGAAGAAGAAGAAGAGATGGCATTGTCTAGGCTTATTAGTTTGTTTGTGATTCAAAGTGAAAGTCAAAATTATTATATATAATTACGAGCAATAATTATAAAAATATTAAACGACTTTAGTGTCGCGTTCCAAAATAAGCAGCAGGAAATTTGAGGGAATAAAAAAATTATATGTTTTACACAACATTTGCTAATTACACAACACTTTAAATAATTAAAATGGCGACTAGGCGGTTATGGGATTTAAAAAAAACTGATTACGTTTCTCTTTAATTTTGAATATTAATTACTTATATTAAATTACATATTCTGATGACTTACGGACCTGGGATGTGGTCTCTGACTATGGGCCTTCTGAGCAGGTTCAGAGGCGCACAACGAGCTATGGAGAGGGCTCTGCTCGGGGTTTCTCTACGTGATCGAATCAGAAATGAGGAGATCCGTAGAAAAACGAAAATCACCGATATAGCCAAGCGGATTAGCAAGTTGAAGTGGCAGTGGGCAGGGCATATAGCTCGAAGAACGAAAGGGGTCGAAAACTCTCGACTGGAGACCACGATTTGGCAAGCGCTGCATAGTACGGCCACCGACCAGGTGGACAGATGAATAAGATGAATAAGATCGCAGGCAAGGGCTGAATGCGGGTCGCTTGCAACCGGTCCTTGTGGAAATCAATAGGGGAGGCATATGTCCAGCAGTGGATGTCCTATGGCTGAGATGATGATGATGATGATGAATAATGTTATCCTGTATGTAGTTTCTATCGGTTGCCACTCAGTCTTATATCGATTTTCATATTACACCGGCTTCAGCTATCGTTGACGATAAAATTGTGTGTTGTATGTATTGCTTCCAAGTTTCACTTAGACCACGGCTGTTTGGCCGTGATCTAAGTGAAACTTGTGTTCTAGACGTTTCGTCGATCACTGCAGTCAACATCTTCAGTGGTTCAGGTCCTATGTGTCCTATGTCCTATGTCCTATGGCTGAGTGATGATGATGATGATAAAATATTCAGATAATATTTCCATTAAAAATAAAAATCATACATTAGAGCACAACATTACAGAACACAATTACTTTTCAATTAGAAATTGAAAATACTCGTCCAAGTTGATTCTCATAAACTTCTCAGAAATAGCAGTTCCGATAAACAAGCCGCAAGATCACGCCTACCCGCAATTTTTATTTGCGGATGAAAAAATAATTCAGAGCTCAAGTGTCAATGGAAAACAGTTACACACAGATACATAATATTTATTCTTGACTTATTCAATTACAACAAGCATTCAATTACAACAAGCAGTCTATCAGTGTTCATAGCAAGTAGACTTGGGTAAGCTAACAAGATAGCATGAGCTGCAAATCAGATGACGGTTCAAACGTGTTAGCTGGATATCACTCACAGCTCAGTTCACTTCGTTGGTACTTTGAGGGTTCCGTAGCTCAAAAGGAAAAACGAAATCCTTATAGAATCACTTTGTTGTTCGTCTGTCAAGGCCCTTTTTCTCAGGAACGCATGGAGGTAACAAACTGAAATTCATATTAAATACTCAAGTCTACTGTCCCTTGGAGTTGTGAAAAAATCAATTTCTAAGCCGTAGCAATCAAAACATGCCGTTTATGTTGCAAATTTTAGAAACTCTCAAGGGAATCAAAACTTACAGGGTATTTCCTGTGAACTCAGAATCTTGAAATTTGGTACGAAGCAACGTCTTAAAGCACAGATAAAGGAAAAAATGCGAAAAACATAATTTTTTATTACATCTTTAAATAAAAATATATTTTTAACAATAATAAACAAATACCTATAGGTTTGAACGGAACCCTCGGTCCGCGAGTCCGACTCGCACTTGCCTGTTTTTTTTATAAGTGTTTTTTTTATACTGACTTGGATCCTAATCTCTTACTTTATGTATCTTCGTTCAATAACGAACCACGAATGAGAGTAGGTAATGATGAATACTCTCGTAGGTAATATAATAATAATAATATATTAATAATGTCGATTAACGTATTCTTATTAAATAATATCTAGTCCATAAATATAGTATTTTGATATAGTATTTTGACATGTTAGAAAAATTATTTCCACTAAACCAATCAACTGTGTGCGGGTAAGCGGAGAAGTTTGTATGAAAATGTTTAATTTTACTTATACTGTATAGATCAAGCGTTTGACCACAATCTCATTTGATGGTCAGTGACAATGTGGTCGAAGATATCACGCTAGATCTAGAATGCTCACTATCTCTCAAGAACTGCTGCCTGATAACACTATGTCTTTGGTGACAGTTTCTCAAACTTGAGGGTGGTAGCTAGCCAGGCGGGTATTCGAAAGTACCCTACCACCATGCGAAGTCGTTTAGAGTCACACTTAAGACACTCTTTTCATGTATTATATTAAGTAACGTTGCCGTGGTCCTTGCGTAGAAGATTTGTCTAAATTCTAATTTAAAAGATTAAACTTCGTTAAAAATCACTAATTTTTATAACTTTATTCTATTTATTTTATGAATGGTGATGGTGACTTTTTTATGAATTTGTTTAATTAAAAACCAATGAAGCGTTTTAACAAACACCGATGTATTCTTCCCCTATAATTATTATAGGGGAAGACAACTTGCGTACAGCTATTGATGGCCACTGCCACAATTAACATATTGATTGAGGAATTACATTTGAAAGGTTGACCATCAATTAACAATACATAGAGAATTAAATTTCAAATTATTACAATATTAGAAAAATAGTTTAAACGGGTTAAGCGTGATACTGAAAATAAATAAATAATAATTTATAATAAACTACTAACCTACGCGTTATCGATATCACGATCGAAAATTGTTTCGGTATCTTGGGAAACCCTTCATCGGGCTTTTGAGTGCTCTGCGTTTGTCGAAACGTTCCGTCAGTGTCAATATTGATATCGTTGTCGAATTATCCCCTTAAACCCGTTTTAAATATTCAAGTTAAAAATATTTAAATTTTTAAAAATTGTCCAGCAGTGGACGTCCTATGGCTGAGATGATGATGATGATGAAATTAAAAAAAATTATATACGTGGTGGCTAAAGATCAAACTAGTGTGATCTTTGTTACTGTGTCAAGAATAGCCAAAGTTACAGGCAAGGGGCTATCCCGATAAATTCAAGGTAGCAAAAAACAGTTTGTTGTATCGAAAATCTGTCAGAATAGTCAGAGTTTATGTGAACAAGAGTGGACGTACTCAAGTGCGTGACTGATAAAGTAGTGAAGCTTTACAATTAGTACTTCATAGGATTAAGTGCTTGTATAGTCGTTGTCACGTAAAAATATAGCTAGTAGAGTGCTACTCTACCTTATAATTAATAAGCTATTGTAGCACTCTACTAGCTGTACGAATTTATTCCATAATTGTTTTATTTAATATCTGAAGGGGTGTTTTTCTAGTTATGCATATTCCAGCATTTACCACTACCTATGTATATTTAAAAAAAAGTATTGTGCGATATTTCAGAGTTATGTCGACTTGTAAAAACTGGGTAGATGTGTTTGTGTGTTGCGTTTGTTTGTATTTATTTATTTAAATAATTTATAAAACTAAAATATACCCACAAAATGCATATTTTATCATTTGATAATAATACCAATGCATGTCTATTGTCCTAGTATTTATTTCCATACTTTATTTAATTGGTGTTTAATATAACATAGGAATTTCTAGAAAAGTATAAAGAACACGGTAGTGTTTTAAAAATCGAGTGTGGTAGTTGGCGCTTTAGCCAAATACCATATTTAATTTTCAAAAATGATATCAAACACACAGTCCTACGTTAAAATTAGTTCATAGCTACAATATTCTCATTGTACCCCTGTTTAACCTTCAACGACTCTTTTCTGGTTGCAGCTCTGTTAATTATTCAAACTAGCTAAATTTCTTAAAAATATTTTTGACGATATTACGTTTAAATAAAATTTCTATAACTCTTTACAAAGCTATTTTTAAGAATATACCAGTTTTGCTTAATTGCGGGTAGTTTTAGTTGTGACTGAGTAAAGAGACAAATTATTTCGTATTTTGTTATAAAAAATGTAATGTTCTAAGTGTCGTTCTGATTTGAACTTTATTAGTGCTGTTTTAAAGTTTCCTGCTATAGCATGATATAATATAATCACTACCACTTAACATCAACTGCAGTAGTAATCAAACACTAAAAATACAACAGCTATTTGGGAAGAATATATATTTTAGATTGTGATGTGTATGATAATATCGATTTCATTGTATGGGAATATTATGTATACTTCTATACAATGAAATCGATATTATAATTTTAAGTTAAACAAACAGTTTTATTATTCACGTTTTAAATTTTCATACGAATGAAATACGAGACATTAAAATGTATATAGGCTCTTTCAACGAAGAACCTACCAATTATGTATTATTGGTGCCCCAAACCAATCGTTTCCTAAGTACAGCCCTGTTCAAACCGTTCAAGAAAAAAATTCTGCACAGGAAATTGGTTAACAGAATAATCTGGCCATACCGCGGCCAATTTTTTCCAAGAAAAGGAAATTTCCGTGAATTGAAGAGAAAATAATTGAATAGGACCTCTCGAAGGGATTTTTTTTGTAATATTCTAGAACGTTGTGTGATTAGATTTTTACAATAGTTTCACTAAATTATCTTAACCAATAAAATAACAAATAATAATACTTCATACATTATATAACTTTTATCCCCCCTTTAATATTTTTTTTTATACAAATAAACTTTTTCCTAAGATTTAATTGAATCACCTGCCTACCTTTTTAAAGTGTAAAAAGACATGCAGTGCTGCCAGTACTTGTCTCCTGTCGAGATGTTTTCTAATCTATGGGCTACCTGCCCACACTCTGCTCACAGCCTTAAATTATCTGGTTCGTTGACCTAAACTGAGTCAAGAATAATATGTTTCTGAAATTAATTTAACTATTACTACGTTCACGTACCATACTAACGGTATCACGCGGTTTCTCCTGCATTTACTACGGTTTTCCCGCACCTCAGTTATCCCACGGGAACGATACTTTATCCGGGATATAAAACAGTCTACGCGCTCCTCAAAAGTCCCATCTATCACTACAAACACACTACATCTATACGAACATTCACCAAAATTGATTCTGCTTTTAGAAAGAAAGAAAGAAATTAGATTTATTTGAGACAGTAACAAAAACACTTAAATATTAACAAAAACTAAAAATTTGGAACATTCCTAAATAGTGCGTTAAATGACATGTCTCAAGTCGGTCCCAACTCAGCGTATGCTAGTTCTGAGTAAACCAGCGCTGGTCTTCCGTTGGAACCATATTATGAGCCGGCACAGAAGGGAACAAACAACAGATTAAAAATAATAATAATAATAAATAATATATAATATGCAATTAAAAATAATAACAATAATAACCGATAATATATATAGATAACATATATATAGATAACATATAGATAACATATATATAGATATATATAGATAACAAACAATAATAACCAATAAACAATTAAAAATTAAATAACAATAATATTAACATGCACTTAGACTTTTAAGGCAGAAAACGTAACAGTCTGAAATGTTAAGTATTTGCACAATTATAATTTTTAATAGGCTTTCGTTGGGTTCATCTAATAATTATAGTGAAAGTCACCACTGAACTACGACAACTTTCAAAGTTAGTAAAATATTTATTTTAGCGACAGATAAATGTAATTTTAGATTGGAAATTCTCGTGAGTTTGACAAATTATTATATATATGTGGTATCCGGCTTTACTCACCGAGTTGTCGCCGCGATCTGGCAGCGTAGATAGGACTTTTGAGGAGGGCGTAGAATGTTTTATATCCCGGATAAAGTATCGTATGGTACGTTGAGGTAGTCGAGTTTTTCCTTTTTTTTCCTTCAAATAATTTGAACGTAACTTCTGCCTACACGTTCCTAATGCAATAAACCATACAAGTGATGAAAGTTTGGATGGATGGATGGATGTTTGTTACTCAATCACGACAGATCGGCTGGACGGATTTAGATGAAACTTGGTATGTAGATACTTCAGGTCCCGCATTAAAACACATCGACTACTTTTCGACATCATCATCATCATCATCATCATCATCATCATCATCAATGATCACCATGCGGGTAAAACCGCGAAGCACAGCTGATATTTACTAAATACCTCTATCTAACCGTGTGAAGCCGGGGCGAGTGGTTAGTGTGTCAATAAAAAAAAAATGGTTGCCTGTAAAGTCGGTATACGGGCGAAAGTTTTACGTGACAACGACTTTGAGTGCCTTTCACTTTTTATGTCTGTCTCTCTCGCTCTTAGGCGGGCTAACCATGCCCGAGTGGAAGGGACGCGTGCCTCTCACTCGCTCTCATTGTGAGCGCATAACGTGAGCGGAGCGTAACGCAGTTTCTTGAAGTGTCACCCGGCAAACCAATTTATAAGACGTTGTCACGTCAAAAGTAACATTGTGGTCACATTCAAGTTAGGTATAAATTATAGCCTATTGAAACTTCCTTATTATTAGTTGATGTATTTATACCAGATTTTGTTTGTAACTCTAAAAAGGATTTAATAACATTATATCCATTTGCTTTTAGTAAATCTGACAACCTTTCATAGATAAAAGAACAAGATTAATATTGTATTTACTGTCTCCATTAGAAGAGATAAGGTTAACCTTTTGTGGTATAAGGAAAATTAGAGATTGAAATTTGGATAATTATGGAGAGAAGTAAGGAAGTCAAGATTTGACAACGAGCATATCATGTTACACACTGCCACCGACCAGGTGGACAGACGACCTGACTAAGATCGCAGGCAAGGGCTGGATGCGGGCCGCTTCAATTTCGCAATTCTAATTTTTTTTCAAGAACATTTTTCCGCGCTAGTAGTCAGTTTGACCTCTTAAACCACGTTAAGTTAGTTATAATAAAATGATAGTGCTTATTTTCTAATACATTAATTATATTATACACAGTTCTCACAACAAAATGTTTTAACCACAACCGAAATAATTAAAATGTTATTCCTTAGAACATCGAAATAGACACATGTAATTATCAGAACTGAATACCTTTCTTAGAAGTGACAATCCACGTAATTACAATGAGATAATTTCATACAATTAATATAATAATTAAGACGTTGGATTTATTATGAAATGACACCTCTGGTTCGTGTCTTCATAATACTTTGTCATTTATTTAATGTAGACATAGTGATGGGAAAAGAGAGACAATATTATTCGTATACGTTATATTAATATATGGGGGAAATATTGGCCATACATTGGGCGGATGGGGATTTGAGGCTCATCGGATTTTCAAAATTTTATTAGAGCGCTTGATCTATGTGACGGGTGATGAAAATAGGGCACATCTTTGACTAAACGAATCAGCATTGCAATTAAATGGGGCAATGCTGCTTCTGGGCACATTGCCAAATGGTAGCGGGTTGAAGCATTGAGTTATCTTTTTAATTACAATTTGTCAAATATCACGATCCTCGTGATAATAAATAATAAAATAAAAAGCCTTTTATTTCTTGCTTAGAATTAGTTACTTAATTATAGTTAACTTTTGGTTGTGAGTGTTCAAATTGCAAGAACCCTCTCAGTAGAGGGTAAAGGCCTCCTCTAGAGACGGCCATTGTGTTCTGTCTTCTGCTACTCGCATCCAGAGGGAGCCTGCTATTTTTATGACGTCGTCTGCCCAGCGTGCCATTGGTCTACCCCTATTTCTTTGGCCTGACCATGATGTAGTCAGTAAGTCTGGCTACATGTCCAGCCCATCGCCATTTTAGCTTCTGTGAGTAGCTGAGAGCGTGAGACCGTCCCTCGTGATATTCGATAAAAAAATCCACAAAACTTTTTTCACGATTTGAAATGTCAAATAAAACAATCTATGCGATCGTGAAAAGATCCGCAAGTACTTGCACTGCTGGTGGCCCATCTCTTTATTTTATATCATTGATAAAAGCTGTTTGTTTACGAACAAATAAAGGTTTAATATTTCAATCTCTATGCGTGATATAATTTACTAATTCGAATACATCATTTTACTAATTTTCAGATACTATATTCAAGCACGATATCAATCCCAATCAAATTCTCATCACTATGAATAAAACATCGCGCTAATTAAATATTCTTCAGTAACGCTTCAACTTATAACCGCCGTCGCACGGATTTATCCGACATTATTCACGAAAAGTTTTCAAGCTTGCATAATGCTGTCTCTTTTATCTAAATTAGAAAACCCCTCTCGCCCTCTTCTCGGCCCGAATGTCACGGCTCTGAAATTTTGGGGTCTATTGTTACCAGAAAACAAACTAATGAAATTATTCTATTTGTCTATGCACTTTTTTGTTACAGTTTTTACTGCAACAGAGTACGTAGACGTTTGGTTCGTGAAATCTGATTTAAATTTGTTGTTAAACAATTTGAAGATAACTATGCTAGCGACTGTCAGCGTGTGCAAAGTCAGCACTTTCATAATTTGGCAGCGAAACTGGATAAGCATAATCGATTACGTCACTCGAGCTGATCTCTATCAAAGAGCCACTTCTGATGAGAGGAAAATTGAAATGATGAGACGGTCTACTGGCTACTGCAGAAAGATTACGTACCTGTATTGGTCTTTGATGTACACGACAGTTGTTATCGTGATGGTTCAGCCGATTTTGAAGTACTTTTTATCGGATACCTATCGGAAAAATGTAAAAAACGGCTCGGACACATATCTTGAAGTAAGTATTTATGGAAATACTAGCTGCGCCCTGCGGTTGTACCCGCGTGGTGATAAAAACGGTGATGATCGTGATGATGAAAATAAGCCTATGTGGTAATCAAGAGTATAAGCTATCTTCATACCAAATTTCATCGAAATCGGTTTAGCCGCTTGAGCGTGAAGAGGTAACAAACATACACACACAATCACATACACTCATAGAAACTTACATATAAACACAAGTTTTCTCATTAATAATATTAGTAGGACTAGTAGCGCCACTGGTTTCGCCTGTTTAGACTACGATTTTATCTGTACTTCTTGAGAAAATCTAGAAATGATTAAAATTTATATAATATATTTACAACTACCGAAAAAAAAAAATTTGGATACGGGAAACTGAGAAATTCAATTTAATTTATCTTTTTATTGTATTCTAAACCAAGGAAGGACTGAGGTATAAAAATATACAAAAACATAATAACTTAATTGTAAATTTCAGTGTTTTTTGGATTTTGCTTCAAAATTCGAAACCTTTGAAAATGACTTTAATCCTAAATCAAATAATATTACAAATGCGAAAGTTTGTGTGAGCTCTAAGCGATATTTTTTAAATCAAACTATAAACGCCATTTTAGCGGTTATCTGAGCGCTAAAATTATAAGATTTAGTTATAAAGTCATTTTCTATAGGTTTCGAATTTGCAACCAAATTCCAAAAAGAATGATGTTTACAATAAAGTTGTTATTATTTATATATTTTTTAACCTCAGTCCTCCCTTATTTTCGAATGATTAAAAAGATAAACTAACTTAAATTGAATCTTTCAGGTTGCCGTATTATTATTTTATTCTCGGTAGGTGTGCATACAAATATAAAATAATATCAAACTTTGATCACATTCGGACAAAGCTAAATATCACGCATGTTATTTGAGCTGTGTTACCACAAACCAATTTAACCAGGATCCCAGCCTTTTTCACCACAGAGTTAGAGTAAGACAAAATCCCACATAATATTGCAAAAGTGAAAGTTTGCATGAGTGTATGTTTGTTACTTCTTCACGCTCAAGCGGCTGCACCGAATTTGATGAAAATTTTGGTATGGAGATTAGATTAACGCTACTTTTCATTACGAAAATAACTGCTTTTCCCGTGGGATGAGCAAATAAGTCAAATACCTCTGTTACTTCTTCACGCTCAAACGACTGTATTGATTTCGAAGAAATTTGTTATGGAGATAGTAAATACCCTAGATTAACACATAGGTTACTTTTATCTCGGAAAAACTGCAGTTCCCGTTAGATAATTCATTCATTCCACGTGGGCGAAACCGCGGGGATACTGCGGATGAGGATACTACCGACTGATACTAGTAACATAGATTAGAAAAAAAATTACCAATAAAACTATGAATTTATTTATTTATTTATTTATTTACACCAGAATCAAAAAGAACATAACTAATCCTAAGTAATAAACTAGCAAACATTTGTGATAAACGATAAATAATTTAATAGATAATATATACCCAGGAAGGCCATTGGTAGCTGTACTAGGATTCCCTGTGTCATAGCTACCACGATACCAACCTCTGAGCAAAGGAAAGAAATGAATTTATAATAAGAAAATATACACCTATGACATAGTTAATTATAGTGATATAATAAATTTAATTAGCTAATAAGCGTTTTTTTTTAAATCATATACTTGTACTAAATCTGCAGGTCGTGAGCTCCTGGGTGCCCTTTGACAAAAGCTCTCTTCCTGGATACATTGCAGCATCAGTCTACCAAAGCTACGCCGCCATATACGGAGGCGGCTGGATAAGTTCCTTCGACACCAATGCCATCGTCATCATGGTCTTCTTCAGAATAGAACTGGAACTGCTAAGAATTGATTCTGCTAATCTCTTCGGGACGGAGAAGAAACCTGTGGCTATGAAAACAGCTATGGTGAGGTTGAAAGATTGCCATAGGAGGCATGTAGAATTGGTCAAGTAAGTTACTCTGCTATTATTTTGCTACACAAAAATGATCCTTATTCCCTTGCTCATGGTGTAACTTGAGAACGAACTTATCGATTTCATTCATTTTTTTATTTTTAATTTAAAGGTTTTCTTATAGGTACTTTTTATAAGATTAAAAAATTAAAAAAACTAATAAGATAACCTTTATTTATTAATGAAAGTTGTTAGTACTGAAACACCTAACTGATACTGGTTTATAATGGAGATAGATTACACTTTGAAATAGCACATAGGCTACTTTTATCCCGGAAAATAATAGTTACCGTGGGGTGATTGAGGTAGCGGGAAAGCCGCAATCCACGCGGGTGAAACCACGGAGCTCGACTAGTATAATCTTCGTCTTCTTTTTTTTTCTTTTTTTTTTTTTCTTGTTCATATCCCACACTAGATGGAGGTCAGCAAACATGTTCTCTGCTTCCATTCTCTTCTATCATTAGTTGTCCCAGTGCTAACACCTCTTCCTCACACAGTCCATCCATACCTTCTTCGGTCTTCTTCTACTTGTACATCCATCCATACATTAATATTAAGTACTCTTTTTGGTTATAATATGTTTTTCATCCCTCCTCATGACATTGTCATGCCCATACCAAACCCATCTATTCCCTTTCAACTTATGATTCACTGGTGCTACTTTCAAGCATCCTCTGATTTACCCATTTTTTTTATTTTGTCCATCCTAGTCACACCACACACCCATCTCAACATTCGCATCTCTGCCACATGCTCCTTTCTTTCATCCACCTCTTTTGCTGCCCAACATTCAGATGGACATTACGACGAATTTATTGAAATAAATTTTATTTAAGTGGCTTAGTTTTTTACAACGAGAAAAATAGAAGGTATGAAATGTTGCCCTTCCCTTGTTGCACAGACACAATATTATATATACGTCACAGACACCTTCACATGGCCCGTCTTTTTTTCCCACCCATTACGTAAAAAATAGATAATTACTTTTATCTGTCTCTCTACATATTTTAAAATTAAAAGGAAGACACTAAATTCTCCAAAAATGATAAAAATTTAAATGGAATTCCTTATCTTGTAAACTTTGTACACAAACATACGAGCGAAGTTCCCATTAGGTGCGGGAGAAGTCAATCTAACTTGTACAGTAACGTTTAGCGATAAATTCTAAGGCTGAACTTCTTTATGAGTTTCGCGGGGAGATTAACATTTTGGGTGCTGGCAACACCGGCTACATTCCCGAGATGATTTTATTGTTTCGTGTTTTAGTGCGTGAAAAGAGATTTCTTAAGGATGTTTGGATTAAAAATACCATATTAGTAATTCTGCAGTTACATCAAAGTAGCTTAAGAGGATAACTCCGTACTGGACCATACAAAATTTTTAAAAAAACGGGGGGTGTTAGGTTATTTTCGTTACGGAATTTCTGGATTCGGTCTCCACGCTCATGCACTAGCTATGCAATAGCTTAATAGTTTTTTCTAACTTTGAACATTATCCGATTTCGGTTATGTTTTTTTTTTCATATTGTCTAAACAATACTTACTAGGCATACCACATATATCGACTGTCCCTACGTAGACTATCGAAACTTAAAATTGGGTTTTTATTATTAGTAGCGCAATTAGTTCTTAACATAATTATATGTCAATGGAGAAAATAACGGTTGCTTTTTAAATTATAGCAAGACGTAGAGTATCGTATATGACGTCACTATATCCTTGTAAACTCTCGAAACTTGAATTTCGTTAGCTTACGCTGGATCTAATTGCGCGCCAAAACAAATGAGTGAGACGCAACTAGGACTATCGCTTGTTTACGCCGCGCCAGTCGCAAACGCTCCGCTTCTCGCGTACAACACCAATCGGTTGCTCTATCGTGGTCGTTAAAATTACATGTATGTATGTACATACTTTTTTGAAGTCAGTTAAAAAGCAGGCCGATGAAATACGAACCAGCAACAATTGATAGCGGATATTCACTACCGGGATAATAAATTGCCTAATTTTTTGTCATTGTTACAGATTTGCTCGTCTCTTCGACTCCTGTCTATCACCAATAATGCTGTTGTATATGTTTGTTTGTTCAGTTATGTTGTGCGTTACCGCTTACCAAATCACTGTGAGTACTTTTTTATCCCACTAAAGGTATTTTACCACTCACCAAAGCGTTGTATGCATGTGTGTAATATGTGCATACGTGTGTATACACACTTTTTTCTTTTTTTTTTCATCACACTCAAACCTCCGCACTAGGATTCCATGTATCGCGGGAGGCATGGACTCACACAAACATCCAAGACACGGGACAAACATCTACACTCATCGCACAAATGTTTGCCCCTGCCGGGATTCGAACCCAGGGTCCCGGAGACACAGACGTCATGTCGATGACACAAACCACTGCGCCACGGGACCGTCGATGCACCTATTATGATGAAAGTTTGTACGTAGATAGATTAGATCTTAGATTGACCTACTTTTCATCCCAAAAAATAATTGTGTTCCTATGAGATAAATAAATAATTTACTTAACTACTAAAACTTCTGTTACTCCTTCACGCTCAAACAGATACCGATGAAACAGATTTCGATAAAATTTGGTATATAGATAGATTAGACCCTGGAATAACACAAAGACCTTTCTCCTACCTTTATCTCGGAAAAGTATAGTTCCCGTGTGATAATAATGAGGTACCTAGCGGGAAACTCGTAATCCACGCGGGTGAAACTGCGGTGCGCTACTAGTTACTAAGAAAATTATGTCGCTTACAAATATTTGTATTACATAAATACCTGTATAATTATATCTCTAAACGCCACATTCTTAGAGCTGCTTCATTCGACCTACATCTTTAATTATATATTTGTAATATTTTTGACGTGATAACGTTTTATAAATTGTAATGTAACAAACCGACTAGGACTCACGTGGTAAACACTGGAAAAGTACTCTCCGACCAGTTAGTTTTATAAATTGATGAATGCCAAAATGAAAAATAGTAACGTTCCGCGTAACGGTGAATGGTCAATGGTCAATGGTCAATGGTCAATGGTCAATGGTCAATGGTCAATGGTCAATGGTCAATGGTCAATGGTCAATGGTCAATGGTCAATGGTCAATGGTCAATGGTCAATGGTCAATGGTCAATGGTCAATGGTCAATGGTCAATGGTCAATGGTCAATGGTCAATGGTCAATGGTCAATGGTCAATGGTCAATGGTCAATGGTCAATGGTCAATGGTCAATGGTCAATGGTCAATGGTCAATGGTCAATGTCAATGTCAATGTCAATGTCAAAGTCAAAGTCATACATGATTATGTCGTTATCACGTAAATCTATCGTCCGTAAACCGACTTTACAGACTACCAATTTTTTTATTTATTTAATAACAGTTACACAAGGTCTAAGAGCCTAGCATCTTCGTTACCGAGCTTTACATAAGTACCTCTGTTAAAGTTAAACACTGAGGGTGAAGTTCGCCAAAATTTATAACGTCCGATTATCAAATTAACCGTCGGTCAAATAGTTTTTACCGTACAGATGACTGATGGTTTATTGATAATCGTATGTTTAAATTTTGGTGACCTCCACCTTTAAGGATGACATGCTCAGTACAGTGGAAAGATTAGAAAAACAATTTTTTTTTTTTTTTTTTTTTATTCACAATAGGCAGGCGTTTGACCACTATCTCACCTGATGTTAAGTGATGATGCGGTCTACGATGATTCACGCCTGCCTAGAAGATACCTGTTCACTCGTGACTTGAAGATGCCCAGATTGTATTCATGTGGAAACACAGACTTAGGCAATGAGTTAAAATAATAATAATTACAAAAAATGGAACCGACTTCAACAGTAAAAAGTGTGAAATAACTAATTGAAGTCGGTACCATGATAGTTATGTAACTATTATAAAAATATTGTGATCATGGTACCGACTTCTACAAGTTATTTCACACTTTTGAGTGTTGAAGTCGGTTCCATTTTTTGTTTTTCTTTTCACCTTTTTCAGTGACCTTTGCTAATCACGGTATCAATTGTCATTGTGTATGTTCACAGATTTCTCTAACCGCAGCTATATCGTCATCGAAGTATGCGTAGCAGTTTTCAGTTATTGGAGTGTAACTGAAAAACCGCTTGACCGATTTTAATGTGAGAGCTGCGAGCCAGTGAGCATTCTAGGTCTCGTGTGATAACATCTACGACCACATCTTCACTGACCCTCCACCTTTAAGGATGACATGCTCAGTACAGTGGAAAGATTAGAAAAACAATTTTTTTTTTTTTTTTTTTTTTTATTCACAATAGGCAGGCGTTTGACCACTATCTCACCTGATGTTAAGTGATGATGCGGTCTACGATGATTCACGCCTGCCTAGAAGATACCTGTTCACTCGTGACTTGAAGATGCCCAGATTGTATTCATGTGGAAACACAGACTTAGGCAATGAGTTAAAATAATAATAATTACAAAAAATGGAACCGACTTCAACAGTAAAAAGTGTGAAATAACTAATTGAAGTCGGTACCATGATAGTTATGTAACTATTATAAAAATATTGTGATCATGGTACCGACTTCTACAAGTTATTTCACACTTTTGAGTGTTGAAGTCGGTTCCATTTTTTGTTTTTCTTTTCACCTTTTTCAGTGACCTTTGCTAATCACGGTATCAATTGTCATTGTGTATGTTCACAGATTTCTCTAACCGCAGCTATATCGTCATCGAAGTATGCGTAGCAGTTTTCAGTTATTGGAGTGTAACTGAAAAACCGCTTGACCGATTTTAATGTGAGAGCTGCGAGCCAGTGAGCATTCTAGGTCTCGTGTGATAACATCTACGACCACATCTTCACTGACCATCAAGTGAGATAGAGGTCAAACGCTAGATCTATACAGAATAAAAAATAAATAAAATAAAACACTAATGATATTTAAATGGGACCACATGGAAAGCAACACCTTTCAAATCAAAAACAAACAATCAAATCAAAATCAAATCGATTCACCCAGTCGAAAGTTCTAAGAAAACAAAAAAAACATACGGTTGAATTGAGAACTTCCTTTTTCGAAGTCAGTTAGAAAGGTATCTTGTGCTAACTTTCTTAATTCATTTTCCTGTGTACTTTATATATTTTATATATTTCAGATTGAAACTAGTCCGATGCAGCGATTTTTGACCACAGAGTACTTGGTGTTCGGAGTGGCACAGCTGTTCATGTACTGTTGGCATAGCAACGATGTTTTATATGCGGTTAGTTATTTTAAACTCATCATAATCTCAGCCATAGGATGTCCACTGCTGGACATATGCCTCCCCCATTGATTTCCAAAAAGAGCGGTTGGAAGCGTCCCGCATCCAGCCCTTGCCTGCAATCTTAGTCTGGTCGTCTGTCCACAGGTCCCAGGTATTGTCTTATAATAACAGTCGATAAGCCACGTGGGTGGCGCTCGAGTAGCCTGAAAACTGACATAAGGCTGGCCACCAGCCTACCCGCCAACGACGTTATGGAAGGAAATATGATACTTTTGTCCCGGAAAAAGTATGGTTCCCATTGGATAACTGAGGTAGCGGGAAAATGTTAAAATATCTTCGACCACATCGTTACTGACCCTCAAGTGAGATAGTGGTCAAACGCTATGTATATTCAGTTTTAAAAAAATGTTTGCCGCAGCCGGGATTCGAACCCGAGGCCGTGGTTCCGAAGTCAGTGTCGGTTAACACTGAGCCACGACGACCGTCAAGGACCTGCGCATTTTTGCTACATCTTTTTCTGAAACAACTCTTTAGCCTATCGTTTATTGAATTCACATTGAGGTCTGACTCGCAATAATACCTCTCATTGAAAATGAAATCTTGTTAAAATGTTTTTCAATTCTGCATGTACATTGAAAAGCCATCGCATTTAAACTTTGATGAATATTTATGATTCCTGCTATTTCATGGCTTCGGAACTTTGTAGCCAGTTTATTTGAAGAGCAATTAGGTAGTGGAATCGAAAAGCAAATAAAAGCCGTGTTCCTTTTGGAGTTTCATGTCAAATGCGCTAATGGGATAAAGTCTGACTCTCTTTTAGTATGGTATTTGTAGTGACTGTTGTTCAAAAAAACTAACCTATTATTGTGAAAAATAAGATAGTTCTTATATAATGATAATGATAAAGTTCACATTACTATGACACCTATCAATTTGATGTTTTTATTAGAATTGCGAGTAGTTTTATGTAAAATAAACCGTAACTTATGCCGACTAAAATTACATGCAATTGGCCAACAATTAAATAACATTCGTCTTATATTAAAAATAGCGTGGTATTCGAATTTCAATTTTAGCGTTAATAGTTTTACTTGCATAAAACCTTTTGATTTTAGAGTTTGAGTTAGTTTGTGTGAATTAGGAGCATTGATGTTTGCGAATATAGGCTTCTAGTGAATTGATTTAGCTACTAGAATAGTACGGACAAGACTAAATCGAGACGCGTATACTCTGTCTCTCAGGGATCGCGTGAAAATAGAGACGAGCAGAGGCAACGAGTCCAGGGCTGCGTTCAGGAGCTTCGTCGGCCAAATATTGATCGACCAATATTTGATCGATGTCTCACGAACGGCTACTTCATAGCATGTTACAGAAGAAGGAGATGAAGTCATTTACATTGTTCATGGATCACATGATAGTTACTACTGCATATGCCACTTTTGACAGCAGACCAAGATTTGATCGATTCTAGAGGTAGAAAGATTATGGTCTCGTCGAGCATAATTTGCTCTGACAGGTTGACGTGAACGGTCATGATCAAATATTGGGTGGAGCAAATAATGCTCTAGTTGAGCTCGTGAACGCCGCACATCCGCTGTCAGAGCAAGATATGGCTTGGCCGTTGGAGCTGCTGAAAGCACGCCAGGCGCGGATGGGCTTCTATAAATCGTTGAGAAAATCTCTAACAGATGGCACCATTACCAAGCACATTTTTATTGTTTTTGTAAACACGTGATGTTTACTATATCAGTTTTAGATATAAATCTCAATACGGCATAATATGTATCTGTAATTATATAGTAAAATTTTAAACTTTTAATACAACTGGCTTACTCTCGAACTCAGTTTCAATGTCAATCCAATTGTAATCCGAATCAGTTCCAATCTCATTTAACGTCATTTTGTATTTATGTCAAATTCCATCGAACTCTATTCCAATCGTGCGCTAGTGTTGCGTTCAAGAATGTTAATCTGCGGGATTAAGTGTCAAAAGTAAGCCCGCCGATCACCGCGATGTCAAAAATGGCTAAAATCGTTCAACTGGATCTCTTTGTGCAACTGGATCACTTTTTTTTAATACTTATTATAAGTTTGCGTTTGACAACTGTCTCACCTGATGTTAAGCGATAACGTTTTAGCACGCAAACTTAGAAGGTGTTCAATGCTTTATTGGAATTATTTGTATTTTTTTTTCAATTCAGAGCCAAAATCTGATGCGTGGTCCGTTCGAGAGCACATGGTGGACCCGCAAGGTAACGCACAGAAAAGACCTGCATATTTTGACTGCTCAATATCAGAAGAAAGTTGTTTTCTCTGCTGGACCATTCACAAAACTCACCGTTGATACTTTTATAAGTGTAAGTAAGTGTAAGTTGTTTAAATTAGGGGTGCGCCTCATGCCAAAATTATGCATGAGGGGTATTTTCAAATGAACACTATGATGTTAACGAACGTATATATTGCAATTATAAAAATAATGGAGGCAAGGGTAAATCTTGTAGAAGTACAGTAATTAAATAGATTTTTGAAAAAAAATAGAGTTCTTTATAAAAAATTAAACAGTTACCATACGAAAAAAAATTGGTTGTCTGTAAAGTCGGTTTACGGACGATAGATTTACGTTATAACGTCATAATCATTTATGACTTCGACTTCGACTTCTGACTTCTGACTTCTGACTTCTGACTTCTGACTTTTGACTTTTGACTTTTGACTTTTGACGGAAACGGAAACGGAAACGGAACGCTACACGGAACGTTACTATTTTTCATTTTGGCATTCATCAATTTATAAAACGTTATCACGTCAAAAAACGTTATTCTTCTAATGCTCTGAATTCTAAGCGACTTTATTATTTATCAATACAATAGCTAGATTAATCTGTAATTGCAATACACGAATCAATTTTTAATTTATATTTTATATTTAGAACAAATAATTAAAACCGTGGCCCGTCCGCCTGGCCGTGTTTATTTTCCGTACTACAGCGGGCGACAAGATGCACGAGTGAAATCTGATTTTTTTCCCAGCATTGGGCGCACTCTTAAGCCATGGAGGCTGATTGCTAGTATGGGTACCTCTATGCGTATCTCACTTAGTCGTAACTAATCCAGGTGGTGCCAATTAGGTGTGACATTTTGACAAAAACGTTGCAGGTTTTGGTTGTAATGGTACCAAAACCCGCATCCCGTGCCACAGTAGCTTCATAGCAAAGCACACACGACAAGAAAAACAAGTCTCACACGAAAAATTGACTAACGCACTAATCTACAGTTGCCCGGCGCTATCTAGTTGTCTTCTAGGCTTAAGGCTAGATATTCCCGCAGAGGCCACGCTTTTAAGATTTTTAAAAACATCTGCGACAAAGAAAACAGTGTTTTTAATTCTGAAAAAAAGATATGTATTAGTTAAGGATCTAATCTAGTCAAAGTCGCATTCAGTTAAGAAAGATCGAATGAACTTTACTCGATAGAAAAAAATCGGCCCGGGACAGCGCTAAATGCCTACTTTTGTAGGAATACCTATACTTTACTAGCTATACTAGCCTTAGTGATATGACAGCGGCTCGCAGGCTGTTACAGGCGGAGAAGGAGGGGGGGGGGGGGGGGGGGGGGGGGGACACAAAAGTCCTGATGCATATTGATTTAGGATATTACAAATATGTGCCTACTTTACAGATGATCTCGACACATAAATAAATAACTAATCACTAGTGAAATTCAAAAACAGATCTTCGAGTCTAAAGGACTATTACTGAGTTAGTTTGATTTTGGATGAAAATAAATGCGATCTCTGATTGTGGTTACTGAAAGTTGAAATTAATAAATACAAATACAAAATACAAATATCTTTATTGAAAACTGTAAATATGTCCACTTATCTTACGTACACTGCCTTTTGTGTTAGTTACAACCTGTGGTACAAAAGGGAGGCTCTTCCTTGTTGCGCACAGTTTTACAATAATTACGTGAAGAGGCTACATTAGTAAAGGAATTTAAAAACAATTATAGTTTGCACTAGACTATTAGTATTACTTATTAAATCAATAATATATTAAAAATTAAAATAACTACTTCTATGAGGTGTGTGTGTGTGTGTGTGTGTGAAATATTATTATACATATATTTCATCGTTTCAGATTCTAAAAGGTGCCTACAGTTATTACACTCTGCTCAGTCAATCGCAAATGAAAAAGGCCTGATTGCAGCTGGTCAGCTCATTAATTTATAAAATCATGGTTAATAAGTCTACGTATTTAGTTTTTCACTGCAATAAAATATTTAAGTACTAATTGTTTATTCACTTTCTATTTAATTCCGAAAACAAATAATATCTCGGAAGACACTATTTAGGAAAGTCTATTTTCACTCGAACTAAGTTGTGATATTCTTTCTTAAAACTTTTTTTTAATTATTTATTACACTTAAACCCCCGCACTAGGATTCCCTGTATCGCGGGGGGCTTGAACACACATTTACAGCACACAAACATCCAAGACCCGGGACAAACACCTACAATCATCACAGAAATGTTTGCCCCTGCCGGGATTCGAACCCAGGGTCCCGGAGACACAGTAGTCATGTCACTGACACTAACCACTGCGCCACGACGACCGATTTGTAATGGTAGGTACGAGAAACGGCTTGAGAAAATTTTCCCTCATCTGTTACAAATGTTATATTATATATTATTTAATATGTACATTGATAGCGATATCCTGGATATATACTGTTTAATAATATAAACTTTAATATTCATTCATCGCAGCCATAGGATGTCCACAGCTGGACATATGCCTCGCTGTATAAGGCGGTATTTACCAAAACTCACCACGCTTGGCAGGCGGGTTGGCAAGCGCAGTATGGTTTCCTATCCTCAGAAGGCGCTGCTGCCCACCTTCAGGTACGTAATCCCTTAGCCGACTCTTACGGCACCCGCGGGAAGAGATGGGGGAGTACTATTCTAGGGCGGTACCACCACGGCGACGGCACTTTGATGTTAAACAGTGTTATTTGATTCGTTTCTTTTTTAAATGCTTAATATTTAATTGATGTTTATAATTTCATTACAAATGTTTTTCTTCATGAAAGCAAACCTTTAGTAAGAACAACAAACACGCCTAAAGCCGAGCAGATGATTTTTTATGTACGACGAGGGTTTCACAAGCAATTTCCCAAATGTTCTAAAGGCATTGGAAAGGTAAAAATCTAGAAAATTCCAATACAAAAAACAATATGGAAAACTTTTTCTAGAGGCCAGAATTTACATAATGGTTGTACGAATTGAAGTCGAGGCCATTTCATAGAAAATCTCTCGATATGGAAGAAAATAGTTTAGTTGTACGTGAAAATATTGGTAAATGCTTTTATCTACGTTGAATTTAGATTAACACTGCGTTCAAGTTACAAGTAAATTTTCTAGGCAAGCGTGATCCATCATAGGCCGTATCGTCTTATCTCAGAAAAAAATATCCAGAAAATGGAATCGACTTCAACCCTCAAAAGTGTGAACTAAGTTGTTGTAGTCGGTACAATTGTATCCTTATCCTTTAGATACAAAAAACACATACAAAATTATAACAAGTATCCTTTAGATACAAAAAATACTTTCAACATTATAACAAGTATAACATAACAAAAAATAAACAATATAACAAAAAAATACACATAGAAACCACTTAGACATCAATATCAATATATCTACAAGATATAATTTTTTATCAGGAGGTTTTAAGTTGTTGTCACAAACTCCATTGCCGTCCTGCGGCATGGCGTTTATGTTTGTTCCCTCAGAACTTTCGACTGAGGAACCAATTTTGATGATTCTTTTTTTATTTGAACGTTGGTGCTTCCTCTGTGGTCCCATTTAAATTTCATCAAACGAAATCAAACCACTCACGGGATCAATTGTCATTGTGTATGTTCACCGAGCCTTTTGTAAGTGAATTGGGAAACTGTAATGCTTACATAAAAGTATGTAAATAAATAAATAAAATAAATAAATAAAAACATACAGCTGAATTGAGATTCTCCTCGTTTTTGAAGACGGCTAAAAAGTTACAGTTTAGAAGTATGCAGAGTGCAAAAAGATAAATGCTGTAAATGATCCGTCCACACATAGGCAACTTTTTATCCTGGGAAAGTATAGTTCCCATGGGATATTGAGGTAGTGGGATAACCTCGTTACGTTACGTTAACGTAAGTTACGTTACGCGGGTGTAACCTCGGGAGGCAGCTAGTTTTTAAAGATCTCTTCATATACCTACTTTTCTATATCAAAATAGGATACTAATTACAATACTACAGCTACTACAAAAACATTTGAGCAATCCGCTAGCTATTGTTAGCCTATAAATAACTTTTTATTTTATTTATTATCAATATTAAAATAACAATAGTGATAATGTTATAAATGTCTAAAAACCTAAATTAGGTTTGCCCAGACACTAAGTTCTCGACGCTCTCAAATGCTCTAATCCGCTACCAGTTCGGCAGCGTGCCCAGAATGCTAGCAGCATTGCTGCGTTGAATTGCAATGCTGATCCGTTGAGTCAAATATGTATCAGCATTTTGGTCACGCGTCGCATCGATCAAACGCTCTGATAAGTTATGAAACATCCGATGAGTTCCCGGTCCCCGCGGGCCCAATGTCCTTTAATAATAATTATTATAAAATATGTTTTTGACGTGATAACGTTTTATAAATTGATGAATGCCAAAATGAAAAATAGTAACGTTCCGCGTAACGGTGAATGGTCAATGGTCAATGGTGAATGGTCAATGGTCAATGGTCAATGGTCAATGGTCAATGGTCAATGGTCAATGGTCAATGGTCAATGGTCAATGGTCAATGGTCAATGGTCAATGGTCAATGGTCAATGGTCAATGGTCAATGGTCAATGGTCAATGGTCAATGGTCAATGGTCAATGGTCAATGGTCAATGGTGAATGGTCAATGGTCAATGGTCAATGGTCAATGGTCAATGGTCAATGGTCAATGGTCAATGGTCAATGGTCAATGGTCAATGGTCAATGGTCAATGGTCAATGGTCAATGGTCAATGGTCAATGGTCAATGTCAATTTCAATGTCAATGTCAATGTCAAAGTCAAAGTCAAAGTCATACATGATTATGTCGTTTTCACGTAAATCTATCGTCCGTAAACCGACTTTACAGACAACCAATTTTTATATACTTATTTAAAGCATTAATTATACATTGGTATTTCCTTTGTGTCACAGCTGCGTGACCGCGATATTGCTCGTTGGGTCGTCCATCTTTTTAATTATACATATAACCTCATAAAAATTCATATCACTACCGCACATGGCTCAGAAATTAATATATTGTTATGTATTCATGTCGCCAGCCGCTAAATGACGGTTTCTGCCCCTATCATGTTTTTATAAGAATTTTATTACGTTTTTTATGAGTTTGTTTTGTGTAGAAAATGTTTGTTGAAAATGAATCGGTAGGAGGCAATGGAATCTGTCATCGGTTTATTGTTCTTCAAAATGTTTTAAGTATATATCAGTAATTATATGTATTAAGATATAATCTGTTTATTTTAAACTAGCTACGCCTCACGTTTTTACCCACGTGATGTTTTTTGATTATCATCATCATCATCATCACCTCACCCATAGGACGTCCACTGCACACATATACCTACCCCATTGAGTTCCACAAGGACCTGTTGGAAGGGGCCCGCATCCAGCCCTTGCCTGCGATCTTAGTCAGGTGATGATTATGGTCATTACGAAAAGTAGCCTATGTGTTATTTCGGGACCTGAAGTATCTACGTACTAAATTTCTTCCAAATCCGTTTTACCCGCGTGGAGATGAACAGCGGTGATGATGGTGATGATAAAAGTAAGTCTGTGTTAATCCAGGGTATAAGCTACCGGGCGGGTCTGGGTTTATCCATTAAATAGTTGCTATGCCTATGCTTGCAGCGTTTACGTTACTTGTTTTGGATAAGTCCAGGCCTTCTTTACTCATCCCGTGATGAGTAGGGAGGCTACGGTCTTGGGGGAAGCGCAGGTCGTGATGATCCTCAAGGCAAGTCTGGCGATTACCTTCTCGCGGTGCTGCCTGTTCTTGGTCTAATTCCTCTGAATTAGACGTAACTAGACATCGTCCGGCGACTCGCGTGTCTCATATCTATGTAAGTTTATTTATATCCATTTATTTATGTATGTTTATAGTATTTTGGCCGGGACTGCTCCCGATAGGCTTTGCTCGCCAAGCCGACGAGGAGCGGTCCATCAGACGGTAGGTTGCGGTGCTGCAAAGCACTGCAACTGAGGGGGGCAGCGGCGCTGTGGGACGGCGCTGCAGCTGAGGAGGCGCTGCGGCGGGAGTGATTCAGTTCGTCTCCTGCTGTGGCGCCGATATGGCCGCCGTCGGAGGGTGGCGGCCGAAGCGGCTGGCGATGGGGCTGCTCCATCTGGCCCATCGCAGGGGACCACGAGCGTCGGATGTGGGAAGTCTGGCGTTCCTTGCACTGTGTGGTCCCCGGGGTGGTGCGGCCGTGCTCTTGGTCCCGGCACGGTCGCGAGGGGGAGGGTCATCCTCCCCCCTGGAGGGGTCCGGAAACGGACGGCCGTGGTGGGGGCGCGGTATGCAATACCCCGCGCTCCCTCCGTTATAGCGGCAGGATGGACACCGTGGGTTTTAGTCGGTAGTGGACCCTGGCTGCTGTGGGTGCAGTTAGGGTTGGGGGCCATGAGGCCCCCCAGGGAGCGGTGATGCTCGAGCGAGCCCGACACACCCCGCCTACTTCCCGGTAGGCGGAAGTGCGTAAATGCATTTCGCCCACGTAAAAAAAAAAAAAAAAAAAAAAAAAAAAAAAAAAAAAAAAAAAGGGTATAAGCTACCGGTGTACCGAATTGCATCAAAATCCGTTCAGCAGTTTTTGCGTGAAAGAGTAACAAACATACATCCATACATATGATATATCCAGTATTCTGTCTTCATAGAAACGGTCATAGAGACGAGTTATACCTACGCGCCTCGATCTCGGTGTGCACTCAGCGTGCAGCCAGTCGCGGTTGTGCCACAGTGACGAACGAACGGTGTTATGGTTTTCTAAAAAATAAGCGGGTGATTTGTGTTTTCTTGCTTTGTGCACTGAAGTTTTTCGTACGTCTCAGTCGAGGCGCAAATATTACTCAGTCTCTAATTGTCTGGCCGGTTGGCGTAGTTGGTAGCACTCTGCCTTCTGAGCTGCTGGTCCCGGGTTCGATTCCCGGACAGGTCAAACATTTGTGTGTATGAACATTTCTGTTTGACCTGTGTCTGAGTGTGTATATGTATATAAGTATATATATATATATCAGTCATCAGGTTACCATAGTACAGGCTCTACCTAGTTTGGGGCCTGAAGACCTTGTGTGAATGTGAATAAATAAAATAAATAAAAAATAAGTAATAAATAAATATTAAAAGTTAAATACACCTGGCGCATAACGTTACCATCCGATGGACTTTTATGTTCCGGCATTTGATCATGCCTAGGTAACAGAAATTGTTTTCTAAGTTCAAGTCACATGGAAGTCCCTTGATTTGCAAGTGAAAGGGTGTTCCGTAGACTCCATTAAGCCATAATGACGGACCAGAATTAAACAACTTGAAAGTTTCGCAAAGAAACTTGAAAGTTTGGAAGGAGCTGTAAAATTTTACTAGAAGAGATCATTTATGGGCGAATATGCTTTTTTTTACTGTATAGATCTACCGGTTAGCACTATCTCACTTGATGGTGTTAGTGACGATGTGGTTGAAGATGTTATCAGGCAGGTGTTCGAAAGTAGGTAACTTACCACCATGCTGGGAATTTGATAACGGTGATAACTTCACCGGAAGCTCAAGCTGTTGTTGGGGATCGAACCAGTGTCGTTAATTTGACAGGCGACGCGAGATCTATGCAGTTTATACTTTACAGATGACCTACGGGCCCAAATAAATGACTTATCATATTTTTATAGACTTAAAAATTCCTATACAGCAAATAGAGAATCAACAAAACAATAAAATTAAAAATTGTGGAATTAATTTCGCTTTCATATGGACTTCTGCAATATTACATCTGACTATAAACTGTAATAGTTTATGAATATATGAAACACGAAAATTACTCACGTAGTAAGTCAGAGGGTTCCGAGGTTGTAAATTTGAAAGTAACGGACTAGTCAAGCCGAGGTCGTCTTAAGAAATGCAACTTGAGATAATCACACTAATATAATCGAATAGAATATTAAATGAAAAAGTATTATGAATCTTTACGATGTGTGTATTGCTTCCAGGCTGTTTGGCCGTGGTCTAAGTGAAACTTGTGTTCCAGACATTTCGTCGATCACTGCGGTCGACATCTTCAGTGGTTCAGGTCCGGGCGGCGCCAAGAGCGTAGAACTCTCCTTCGCGGCGTTACAAGTTTCACTTAGACCACGGCCAAACAGCCCGGAAGCAATACATACAACATGCAACGCCGGCCGTGAAAGCCTTAGAGCTTACCATCTTTGTGATGTTCAATACTTTTTTTAGGCTTCCAATAAAAATACATTTTATGTATTAAAAATATTGAAAAGTCTGTAGGGAGCAACAATCGCAATGTCGCATGGTTAATAATAGTTTTTTGTATGGGAATAAAGATTTTTAAACCTTTGTAAAAATCGTTTCTGTAAATTCGTCTTTATGATACTGTAGCAATCTACAGTAAGCGACTAACACAGTGTCAAATTTCTCTTTACCCTTATCATTCTGTTGTAATTTCGCAACACCATTTATAATAGTGGTTGTTATAAGCTTTGTATATCCTTGTACTATGCCTCTTCGAATGTCGCAGAATTACGCTTTATTACTTGATCTTGAACTCGCTAGTGAGAGGAACGTAAGTGATTATGCCGGATATTATGGACATAAAATTAATAAGTCTCAATCATTTTGGAGGTGTTTTGAATGCCTGTTAACACCTATAATATTCGTGGAGCAAACGTCGCGTGCTGCCACTTTGCTATGCTTTTCTAGACGCACTGTTACTTCAAATCTGATTTTCGCAAGACACATTCATAATGTGGTTTCCGCTTCAAATAATAATATAAACTCAAGTAATAGAAGAAATTCATGTTAAACCAAGTTTCGGGAGTTTCATTTAATCCTCAAGTGATAAAACAACAGACGTTTCAGATGTCTGGAAAATCAGGAGGACTCGCGGAAGTGAAGTGACAGGCTACTATCTCCGCGGTGCAGCTAAACCTCTGTTTAAGGTTAGTTATTTCTTCTTTAGTACTGAACCACCCCTATGCGATACACCTCCCGCTATATCCCACTGGTACGGTCTGTATAATTCAGCCGAGCAGTGGCCCTCTCAGTATAAACGATTAAAACCCTATCAGTTGTCCACGTAAAACCGCAAAATGCTACAAAGACATAATCATATCCATATGACTTCATAATACTACTAAACGTTGAAATAAAATAATATAAATTAATTAATTAATCCTGCCACCCTGCCGTGGTGGTACCGGCCTAGAATAGTACTCCCCAATCTCTTCCCGCGGGTGCCGTAAGAGTCGGCTAAGGGATAACGTACCAGGAGGTGGGCAGCAGCGCCTTCTGAGGATCGGAAATCATACTGCGCTCGCCAACCCGCCTGCCAAGCGTGGCGAGTATTGGCAAATCCTCCCTATATGGGGGAGGCATACGTCCAACAGTGGACGCACATAGCTGAGAAAAGAAATTAATTAATTTGCTGTTTGATACAAAACATGCCGGATAAGCCGGATCTTCTACATCACTCGAATCAACAAAAATCCGCAGCATCATAGTTCGATTGACGACCTACTTAGCCCTTTCAATTCCTGCCTTTGTGTCGAGGGTTTGGGCACAATTTCCGTTTTGATAAATTGTTTATGCAAGTATTTGGGATCCTTTATTGTGTGTTTACGCGACGACACCGGACGTCCGCTCCCCGCGGCGGCATCCTGCATAATGAGCCCGCATGCCGAGAAAAGCTTTGAACAAATAAATTCCTTATACATATTTCTTTTATCTTAGAATAAGGTAGGCTTGTAAATACAAGCATCTACTCGTATGTAATAACATTCCGTTGGTCAGCTAAAATATTAGTTCATAATTTCAAATTATTTATATTAACTCTTTATTAAACTGATGCATTAGCTTTGCCGTGGGGTACCGGCTTAGAATTGTACCCCCCCCCATGTCTTCCCGTGGGTGTCGTAAGAGTCGACTAAGGGATCCTGTTCCAGAAGGATGGGCAGCAGCGCCTTCTGAGGGTCATATTTTTATACTGCACTCGCCAACCCGCCTGCCAAGCGTGGCGAGTATTGGCAAATCCCCTCTATATAGGGGAGGCATATGTCCAATAGTGGATGTCCCATGGCTGAGATGATGATGATGGTGATGATGATGATGACGAGAAGAATATTATTTTAGAAAATTTAACTATATTTTGATGCGAGCAAATTAACCTCCCGCCTTAATATCCAAAGAAATGTTTATGTTATATTGACGCGGTTACTTTACCACACACTTGTTTGACTTCCTCGAGTTATGACATTACTGAAATTGCGGTAAGGAACTTTCTAAACACGCATTTTCTTGGGAAATTAACTTAAAGTATGACAAGGCTTCCGTTCCATGTTTGGGGGTGAAACCACGGAATCAGTTTAATGAAGACATTTTGTTGGTAGATCGGAGAATGAGTACCTACTTGTAATGGCTGGGGGCTTGGGGATAGGGTAATGACTTTGGAGAATTAGTTCAAATTGAGGGTAGATAGTTATTGCGGGCAGCGTTTTGGTTTTATTTATTTAAAACTTCTCTGAGGGATCACAGAGAAAATACAGATTGTCTGTGGGTCGAATACTGGGGTTTTCACTGGTTTTTTACTCGTTATTAAACAAAACGCGCATTAGGTTATATTTCTCGGAAACATCTTAAAAATTAATTTTGCAAGTTGTTCGAAATTAACCTGTATGGGTAAATTACTAAATGTTTTTCACACGATTAAGTTTTTTTTTTTTTTCATCACACTCATACCCCCGCACTAGGATTCCCCGTATTGCGGGAGGCATGGACACACACAATCACAGCACTCAAACATCCAAGACCCGGGACAAACATCTACACAATCACTCACACTCTGCTCTACACATCAAACAAAAAAAGAATCATCAAAATCGGTTCATAAACGAACGTATCCGCCATCACACATAAAAAAAATACATATTATACTGTAAACTCTAAGGCTTTCACGGCCGGCGTTGCATGTTGTATGTATTGCTTCCGGGCTGTTTGGCCGTGGTCTATGTGAAACTTTTGTTCCAGACGTTTCGTCGATCACTGCGGTCGACATCTTCAGTGGTTCAGGTCCGAGCGGCGACAAGAGCGTAGAACTCGCAGAGCACAACGCAGTGATCGACGAATCGTCTGGAACAAAAGTTTCACTTAGACCACGGCCAAACAGCCCGGAAGCAATACATACATTACACATATTATACTGTTCAATTGAGAAACCTCCTCCTTTTTTTAAAAATGGTCATAAAGTTATATTTGTCAGATAAATTTCGGACCGCCCAAAACCATAATAGTCATCAATATGACTTTATTTTAGTTAGATCTTATCGCATTTCGGTCTAAAGATCGTAATCCTACTAATATATATAATAAATGCGAAAGTTTGTGTGTATGCGGGTATGTGTGTAAGTGTATGTTTGTTACCTGTTTACGCTCAAACGGCTACACAGATTTCGATGAAATTTGGTATGGAGATAGTTTAAACCCTGGAATAACACATAAAGGCATGGGCTACTTTTATCCCGCTAAAAGTATAGTTCCCGTGGGATAATTGAGGTGTGTGAAAAAAATAAATTGATAAATATTAAATAATATGACTCTCCACATTTTAATCTTTTGTCATGCGAAATTCTTAGCCCCAATAATAACTAGCTACACCCCCGCACTTTTATCCGCGTGGTGATGAAAAACGGTGATGATGGTGATCTTTAAAATAAGCATATGTGTTAATCCAGGGTATATGCTATCTCCATATAGAATTTCATCGAAAGATGAATGTATGTGTTATTCCGGGATATGCAGTATCTACATAAATTTCATCCGAATCCGTCCAGCCGTTTGAGCGTGATTGGGTAACATACATCCATCCATCCAAACTTTCACATTTATAATATTAGTGGGACTAACTAGAGACTAAATTAGACTTCATCTGAAGTATATATATATTTTATTTTACTTCACTTTATTTATTATTAATAAATAATTGTATTCTTTTATAAATCAATTTTTAGTACAGAATCTGATACAATTATTTTATTCTAACATAGTCCACAAACTAAATAGAGTACTGCGAACATAGTCTCAAAGTATTAAGACGTCATACTGTCAACAACAAATACAATAAAAAAACTTGAGAGGTGTCAAGGGACACCCGGATGGAACGAAGTTCGTGAATAATAATCATAATAGCGAAATAGTAATTACAATTGTATTATATATAACCCTAGAACAATGTAATAGCAATTTAGTCTTTGTCTTTGATCAGGACAAACAAATGATCGATAACGAAACAATTGACAATTAAGAATTCAATCTAGACCCGTGCATTATATATAATATTAAAGATATTTCACTACAGTCTCAGAACTATAGATAAACTATTCTTTTTTCCGAATTTAAGGTTTATTCGGCCGTTTCATCGCTTTCCATCAATTTGAATGAGGATCGTTTCTGAAATGACGGTCATTGTCGAATTTATTACACGTCTGTGTTCCATGTTTTATATTGATTTTGTCAAATTTTCGTTCAGTTTTTATGATAAGAGCATTTACGGTCCACGCACAAGTTTAGTGAAAGCACCCGCTGAAAGCAAAACAAAAATTACCAATAAGTGGGAACGACTTCAACACTCAAAAATGTGAAATAAGTTGTTCAAGTCGGTTGATAATTCAAATGTAACTATCATCAAAATATTGTGGTCATGGTAGCGATTTCGACAAGGTATTTCACACTTTTTTTTATATAATATGGGACAACATTCACACAAGGTCTTCAGGTCCCAACTAGGCGGAGCCTGTACTATGGTAACCTGATGACCGATATATAGTTATATACATACTTAATATATACTTATATACATATACACACCCAGACACAGGTCAAACAGACATGTTCATACACACAAATGTTTGACCTGTCCGGGAATCAAACCCGGGACCAGCGGCTCAGAAGGCAGAGTGCTACCAACTGCGCCAACCGGCCAGTCAAAGTTTTGAGTGTTGAATTCGGTTCAATTTTGTGGCAAACATTTTTTTCTCCCTTTTCAGTGATCTTTGCTACTCACGGGATCAATTGTCATTGTGTGTGGTTACCGATTTCATTAACAAGTCATCCAGATAAACTAACACTTTCACTTATTGGAGTGTAACTCAATCACCGCTTGACCGATTTTGATGAAAAAACATGCGGGGCAGCAATATTTTTTTGTGTTTCTTTTTTTTTTGTCTTTTTTTTGTCTTTCAAAAACTACATGGCTTCTAACATAGAAAGCGTGTGTTGACGATGACGTGAGTTTCACGCTTTTTGTTCTCCCACAAAATACACATATTATATACACAGTACACATATAGCTCATGGAAACCGTGCGGTGACGATGACGCGAGTTCCATCATTTTTATTCACCCAAAAAGTGCTCAACGCACCTAATCAAAAAAAAAATACAAGTCACGATTGAATAGGTGTACCTTCTAAGTTTGCATGCTACATCCTAGACAACGTTATCACTTAACATCAGGTGAGACAGTGGTCAAACGCAAGGTTCAAACATAAAAAAGCACAACACAATTTACATTTTGAATATTAGTGGACGCAAACTAATTCGCATGCTCTGTAATTAAGTTTCAGCTCTACCCGTGTATTACACTAAAACTTTATAATGTATGCGGATATGTGGCAAGAATATGTTTGCATCTGTAATTGCATGGTTTTATGTTTAGGAATGAATTTGTATATGTTTTCTTTGAATAGATTAAGTCACTTAACATTTAAAGTGTATCGTAGCAAGTACCTATAAACCACTCAGTTTGACAACTTACATACTTTAGAATACTAGTAGTGCCCCGCTGTTTCACCCGCCTAGATGACGGTTTTCCCGCTACCTCAATTATCCCACGGGAACTATACTTTTAGCGGGATAAAAGTAGCCCATGCCTTTATGTGTTATTCCAGGGTTTAAACTATCTCCATACCAAATTTCATCGAAATCTGTGTAGCCGTTTGAGCGTAAACAGGTAACAAACATACACTTACACACATACCCGCATACACACAAACTTTCGCATTTATTATATTAGTAGGATTACGATCTTTAGACCGAAATGCGATAAGATCTAACTAAAATAAAGTCATATTGATGACTATTATGGTTTTGGGCGGTCCGAAATTTATCTGACAAATATAACTTTATGACCATTTTTAAAAAAAGGAGGAGGTTTCTCAATTGAACAGTATAATATGTGTAATGTATGTATTGCTTCCGGGCTGTTTGGCCGTGGTCTATGTGAAACTTTTGTTCCAGACGTTTCGTCGATCACTGCGGTCGACATCTTCAGTGGTTCAGGTCCGAGCGGCGACAAGAGCGTAGAACTCGCAGAGCACAACGCAGTGATCGACGAAACGTCTGGAACAAAAGTTTCACTTAGACCACGGCCAAACAGCCCGGAAGCAATACATACATTACACATATTATACTGTTCAATTGAGAAACCTCCTCCTTTTTTTAAAAATGGTCATAAAGTTATATTTGTCAGATAAATTTCGGACCGCCCAAAACCATAATAGTCATCAATATGACTTTATTTTAGTTAGATCTTATCGCATTTCGGTCTAAAGATCGTAATCCTACTAATATAATAAATGCGAAAGTTTGTGTGTATGCGGGTATGTGTGTAAGTGTATGTTTGTTACCTGTTTACGCTCAAACGGCTACACAGATTTCGATGAAATTTGGTATGGAGATAGTTTAAACCCTGGAATAACACATAAAGGCATGGGCTACTTTTATCCCGCTAAAAGTATAGTTCCCGTGGGATAATTGAGGTAGCGGGAAAACCGTCATCTAGGCGGGTGAAACAGCGGGGCACTACTAGTATTCTAAAGTATGTAAGTTGTCAAACTGAGTGGTTTATAGGTACTTGCTACGATACACTTTAAATGTTAAGTGACTTAATCTATTCAAAGAAAACATATACAAATTCCAGTTCACATATTTGAAGGAAAAAATTCGGCTGCTAGTGGGACTTGAACCCACGACTACAGAATTTTTACAGTAATTCGGCCCTAGTGGTACGGGCTGCTATAGCTTAGTTGGACAAAGCGACAGGACGGTATTCTGTAGTCGTGGGTTCAAGTCCCTTTAGCAGCCGAATTTTTTCCTTCAAATATGTGAACTGAAGTTCTGCCTAGCATAGCGTTAATGCGATACACAATAAAAATATACAAATTCATTCCTAAACATAAAACCATGCAATTACAGATGCAAACATATTCTTGCCACATATCCCCATACATTATAAAGTTTTAGTGTAATACACGGGTAGAGCTGAAACTTAATTACAGAGCATGCGAATTAGTTTGCGTCCACTTATATTCAAAATGTAAATTGTGTTGTGCTTTTTTATGTTTGAACCTTGCGTTTGACCACTGTCTCACCTGATGTTAAGTGATGACGTTGTCTAGGATGTAGCACGCAAACTTAGAAGGTACACCTATTCAATCATGACTTGTATTTTTTTTTTATTGAGTGCGTTGAGCACTTTTTGAGTGAATAAAAATGATGGAACTCGCGTCATCGTCACCGCACGCTTTCCATGAGCTATATGTGTACTGTGTATATAATATGTGTATTTTGTGGGAGAACAAAATACACATAGCAAGCGTTAAATTCACGTCATCGTCAATACACGCTTTTTATGTTAGAAGCCATGTAGTTTTCACTTCTATCGGCAGTCCCCAAAAACAAAAAAAAAAGAAACTAAAAAAAATTGCTGCTCCGCATGTTTTGTCATCAAAATCGGTCAAGCGGTGATTGAGTTACACTCTAATAAGTGAAAGTGTTAGTTTATCTGGATGACTTGTTAATGAAATCGGTAACCGCACACAATGACAATTGATCCCGTGAGTAGCAAAGATCACTGAAAAGGGGAGAAAAAAAAATGTTTGCCACAAAATTGAACCGAATTCAACACTTAAAACTATGACTGGCCGGTTGGCGCAGTTGGTAGCACTCTGCCTTCTGAGCCGCTGGTCCCGGGTTCGATTCCCGGACAGGTCAAACATTTGTGTGTATGAACATGTCTGTTTGACCTGTATCTGGGTGTGTATATGTATGTAAGTATATATCAGTCATCAGGTTACCATAGTACAGGCTCCGCCTAGTTGGGACCTGAAGACCTTGTGTGAATGTTGTCCCATATTATATTAAAAAAAGTGTGAAATACCTTGTCGAAATCGCTACCATGACCACAATATTTTGATGATAGTTACATTTGAATTATCAACCGACTTCAATAACTTATTTCACACTTTTGAGTGTTGAAGTCGTTCCCACTTATTGGTAATTTTTGTTTTTTTTTCAGCGGGTGCTTTCACTAAACTTGTGCGTGGACCGTAAATGCTCTTATCATAAAAACTGAACGAAAATTTGACAAAATCAATATAAAACATGGAACACAGACGTGTAATAAATTCGACAATGACCGTCATTTCAGAAACGATCCTCATTCAAATTGATGGAAAGCGATGAAACGGCCGAATAAACCTTAAATTCGGAAAAAAGAATAGTTTATCTATAGTTCTGAGACTGTAGTGAAATATCTTTAATATTATATATAATGCACGGGTCTAGATTGAATTCTTAATTGTCAATTGTTTCGTTATCGATCATTTGTTTGTCCTGATCAAAGACAAAGACTAAATAGCTACTACATTGTTCTAGGGTTATATATAATACAATTGTAATTTTTAGACTTTCGCGATTCGAACACATTGTTATTAAATCAAACGGGGCTTAATCGCGAGAAAAACATTTAGTAATTTATTTACCTCGACGTTTCGACTAAGTTGCATTGGTCGTGGTCACGAGAAGACTGACCACTTCTTCTTCTCTCGCACTCTGTCTTCTCGTGACCACGACCAATGCAACTTGGTCGAAACGTCGAGGTAAATAAACTACTAAATGTTTTTCTCGCGATTAAGCCCCGTTTGATTTAATATAAAATACAACTGTCAAACGCAAACTTATATTAAGTAATAAAAAAAGGATTTTTTCTCGAATAGTTATCAATAGAAATATACATTTTTAATGTAAATAATTAAATATCCCAGCCCAGCAAAATCCCGCGGCATCTCACCAAGGGGTGAGAGGGGGTTGAAAAATCACTAAGAGTACCTCACCACCCCTTTCTGGAAATCATTATGATGGGGAATGTTGCAGGGAAGAGGAATTCTTGCCGTAAACGAAAACTTTCGCCAATGATAACCTTTGCGCAAAAATTAGGAACTTAAGAACTTTCAATTAAATTTAAACAATATATTGCGTCTGTGCGGAATGACAACCGTCATCATAAGTTTTGGAACGAAGTTCCTTATCGCGCGTTGTGAAAGGGGGCTAGACGGAAAACATTCTTACGAAAAGTTGTCACGACACTTTTTGCTATAGTAAGCTATTGTAAGCTGTGCGGCGTGCGCATGTTTCTCTCTCTCTCTCTCTCTCTCTCTTATAGAAAGCAAGCCAGATATTTCCATTTCTATTTCGCTATTATTATTATTATTATTCACGAACTTCGTTCCATCCGGTGGAGGAGGTGGAGGTGTCCCTTGACACCTCTCAAGTTTTTTAATTGTATTTGTTGTTGACAGTGTGACGTCTTAACACTTTGAGACTATGTTCGCAGTACTCTATTTAGTTTGTGGACTATGTTAGACTAAAATAATTGTATCAGATTCTGTACTAAAAATTGATTTATAAAAGAATACAATTATTTACTACAAATAAATAAAGTAAAGTAAAATAAAAAAAATATATGTACTTCAGATGAAGTCTAATTTAGTCTCTAGTTAGACCAACTAATATTATAAATGTGAAAGTTTGGATGGATGGATGTATGTTACCCAATCACGCTCAAACGGCTGGACGGAATTGGATGAAATTCGGTATGTATATACTTCATATCCCGGAATAACACATACATTTATCTTTCGATGAAATTCTGAATGGAGATAGCTTATACCCTGGATTAACATATATGCTTATTTTTAAGATCACCATCATCACCGTTTTTCATCACCACGCGGATAAAAGTGCGGGGTGTAGCTAGTTATTATTGGGGCTAAGAATTTCGCATACCAAAAGCGTAAAATGTGGAGAGTCATATTATTTAATATTTATCAATTTATTTTTTTCACACACTCATCACAATATTTTGCGTCATAAATGATTTGTAAACTCTAAGGCTTTCACGGCCGGCGTTGCATGTTGTATGTATTGAAAAACTCTCCTTCGCGGCGTCTTCTCTGTTACTGAGACGACTGTTACTCAGTATCAGAGAAGACGCCGCGAAGGAGAATTCTACGCTCTTATCGCCGCTCGGACCTGAACCACTGAAGATGTCGACCGCAGTGATCGACGAAACGTCTGGAACACAAGTTTCACTTAGACCACGGCCAAACAGCCCGGAAGTAATACATACAACATAAATGATTTGTTTTTGATAAATGATTTTTTTTCGGCCGTTGGGGCCGAAAGGTTCTTGAATGGAGACCACGGACTGGCAAGCGCAGCATAGAACGGCCACCGACTAGGTGGACAGACGACCTGACTAAGTTCGCAGGCAAGAGCTGGATGCGGGCCGCTTCCAATCGGTCCTTGTGGAAATCAATGGGGGAGGCCTTTGTCCAGCAGTGGACGTCCTATGGCTGAGATGATGATGATGATGATGAAATGATTTGATTTGATTTCGCACCGACTTTAGTGGTGGTATATTATCATCCAAGAATCAAATTAAGTCTAATTTAAAAATGGAATTCTATTCCGTTTGGTACCTACTTCCTATTTCGGTAAGCATTTTCGTTACCATCCTAATAAAGAAACCGACGACAATGTACGCGTTGTCCCTTTTCAAAGCGAAGGTAATATCAGCGCTACTGTTTAGCCCTTAGTGCGACCGTCTGACCTTTCCTACCCTTATTAACTCTATCAAAAGTTACGAGATAGTTTCAATTCATACAAAAAAGAGCCAAGAAAATCACACTAATATTTTAAATGTAAACATTTTTGTTTAATTTTTTTTCACATTCGTACCCTCTCACTAGGAATCCCTGTGTCGTAGGAGGCATAGACACAATGAAATCACAACAAAGGTCCAAGATCCGGGACAAACATTCATGCTCATCACATAAATGTCTGCCCCTGCCGGGATTCGAACGGAGGGTCCCTGGTGACCAGCATTCATGCAACTGATGTTTGTTACTTACCTCATTATGCCATATCGGATTTATAGATTTGGATAAAACTTGAAACGTAGGTACTTTATACGTTATATTGATACACAGGCAACATTTTTATTTCTAAAAAAATGATCTCTCTGATTCTTTGGTATACTATGAAAATTCTCTACCATTTGCTAATCGTCTCTTTCCATATATAAATATAAACAATTAATTTTCCCCCTGCTTTTCCCTCCATTCACCGACTCTTCTTGATCTATTATAGGGTATGGGTATTTTTTTTTCTTTAATAAGTACTTATTATGAATAGTTTGGGAGCATTTCGTATAACACCTTCTATCTCTGCCGCGTTCGAACTAAGAACTCAGAATTATAGATCGTATCTCAAGAGAATATGATCTTTATCTAACCCGTATTTATTTTTACACGCTTGTTTTGGTGTCTCTTTTTCTTCTTCTCAGCAATTGGTCATCCACTGCTGGACGTACGCCTCCCCCATATAGGGGGGGATTTGCAAATACTCGCCATGCTTGGCAGGCGGGTTGGCGAGCGCAGTATCGTTTCGTATCCTCAAAAAGCGCTGCTGCCCACCTTCTGGCATATGACCCCTTAACCGACTCTTACGGGACCCACGGGAAGAGATGGGGGAGTACTATTCTAGGCCGGTACCACCACGGCAATATATTTGGTGTCTCATATTAATGATAAAACAGCGTTATTTTGTGTTTCTACCACAGTGCATTAAAGCTGTGTTTCTGCTGTTTAATTACCTTCTAAATAATATATTTATTTATTAAAGCACATACACAGATCGCAAATTGTAAAAAATAATTAAAAGTCTTTCATATCAAGCTATCTTTTTTTTCCATTTAAGTATTTTTGTGTTGCAGTGTGATTGAGTGTTCAGAAGTTAAAATATGGTTGGGTACAATCCTCTCGATAGTTTTATGCTTTCAAAAACATGAGTTTTATAAGTTAAACGTTTCACGTTTTAAACCGTCACGGGTGACTGCTGGGTGAAGCGGCGGTAGCACCGAACATCGTGCGTGCATGTATTGCAGTGGATACTATTAGATATCGCGGTTGACTTCTGGAGTCGCATTGGTCCCCCAGGATTTATGCTGGTGCTTGTCATCGCACTTGTCCTTCAGTTCCTTAGTCAACCTAAAGTACAAGTGCCTCATACGATCGCTCAGAAAATGGATTCCCATTCGTCGAATTTGGGACGACTTATGATGACGATACAGTATATCTTTCTTATTAAACTTCGTTTGTTACGTAGGTGATAGCATAGTCAAGAAACGGTTGGGATTTTTATTACAATATCCATAATTGTTATTTATGTTGTATGTATTGCTTCCGGGCTATTTGGCCGTGGTCTAAGTGAAACTTGTGTTCCAGACGTTTCGTCGATCACTGCGGTCGACATTTTCAGTAGTTCAGGTCCGATCGGCGACACATTCAAAATTGGGGCTTTTTACTGAAAAAAGTGTAGACACAAATTTGTCATAGTAGTCAATATAGTCACACATACATCTGACATACATAAGTATGTATATATATAGCCTTGTCTACATCCTTCGATTGCTTCTTACGTTGTGGGGAACTGGATTAAGGAATGATTGCCCTGAGTTCGTCCATCGACTGTGCCATGGACAACAAATTATATCGCTGTTGAAAGAGCAAAAAAAAAAACACACGAATGTCGTTTTCTACTAGCAAACGCGTAAACACAAAAAAAAAATTATCCAAAAAATGGAACCGATTTCAACACTCAAAAGTGTGAAATAACTTGTTGAAGTCGGTACCCTGATAGTTCACAAAAGTAACTATCATCATTGTTGCGAAATCAGTTAAGAAAAACAAGGTCTCGCAACTATGGGGATGTGAGCCTGGGATCCACTCACAAAGCGATGAAGAGAGGCACACGTAAATTCGGTTAAACTAGGAATTTAGACAATACAAGCAGACTTACCTAAATATGTCCCACCAGTGGTATGTAGTTCCTCGAGGAATGTCTATAAAGGGTCACAACACGTCACATTTAGTATTTGAAGTCTATATTAGATTGCACTGCACTTCGTCCGATGTCGGTCAAGGTTAGCGGGTGACTGCTGGGTGAAGCGGCGGTAGCAACGAACATCGTGCGTGCATGTATTGCAGTCGATACTATTAGATATCGCGGTTGACTTCTGGAGTCGCATTGCTCCCCCAGGAAGCCTGCTGGTGCTTATCATCGCACTTGTCCTTCAGTTCCTTAGTTAACCTAAAGTACAAGTGCCTCATACGATCGCTCAGAAAATGGATTCCCATTCGTCGAATTTGGGACGACTTATGATGACGATACATTACCGCCCACCAAAATACACGGTAGTTGTATTTTCGAATAAAATACTTGAACTTAAGAATTATGTACAAGGCTTAGGAACAACGAAATGCGGTACGCATTTTGAATATAGCGGGCGTAAGGCTTAATAACATGCCCGAGCATGCTATCTAATATAATAAGAAAGAAATCTCTTAAGGTACGATAAGTATATGAACAACGGAAACGATAAACTAACTTAAGATCTAAACTAAGTAAGCTAAGAAAGAATAACATATACTCATTAGTCGGTTTGATTTGGTAAAGGACATATCTTTACCAACGGTCGCGTAAGAGAAGAGCCATTCGGTAAGCGAAGAGTCGCGACGCGTACTACTCCATCTGGACCAGAATGTAGCTGTTCTACACGCGCTATAGGCCAATGCAAAGGTGGAACGTCGGACTTGATTAAAACTACGGAACCGATTTCTAAAGGTTTTGAAGGTTTCGTCCACTTTAGAATCTTAGAATAGATTATCGAAACTCTACCGCGACGACTAACAAACCGTCGAAGAGCAGCGATGAATGAGCCTGAAGTTAAATCGGTAGCTACTTCTAAATGAACTGCTTTTGTCGTTAAGCAGGCGAAAAGACAAAGGTTAGCTTTAGTTATTTTAGCGCCCCGATATTTTCCTGATTTGGCACGTTTAGCCGACAAAATCCAGAACTGCTGATTAAGTAAGTAATTTAACGTATTGATTCCAGGATGGCAATTTTCACGATGGAATGCGTCGATGATCATGAAGGTAAGTTGCGCTTGTCTAGGAAGTAATGCAGGGTGCTTATGACTAATTTCTAGTCCGGATCGCGATAACCTACCGCCCACCCTGAGTATACCGAGGCTGTCGAAGAAAGGATTCAACTTTCGCATTTGTTTTGAAAGAGGTTTACCCTCCGTCAACCGTTTGATGTCTTCATGAAAATGAAGAAACTGTGTACGTTTCACCATCATTAAGAGGGCGTGGTTAAGTTCGACGTGCTTCAAGGGAAAATCAAAACAACGATTAATTTTGCATTTCAAATTGTGGACGTAACGAAGTAACAAACCTAGGATACGTTGTATTTTACGAACCGACGAGTAACGATTGAGTAAGAAGTCAATTGGATGTGCGGGGACGTTGCTGGTAAGGAGCACGTGTACCTTTTCTTCGGCACGCACATCCTCCTCCGAAGGATTAGACGTTGAGCAGGGCCAAGAGTTTACATCTTGAACAAGCCAACTAGGTCCCGCCCACCATAACGAATTGTTGACAAGTTCAGCGGGCGTTTTAATGCGAGTCGCAATATCGGCCGGATTGTCACACGATTTGACGTGGCGCCACTGGGCGTCGGGTACCGCGTCCTGAATATGACTGACTCGGTTGGCTACGAACGTCTTCCAACGAGCGGAAGGCGATCTGATCCACGAAAGCGTAACTGTTGAGTCCGTCCACGCAAATATACCAGATATCGGAAGAAGAGTACGGTATATCTCACAAATAAATTTGAGTAAATCTGCCAATAAAACTGCTGCACACAGTTCTAGTCTCGGTAGGAGGATTACTTTGAGTGGAGCTACCCTGGCTTTTGATATAACGAAAAAGATCTTGACATTATTGTGACCGTCAAGGGCGCGTATATAAACTACACTCGAAAATCCGAGCTGGGAGCTATCCGCGAAGCCAAGAATTTCACATGATTTAATATCAGTGACTGAAAGTTGACGCGGAATCCTTACATTCTGAATGAGAGGCAGCTCTGCAGTATATTGATGCCACTGTCGCTTGATGTCTGCAGGAGGATCGTCAGGCTCCCAGAACTTCCTAACTTCCTGAGACATCTGGTCATCCGACACGAAAAACGAATGGGTGTTATCTTCTGTTCGATTAGCGCCTACGCTTCCCAGAAGAAGCCAGCCAAAAACAGAATTCAACGCAGAGGGTTGCAGTGGTCCCCCACTTACACTTCCAGGTAAGAGAAGTGAAGGGAAGATCTCTGCACCCAGAAGGATATCGATCGGACCAGGTTTATCACAATCTGGATCAGCCAAATTGAGACCACGAATATGGAGCCATGAAGACCTGTCGAGTTTTACGCTCGGCATGTCACCACAAATGTTAGGTATGGTTAGCGCTTCAACGGTGAAAGCCACTTGACCATTGACACCTATTTCAAGTTGAACAGCTCCCGAAATTGAGGCTGACGATTGACCTAAGCCACGTACCTGGCGTGCGCTCATACGCTTTTGAAGTCCTAACAGTTTAACTGCACGTTCTGAAATAAACTGCGCTTGACTACCACAGTCGATAATGGCGCGAAAAGATTGGTAGTTGCCAGACGAGTCACGAATGTTTATAACGGCAGTAGACAGTAGAACAACGGAGTTATCGCCAATATTGGTGAGAACGCGTACGGGAGAATCAGTGGTCGGAGGCTTCTGTTCAGCTCGGTCCGACCCCTTTTCTTCGTGCAGAAGTGTGTGATGCCTTTGTCGGCACTTCTGGCACGTGAACGGTGATTTACAATCACGAATAACGTGCGAAGGTTTTAAACAGTTAAAGCACCAGCGATGTTGTTGTGCAAAATCGTTTCGTTCTAGAACCGTCTTGGCCGCAAATGATTTGCAATGCGAGATTGAATGATTTTCAGAACAAAAAGGGCACTTAAACGTCATTCCGGATGCACTGGACGAAGTGCGTCGCACTTCCGGTTTAATGTTTGGTTTTTCGGAATTAGACAAAAGCGCTGAAGTAACTTTCGCACTGCCGCTAGGCTGTGATGATTTGTTGTAAGTTTTATTACTATGACCTGTAGATTGTGGGGTATCCCGAGTACCCGAGAAGTGAGTATCTCGCACGAGCGCATTACATTTCGATTCGAGAAAATCTCTTAAAGATGTATAACTTGGTAGTTCCGATGATGGATGCGCCTGTTCGAAAGCACACCGCGTCTTAGAATCCAACTTCGATAACAAATGATAACAAAGAACAAAGTCCCAGCGATCCGTCGGTAGGTTGAGGCTTTTCAAAATACTCAAATTCTCGCTAAAAAGGTCTAGCACACGCCTAAGTTCGGTAGGTGAGCTCAATTTTAGATTAATGTTTTGAATTTCCCGCCAACAAGTAAAAGCGAGTTCACGTTTATCACGGTAACGAGCTACTAGTGTATTGTACGCTTCCACATAGTACGCACCTTGTATCGGAAAAGTACGTATAAGTCCTAGTGCATCCCCGACTAAACTCGCCCTGAGGTACTGCATTCGATCTGAATCCGAAAGTGATTCATTCGAATGGATGAGCGAATTGAACGCATCATAAAACATAGGCCAGTCTTTTATGTTACCACTAAATCGCGGCAGATCGATTTTTGGCAATCTGATAGCTGAGGCAGGCAAAGAACGCACGGTAAGAGACTCGGAAGAGTCCGAAGAAGGCACTAGTTTCCGATAAATAGCGAGCACGCGGAAATAAAAGTTATCGAACTCAATGCGTAAATTATCTTCCTCTTCTGCATCCGCATCGTCAACAATACTTAATATGTCAGTATGCGCAACCTCAAAATTGTCAGCATGTTGTTTTAATGCAGAATAATACGCCATGAATTCATCCATACGAGAAGAATCCGATTCTGCTATCTGAGCTATTTCTAATGTTTTCCGTATACGATTAACTGCTAAAGTACGTTTGCGCCGCAATACGGGCAAGTCACACTGGGTGGGACCACTAGTCTCAATAGATTTTTTCTTCTTCGAAAGAAGAGCACGCTTAGGTACGTAAGACATGTTACTTGTGTTTCTTTTGAATAGTCAAACCGTAAAGTGATGAATTGAATTGATATTAATATCGACGACACTAGAAAATTCCTTTACGGAACACTAATAAGCACAATACGTGAAAGAAATAATATTCATATCCAAAAGAACCCAAATATTTCTTAAAGAAACCGTATAACTATGATGGTTCAACCCTAAAATAACTCTAAAGATGATGTAGGCTATTTTTATCGATTTTAAGTTCACGATTCGCACCAATGCATATTGGCACATTTAGGTAATACAGTTCCTACAATAGACAGCGAGCGAGGGAAATGCTAATTTATAGTTCTAATGTTATCGATTTTACGATCTAACACGATAAGGAATGGATGAGTCACCTGCATATTACGAGCTACGATTCGATTCTACGAAACTGTCAGATGAACAGTGGGTTCACCGACCGCAACTAAATAATTATTGCGACGAAAATGTACGATAGAATATAGACATGCACTGAATAGATTACGATTTATTTACATGTACCTGATATTTACGTACGAAACAATAATTCTGAATAGATACGATTCTTGCATGATAAAGTTAGCTTGAATAACAGTTACGAAATGGCAAGATGCAGTAAATAATAATAACACACCGCATAGTTATATATATCTGTCCGACTTGTTACCGGCTGATAAGGAATTCAATGGGCAGAACGGATTGGAATGTGTGTTATTTCTCTATAAGCTTACGGTTTGGATTACAAATAAATACGAAAACAAATACTCGATAATTGATAGTGACGTGTTGTTCATATACTTAGCGAAAATATTCGATACCTAACGAGATTTGAAGCGATTAATATAATGGTCACCGTGTGGAAGCCATTTGTGCAAATGTCGGAGGTAGGGAAATAATATTTCACTAAGTAATTCCTTACGATTACGAATAATATGAATAAGCTATCTCTTCCCTGGTTTCGGCACCAAAACAATGTTGCGAAATCAGTTAAGAAAAACAAGGTCTCGCAACTATGGGGATGTGAGCCTGGGATCCACTCACAAAGCGATGAAGAGAGGCACACGTAAATTCGGTTAAACTAGGAATTTAGACAATACAAGCAGACTTACCTAAATATGTCCCACCAGTGGTATGTAGTTCCTCGAGGAATGTCTATAAAGGGTCACAACACGTCACATTTAGTATTTGAAGTCTATATTAGATTGCACTGCACTTCGTCCGATGTCGGTCAAGGTTAGCGGGTGACTGCTGGGTGAAGCGGCGGTAGCAACGAACATCGTGCGTGCATGTATTGCAGTCGATACTATTAGATATCGCGGTTGACTTCTGGAGTCGCATTGCTCCCCCAGGAAGCCTGCTGGTGCTTATCATCGCACTTGTCCTTCAGTTCCTTAGTTAACCTAAAGTACAAGTGCCTCATACCATCGCTCAGAAAATGGATTCCCATTCGTCGAATTTGGGACGACTTATGATGACGATACAATCATAATATTGTGCTCATGGTAGCGACTTCGACAAGTTATTTCACACTTTTGAGTGTTGAAGTCGGTTCCATTTTTTGTTAATAATTATTTTTTTTACCCTTTTCAGTGACCTTTGCTACTCCCTCATCAATCAATTGTTTGATTTTTGATCAATTGTTATTGTGTGTTTTCCGAGGTCTTCAACCGCGACATTAATATCATCGAGATACAGTTATTGGAGTATAACTCAAAAACCGCTTGTTTGATTTTAATGAAATTTGAATGGGGCTACTACGAAAGTATACTCTATCTAACAAAAAAAGAATCATCAAAATCAGTTCATAAACGACGAAGTTCACCGCGAACACACATAAAAAAACATATTACGGTATCTCCTATTTTTGAAGTCGGTTAAAAATACTCACAACCTATAATAACTATCGGTTTAAATATAGTGAACCCAGTCACGTAACTGGCGACGACACCAAGACTATGAATATTCAGTTTACGTGTGACGTGAACGGTACTGTAGTGAACGGTCGAGTGGGGTAGGATATACTTACGTATTATTTGTATCTAACTACGGTTACATACGTACGTAAAATTGAACTAACATTATATAGTTTATTTATTAATGTATAGCATAAAAATATGCATGGAAAAATACATTTTAAAAAGGAGGATGGCAGACTCCCATACATTTGCAGCCTAGAAGAAAAAAACCGCGTTCATGAATGAAACTTATACCTATCGATAGAGCAATAAATACATTGTTTATTAAATATTCAATCGTTTTTCTAGAAGTTGGGAGTAAAAAGTTATCACGGAAAATCATCTGTATCAGTATGCTAACTACACGTCCATATGCGAACCATTCAATGGATCGCCATCCATGACTGTATAGCATCGTAGACAGAGAAAGCAATATAGCATGAATCGCGCTACAGATACAAATCACATATTATATTCTGGAATCAACTAGGCATGGGTGTGTTTATGAACGCAGTCCGGGTCTACAGAGCAGCTGAATACAGATTACAGAGTATCAATAACAATTAATTTCAGAACGTAAGTATTTGAATGCAACAAAAATAATGAGAAATATAGAGTGCGTTCGGTTACTATAAACACCACATAAATAAATAAAATAAAAGTACTTCTGATTCCCAACTTTATAAATAATGCAAATTATTCACGGAATCCACAAAAATATAATATAAATTTTCATATATAAAGAATACATGAACGGGTTGTCATTTCGTTTTTCGGGAGCGAGGCTGGCATTTCGTTTTTCGGGAGCGAGGCTGGTTCTGCCATCTGCCAATACTCAATATATTGATTGCAATCATATTATTCATACATTTTTATAGGTGGCTTAAAAGTATAATTATGTCAGTTGTATACATATGACCCTGTAAGGGTATAGCAATAGAGTGCAGATGCAGACCCGTTCATTCAAAATATAATAATAATTATGGTGACATTGTATAATAATGATACTGATAGAATTATATGGGGTTTATAATTTAGGTATTTAATATAATTTTTAGGTATTATAAATAATAAAATAAAGGTCATTTAAAATTTATTACTAAAAAAATCTGTCAAAGTATAGTAACACTTATCAGTTAATAATGTTTTTAATTTGTTTAGATATTTATCTCTATCATCTTATCATCCATGAGGTCGAAGCCGGCGGGAGATGCCAGTCAACGTAACATTCACGAAGCAAAGATGTTTTTGACGTGATAACGTTTTATAAATTGATGAATGCCAAAATGAAAAATAGTAACGTTCCGCGTAACGGTCAATGGTCCATAATCAATGGTCAATGGTCAATGGTCAATGGTCAATGGTCAATGGTCAATGGTCAATGGTCAATGGTCAATGGTCAATGGTCAATGGTCAATGGTCAATGGTCAATGGTCAATGGTCAATGGTCAATGGTCAATGGTCAATGGTCAATGGTCAATGGTCAATGGTCAATGGTCAATGGTCAATGGTCAATGGTCAATGGTCAATGGTCAATGGTCAATGGTCAATGGTCAATGGTCAATGTCAATTTCAATGTCAATGTCAATGTCAAAGTCAAAGTCAAAGTCATACATGATTATGACGTTATCACGTAAATCTATCGTCCGTAAACCGACTTCACAGACAACCAATAATTTTTTATTTATTTATTTATTAACATTCACACAAGGTCTTCAGGTCCCAAACTAGGCAGAGACTACGGTAACCTGATGACTGATATATATACTTATATACATATTCACACCCAGACACAGGTCAAACAGACATGTTCATACACACAAATGTTTGACCTGTCCGGGAATCGAACCCGGGACCAGCGGCTCAGAAGGCAGAGTGCTACCAACTGCGCCAACCGGCCATGAACAAGTGGAGGGCAAACAAATCCATCGCGTGGGAGAAGTCACGCCTCATCAATGAGGGAACGTCTGATGAAGGCAGATGAAGGTTACTAGTATTAAGTTTATCGCAACTAGATAGCTCAGTATAACTAACTAACTCCCAAACCGATATTCAAATAAGTGGTTAACTTAATCAAGTAAAGTTTAACTTGAGTATATAGCATTATAATCGCGTGTGTTAGGTAAGTTTACTAAAATCTATAATACCATATACTCGGTTATCAGTACTACAGGATTAAATAAAATTTTATGAAGGTTTTAACTGCCACGAGATGTTGTAGATTTAGATAGATAAAAAAAATATTATATTATTTTTAACACAATTGCTCAAAAATACACTTAGCCTGTATATTTTATTCGAAACTTTAAAATTACGCACTGTTGACCATATACATACTAATATAAGTTGTATGGCACCGTGCATATCGTGTCTGGAAGAAATCGCTACAAGCGATAAGACCGTCCATTTTACAGGAGGGTATTTACAGGCAGAAAGGGCGGGACAAATCTTGATACATGTGGGTTTAAAATAACACAGATAATACTTAAAAGATGACCTACAGACTCAAAAAAAAAACATATTTGTTTTGTTATTTATTTATTTTATTTATTTATTAATTGGAAATTAAATTTGAAAATATAGGTGCCGTGGTGGTACCGGCCTAGAATAGTACTCCCCCATCTCTTCCCGCAGGTGCCGTAAGAGTCGGCTAAGGGACCACGTACCAGGAGGTGGGCAGCAGCGCCTTCTGAGGATAGGAAACCATACTGCGCTCGCCAACCCGCCTGCCAAGCGTGGCGAGTATTGGAAAATCCCCCTTATACGAAGAGGCATTTTTTTTTTTACATATTATAAGTTTGCGTTTGACAACTGTCTCACCTGATGTTAAGTAAAGACGTTGCCTAGGATTTAGCACGCAAACCTAGAGGGTACCTATTCATATGTCCAGCAGTGGATACCCTATGGCTGCGATGATGGAAAACTACAGCTTATGTGCAATATATTGAATACAGGATACCTAAAGGAAGCTAATTACAGGTTATCACGGATAATAGCAATATGAGTGATGGCATGTGTGAAAACAATAAAACATCAACAAGGGATATTTCCTAGAATCATGCAGCGATGAACGTTTACTTTTTTTTTTTTTTTTTATTTAAATTTCTCATTAGAGTGTAATATTCACTTTTTGAGAAAAAGAAATTGTACAAAACCGATACAGAAAATACAGATTCAATTTATTTTATAACCAATATTATTTTTTCCTAACTTTGTTTGAATTTGAACGATATCCCAAGAGGCACAAAAATATCAATGTTTTTAACAAATTAAGGACTACACGAATAATATCAATAAAATCTAAATAATAGGTACTCAAAAAGAAAATCATTTTTCTTTTTGGCTTCAAATACTTACGTTCAAATATTTGTTACCGAGGTTTTCAAATTTATAAAAAGAGACTTGTTTTATCAGTGTTAATAAAGTCGCGAAAAAATACAAAATGAAACGTTTGTCTGTTCATTTTTATTTGACACAACAAGCGTTTAATGTTTTTAAATAAACGAAGATATTTATTTACTTTTATGGTTGCTTTTATTATTTTTATTTTTATTTACTTTTTTCTCCATCGAAGAACCGATGGCCGTTGGGGCCGAAAGGTTCTCGAATGGAGACCACGGACTGGCAGGCGCAGCATAGGACGGCCACCGATCAGGTGGACAGACGACCTGACTAAGATCGCAGGCAAGGGCTGGATGCGGGCCGCTTCCAACCGGTCCTTGTGGAAATCAATGGGGGAGGCATATGTCCAGCAGTAGAAGTCCAATGGCAGAGATGATGATGATGATGGTTGCTTTTATTATTTATACCACTTTAGAAAGACTATCAACTACTTGCTTATGATAGCCTAAAAAAACTTAATACTGAGAAATTATTTACATTTTTCCACTGATAGTTAAGGATTACTTATTGTTCTCATCAACATCATCATCATGTCAGCCTATGTCCACCATTGGACGTCCTATGGCTGAGATAATGTTAAATTAAATTATTAAAAGTACATCCCTCCCCAACACAACGCCGCGTTCCTCTCTTCACTTCTGCTCCGACTTATATTCAGTTTTAATCAACCTGTGTTGAAGCCATTGTTAAGAAAGGGGTTTATCCCAATAAAATAGTAAAGAAGAAAAGCATATCTTCATTTCACAACTCCCCGTCGCCGAGGCAGCGACAGTCATCGACACAATGAAAATCTTCTTAAGTTATAATAATAATAATAAGTTCTTTATTATCTTCCCACATAAAATCCTTAACTACTAACACTATATACCATCTATGTAAGGTTTGCATGGCTGTTAAGGTTCTGTGGGAAGAGCTGGAGCCCAAACTAGGTAGACCCTGTGCAATGGCACTCCTGGCCCCTCCCTCGGAACTTGTCAGCGTATACATTTATACATGTATATTATAGTAAAAACCTTAGCTAATTGTGTATATAAAGAGATACAAGAGATGATACTAAGTTGATGGCTTAGGTAATAAAAAAACCATTTTATTGTATGTATGTCTATCGACGTTGTTCTTTTCAGTAACGCGTAAGAATCAAGCAGAAATTCATAATATATGAATATCAAAATCTTATGTCTATAATTATTTGGAGCAGTGAAGAAACCATTAGTGTAGACATAAACCACCCGTTTCAAAAATCAATATAAAATGTAATAAAAAACATGCGATTACCGTAATATTTTAGTTATATCTTTTTTCTATTATTTGCTGACAATGAACTAACTGTGATCTATTTCTCACAGTAGTTATCAGTCACACAGTACATCATTACTCAAGTATGTCTCTCAATCCAGTATGTCTTTTCGTTAGATAATGGGGGCGCCGCGATCTGGCAGCGTAAACTCACCTGAGGATGAGCATCGGACATGCTCGAAACCTAGGTCGAAACTTCGACTATAAACGTGAGTAAAGCTGGATACCACATATATATAATAATGTGTCAAACTAACGAGAATTTCCAATCAAAAATATACGGAGCCCTGGGTGCGCGCGGCTTACTCACACTTGATCGGCCGGTGAGTACTTGATATGAAGAGATGGCGTTTCTGCTCACGTTTTGGTGAGAGCCACCTTTTATGGCACTCTTGGGAAGAGATGGGAAACAACATTCAGCTGTCACCAACAAAAGCCCTGAAAATTGTCGCCTGAAATATTACACCTGTCAACAATAACAGAGAACTGTACAGGTGAAACAAAAACAGTTTTGAATAGTTTACAAAAGCAGAGCACATGCGAAGGAAAACGTTTAAAATGCTTTATAATTTCCACCGCAGTACGTGATCTGGCGAGCGGCCAAGTGCGGTTTTACTTTTGTATTCGTGCTTCGGGTTAGGGCAAAACGACAAGCTTTTTGCAAAGTTAAGAAATATTACACGTACAGTACTCGCAGCCTGTCTTTGTGATTCTGACGTTAGACTCTGTGAACATTTGCGCATTTCCCGGTAGATGGGTTCTACCGGTATTGTCGGTCATTGTCGACATCGAGCAGAGTAAGCGAGATAGGACGATCAGAAAAACGTACGCGAGTGAGCAAGGCAACCCCTAATCATGTATCATTTATCAGTTCAATCGTAAGAAATAGTCCTATAACAAGTCATGTACAAGAAATGAATGATTATATAATTAATAATTAAATAATAATGGTATTTGATTATTTACAAAAAATATAAATAAACATAAATCAAATCAAATTAAATTAAACTATATTTATTGTCTCACAACTACAGTATTGCCACATAAATAAATACACAAAAACACAGAAAAAAACACAAAAGGAAACAATACATAAAAAAGCTTTCATTTTATGCGAAAAGGTGACGCGGAATAAGCAAAAGGCCCACGGGGTGTTAAGTTAACTTCGGCTAATAGACAGATACAATTCGTAAGGAACTGCACTGCGCCCCTCACCCTAAGACATAATATTAGTCGGTAAGTCTCGTGTGCCTGTAATTTATTGTTTTGTAATTATTGTTATTTGTGTGTGTGTGTGTGTGTGTGTGTGTGTGTGTGTGTGTGTGTGTGTGTGTGTGTGTGTGTGTGTGTGTGTGTGTGTGTGTGTGTGTGTGTGTGTGTGTCTAGACTTGACCTTGAGCTACTAAGGAGTGTTCCGTGTACAGTTTCACAACCATAGATTTACAGAAATAAGCACCGCCGATGGATGAATAATTTAAAACCAGAACCGACCTCATTTTTTATAACTAGCTGGATAAAATTGAGATATCATAAAACAATAAAAGTATACGTCTGTGTTTATTGCTTAAACAATGGTCAAGAAGTAAATGCAGCTAGAAATTGTTTGTGTCCATGCCGCCCGCGACATAGGGAAAGCTAGTTCGGATATTTGAGCGAGAAAAAAAAAATCATACCATCTATCAACATCTAACATAGCTTATAGCTTGGATCCTCTATTCAAATTACAGGGGGTGCGGTCGACTCTCGGTAAAAAGCACAAAGTTGATCGGCCACAGCTGAACTTTGACTTATCCCAAAGAGAATTTGCCACACACACACTTTGAGGGCAAAATTCGATAAATGAGGGTACTTTCAAAACAGCCGGCATCGTAATGAGATTTTCCAGAATCTGTCTAGGTTGGTGAAAAATCTAAATTTGTTTACTTTTACTGGTACTCGGTCTGTGACGACTAATCCTTGTTATTATTGCTTTTTACATCGAATAATAAGGAAGCAAAAAATGTTTAAGGTTTTTATTACCATGTGGCAACACTATAGAGAAAGAAGGCAGAATAAATCTCAACAGGTGTAACTTAATCTGTATAAATTACGTAAATATTTATAAAAGTAACTCCAAGTATTTAGCGTGAAACATTTAATTTAATAATATTTTATAATATTATCTTTTGGGTTTCGTTTTAGTTATTTATTTAAGTACCTAGACTAGTATATATATATATATATATATATATATATATATACTAGTCTAGGTACATCAAGTCGATCTATAAGTCGGTATATATATACCAACTTCGACAAGTTATTTCATACTTTTGAGTGTTGAAGTCGGTTCCATTTTTGGTAAAAAAATTTTTTACACTTTTTTTAGTGACCTTTGTTACTCATGGGATTAATTGTCATTGTGGTGTAGGTATGTTCACCGATGTCTTCACCCGCTACAATAATATCGTGCAGTATAAGCACGCATTTTTCAGTTTTTGACTTGTAACTCAAAAAATGCTTGTTCGATTTTTATGAAATTTAAATGAGACCACGAGAAAAGGACCAGCTTTCAAATAAATAAAAAACGATCAAAATCGGTTCACCTAGTCGGAAGTTATGCGGTAACAAACACAAATAAAAAAAACCATACGAGTCGAATTGAGAAACTCCTCCTTTTTTTGAAGTCGGTTAAAAATCAGTTCAGAGAGCAGTCCTAGAGATCCAGTAAATATTCTAGTTCTAGCGTGATACCATCATCTACCACATCATCATTAACCATCAAGTGAGATACAGGTCAAAGGCTATAAAGAATATAATATTATTTTAATATAATATAGGACAACATTCACACAAGGTCTTCAGGTCCCAAACTAGGCAGAGCCTGTACTATGGTAACCTGTTGACTGATATATATACTTAAATACATACTTATATACATATACACACCCAGACACAGGTCAAACAGACATGTTCATACACACAAATGTTTGACCTGTCCGGGAATCAAACCCGGGACCAGCGGCTCAGAAGACGGAGTGCTACCAACTGCGCCAACCGGCCAGTCGAATAAAAAACATCTCACTAATCTGGGAGAATATTTTATATGATAACGGTCTAAGGTCACAGTTATAAAAAGAACGCATTCAGATCGTATTTTATGGGACGGCGAAACAACTCATTTCAACGAAAAATATTGAAGACCATTGTAACTTCGAGGAGTTGATTAATACCGGGTCGAGTCCCGGACACAGGTGGTGTTAGATTTCCACCGTCCTCTGATCGATGGACTGGGAAACTTTTTTACGATGATAAAATGAGAATGTTTTATCGGGAGAAAAGTGAGGGCTGTGTGGTAACATCTGCTCGTGCGCTGTGCTCGCATCTGTTTGTTGGAGCACTTATTTTGGAAGTTTTGTATATTTATGTATTTCCTTGTTGTTCTTATTTAAATAAATATGACTGGTAAATATAGATATCATTAACATATAATTTTGGTTCCATTTATTTCCATATTAAAAAAAAAAACATTTGTGTAGCCAGGCCCAAATAAAGCATTCTTGGGAACCAATGTGATGCCATTAAGTCTTCTGACTGCTTCGGCGTAGTTAGAAACACCTCGAAGGGCCTTACTAGCTGTACACTGCTTCTACTCGTACAACGTGGTACTTACGCGTAGTCGATATCACGATCGACAATTGTTTCGGCTTCTTCCGGAAGCCTTCATCAGGATCTTGAGTGCGGTGCGTATCGTCGCAACGTCCCGTCTCCCACTCTCCTTACTAACTCTTACACACTCATCGCTCCACCACAAATACACGAATACTCCACATGCACACTTTAACACTACCTCTACACCTTTCACACACATTTCGGCAAAAGGACATACAAAGACATAAACTATGTCATAGGTGTATATTTTCTTATTATAAATTCATTTCTTTCCTTTGCTCAGAGGCTGGTATCGTGGTAGCTGTGACACAGGGAATCCTAGTACAGCTACCAATGGCCATCCTAGGTATATATTAGCCATTAAATTATTTATCGTTTATCACAAATGTTTTGCTAGTTTATTATTTAGGATTACTTATTTTCTTTTTGATTCTGGTGTAAATAAATAAATAAATATAATTATATGCAACATAATCTCGTATGACAGATTCAATAGGTAACAAGTGCATGGGTTAAATACGAATACAAATGTTTTCTTAGTGCAAAACTCAAAGGTTATTTAAATTATTCTTCTCTCTCTTTTGTTTTCATTTCAAAGCGATGATAGCTCAGCGGGAGATGCGTCGGCTGTCAAACTGACGGACACTGGTTCGATCCCCAACGACAGTTTGAGCTTCCGGTGAAGGTAACACCGTTATCAAATTCCTGGCATGGTGATATGGTACTAAAAAGGCTACTAAATTGCCTAAAGATGGTGCAAGAATTTTTTCTAACAATTTGTACGTACCATGCACGGAAGACAGGAATGCTGGTAGCGCAACACTCGAATTTTAGCGGATCCCTAGACCTCCCAATCTTACATGTAAGGAAGCCTGCGACCAAACCCTGTCACTCATAGCAAACCATACGGTCGAATAAAGAGATTCGTCCATCAGGTCAATCACAAGAAAAATCAGGTCATTCATTTTTACCACAAAATACAGAAATTTCCGATGCGCGTTAAAAATACGGACAAAGAAGCGTTTTGGGTTCGCTTAAATTTCTTGAAGATGTCCCACTGAAAACTTTGCCGTATGCACGCTCAGAATATTCAGGTGACCATAGTATAAATTTAATTCAACAAAATAATCGTGTCTGACTAAGGTAAATAATTATTTACTCACCAGAAACGCCTGAAATGTACAACATGCTACATGGGAAACTTTAAAAAAAGTTAATAATGTGTTAAAGTATATTTTTTTTTACATATTATAAGTTTGCGTTTGACAACTGTAGTATTGTTTCGGCGCTTTATCGAGTTGATTGAAAAGAATATTTTTTCACACACACACACATATTTTTTATATATATACACGTAATACAAACTCCTGAACAGCACTTTTAACTAAAGCTAAACTGGCAAGAGCAACTTGATGATCCAAGACAGAAAGAGAAAGAAATTTGGAATCTGCGGTATTTATAGCAAAATATATCACTGGCATTCTTCAATCAAATATACTGTACCAGTATACTCTATGAAAGTCAGACCTCAAAAGTGTCTACTCGCCAGTGTATACATATACAGGTATATACCTCTCCAGCTAATATAACATTAGTCCACTAGCGGCTATTGTTTCATTTTAATAATGAACCTTAAAACTCTAGCAATAGCGTATTAAAACAATTGTGAGAGATAATCAACTATTTCTTTTTGGATACTCACTTCAGCATCGCAACACGTCACATGACCGGCGCGGTCACACGCGACTGAGAGTAAAACAAGGCATATGCCTTGTTTTGACGGTGCCGTTTTCGAGCGCGCGATCGGATATCTACCCTATTTTATATCCGTGCTGGCATTGCTATAGATATAAGTATGGGGTTCTCCCTTAAGTTAGCAACATTAATTGTGTGACAGTACCTTCTAGATCTTTCTGTAGTAAAACTTATTAAGTTCTTTGTAAGATAAACGACCTTAAATAAATTTATTACATAATTGCATGTTTGATTTTAAAAAGCAATTTAGCAAACTTTTGAAAAGAAAATGTTCTAATAAATTATACATGTGTCAAATTTTTTTTGAGATAATAATTTACAAGCCTTTTCTTTCAGATAAAAAAAATTCTAACCTAGTTAGCAAACGGAACAAACTTTAAAAAAGGACAACTCAATTCACAGCGTCCGTTTTTGGCTAAATAGAAAAGGTTGGTCACCGCGCAAACGTTCGACCTGTGGAGATACCAGCATTTTCAAACTTAGAACATCCTCTTACGAACTTTTTTAACAAAAACCTTTTTATACTTTTACTTAATTCAGCACAATGATAGACACTTTAACGAGGTCATTATTTCTTTTGAAACACGGTTTTTGATCTTGAAACTCGAAATGGATTTCACTTTTGTAGGTCAAGTAGAATGGGAAGCGTGTGTTTTATTGGGGTATCTTTTATAATTAAATTCAGGATTTTCCTCAATCAAGACCTCTTTTTTAATTTATATAATTGTGCTAGATTGTTCTATTGTTTGGAGAGTAGAGTGGGGTTTTTCGTATTTTAAAACTGAGAACAACATTTAATTAGCTGGTTGACCCAAATAATAAATCTATGCACTTGTCTATTTAACGATTTATGCATTCTTCTTCTCTCAGCCATGTGCGTCCACTGCTGGACGTATGCCTCCCCCATATTGGAGGGATTTGCCAATACTCGCCACGCTTGGCAGACGGGTTGGCGATTTATGCATAAATATTAAACGAGCCGTATTAAAAAGGCCGTGGTGGTACCGGCCTAGAATAGTACTCCCCCATCTCTTCCCGCGGGTGCCGTAAGAGTCGGCTAAGGGATCACGTACCAGGAGGTGGGCAGCAGCGCCTTCTGAGGATCGGAAATCATACTGCGCTCGCCAACCCGCCTGCCAAGCGTAGCGAGTATTGGCAAATCCCCCCTATATGGGGGAGGCATACGTCCAGCAGTGAACTAACATGGCTGAGAATATATATTAAACGAGCAATGAATACAAGTTGTGCTCCACGGGTTCACCCGCGTGAATTACAGTTTTTTCGCTACATCAGTTATCCCACGGGAACCAAACTTCCAAACTTTTTCCAGCACAAAAAGTAGTTTCCAAGCTCTCTCTTTACCAAAAGTCATCAACATTGGTTCAGGCGTGAAAATGTAAGACAGATATAATTACTTTTAAATTTATAATATTCGTGTATTATTGGTGTAACTCAGATAAATTGTTTTTTTTTCGAAAAAATAGTACCCTGTATGATAATCCAGATTATAAGCTACATACATTTCGAATACATATTTTTTTTATACTGTATAGATCTAGCGTTTGACCACTATCTCACTTGATGGTCAGTGACGATGTGGTCGAAGATGTTATCACGCTAGACCTAGAATGCTCAGCACGTGTATTCAAGCAGCAGTCATGATTGACCATGACTGCAAGTACACATCTAAGTTTAGAGTAACTACACCTTCGACCACATCATCATTGATCATTTTTTCATTAATTTTAAAATTTCTTTATTGATCAATTAACATTTTTTTTTTTTTTGTAAAAAAACTAGTGTACATTTTCTCCTAGAATACAAAAACATGATATTATACAATGTTTAGCAAGCTCGACTGCCTATTTTAAACTTATAAGAATGTAGTGGTTACAATGTTCGAAAATTTTGAATGTACAAATATACTAAATAAACAAATATTTTATTATGTTCGTTTTAGAAATAACAAAACATTTTTTACATGTATGTATCATCATTGATCATCATGTAAGGTACATGATGATCGTAGACCGCATCATCACTTAACATCAGGTGAGATAGTGGTCAAACGCCTGCCTATTCCCAATTAAAAAAAAAAAAAAAAAAAAAAAAAAACATATGTACCGCAGAGGTCAACTGTCTCCACGCTGAGGTCTATAAACACTGCTAGCGGTATGAAGCAAGCAGATAAATAACAAACTAAAACTACGTTCGACTAAGTTAATATTCAACGAAAACTCTCCAATAGTGAAGTACTGAGAGTGAATGCGGCGCTTGTAAAGCAAGGGACTGAGTTAGAACTTACTCACACAGAGAAAAAAAGCTAGACCTACTACACATACTAAATGAAACGTATCGTTAAACGTTAAGCGCCAAAATCCATTTGCTGACTGCGCATGCATATAGCGCTGCGTCCACAGATTATGTACAAAAACTGCATTCCCACCTCCTTGGTCCAGCTGAAGTGGTAAAAAGTTACATTATGATACAGTTGTCTATAGAAGAGCTGCGACGACTGTCAACGTTGATCGCTGGGAGAGCCCTTGCATACCTAAACTGTAGGGAAAACCTCGCCGTAACTTATGTATATTTACCTGATCAATGTACTTTACAGACTGGTCGAATTTCTCGCCACACTAGCATTAACGATGTCATTCGTCGGGCTTTTACCAGCGCCAATGTTGTAGCCATTCTAGAGCCGAATTGTTTCATGCATGACGATGGTGAAAGGCCTGACAGTATGACACTTATATCTGGAAGTTAGGGCGACCTTTAGTATAGGACGCTACATGCGTTGATACTTTGGCGCCGTCACATCTTCCCGAGACACATGTATGGACTGGCGCCGGCTTATTCAGCAGAGCAATAAGCCAAGAAGCTAGACCTACCACACATACTAAATGAAACGTATAAAAAAGCATTGATACAGGTGTACAGAAAGTCATACAACATAATCTCAAGTAATAATTATGAAATATATCTAAGATATAATCATTTACATCATAGGACATTTTTACTGCTGGACATATTATGTCTTTTTATTATTATTATTTATTTATTCAACACAAAACATGTAATATTAATTCACAAAATACTGCCAAACTGCATAGCAGTTTGTAGGCAGACGATAGCTCTCATAAAATTTACAATATTACATATGTATGTACGAGAAGATAACAATAATTAAATATAGAAAACATGGAATAAAGTAAGTAACTGATGTAAAATATTTCTGTATTTTACACCAGTCCCACTAAATTTACTTAAATGTTACTAAAATACTAACTTATTTACTAAAAGTTATATTTATTGTATTAACTACACTGAGGCATCTTATCTAATAGTAGCTTCTTGAGGGCATTTTTATAACTAATTTTTGTTTTGAAGGTTTTTTCAAAGTCAACTGGCAAATCGTTACAGAGTCTTGGCACTAGCCATTTTCTTGTACGTGTCCCATAGTAATTATTACATTTATAGTGCAATTGTAGTTGAGGTTTGGCTGCTTTACGGGTTGTCTTATTGAATATTCTACTAGGTTTAAATGTATTGTTTTGAAATTGATCTCACTATTGATTTGACAAGGACCGGTTGGAAGCGGCCCGCATCCAGCCCTTACCAGTTAAAGTAGTCAGTTCTTCTGTCCACCTGGTAGGTGGCCGTCCTATGCTGCGCTTTGCAGTCCTTGGTCTCCATTCGATGACTTTTCGACCCCAACGGCCATCAGTTCTCTGAGCTTTGTGCCCTGCCCACTGCCACTTCTACCTGCTAATCTGCTGGGCTATTATGTTGGTAATTTTCATTCTTCTACGAATCTCGTAATTTCTTGTTCGGTCGCTTAGAGAAACCCCGAGCATAGCTCTCTCCATTGCTCGTGGTACGACTTTGAGCGTGTTCACAAGGCCCATGGTCAGATAAAATAATAACAGTGAGTTATATTAGTTCGCGAGTGAATAGGTACCTTCTAGGTTTGCGTGCTAAATCCTAGACAACGTCATCACTTAACATCAGGTGAGACAGTTGTCAAACGCAAACTTATAATATGTAAAAAATATATAAAAAAAAAAAAGTTGACCTCAATATGTTTTCGTGTTAATAGTATGCTTCTTTTTAAAACTTTCAAAAATAAAGCAGGAATTTTAAACCAACTTTTACATAAATGATAGTTTAACTTAGAAAAAACTTTGTCTAACATTGATATATTTCTTAAGATGAGGCACAAGTCAATATTACAGCGTTATTCGCTCAAGCGTTTTCGACACACAAATGATACCGTTCAGAGATAAATTCATAGTAAAGTTTACGTAAATTCAAAACCAATTTAGGTTTAATTATAAACTTGGTGTAACAAAGTTGGCTTAAACAGTCTCATCCATCATCAGTTTGCTTACTTTTGGCTTATTTCATAAATATCGTGGAGAAGTGTTTGCTTTTTTCTTGCATCTGTAAAGTATAATTATGTCTAAGACTTACCAGTACAAATCTCAAACTATTAAAACCATGGCCTACTAAAATAAAGTTAATTCTAAATTTTTGGATAAAATACTAATGTAGAAAAAATCAGCTATACGCTTGAAAGGCTCAACGGATTTGGATCAAATTTGGTATGTAAGTACTTCAGGTTTTGGGATAACAAATAGGCCACTTTTTATCATCATCAGCATCATCATCAATCATCACCAGGTGGGTAAAACTGCGAGGCGCAGCTAGTAACTTAAAGTACAAACACTACGTCACCCACATTCGTAGACACACAAAATATGTTCACGGATGTTTCTTCGAGTACAAATTTAGGGTTTTTTTATGACTTTGAAAGGTTTTAAGTTGATAAGAGTCGTACTTTATAATTCTGGCGATCTAGAAATTTTTTTAAAAAAATATATTTTAAATTTTTAAATACAGAATTTCAAAATATAAGAAAAATAAAAGAAAAAAAACCAAAAGAAAACCTTAAATAATAGTTGATTTTATTCTGTATAGCCTAAAACCATTCGAGAAAGTAAAAATGTTTAAAAAAAATGGATTTAACGTGAAAAAAAAACTGCTTGCACTTCGGGAGTGCCGGCAGAAGTGAAAACTTGTATTTATATGGTAAAATACAATATTCATTTATTGCGCTATCGCACACAAACATGACAATCGGTATTTAAGTTTATTGATTTTATGTAACTACACATTAAACACTATAGTGAAGGCGATACAGCATACAATAAAACGGATTCAAAATCAAGATGTAAAACGGGCGAACGAGGTGAGCGTGGTTAGCTTCAAAACGGTCGTATATTTACCAACAAACTAAGCCCGGTAGTGATTCGCTTAATTAACTGAACTAAACTAAAATGTTGGAAAACTAAATCAATTCCTGTAGGGTTACGATAAAGTCTAAATTAATATGAGACTTATCAATAACATCACTAAAAATTAAATATATTTCTAAAATTTGCGGGTAGTTTTATCGAAATTAAGTCGCTACTTATTTGGTCCCTACTAAAACTACCCGCAATTAGCCAGCAATGGAATACAACTCCTCTAATATTAGTGAGAGCGTTGTATGGAGTTATACGAATTTGATTTGTAGCGTTAATAGAATACGAGCTATTTCAATTTGATGAATTTTAGTGAACTTTAGCTAGTTTGTGTGATTAACAGATTTAGGGCCATATAATGTCACTGACCACTGAGGAACAACGTCAAGAAATATCTCTAAATTCAAGTCCTTATTTCATTCTTGTTCATCTTGTTACTTTCGAACGCTCCCAGGGTGCCAATTCTCTTATTTATTAAAATCCATTCATAAACAATTCAATAGTCGTTAAATGTTATCATAATTAAACTTGATATTCCGCTAAAATAACAATTGCATTCGATTACATTGTAGACAATTGTATTGCGGTAGAAATTAGATCTGTGTAGCCATTACAATTATACCTCAAGTAGAAAAGCAAAACTAGAAAAAACGACGATTCATTGACAATCTATGAGCAATGTGTTCGTAGAATTGATACCCTGTTCCGTAACTCCCGAGTAAGATAAATATAAAACGCTAGAACTTGACTCACTGGGAGTTGCCAGCATCATCTGTTTATCTCAGCGTATTGCCAATACAAACTTATCGCTCTCAGATGACACATGCTCCTTGTACCTTATTGTATTATATCTGGCCTTTTCGTTTTCGCGCACGTTAACACTAAAACAGTAAGGAATGTTTGTATTTTGGATTCGTTGGACTCTCGGTTTTTGTTAGACGGTGATATAAACACTACAAGGACCAACAGATGGCGTAACAGTTAAATATAGTTTTATTGCGGATTTCTGAAAAACAACGCCTGACTCTATAAACTGCCTGACTCTATAGTCAGGCGTTATTTTGGAGGAATCCGCAATAACATTATGTTTAATACACAATTATTAGTGTCAATATTGCGATAAAATTATTTCTTATAACTAGAAGTTATTTCATCACAGGAATAGCACAAAGTATTTTGTACTAACGTAATTTTCGTCCGCTACTGTATACCTCTTCCAAGGTTCTACAAGGACCAGATGGAAGCGGCCCTACCGTCTGGTCGTCTGTCTACCTTTTTGGTAGCCGTCCTATAATGCGCTTACCAGTCAGTGGTCTCCATTCAAGACCACCGATAGAACTTCGTATATACAAGGCTTAGACATTACATAACTCTCTATCCATAAACATGTTATGTACTACATATTTGTGAAACAAGCAATTGCAAACCTCCCTATAATAGTTTTAATTGTTTAGTTAAACAATCACTGACATATTATATGTATGGATAGATTTTAAATTTAAGACTACTTCCTTTCAAAAATGTCTAATATATTAAGTGATAGACTATTTACATTTTTTTATTTAGAGCAACGTATGCGGAAAATTTAAATTTTCCTGTCAAAGTAGCATACATCCATACTGTTACATAATGTACGGTGTCATGTTATCGTATGGACCATTTTCATTACAGCGAAAGGAATACCTTTATTTTCGTAAAGAAAGAGCAAATATTTTGATTCTGTTTACCCGCTCATGCAGATATGAGTGGATGTATTTGTCTGTTTATTAAACTTTCTGATGGATATAATATGATATGACGAACTCCATTGAAACTGTTTCAATATTGCAAATATATGTGTGTGTTTCACAACAGTCCATGATATTGTTTCGTGTACGTATAGTAGGCGGTCGGTATTAGCTTTTATCACAGAGTGGAGTATTCCATCTTGTGCCTCATCCAGCTTAGACTACCACATAATCCCACTAATATTATAAATGTGAAAGTTTGGATGGATGGATGGATGTTTGTTTCTTTTACACGCCTAAAGGGCTGGATGGATTATAATAATATTATATAATATTAAATATATAATATAAAATTATATAAAAAACACTAACTATACACACAAAACTACAAACACACAAAACTACGAACACTAAAATATAATATCATATACAATATTAAATCAGCGCGACGGTTATCCAACCTTAGCATTATGAGTGGGAACTCATTCCTGGCATCGCGCTACACTACAACATAGATTTAGTTAAAGCTATATGTTATTACTTGTATGTATTTATATGTTTTTAATATTACTGTGTGTTCTTATATATATTTTTTTACTGTTGTGGTGTTGCCTATGTCACGAATAAATGTATTTCTTTCTTTCTTTCTTTCTAATAACAATAAACTTATTGGTGCTAAAAATTACGTACAATAATGGAATTGTATGAAATTTGTTATGGAAGTTATAGCCTGAACTAACACAGGCTTATTTTCATCACCACGCGAGTAAAACCGCGGGTTGCCACTAGTATTCTCAATATCAAAGTGTGGATGGATGGATGAATGGATGTTTGTTACTCAATTACGCCAGAACGATTGAACGTATTGAACGGATGAAATCTCGTATGTAGATCTCTATCTACATACCTACTTCAGGTCCCGGAATAACACATATGCTTTTTTTCATCATCATCATGAATCATGTTCAAGTTTTCACTTCTGCCGACACTCTCGGAGTGCACCCGGTTGTTTTTTAATTCATTTATTTCATTATTTTTTATTTATTTACATAAAGCACAGTAATATTAATAAATTAAAAATAATAGCACGCTAGACTTAGAATGCTTAATGGCTTTCCAAAACTGCTGCCTAAACACACTGTGTTTGGTGACAGTTTTTCAAACTTGAAGGTGGTAGCTAGCCAGGCAGGTACCTACTCGAAAGTACCCTTCCACCATGCTAAGGCTACTTTTAATTGATTTCAGCACATACGTATTATATTAGTAGTGACTCTCTTAATCAACTAAATTAAATTATAATTGTGTAATGTCAAAAGCAAGTTGAAGTGGCAGTGGGCAGGGCATATAGTTCGAAGAACCGATGGCCGTTGGGGCCGAAAGGTTCTCGAATGGAGACCACGGACCGGCAAACGCAGCATAGGACGCCCACCGGACCAGGTGGACAAGCGACTTGACTAAGATCGCAAATAAGCGCTGGGTGCGCCTTCCATCCGGTCCTTGTGGAAATCAATGGGGGAGGCGTATGTCCAGCTGAGATGATGATAATGATGTTTCATATTTGTTACAACGTAGTCGACTAGTCGTGTTTTAGTTCTTGCACTTTTTACAACCTACTATGATTAAAACCATCCCACAACTCTGTGCCAACGTAAATCACTAGTCATAGTGGTTCTAAACTAACAGACTAGAAGTTACCAAAGTACAAGGCTCGCTAGTGGTTGGAGCGTTTCCAGACTTTTAATTAATTTCCCCATGTAGAGGAATTCTGAGTTTGTCTAGTTACCGCTTGTCAGTTATGTTTGCCTGGTAATCGAATTACTACTGCATACCTGCAGGGCTATTCTAGGTTATTCGAAAACGGAAGCTTCCCGGGCAGTGCTGCGGATTTTCACAAAACGGTGAACATTTATAATGTTTGTTAGTTTGTTTTTTGATCCAATTAAAGGGTTCACAAATGCCGATGACATTACAGAGGCTTGTGGGTGTTTACAGGCAGAGAGGGCGGCACAAATTATGAAGCTTGTTGCTTTAAAATATTACAAATAATTATATATACTACCAGGTATGTCGCGCACAAACATGACAGTAGGTATTTAAGTTTATTGATTTTATGAACCTACACAATAAACATTATAGTGAGGGCGATAGAGCATATAATAGAATGAAGACAAAACCAAAATGTTAAACAGGCGGGCGAGGTGCAAGCGCGGTCTGCTTCAAAAAGGTCGTATTACACCTACCAACAAACGAAAATGTTCCTTTTTCGTAACACATTTAAGTTTAAATTTCAACTACTCTCCCTCCGTCTTAAGAATTTTCACCGTCACGCGCCTGAAAAATTTTGCGATCAGTGTCACGTGTCCTGACACGAAATGTCCTGACGCGAGTTTAACATTATTCCCCATGCAAAAGTTCACAACGCCGCTAATTAAATAAGTTTTCACTTTAAAAAAATATTTATATCAATAATAATACAATCAATATTTTAAACTTTTTAATTTTCTTTCTTCTGGTGTAAGAAACGGTTCAAGAGCATTTGTCGTAACCAAGCAAAAACTTGAGGGTGGTAGCATGCCAGGCGGGTGCGTATGCTACTTGCCTGCTTAGAATGTGATAACGGTGTTATATTCACTGGAAACTTAAATCGTTGGTGGGTATCGAACCCGCGTCCGTCAGTTTGACAGCCGACGCTCCCATTATCGCTTCGAAAATATTGGTTGGAAAAAAAACTGTTATTATTACTGTAAACTCTAATAACGGAATTGGAAACTGTACCATTTAAACTCGTGAAGTTCTTCTGCTAACGATGCAACTGTGGCAGAAAGTTCTACCCGCACTTCTAACGTTTGCTTGGTCCCAGCTCTAGTTAAACTCCATGTCAAATGACTTGAGTTTATTAATTCGTTTTTCGTTCTATGTTGGTAAATACATGGAAGTCGAAGAATATTTGTTCTTGTTTTTTTTATTATTTTGACGTGATAACGTTTTATAAATTGATGAATACCAGTAACACTCTTGAAAAATAGTAACGTTCCGCGTAACGTTCCACCTGAGTCTTGTATTACATAAAATAATCAAAGTCAAAGTCAAAGTCAAAGTCAGTCAAAGTCAAAGTCAAAGTCATAAATGATTATAACGTTATCACGTAAATCTATCGTCCGTAAACCGACTTTACAGACAACCAATATATTTTGTTTAATTTAAATTAACAACTGCTTTTTTATTATCTGTAAAGCTTTTAGCGTTTGACCACTATCTCACTAGATGGTCAGTGATTATGTGGTCGAAGATGATATCACGCTAGACTTGATTTTTATTTTTTTAATGTTTACTGGCTCTCAGACTGCTGCATGAACGTATTGAGGTATTTTCATTTGAAGTACAAATAATTAATTCAATTAAAATATATTATACTGCTAAATTGACCACTCATGCAAGGCATAATATAAGTTGGATTTTAATGTTATATACATTGCAAAGTTTAGTAAATTAATTAAGTAAGAGTTACATTTAACTTAAGACTGAATTTCTTACTCACATTAACAAAAATAAGTAGACAGACCTTAAGGGTCACTAGCTGAGGTTGCATCCAACCGCTTATGTTGAAAACTGGCTTTACAGTACAGCCATTTCAGAAAGTAGCTTAATTTAGCAGTTTACAAAATTAAACTTAGTGATTACAAGTTTTTATTTAACTCACTTAGTATGTTTGTTCGGGTGAAATCTTGCAAGTGAATTTTAAATCAGTTATCTTTAACCGACAAAGCTGAAATTTGGTACAATCATATGGGTATTTTTGGTGACACTACAATAATTATGGTTTTACGGAGCTATACTGATGATGGAGCCGGAAGACGGCCATAGAAACTTCTGAACTAAACAAGACAAACTCATCGAGTTTGGACTCATTTGTTTTGTCTTGGTAAGTTCTTTAGTGCTACATAATATATCCAGGGTCTGATGATGGAGTCGCAAGGTAGCTGTAAAAACTAAACAAAATAGAACCATCCGGTTTGTGTTCATCTAAAAGGGGTTTGTAGAACGATGACGATGGTCATATTTATTTATATTTATAAAAGTTTGTTTAAAAATACTTCTACAAAAACAAACTTATTTTAATAACTGAAATATATGACTCGCAACTAGGATTGGACTGAAATTTCAATTACAATAAGATCTAAATTAATCCAAAAGCCACAGACTATACTCGTACACGTCTAAAGATAAAATATATTCTTGTCACGTACATTTGAACCGAATTCGTGTATAATATACGGACGAGGTCGTGGGTGCATTTGGAAGCATACGAATTAGTCGCTTGTCCCATATTTCGCTGATGTTGTGAAGATATGGAGCACTTGTGAACTCATTTATATTATACAGAAGTTCGTCGTAAATCAATGATGTTTTACTAATGATGACGTATATTCATACTGCGCGGTGCTCAGATTTGTTCCTTAACGACATAAACATGCTTACTGCGACAGATAATACGGTACAAATAATATAGAAAAGGATAGCTATATGTATAGACTTGCGCTTGAAATATACGCAATGAAAATTACTACAATTGACTTAATTTTGCCGACTCAGTTTCCGCGTGCTTGTGCGACATCTACCTCATATAAACATATAATATCATTGTCGTAAATACTATTCGTACTATTAGACGTTCGTGGGGGTTCAGTGATCACTGAGACTGACTATAGAACCGCGACCCTAGGTTTGAATCCCGGGAGGGGAAAACATTTCTGTGATGAGCTTAGATGTTTGTATATTGTGATTGTGTGTGCCTCCTACGACACAGGGTAACCTAGTGATGAGGTGTAGTAGAAACGCGTGAATGCGTTTTATGAAACTTTTTGATTCCATTCAAATTTGAGATTTAATGAGTATACATTTGAGTTTAATGTGAAATTATGTATATTTATAAGTACGTGTTGCGTATACGTGTATGTGATGCGGGCCGCTTCTAACAGGTCCTTGTGGAAATCAATGGGGGAGACCTATGTCCAGCAGTGGACGTCCCATGGCTGAGATGATGATGATGATATTAGGTATGTGTTTGAATAATTTGGTTGCACTTAATTTAAGATTAATTTTATGACCAAATAATTTCCATAACTGTAATTACGTACTTTGACATTTTTGTTTTATATGTAGTTGTTAATAATAATATTTGTTATTGTTATTATTATTATAAATTTACTAAAACTGACATTACTATAGCATACTTAATCAATATTGTTGACTAGTTGCATGCCTTGGCGGTACTGTAAATATAACTATTACTTGAAAAGAATAAGTAAATAAACAAAATTAGCTATCAATTGGCCAGCGTTGATGCTTTGAAATATCTCTAGTCGAAATTTGATTGAAAGTCACGATAGCATTAATTAGCCATCTTATATTTTTTAGTTTTCACCATTTTCTCCTTAATTAGGTAACCCAAGTTCAGTTATTACATTTAGCAGAGATTTGCTTGTTGAAAAAAACTATTTGTCTTGTCCGGCTATCCGTATGTTTAAATATGTTAATAAATATACTCTCAGTCCACGTAAGAGGTAAGCGGTTTCCTAAAGAAAGCTTAACAGAAAAACTCGTGAGAACAGTCTCTCTATTTTAATGCCTACCACCTGCTATGAAAATTGACATTCTAATTTAAATAAGTTCCTGAGAAATACAACAACCACAGCGTTTGATCTCCTCTAACATTTAAATAAAAACAAACACCGTACTCCATAGCCATTATTATCTACCCTCAATTAAAACTAATACTACAAAGACTCTCACCCTTACCTTCAGCCTCCAGCCATTAGAAGTAAGTACTCGTTCTCCGATGTACCGATGGAATGTGTTTATTAAGCTGATTACTCGGCTCCCGCAAATATGTGAAGGAAGCGTCATCATGATTTAAGTTCATTTTCCAAGAAAGTGCGAAGCTCTTCAACATATTTAGTAATTGTTATTAAATCAAACGGGGCTTGATCGCGAGAAAAAATTTATTAAAATAGTAAATAAATTACTAAATGTTTTTCTCGCGATCAAGCCCCGTTTGATTTAATAACAATGTGTTCGAACCGTGAAAGTCTAAATATTACATATTTACTAATGTCATTACGTCATGAGCATGTATGCGTCAAAGTAACCGCTTTGTGAAGATCCATTGTAATGGGGAAAATAATTGTACTCAAAATATACCTGTGTCATTATCTATACTTATAATTATAAAGAGGAAAGATTATATGTACGTAAAATGTCTTTATCTTATTTATAAAATTTTAAATCTATTAATTTAGTTTTAATTTAAAAAATGGCACGGACCCTGGAGTCTGTGCAGAGTAATGTTTCAAATAAAAAATAAAAAAGAGGGAAGATTTGATTGTTTTTTTGTTTTGAATAGGCTCCGAAACTACTGGACCGATTTGTAAAATTCTTTCACTATTGGGAAGCTACACTATGCCCGGGTGACATACTAATAGGCTATATTATACATATTTTTTAAAAAAATTAGGGATCCTTATTATTTTGAATTTTCAACCCTTGCGAACCCGGATCGGACCGCTAGCTAAGCTTACTTATAAACAACGGTAAATATATAGAGCGCACCTACGTCATTTATAAATGACGGAGGCCTGAGATAACAAACATTAACAAATACAAAATAAGGAAATACTTTATATTTTTGAAGTCGGTAAAAACCTGTTTATAATTAATCACACACTAATTTAGCATATCACACGAATTGTCCACGCTCTCATATCGATATGGATTTTCTTTTAATTGTGTTGTCTCCGGTGGTCTAAAGGTTAAGTAGATCACTGAAGATTTTATTTATCTATTAAAAGGTAATGTCAATACTAATAAAAAAACAATTGGTGGTTCGAAAAACGGATACTCTAATATATTCGAATATTAATATATTCCACCATACATTGAAAATTATATACATGTCTTGACATATTTTCTTCTTTACACTGTTTTTACGCGTATAACGTGGTACTTACGCGTAGTCGATATCACGATCGACAATTGTTTCGGCTTGTTCAACGCAAAGCCCACATTGTTACGAGTGAAGCTTGTGTAATTTTAGTTTTGTATATTTTAGCTAGATAGCGCTGTTAGACTTTAAAACACGCAAGCGTTATTCGCATGACGTTAGTCATACCATTTGTTTTAAATTAAATCGGCAGATCAAACCAGATCGCTATTAGTACACAATAGTTGGTTTTATTTACAACCCTATTGCTAGCGCATTAGCATACTAGGTCAATATTTCAATCAGGCTTAAGACCTGAACATTCAATTGTTTCGGCTTCTTCCGGAAGCCTTCATCAGGATCTTGAGTGCGTTGCGTGAGTCGTAACGTCCCGTCTCGCACTGATGTCGATCGTGATATCGACTACGCGTAAGTACCACGTTATACCCGCAAAAAACAGTGTAAAGTAATTATGAACGTGAGTTTTAATAATATTTTGTTGTATTAAAACTATAAGGTGTAGGTAATACTAATGTTGATAACGCTATGTATAAACTGGCATATTTAACACATTTGTGCTGTAAACGTACGAAAAAGCAAAGTAGTACGTATAAATATTGACTTTAAAATATTGACGCCATAAAATTATAATAAAATATTTGATTTTCATTATCTTATTGATTAATTATTATTCCAATATTGATTCAATTTTCTCTGGTGTATGTTATATTCGGTAAAACTGACGCGCCCTTCTCTCATCTAAAGTTGCTGTGCCCGACAGGGTCTCTAATGAACTGTATTTTATTGTAATACCACGACACTTGTACTATTAGAGATTGCAATAAAGTTTTGAATTTGAATTTGAATTTGAATAACAATTATTATGCTATGTTACACCTACCTAACTTATCGATTTAATCAGAACTATTTAAACTTAAACAACAAATTGTTTTGAAAGTTTTAAAATGCGGTCCTAGCCTCTAAAATTAATATAATGTTATGATTATTGTAACTTACAACTTACACTTGTACCGTGGTGGTACCGGCCTAGAATAGTACTCCCCCATCACTTCCCGCGGGTGCCGTAAGAGTCGGCTAAAGGACCACGTACCAGAAGGTGGGCAGCAGCGCCTTCTGAGGATCGGAAATCATCCTGCGCTCGCCAACCCGCCTGCCAAGCGTGGCGAGAATCGGCAAATCCCCCCTATATGGGGGAGGCATATGTCCAGCAGTGGATGTCTAATTGCTGAGAAGAAGAAGATTGTTACTTAGATTGTAACGCTGAGTTGTACAAATAATGTATATATATCTATGATAATAAAGATATTGAAAAATCAAATCAAATCAATACATTCTGAAGCGAAAGAAAATACGAAATTCGTTCTAGAACATATTTCTTCTTTGAAAGTTTTATCGAGATACTATTTGACTTCGCTCGGCATATTTACGCATTTGAAAGATTTCGTTTTATCGTATTTTGAAGGAGGCAAGATTATATTCCGAGCATCTGCTTGTAACACGAATAAATTGTAATGAATTTGGAACAAAACCATTTTGACGTGATAACGTTTTATAAATTGAAAAATAGTAACGTCCCGTGTAGCGTTCCGCGTAACGTTCCACCTGAGTTTTATCTAGATCTAGATAATATAATCAAGGTCAAGGTCAAGGTCAATGTCAATGTCAAGGTCAAAGTCAAAGTCAAAGTCAAAGTCAAAGTCAAAGTCAAAGTCAATGTCAATGGTCAATGGTCAATGGTCAATGGTCAATGGTCAATGGTCAATGGTCAATGGTCAATGGTCAATGTCAATGTCAAAGTCAAAGTCAGTCAGTCAATGTCAAAGTCAATTTCAATGTCAAAGTCAAAGTCAGTCAAATTCAAAGTCAAAGTCATACATGATTATGTCGTTATCACGTAAATCTATCGTCCGTAAACCGACTTTACAGACAACCAATTTTTTTTATTGGGAATAGGCAAGCGTTTGACCACTATCTCACCTGATGTTAAGTGATGATGCGGCCTACGGTGGAGCACGCCTGCCTAGAAGATATTCACTCGTGACTGGAAGATACCCAGGTCGTATGTTTGCGGAAACACAGATTTAGGCAATAAATTCCATTCGTTAGCTGTACGCACTATGAATGTGGAAGCAAAACGATTCGTGCGACAAGTTGGAAAGTCTACCATGTATGGATGTCGCATTGCCGTCCGTCTGGTCGTCCTAAGATGGAATGGGGATGGTGGATTTGAAAAATATTAATTGAAAGTAAATTTTCAATTATGTACTTCTATTTTTGTTAATTATATTTTTTCAATCCACTTGCTGCTTAAACATTTTCATATGATAAATCAGAGGATTTTTCTCTCACATTGGCATACTTTTCATCCCCTGTGGTCCACCTCGATGTAATATATTTATATTTTAGTGGATTTTGGTTGACATTTGTAATATTTTTACGAAAAAAATCATTTAAGATAAATATTTTCGTGTTTTTTATGGGATCTATTTATAAAATAACAGCAATAATAAAACATATTCAACGTTCCTGGTACGAAGTATCCGCTTGTATGTAAATCATATAACAAGTATATTACCTTTAGTATATCTTTGGCTTAGGACACAACATCCCACTAATAATATAAATGTGAAAGTTTGGATGGATGGATGGATGAATGTTTGTTACTTAATCACGCTCAAACGGCTGGACGGATTTGGATTAAATTTGGTATGTAGATACTTCAAGTCCCGGAATAACACATAGGCTACTTTCCATCATCATCATCATCATTGTCAACATCACCACGCGGGTGAAACCGCGGGGCGCCGCTAGTTTACTATAAAATATGACATACAATATGGACAAAACAAAATATTCTTCGACTTCGACAAGTTATTTCACACTTTAAAACGGTGAAGTAAATTCCATTTTTGTTTGTTTTTTTTCATCCTTTACAGTGTCCTTTTTCACTTACGGGATCATATTTTGTCATTATGAATGTTTACCAATTTCTTCACCCTTATGGAAGTCAATATAGACAAAAACCTTTTCAGTTATTATGGTGTAACTCAACAACCGCTTAACCGATTGTAATGAAATTTAAATTGGATCATTTCCAAAGTATACTCTACCAAATAAAAAAAGAATCATCAAAATAGGTTTATAATTAACGAAGGTATTCGCGAACACACAAAAAAAAAATACTAGTGGACCCGACAGACGTTGTCCTGCATGCAGCGCCAGGTGTTTTTTTTATTTTTGTGAATCTAAACTATCCAAGGCGCCACACAAACGCATACAAAAATAATCATTCAAATCGGTCCAGCCGTTTAGGAGGAGTTCAGTGATATACACACATACAGTAGAATATATATACGGATATAGATATACGGTCAAATTGAGTAACCTTCTTCTTATTTAAAGTCGGTTAAAAAGGATACTTGTAAAACAACAATGCTAAGTAACTTTTACACGTGTCGTAACATAAGCAATGTTTCGAGAAAGTTTAATATCCCGTCTTACATTCCGGAGTGATATACTCTCATAAATATTGAAGAACGATGTAATTGGTGTTACATTATTCAGAACAAATATTACTCGGTAACGCGGAGATAATGACTTTTCACCTTCTTACAGACTTGAAACCTTATTTATTTTATCACATACTGAAATATAAAGATTAAAAAATCAAAAACAGAACATGAATGACGGTCTTTATAGACCGAAATATATCGAAATATATATCGAAATAAATTTAGAAAGTTACATTATGATACAGCTCTTCTATGACAACTGTATCGAAATGTTACTTTTTTCCATTGTGATACAACTTCAGCTGGACCACAGGTGGACGCGGCGCAACACGCATGCGCGACCTGCAAATAGATTTTGGCACTAAACCTTTACTACTAAATGCAAACATATGCTGTTATTTTACGTCAATTCCATTATCTATTTTATCAGATTTGACATCAACAAGTTATTCACACTTTTGAGTGTTGAAGTCGGTTACATTTTTTGGAAAAAAAAAAAAAATTTAATATTTTTTTACACTATCAAACTAAACTTAATCATCGAAATCGGTTCATAAACGACGAAGTTATCCGCGAACACACATAAAAAAATATAAACGGTCGAATTGAGTAACCTTCTTTTTTTGAAGTCGGTTAAAAATGCGAGACATAGCCGAACTGTAAACAACATTAATTATATTATTTTTTTATTAAAATAATAAAATAATAATAATATTTATTAACTCAACATTAAGTCTAACTGTCCCAACACTTGAAATAAAGAGTGTCCAATCGTACACAACCCTTGTTAGTGTCAGTGAGGAATGCCGGTTATCCGTCGATACGTAGGCTGTGATCGCTTCGGAAATCATTTGGGGGTTATTGCACTGCCATTTAAGATAGAATAGGATTGTCTCGGCGCGTCCCCTTCAGTCCGCAGCTAGTTCTTTTGGAAAGACACTTGCGGCCTTAAGACAAAAACAAGTGATAAAATGAATTGGAGCAGGAATATGGGGGTTATAATAATCTGTAGACGGGATTCAATATCACACTAATATATAGTAATAATATATGAAAAAAGGAGAAAAAATGTGTCATTATCATCGTCATCATCATCTCAGTCGTGGATGTCCACTGCTGGACATAGGCCTAGATTAATGATATATAACTTGAACCAAAGCGTTTTCCTCAGATTTGAAACGGGAAATTTTTTTTATAATTTTATTTTATTTATTTATAATTTATTTATTTCAATAATAGCATTACATTACAATTTAAATAACGTTACAGTAATTCCAGATAGTAATACATGATAAAATTCCCTACGGGCCCAAACTAGGCATAGCCTGTATCTTGGTGACCCAAGTAAGAATTAACGGTACAAGATTAAGTCGCGCGCAGGTACTTAACATAAAATTGAAGAATCAATTAAAAAACAAAACCTATCATTAAATATATTCCTAGACTGAAATTGGGAGTCCATGAGATTAAGATAACATTACTATTAATGATAAAACAGTGCGAGAGACAATGGAACATAAGAGGAAAGGAACGATGAGGAAGGAAGAATATTGAGTTGGTCTATATAGGAAATCTAGTTGAACGCGTGTGTATGTGTTGGTGTGAGTATGTGTGTCGATGTTTGTAATGTGTGTGTGAGTGATGATGTACGTGTATAATGCAGGAGTTGCAAGATGTTCGCTTTGTCAAGCTAGGCATCATACACATTGACCAGGGCTTCGGTTTCCTCATATGGTAAAGTAAGCAGCCACGTTTTCACTTTACCTCTTGCTTTCCTGTGGCAACATTGTTTTAAGTCGCAGATTTTGGATACCGTATTGTAGGTAAATGCGTGCAAATACCTAGACTGCCGACGGGCAAACACTGTTTTGACGTAGGGGAGAGATACTCTTCTAGGTCGTGGTCTCATTTGTCGTAGCTCCGGTACCGGTAGATTGGTATGGGATTTTGTGACAGCTCGCATGATGAAAAGTTGTCTTACAGTCAGCACGCCTACATCTTTATAGAGCTCGACTGTTGAGAATCGTCGTGGCCTGCCTAGCATCACTTTTAAAATCGCTCGCTGTGCACGCTCAAGTGTTATCATACTGGTTTTGGCCGCTCCACCCCAGACTCCAATACAGTATTGAATCAGGGACTGACATAAAGCTTCATATACTAATTTTCTAACTTCGACATTAGCACATGATCGCAAGAGCTTCATAATATAAATAAGCTTGCGTATTCTTTTTGCGAGTAATGTTATATGAGGATTGAATGAGAGCTTCTGGTCAATTATTATACCAAGATATTTAGTGTAGTCTACTCTGCATATCGAGTTACACACACAATGATTTCCACTACTAATATTTCCTGCTGCAAAGGAGCAAGTAGTAGAGTGAATCTTGATGTTGTTTATGTTAGGCTCTGTAGCTCGCGTTACATGGAAGCCAATGAAGTTGGTCTTGTTTATGTTTAAAGTAAGTAGATTTTGATCAAGCCAATGTGATATTAGCGACATTCCCTGTTCCGTCCCTGTTCCGTCCCAGTCCCTGTTCATAATAGACGTCTATGGATATTGACATATTATATTAGTGTGTATGTCATCATGTTTAATGATATTCTAATTAAATACATATAATTAAAATAATTTAAAAATAATTTAGAAGAGCAATAAAATAATCTAACTTAAAATAAAAACCTTAAAAATTTAATAAAAACTAAATGAAATCTAAAACGGGCCCCTGCGGCATTGTACCCAAGACGCTGGCAGCGTTCCCTCTTTGTATTGCTAGGCTAATACGTTGAGCAAGGAAGCTGCCAGCTCTTCGGTCTACAAATACATATTATTATATGTATTTGTCAGAGCCCTTTTCATATAGAGAACCTTATTACTTACTGACTTTTCATCGCTCAATTCACAGACTTTCTGCAATCTTTTTTTGAGGTGAAAACTTCTTTAGATACGCTGAGCTTTGTTTGGGTCAACAAAAACCATGGAACTCGCGTCATCGTCACTGTACGCTCCTATTATCCTACTAATATTATAAATGCGAAAGTTTGTGTGTATGTCTGTTAATTCTTGACGCTCGAATAGCTACACCGATTTAGATGATATTTGGTATAGAGATAAGGAAAAAGAAATAAGCTACTTATATCCCGGTAAAAGTATACTTCCCGTGGGATAATTGAGGTAACGGGAAAACCGTAATCCACGCGAGTTAAATCGCGGGGCGCAGCTAGTCAATCGATAAAAAACTATAAGGCTACAGAGTAGAGGGCGTAAAAAGAAAAATAGTCTCTATGCAAACCCACTCCAATCGCCTTTGCAAGGATAAATATACATACATAACAAATACAGTAAGGGTAAATCCGCCCCCTAATTCAAAAATCTTCGATAGCTAGCCGATTCGATTTGGTAATTAGTTAATTCTGTATTACAGACTTTCCATACAACTATTATAAACATATTTTATTTTTAAGCGTTTGTTGTTAACGACAGTGACAGACTAAAATAATATATTCCATCACATTTATGAAATAGCTTCGCACGGGTAAAAACTTTCAAAATTGAAAATATAAGAAATCCTGTTTTAAAAAAATATATAATATAGCCTATGTCACCCAAGGTATAGCTTCGCAACAGTGAAAGAGTTTTTCAAATCGGTTCAGTAGATTCGGAGCCTATTCAATGCTAACAAACAATCAAATCTATCCTCTATATAATATGAGTAAGTATATACAAAAAAAATATATATGTGAACTATATCGAATAAAATCGATTAGGTAAGTTGTCAATCGATCTGAATCATAATAATTATCTGCTCTTATATATTTTTTTTCAATTTTTGAAATGGTTTTGTTAGTTTGATTTTAGGGGTCAAGGCAGAAGAGTCCTTCCACCAATTAAGACAGTTATTATGAAGCCAATCAGGTTATAAAGTTATGTAAAGCTCCTAAGGCATTATTTGTGACTATATTCTCATCCTCCGATAAGAAAAGCTCTAAAGGCTTTTTTATCGCCCCACCATAATTATTATTATGTTATTAAAGTGAGATAAAGGCCAAAGTTTGTATGTGTTTAAGTGTGTATGTTTGTTATTTCTTCATGCTCAAACGACTGCGCCGATTTCGATGAAATTTGGTATGAAATGATAAGGAAAAATAAATAAGCTACTTTTGTCCTGGAAAAAAGTATAGTTTCCGTGGGATGATTGAGGTGGCAGGGAAACCGTAATCCACGCGGGAAATTGTGAAGTGCTACTAGTTGTATAATTTGTCTACGATGAGATTTTTAAAATAATGAAAACATAGGTTTGCCCATACTGTGGTAATGACGTTCGTATGCGAACTAGGTTTTATCAGATTCAAACTGGGGAACAGTTGCGACCGGTGAAAATCTTGAAATTGGTAAAGTACACTGGGAGTTCGCGGAGATTCGATTTGAGATTCGAACAGTGTTTGACAAAATGAATTTATATACTAACCATATGTATATGTTGAATATATTATACATAATTATGTATAATATTCAATATATAACTATATGTACAGCTGAAAAATTAACTTCTACCATATGAAAGCACTTTGAGGTTGGTCGGAGAGCTCGTTTAGTTGCTTTCATTCCTTGCTCTTAAGATAAAATGTAAATAAATCATTAGCTAGTATCTAATACCTATATAATCTTCGGTCTTCGCTCTTCGATAGGTCTTCGACAGTGTGTGCTACAAGTGATGACTTACGGAACAGAAACGTGGTCCCTGACTATAAACCTCGTGAAGCTCATTTCGCACAGCGTGCTATGGAGAGGGCTATGCTCGGGGTTTCTCTACACGATCGAATCAGAAATTAGGAGATCCGTAGAAGAACGAAAGTCACCGACATAGCCCAGCGGATTAGCAAGTTGAAGTGGCAGTGAGCAGAGCACATAGCTTGAAAAATCGATGGCCATTGGGGTCGAAAGGTTCTCGAATGGAGACCACGGACTGGCAAGCGCAGCATAGGACGGCCACCGACCAGGTGGACAGACGACCTGAATAAGTTCGCAAGCAAGTGCCTGATGTGGGCCGCTTCCAAGCGGTCCTTGTGGAAATCAATGGGAGAGGCATATGTCTAGCAGTGGAGATGATGATGACGATGATGAATATGTAAGAAAATGAAAATATTTTTCTACTCGTATTAGCGACAATTCTGTAAAGTAATACTTTTGAAAGTAACTGTAACCTTTATTCAGGTTATTTAATCTACCAATCAAGCTGATCACGTTTAAGATAGTAGATAAAAACAGACGATTGCCAAAGTGCTAATTAAAAAACTATATATCATATATATTTTGGGTTCCGTATTACTCCTAGAACAAATCTTTATAAGCTTCATATCAATTTCCAAATCATTTTTTGAATCCACAAAACTTTTTCGTTATATCCTCAAAAATCGCGCACTGTTTGAAATTGCTAACTTCCCGTGCTCCCATATTTTGTGTACAATCCAGGGATAATCTGTCTTTATTGGGAAAAGCCCCGGAAATTGAATATACTGGAAAAGCGAACCCTAATCTCCTATTATGTACAATGTACCCCTACGATTTTGGAAGATAACTTGAAGATACGTGAGTTACTTTTTATGTGCACTGTCATTCAGCAAATATTTAAAGTATTGGTAAATACTTGTCTTTTTTAACCGACTTCAATAAAAGAAGGAGGTTACTCAATTCAACCATTACCATATATATATTTTTATGTGTGTTCTTCGTATAGGTATAACTTCGTCGTTTATGAACCGATTTTGATGATTCTTTGATGATGAACCCGAGAAGGGTTGTGGTGACTCTGCTTTTTTTAACTGACTTCAAAAAAGGAGGAGGTTCTGAATTCTACCCTTATGTTGGTTTTCTTTTATGTCTGTTACGTAAGAACTTTCAAATGAGTGAATTAATTTTAATGATTTTTTTAATTAAAAAAAATAAATTTAAAAGAGACTATACAGAAAGCACTACGCATCCCGTGTTGTTCATTTAAATTTCATCAAAATGGGACAAGCAGTTCTTGAGTTACAACTCCAATAACTGAACAGTGTTACTCATACCTCGACGACATATTAGTTGCGGGTGAAGACATCGGTGAACATACACAATGACAATTGAGCCCGTGAGTAGCAAAGGTCACTGAGAAGTGTAAAAAAAAAATATGAAAAAATGGAACCGACATTCAAAAGTGTGAAATAACTTGTCGAAATCGGTACCATGAGCACAATATTTTGATAATAGTTAGATACTTTTGCACTATCATAGCACCTACTTCAACAAGTTATTTCACACTTTTGAGTGTTGAAGTCGTTTACATTTGATGGTATTTTTTTTTAAATTTGCAAAATTTGCATTTTTAAGAATAGACAGGTGTTTAACCACTTTCTCACCTGATGTTAGGCGATGATACGACTTAGGATGGATCGCGCCTGCCTTTAAATAGCTATTATTTTGTGACATGAAGATACCCAGATTGTACGATTATTTATGCTGAAAAGCAATTCACTAGCTATACGCCTATGAATGTGGAACCAAAATGCTTTTTACGACAACTTCGAACGTTAACTAAGTGTAGATGCTGCATTGAAGTGTGATATTACGAAAGTTGCGACTGGTTTTCCGTTCTTGCCCATAAGACAAAATGTGTATAGATCGTTAGCAATTCTCACCGACCTCTAGAAGATGGAATCCAACTTTGTAAGCACAATATTAGGGGCAACTTTGCAAAGTAACACTTTCAAAATTAACTTTAGCCTTAGTTAGTTTGTTTAATCGACCCGCAAGGCTGATGAAATTTCGGACAATTTGCACAAGTAAACGGTCTGCTCGTTTCTGTTGGATTTTATTAAAAATCATAGCACTGTTTTTGGTTTCGTATTATTTTTCTTTTTGTTTCTAGTATGGGTTCTATTGTTGACTGGAAAAATATTTTATATGATAATCTATCCATTTATAGTAGACAACAAGATTTATAGTAAATATAAAACAGAGGCCCATAGAAATATATAGCATAAGCACTTTACGTCACACTTATCTTAAGCACTAAAAACATTAATAGTTTCATGTTATTTAGGTACAAACGACGAACCATTGGCGGTATCCGGCATCCTGTCTACAAACCAATACTTAACTGTTCAGAATATGTTGATTATTTCCAAGTATAGTTTTAATCTCATCAATTGGTCTTTTTTTGGCCGATATTTTTAGAAAACAATAGAAGAAGCCTGTGACTAGGAGTGAGCCTATGGCTGAGATGATAGTTTTTAATTAATTCATACAGATATCAAGAATCCAATTTTGTTACTTATGAACTGTTGGTATAGTGGAAACTTACTTTTTTTTCTTACATTCTAAACCCGCACTAGAATTCCGTGGGAGGCACGGACACACACAATCACAGCACACAAACATGGCCTGGCCAAGACCTGGGACAAACACATACACTCGTCGCATAAATGTTTGCCCCTCCCGGATTTTAAAACCAGGGTCCCCAGGGACCAGCAATCACGCCACTGAAAACTGAGTCACGGCGGCTCTCAAATTTGAATTGCAAGTGGGAAATCCCGGTATAGGCATGTGTGTAATATCACACATGGTAGTACAAGTTACCATAATGTGATATTACACACATGCCGATAAAATGGCTAATTATGAGACTGCCGGTGCTATCCGTCCAGCTAGCTAGCGCTGTGCGTATCAGCGACGCGGCTTGCTTTCTCATGATGGCCGGGAATTCCATCTACCCGCTCTTCCCAAAAACTACTGACGCGCAGGAAATAAGCAGCAGTACCCTAAACGCGTTATTATATTGGATAAGCTACAAATTATACTCAAACTTAACGTCGACGAAATAAAGGACTGTTATAAATTTGTGCTATATGTCACAGACATTATGTTATGATTGTCTGTGTACAAGACCATTACTTCTGTATCCTGTGACATCATATCTTTAGAACGATAAACCGATTCAGACCAAGATTTTTAGGTTCAAAGGCGTCTTATGTTAGAATGTTCATTGTTTTCAGATTTTTTGTGTCTAGAGTTTCTTTGTTTTTTTAATTTGATTTTTGAACCTTGAGTCTGGAATGAAATCGCATCAGTGTAAAAACGTAGTGACATCACAATCGATTTCAATCAATCACAGTAAAGTAGTTAATATTTAACGAAATAAACATCGAGCAAGATAACAGAGTTAACGCAAATTGAATCGACACTCGGCAACCGAGCGTTTAAATAAAATAAATCGAGTTTCGAGCCTAAATCATTTCGTATCGAGACTTAACTCGAAAGCAATTTAACTTTGTTTGCTTCTGAAAGAGTTGCTGGAGGATATGCGTCGGGAATGGTGGCTGATTATACCTATTCCGAATATCGATTTGTTCTTAAAGATGGTGTTTGATGCCGTGATGTTCCGGGCTTATAAGTGTCAGTAGCTAGTATGACGGACCCCGATTTGATTCGCACCCTTGGCTTGAGCTTTCTCGCTTCTTGAAGGCCTTTTGGTGAACCAATTTTTAATATTATTGTCGTAATCTCATTTGTAAGATACAAAAAAGTACCATTTTAGTGTATATAATATGTGGAAGCGTGTTAGATTTTCATTTTCACATAATTTTCAAATAGTGAAAATGGTATTCGATGTTCCTCACCCAAGAAACCCAGTGAAGGGTTCTGTTCTCACAGAACCCTTCAGTGAGATATCTCTCTCTCTCATCTTGATATCTCCTGTCAATCTTCTCTTTACCACGATTTCATGATTCGCAGTTATGAAGGAAATCAAGGTTTATTCACCTTTCCACGTTAAGGGTTTTTGTCTGCGGTATCGGTTGGATAATTTAGTTAGAAAATTGACCCTTTCCGATTTGTGCGGCGTAATGACAATTTCAACTTTCATCCCTACAACTTCGCCGATTATGAATACGGAGGTGCGATTGAACTTTGTAATTTCTGTATTTTGAAGGTAGAATAGAAAACCGGCAATTAAAATTAATATTTCAATTACAGAGCTTAGTTTTATCGTCTATTTTGTTTGCAAGAGTAAGATTCACAAGTTATATTCTGCGTTGATTTTGTTAACTATTCTAATTACTGGTGAATGAGTAAATGATAGGTTTGGTGTAAAATTGTACCTGTAGTCAAATGTAATACTAAGCATTAACGTATTCAGTAGGTTTGGCCCATAAAATATCATCAACAAAATACTTTATTAACAACTAGTAGCGCCCTGGGGTTTCACCCGCGTGGATTACGGTTTTCCCATTACCTCAAATTAAATTAAATTAAATTAATCTATTTGTTAGTCCACGATTTAAACTATCTCCGTACCAAATTTCATCGAAATCGGTGTAGCCGTTGGAATGTGAAGAAGTAACAAACATACACACAAACACACTAACTTTCGCATTTGTTATATTAGTAGGATAGGATAATATTAAAGGCTTTCAAAACTTAAATAGCAGAAGTTAATTTTTGACGTGATAACGTTTTATAAATTGATGAATGCCAAAATGAAAAATAGTAACGTTCCGCGTAACGTTCCACCTGAGTTTTATCTAGATCTAGATAATATAATCAAAGTCAAAGTCAAAGTCAAGGTCAAGGTCAAGGTCAAAGTCAAATTCAAAGTCAAATTCAAAGTCAAAGTCAAAGTCAAAGTCAAAGTCAAATTCAAAGTCGAAGTCGAAGTCGAAGTCGAAGTCATAAATGATTATGACGTTATCACGTAAATCTATCGTCCGTAAACCGACTTTACAGACAACCAATTTTTTTATATGTTAAAACTTCCTGTTTGGAAAGCTACCCTCAAATTCACAGCGCGTTCAAAAAGCGGACTCCGAAACCTTTAAATATTCTTGATCTAACGTGAATCTCCTTTCAACATGTCATGTCATGTCCCGTAAATTGCGACGATGGTCAAAAGCTAAATCTGATAAAATAAACATAATAGTTTGTTAAATTGCAATAGCTTTTTCAGAAATTTTATAGACATGAATGATATTATGTATTTGAAATATTCGAGCGCAGCATAGGATTGCCAACGATAACAGGCGACCTGACTAAGATCTCAGGTAAGGGCTGGATGCGGGCCGCTCCATTCCAGCAGATGATGATGATGAATTTAAATATAGATCCAATTAAATAATAAAAAAAGAAAATATAATGAAATTAAATAATTTAATAAAATCATACTTGAACCATATTGTAATAATGTAATTAAATAATAGATATTTAAGTAATGTAATTAAATCATTTGTAATTTTTTTGGGTACCTTTGTATCCATGATTTGCACACCTTGAAGGTTCGCATATAGAGCCCTTAATCATTTCAATATTAGACCTGTTAAATGTACCTATGTCTGGCAAATAAGCAATTTAGATTTGATTTGAAATGTCAGACGACAGACCAGAGAGATCGTGGTAAACAATTATATCGATCAAGTTATCAAATATGATAACATCTTCGACCACATTGTCACTGACCATCAAGTGAGATAGTGGTCAAACGCTAGATCAGTATAAAAAAATACTTCCCTTTCTTACCATCGTTAGTCGCAAAAAAAAATTTCTCACTCTTATTAACTCACAAAAACAAAGAGATAGATCTAGCTCTAAGTAAAATTCGACGACAGCAACTCTGCTGGAACTGCTGGCTTTACGTTTCATGTATTACTGAAGTAGTGAGAAGCAAACATGACGCTATCTCTACCATCATTATTGGTACAGAAAAATCTTTGGTAATCTACAAAGACAACTTTTGCAAAAACAAACAAAAATCCCAAGATAACTCTGGCATAAGCGAACATTACGAACACCCTCGCCCAACAGGGTGTTTAATAAATCTACGGATATCATCCAATCTACATACCCTCCTCGCCAATATTTATACAGCATGTGCCAAATACGAAAGATGAATGTATGGAGCAATCCATTTGGTCGACGATCCGCTTCTGCTGTATCATCGTTCTTACGACGAGGTGGTTGAAACAAGAATCTGGGTCGATTGGACATAGAGAAGAAATATATGAGTAGGCTTGGACAAGCAGATAACGCGAGAGAATGCCTTTCCGCCGAAGTTCTTGCAGCGGATAATTTACCTGTTTTATTTGATGACCGGTTTTTTTTTTGCATTTATTTTCTTAATTCAATACCTAATTAACGTACAAATGTTAAATTACTAACATGCCATATTCCCCTGAATTCCACACTGAAGAGAATCCTGTGTTACGGGACGCAGTCTCTTTGTAAGGTACACCACGCTTTCTACTTGGGTGCGTGACAGCTAAAAGCATTTTTAACCGACTTCAAAAAAGGAGGTTATATGTTTGACTGAATTTTTTTTATGAATCTTCACCGATTTCTTCCCATTTGTGGACCGCTTCTCAAAATTAAAAAAAAGAGTATACTTTCGAGATAGTCTTATTTAAGTATTGTCGTAAACTTTCATGGCTTTTCATAATAAAAACATTGTTTAACACGGGATACGCACCATGATTTAGATTTTGATTGAGTTCCCGATATTTCGGCGCGGTTCCACGCACCATGATCACGGAGAGACTCGGGAAATACCGGGAGCTCAATCAAAATCAAAATCATGGTGCGTATCTAGTATTAAACAATATATAAAGTCTTATCTAAATTTCATCAAAATCAGTCAAGCTGTTTTTGAGTTACACTCCAATAACTGAAAAGTGTGCACCTGAAGGAGTCTTGCAGTTCTAATGGAGGGCGTTGGTCTCTGTATTATTGTTTCAAAATTACAACATACAGCAATGGTCCAATCTGTTAATACAATTATTATCTAAGTACATAGTGCATACCTCTCTCTCAGCCATGGGGCGTCCACTGCTGGACATATGCCTCCCCCATTTAGGGGGGATTTGGCAATACTCGACACGCTTGGCAGGCGGGTTAGCGACATGTTTTGTGACCCTCAGAAGACGCTGGTGCCCACCTTCTGGTACGTGGTCCCTTAGCCGACTCTTACGGCACCCACGGGAAGTGATGGGGGAGTACTATTCTAGGCCGGTACCACCACGGCACATGCATACCGCACAGTGCATAGGTACCTAGTTTAAGTTAAATATTATCCACTAGTTTTGTTCTTTATTGTTTGTCAAATTAATTTGTACCGTCTTCACTTCAGGAAAAATCAGAAGACGAGATTAAAAACCAGCTGCAAATTAAAAGCCACTCAATGAAGGTAAATTAAATTTTCGCGGCTCCATTTTGGGAGTTTCCCCAGTCACTATGAAATCCAAATTATTAAAAAAAAGGTGTTTGGGCATATTAATTTTTTTTTTTTTTTTTTTTTTTACATATTATAAGTTTGCGTTTGACAACTGTCTCACCTGATGATAAGTGATGACGTTGTCTAGGATTTAGCACGCAAACCTAGAAGGTACCTATTCACTCGCGACTTGAAGACTCCAGGATTGTACATATCGGGAAACACAGACTCGGGCAACGAGTTCCATTCCTTGGCAGTACGCATTAAGAAAGTGGAAGCATAACGCTTCGTGCGTATAGGTGGTATATCTACCATATAGCGATGGCGAATTGCCGTACGTCGAGTCGACCGATGATAGAAAGGGGATGGTGGAATCAGATTGTGTAATTCCAGTGCACATTCTCCGAAATGCACCCGATAGAAAACCGATAGGCTTGCTACTCTACGACGGTGTTCAAGGCTCTGAAGCCTATTAAAATAAATAAGGGTTGAATATCCTGCTGTGAACTTTTCAAGCTCTGCTTCCTAGAGTAGTATTATCTAAGTATGTCGATCAACACGCTTCGAGAATTTTGACCATCATGTAACGGTCAATGATCACCATACCTCTAGCTTGAGATTTCAGTGAAAATAATAAATAAAACAACCGGTTGCACTCGGGGAGTGCCAGCAGAAGTGAAAACTTGAACATCATTGATGATGATGATGAAAAGTAGCTTATGTGTTATTCCAGTACCTGAAGTATCTACATACCGAATTACATCCAAATCCGTTCAGCCATTCTGGCGGTTTGATTAGCTAACATCCATCCATCCAAACTTTCAGATTTATAATATTGGCACACACAGAATTAACACGATGACGTTTCTATGAAACAATGAAATCTTCCAATTTATAATATCTGCATTTGATAACCGAATTCAATAATACTTTTAACAAAACGACTTTATCAAATAAAACTACCAACAAACGAAAATGTTCCTTATTCGTAACACATTTAAGTTTAAATTTCAACAGTAGTCCTGAAGATCTGATGATCTGACGATCTTATGATCTGACGCAAGTTTAAAAATTTTTCCTCATACAAAAAGTACACAAAGTCGATAAAAAAGTTTTCACTTCACACATGAAAGTCGACGTTGAATCCAAAACGAAGCGATAGAACCTTCTAGTATTAGCCTAGATAACCCCCACCGTTACTTTTTCAAATTATTGCATAAACACAAACCGGTAAAACAAAAACAGTTTGAAAGTATATATGACACTAGTAACGCCCCGCAGTTTCACCCGCGTGGAGTACGGTTTTCTCGTTACCTCAATTATCTCACGGGAACTATACTTTTTCCGGGGTAAAAGTAGCCTATGTGTTAATCGGGAGCTTAAACTATTTCCATACCAAATTTCATCGAAATCTGTGTAGCCGTTTGAGTGTGAAGGAGTAACAAATATACACACATACACACAAACTTCCTCATTTATTATTATAAATGAGGAAGTTTGTGTGTATGTTTGTTATAATATATCTGTTATAATATTAGTAGGATTCCTTTCAATTAAAGGATCTATTTTTTTTTTAAATAATAACTATTTGTTCTATACATAAGTGAGTGAATGTATTCCCATATTTAAAAATGCGGAAGTTTGTGTATGTGTGTATGTTTGTTAGTTCTTCACGCTCAAACGGCTAGACCGATTTATTATTATAAATGAGGAAGTTTGTGTGTATGTTTGTTATAATATATCTGTTATTTATTCCTTTCAATTAAAGAATCTATTTTTTTGACGTGACAACGTCTTATAAATTGGTTTGCCGGGTGACACTTCAAGAAACTGCGTTACGCTCCGCTCACGTTATGCGCTCACAATGAGAGCGAGTGAGAGGCACGCGTCCCTTCCACTCGGGCATGGTTAGCCCGCCTAAGAGCGAGAGAGACAGACATAAAAAGTGAAAGGCACTCAAAGTCGTTGTCACGTAAAACTTTCGCCCGTATACCGACTTTACAGGCAACCAATTTTTTTTAAAATAATAATTATATGTTCTATACATATGTGAGTCGACAAAAATTGCAAGATGTGACTAACTGAGCGATTTTTTACTGTGTGTCGAATAATAAAGTATCCATGGGATTTGAAAGGTTAAAGTATTGAGGTCAAATACCTTCCTTTGAGTTTATATAATATTTTATTAAACCCCTATTATCAAGAGAATCGTTCCCTTTTCTGTTTGTTTTTGTCTGACGAATTGATTAAATGTTTCGGTTTTACAATATTTCCGTTAGATTGAAACTGTATATTATGTTATTCGATGGTAGGCTTTCAGGCTTAGGTTATCTAAGTTTATTAATTGTGGAGAATATGCAGACTTTGGGGCACTATTAGTAGTAAATTTAATGTTATCATTTAAAATTATTACATTACTCTGAAATCCTTAACACTTAATCATAACTGATAGCTGGTTGGAACATCCAACTCAAATTTGACTGGTTGGTTGGCGCAGTTGGTAGCACTCTGCCTTCTGAGCCGCTGGTCCCGGGTTCGATTCCCGGACAGGTCAAACATTTGTGTGTATGAACATGTCTGTTTGACCTGTGTCTGGGTGTGTATATAAGTATGTATATAAGTATATATCAGTCATCAGGTTACCATAGTACAGGCTCTGCCTAGTTTGGGACCTGAAGACCGTGTGTGAATGTATTCCCATATTTAAAAATGCGGAAGTTTGTGTATGTTTGTTACTTCTTCACGCTGAACAGCTACACCGATGTCGATGAAATTTGTTATGGAGATAGTTGAAACTCTGGATTAACATATAGGCTACTTTTATCCCGGAAAAAGTATAGTTCCCGTGTAGTAACCTATCTCCCAAACCTTATAGAAATCGGTCTAGCCGTTTGAGCGTGAAGAACTAACAAACACAAACTTTCGCGCTTATAATATTAGTAGGATAAGATATTTATAATTGCACAATCTGCACTAGTAATCACGCGTGCAAACATTCCCTGTAACAGTATCTCATATACTACGTGAAAAAGAATAAAGATGATTTCGGAATTTTATTGTGGCAGGTAATAACGAACTCAATATAGACCGAGGGTAGGTTGAAAGCCCTAAAGACAGTTAATGAGAAGGTCGTTAGGAAAGCGCGTGACTTGATTACTACGGAGGGTAGAACTAAACGCTTGCCTATTCCCAATAAAAAAAAACGGTACCAGATTTGGGAGAAACAAAGTTCTAAAAAATGACTTTTTTCATTTTTTTATTAGAGACGATAATCCCAATCGATAAATCGATATATAATTCTGTTTAGTTTGCCATAGTTTTTTTTTTATACTTTATAGATCTAGCGTTTGACCACTATCTCACTTGATGGTCAGTGATGATTTGGTCGAAGTTGTTATCACGCTAGACCTAAAATGCTCACTGGCTGGCAAAGGACTGCTGCCTGAACACACTATGTGTTTTTTGTGAAAGTTTTTCAAACTTGGGAGTGGTAGCTAGCCAGGCGGGTATTTGAAAGTACCCTAACACCATGCTGGGAATTTGATAACGGTGATACCTTCACCGGAAGCTCAAGCTGTTGTTGAGTCTCAAACGAGTGTCTGTCAGTTTGATAGGCGACGCTCCCCCCGGTGAGTTATCATCACTTCAAAATATACTCGTTAAAATATTGTCGAAATATTTCGACCTATGTTTTGGATATGTTTGATGTCCATTATTAGGTGAGTTCCAAATCGCGGCAACTGCTTACTGATCTGATAGTCAAAATAGTCGTCTGCGAGTAAAACCGGATATTATATGTAAATAAAAGATTAATTTAATTCATTAAAGACATTACAATATAATATTATACATGAATCAATATTATTAAAGTATTTGTGATTAGTGTGCTGTATCTTTTGTGCATAAAATTAATAAATATATTATTTTATATAAGTTAGGTTGTTAGGTCACCTACATAAATATTATATACATTAATAATAGATAAATGTTAAATTGATCACTTTGTTATTTATTTTCTAAGAACCCTTTTACAGTTAAAAATCTGTAAATAAATAAATGTATGAAATAATTATTTATTTTTCTGATATCGCTGTCGATCCAATTTGGACCACCTTTTATTATGTTATTTTTCATATTCTGCAGGGTTCCCCTTTTCTTTCTCTTGCCACCTCTGATCTTAAAATGTAAACCTCTTTAGTCTAAGCTTGATTCATACAGTGTTTTCGATGTTTAGATTCCTGTATTTTATGAATATTAATTAATTTAGTGGTTATTTTAGTCTAGTATATAGTTTATTTTAGTCATGTACAAATGGATCTTGTATCTGAAATTAAGTGATTTATTATGTCTCTATATTTTATTTCTTTCTTAGGTCTATTTTTTTTTACAATATATATTTATACCAGAAACAATTATTTATTAAGATATTATAAGAAAACCTGAACCTTGAATGCCGTTGGTAGCGGAGCAGGGCCCAAGCTACCGGTGGTTAGGGCTGCAGGCTGCTGCTGAGGGAACCTTCGGACAATAAGAGCAGTTTAAAAGATAATCGCTTTTTGCTTCTGACCTTTTGTCCAACCGTTTAGCGAGAGCTTCTTAACATGTTGATCGAGACTCTTCGCTATTAGGCTGTTTACCGAAACGACTATCGGGACAATGATCGTCGAGTCAACATCCCACATGGCGGTTACCTCGTGAGCTATGTCAAGGTAATAGCTGAGCTTGTCCCTCTCAGCCTTGCCCTTCATATCCTTCCTCTTTTATTATTATTATTATTTACATTAAACAATACACAATTCTAGTGTCTCCTATATTATCTTATTTTAGAATGTATTATTTAAGTCATTATATATTTTTTCATTCATTCATCGCAGCCATAGGACGTTCACTGCTGGAGATATGCCTCCCCATATAGGGGGAATTTACCAGTACTCGCCACGCTTGGCAGGCGGGTTGGCGAGCGCAGTATTGTTTCCTATTCTCAGAAGGCGCTGCTACCCACCTTCTGGTGCGTGATCCCTTAGCCGACTCTTACGGCACCCACGGGAAGAGATGGGGGAGTACTGTTCTAGGCCGGTACCACCACGACACATATCATCATATATAGTAGTACCTTATTGTTGTTCAGAGGTTGGAATCGTCGTAGCTGTGACACAGGGAATCCTAGTACAGCTACCAACGACCATCCTACGTGTACATATCTAGTAACTTACTATTACTAAAATCTGTAAAAAATACTTAGGATAATATTTGTTAGTAATATTTTTTTGATGAATGAAAATGAAAAATGAAAATGAAAATATATTTATTTAGGAAAAGGCATTTCCGAACATAAATGTAATGGAGCACCTGGATCCCAAACTAGGCTCGAGACCCGTACTATGAAATCCAGGACTCTTTCGTCTAAGAAACATGACAATAAATGTGCCTTTCCATTTTTGCTTTGATTGCCAACAATCAATCAAAAAAAAAGTTTACAGTTTAACAGAATACATTATTTGAATTTGAATTTAAAGGCACCTTTAAGATTCTATTGCATCGTCACGCACTATCAAGTGAGATAGTGACCAAAGCTAAGTCTATCAATAATGTAGAGTAAGATCAATGTCAGGTAGTGATCCTTGGGGACAGCTAATGAGGGGGTCGTTAGGTGTGTACGTGATCTCATTACTGGAACTCGTAGGACGACTGGAAATGGCTTGTAATTTGTGAGGTAATGTCCTTTCTGATATATATCTTTTGATTCATGCGAGGCATATATTCAAAATCAAACATTCTTCACGGGCTTATTGCGTTCTACATTTGAATATATGCCTTTAAAGTTAAAAAACTCACGAGAAAACATGATCTGTTTCACTAGCTACGCCCTGCGGTTATACCCGCGTGGCGATGAAAAACGGTGATGATGGTGATGATGAAATTAGTCTATGTGTTAATCTAGGGTATAAGCTATCTTCATACTAAATTTCATCAAAATCGATGAACCCGTTTGAGCATAAAGATACACAGAGAATACACACATACACACAAACTTTCGCATATATAATATAAGTAGGATTACATGAAGGAACATAGAAAAAAGGAAATCAAAATGTCTAAAAATGTAATAAGTAATATTTTTTGAGTCCTCAGGTCACCTGTTAAATACATTGTAAGGCGACTTCAAAAAAAGAGGAGGTTCTCAATTCGCCCGGATTTGTTTTTTTATTGTTGAGACCTCTACACACCAAACCCGCCCATGCACCGGCTTTATCCGGCCGGTTGGTGCCGGCGGGTTAGGACGCCGACTTTAGAACATTGTAAGCCGGAACGATCTTTGCTGGCGGCACGAGGGCCGCGGCATCTGCGGCCTGTACTGTTAAGCGCAGTCAGTGATTGCCGAGCTTACGGAATGGCTGTCTGTATTTTAGTTAGACCAGCGTAGTTATAAATTCAATTTCACAATTTACTACGTTATTGGACTTTAATTAAGTGATATCACACTACGTTATGAAAGCCAGCGGGCAACTGAGTGAGCGAACATAAAGCACCGGCATGCCCCGCGCCGAAGAGCGCGAGCGTCCGCAACCCGCCGGCAATATTAACGCAAAACAAGCCCGGTGGATTAACACGCCGACAAAAGCCAGCGTGCCGGCGGGTTTGGTGTGTAGAGGCCTTTACCTCAGAACTTCGACTGTGTGAACCGATTTCGATGATACTTTTTATTTGAAAGCTGGTACTTCCCGTGTATTCCGAATTCAATTTCATTAAAATCGGTCAAGCGGTTTTTAAGTTACACTCTAATAACTGAAAAGTGTTACTGTCTATCTATCTGTCTATCTGGATGACTTCCGTAATGAGGATGAAAAATAAATTGATCCCGTGAGGAGCAAAGGTCACCAAGGAAAAGAGGGAAGAAACATTTTACCAAAAAAAATTTTAAATGGAACCGACTTAAACACTCGAAAAAAGAAAAAACTGGGTGTGAAAATTTTTGTAATATTTTAAATCAACACGCCACAAAATTCGTCCCCCCCTCTCTGTCTGTAAACGCCCGCGGGTCTCTGTAATCTCATTGGCAACTGTTAGGCCGTTAACTGTTGGATCTCGTTAGACACTGTTGATAGCGCTTTAACTAGTCTTGACATTGCGCTGTAGATACACCTATTTAAAATGTAATGACCAATCATCATCATCATTATCATGATCTCAGCCATAGGAAGTCCACGCCTGGACATAGGCCTTCCAAATTGATTTCCAAAAGGACCGGTTGGAAGCGGCCCGCTTCCAACCCTTGCCTGCGATCTTAATCAGGTCATTTGTCCACCTAGTCAGTTGCCGTCCTATGCTGTGCTTGCCAGTCCGTGGTCTCCATTCGAGAACTTTTCATCAGTACTTTGAGCTATGTGCCCTGCCCACTGCCACTTCATCTTGCTAATCCGCTGAGCTATATAGGTGACTTTCGTTCTTCTACGGATCCCCTCATATCTGATTCGATCGCGTAGCGTAGAGAAACCCCGAGCATAGCCCTCTCTATAGGTCGTTGTGCGACTCTGAGCCTGTTCAGAAGGCCCATAGTCAGAGACCACGTTTCGGTTCCATAAGTCATCACTGGTAACACACACTGTTGGAAGACCTTCGTTTTCAGGCATTGCGGTATTTTGGACGACTTCGCGAAGTTTCTCGAACGCTGCCCAGCCGAGTTGTATTCACAGACCAATATTCTGTATTGAAAAGTATTGGCGGTCACCAAGCAATAGCAAAGTCACTTGATAACTATGCGCGGCTTTCTCTTGTCTCGCGCCATTGTTTTCCATCAAGGTTAAATAATGAGCAAAATCCACCATGTAGAGATAAAGAGGATAGAGATATCTTCTTGCCTTCTCATTAGCGCAGTAAGTAGGTACAATTAGTGGCGATCAATGGCAGGTGGAGAGCCATGGGGAATAAGGAAGTTCAATAGGAGGGTACGTGACCTGAATATGGAAGGCCAGAAAATGCTCTGGAAGCGTCAATATTAATTTAGAGGTTTTGTTAGCAATTTTGTTAAATGTGTAAGAATGTAAACATTTTAAAGGGTTCATAATGATTTTAGTCAACAAAATAATAAAGGTTACCTACACGAAACAAAATTGTACAGCAGGTAAAAAGTATCTTTATTAAGTGAATAGGTACCTTCCAGGCTTGCGTGCTACATCTTAGACAACGTCACCACTTAACACCATGTGAAACAGTTGTGTTGAGGATTGCTCGTGTTGAGATTTGAACATACGACGGATATTGGTTGTAGATAGTATTTAATGCCGCGGTGGTACCGGCCTAGAATAGTACTCCCCCATCTCTTCCCGCGGGTGCCGTAAGAGCCGGCTAAGGGATCACGTACCAGAAGGTGGGCAGCAGCGCCTTCTGAGGATCGGAAATCATACTACGCTCGACAACTCGCCTGCCAAGCGTGGCGAGTATTGGCAAAACCCCCTGACAGCCTTTCTAGGGCATACCTGTGTTACAGCTGTGCCCTAGCACCCTAGCATCATAGAAATGCATGATATTCACAAATTGCAAACTATGCAACGCCATTATGAATTAATAATTGCTACAATAATTACACAGCTTCATTAACGCCGATTATGGAAGCCGCTGATGTGAAAGGGACCTTAACCTAATAGATTTCTGTTGACTACAGCTAATCTGATTACCGTAAGTGCTTGTTTCGAAAGCTTGTGCGGGATAATTAAGTGGTGTGATTAAAACCTGCAGGATGCGCGACGAAACACGGTTCTTTTATCCAATTTTCTGCTATAACTGGTTCACTTAGGTACGTATAAGCTGTAGTCTACCTCAAATTAGTAAGCTAAAGTTGCTTAATTATATATGTGTATGTAACAGTGTGTGTAAGAGTGAATATGAGAACTACCCATAATTACAGTGTATTTTGTGTAGGTATATGAACAAAACTATAGTCGGAACCCGCTGACTTATTACGAGAGTGATTCCCGTGTTTTATACATTAATATACAATTAATGTATAAACGGTTGGTGTTTTTTTCAATATGAGTCAATTTTTGACGGTCAGAAGCTTTGAGTCTGAAGTGCGCCCCGGATGCCTAATTTGAATAAATTAGATTTTAGTTTTAATTTTTTTTTGTTATGGCTTAATAAAACAACTTCGCTAATCTTGAAAATAAACTTATTGCACTTTTACACAATTAAATTCCAAGATTCTCGTAAAATTCTTCGTAGTGAAATGAAACTGAGCTGAGTTTGCTTGGTTCTAGTGCTTGCATCAACAGCAAACATCGCCATTAAGTTTGACAGCTTAGGGTGAAGTTCACCAAAATTTAAAACGTCCAATTATCAATTTAACCGTTGGTCAAACAGTTTTACCATACAGTTAGCTGACGTAGAAACTAACGCTCGACTTCAACTAATCCATTGTACCATTGATCAATGGCATTGACGATCGATCAATTGGTCTAGTTCAATTCTGATTCCCTCACCATTTCATCTTGTTTTTAACGTCTGAAAAGTTTCTTTTTTGCTTATAAAATACCATGTATGCTTTCACACTGCACGAGATATCTGTTCAAAATTCATAAACTTCAAAACTACTTGAAAGAATATGTAAATGTGTGGTGGAACAAAATGCGTATATCGTAGGTGTCAGTTCTGTTATCTATCAAAGAAAGTTTAATACTTTCCTTTAGTTTTGTCGAAGATAAAATACACTTAAAACTTTGACTCTCCTTTAATAAGTTACTTTGTATTGATATAGATTTTGCAACTGCGACTAGGGTTGAGAACAAAACTGCAGTTTCATGAACACGGAATAGCTTTGTACTTTGATACGGGAAACTATCAGAAACTCTATAAAAGAGTTAGTAACAGAAAACATAATATAATGTTAACCCACATCATTTATTTTATCAAGAAATTTTACAAGATTTCTACGAAAAAATATTAAGAAAACATTATCACATTTTTTTCAATGTACCTATTGTAACGCGAAAACTGCAGTCCATGCGGGTGAAACCGTGCTACCAACTGCGCCAACCGGCCAGATATTTAGAAGTGTACAATGAGTAAACAATGGAAATCAATACGGTTTTTTAAGAGACGGTGATGGCCAAGTACGAAACCACGAGAATTAGAGAAAATTCGTGAAAAGTAGTGATGCCCTTGATTTATAAGAAAACAATAACGACACATTTAGTTTTTTTTTCTTTCTTTTTGTTATCTCATTTTTGAAGGAATTCAACCCAAATGTTTTAAAATCAAAGACACCTGTTTGTTTTTTTATACTTATATACATATACACACCCAGACACAGGTTAAACAGACATGTTCATATACACAAATGTTTGACCTGTCCGGAAATCGTACCCGGGACCAGCGGCTCAGAAGGCAGAGTGCTACCAACTGCGCCAACCGGCCTGTCAAGTTAGTTAGTTAGTTTACTACACTGGTTTGCTTTCCTTCGTCCGCATACCTACTTTATTTAACCAACACCAAATCCTTTTCAGCCATTTCGTAACGGTATGATACAAAAAAAGTTTATTCGTAGATATTATTTACTAATTTAATAATTTGATTTTTCCAATTAAACTCTCTCAAACAATATTTTCTAAGATGTATGTAATATAAAAGTTATTACCTCGTAAAAGATGTTTATAAGTCAGCTCGTAAAACTTTTCTCGTTGTGATGAAATGTAGGACTTCTCTGAATTAATTTTTGAATAATACAGCTTCTCGCATATTTTTTTATAATACATTTTCACCTATAAAAAATATACCAAAAAATGGAACCGACTTCAAACTTCGACTCAAAAGTATGAAATAACTTATCGAAGAATCATGGTACCGATACCATGATAGTTCAAAAGTAAATATTATGAAAATATTGTGCTGCTACTCACGGGATCAATTGTCATTGTGCATGTTCACCAATTTCTCCACCCGCAACCATAATGTCATCAACGTATGCGTAGCACTTTTTAGTTATTGGAGTGTAACTCATAAACCACTTGACCGATTTTGATGAAATTTACCCAGTCGAAAGCTCTGAGGTAACAAACTGGTTGGTAGATGTGACACAGGGAATCCTAGTACAGCTACCAATGGCCATCCTAGGTATATATAATCTATTAAATTATTTATCGTTTATCACAAATGTTTGCTAGTTTATTACTTAGGATTCGTTATTTTCTTTTTGATAAAAAAAAAACATATTTTATATTTCTCAATACTCATAAAAAGCCGCTTTTTTACGGTGTTTTTTGCCTTGCGGCTTCACTCTCGTCAAAGGTCGATTCAAACTCGCGCTCCGTGTAATAGGAAACTTATACTAAGAAGTTGTTTCTGTTCCAAATTCGTAGCGCTAGTTAGACTCGCAATTTTTTAATTATTTTTTTGTATGAAGTTGGTACCTATCCCGTAATCTGTAACTAAGGCCATTTTTTTATTAATTTTAGATGCTGACTGTACCTTTTTTTTCAAACACGAGTAATCAACAGAATGGATAGGCTAAAACATTACGTATCCAATCAGCTTGCTCTGTAAGCACAATAATTACTGAAAAAGAAATCACCCGTATCTGAGATGTGCCGCGCGCTGAAGCCGAGCCAACCCTAGCGGGTGCGTTGCGTTTAGGCAAGTAACGCAGTCGCATACATTACATATAGTACAGTACATATAGGCTGTGCTTAACTCTAATAAAAATAATAAATAGGTATATACATAAGAACTTAGGTTCTAATAAAATTTTAAAATATCTAAATATTATAATATTCCATATGTCATCATCACTAGTGTACACACACATATACACTGATAGAAGACCCTCGTTTTCAGGGTACCATTCCTTCAGCGATTTTATCTCTAAATAATCGTAGTAACGCCCAGCGGTAACAGCTGCATGGATTACGGTTTCCCACTACGTCAATTATCCCACGGGAACTTCACTTTTTCCGGGGCACAAGTAGCTAAGTGTTATTCCAGGGTCTTACCTCCATACCAATTTTCATCGAAATCAGTACAGCCGTTTGAGTATGAAGGAGTAACAGATGTTTTAGATATACCGTCTTATCCCACGGGAATAGCTATTATTTCCGGAATGAAAAGTATCATATCCTAATAATCTAGGGTCTACAATAAACTAAAAATCGGTGCAGCCGTTTGAGTGTGAAGGAGTAACAAACATACACACTTACGTACACACATACAAAGTTCTACCTTTATATTATTAGTAGGATAGGTCGGTCAGTTTTTTTAATTCTTTTAATCCTAAGTACTCTGCTATTATTGATTATTTAACGAACACTCCGAGGGGTTAAGGCATATCTCATGGCTACAAGTATAATTTCAATTTGGAAAAAAAATTACACAATTGCATACCTATCATCATTATCATCATGTCAGCCATAAGACGTCCACTGCTGAACAATAACAACGGCGAGTATTGCCAATAATCGCGACGCTTGGCAGGCGGGTTGGCGAGCGGAGTATATTTTATGATCCTCAGAAGGCGCTGCTGCCCACCTTCTGGTACGTGATCCCCTAGCCGACTCTTACGGCACCCACGGGAAGAGATGGGGGGTACAATTCTAAGCCGGTACCACCACGTCAGTATTTAAACAATAATATTATATTAAAAAGTGAATACAAATTATCCTACAAGAACCTTCTCTTTAGTAAGTAATCGATCCGGCAGGTAATAGAATTAATTGTGGGAAAGCAAGCGGCAAGTCTTCACAACTCAACAGTTTCTTGGAAAACTTAAGTTACTTCAAGGAAACATAATAAGGTTATTCTAACCAACCGTTCACACATCACAGCTTAGATATAAGGCTAATATAGGTAATCTTGTTTAAAGGTTTTTAGGGTTCAATAAACAAAGGGTTCCCAAGAAAACTCTATTCATTACACTCCGCTGTCCATCTGTATTTAAAGAAAACTGTTAATTTATTTATATTTCTGCACATTTGTTCATAAACTGAGCTTTTTACATTGATTTTAGAACCAAAAAAAGCTATAACACACACGTGCGTTATAAAATTACACACTAGTGCGTAATAGAATTTTATCTACAAAGTTCAATTAGTACTTTACTGCTAATTATATACGAGTATACAGAGCATTCCCACTTAAATATTTTACCGGTATAAGGAATGAATTTTTTTCTTCTTACAAATGTGTTAAAAAAACAACGTATGAAACTCGTCAGCTCTGCTCATTACGCACTCAGCTGAAGTACGCCTTCGCCTGTGCCCCCACTGCAACCCACAGCCTCGTGGGTAATGAGTTACTTGTCAATTGTATCAAATAATATTATTTATAGTCATTATACATTTTCGATTCTTAGAATAATACATTTAAAGCAACAGTAAATAGACTCAGAAGCGACTATTATCTGCATAACATAAAGGAGACAAACTACAAAGACAGGTTAAGGTTTTCTTTTATACATCTTTTACCACATCGTCACAGACCATCAACTGAGATAGTGGTCAAACGCTACATCTATACAGGATTAAAAAATGTGTGTTTAGTGTTTCAGGGGTGAAACCGCACAGCGCAACTTTTTCCAATTAGTAAGGTTGTTATGACCAGTTCTTAGTCGTCATTACGACGACAGCATAGTTTAGTGTAAACTCAGCCTTAGCCTTAGCTCTGTTTCATGAAAGTTGCATATTTCATAACTACAACTAACCCATAACTGTTTCAACAGAAATGTTACGTTGTTACTCCCATTAAGTGATTCATTTTCGATATCAGTTTTGATATCGATTTTGATATCGCAGAAATGGATTGGCTAAAAAGAGTTTTTTAATCATAGTTCTGTTTCAAATTAAATTTTAAATGTTCGAACGAATGGAGATTTTGATTCGTTGGTATAATGTTATTATTACGTAGTTAGAATCGATAAAAACCAGCTTCTTCTGCTTGTGCGTGGGATATTTACAAGTTTTATGGTATATTAGCTGCGCCCCGAGGTGGTGCCCGCGTGGTGATGATGAACGGTGATGATGTTGAAAATAAACGTGTTAATCCAGGGCATATTCTATCTCCATACCAAATGTCATTGTAATCGGCGCAGCCGTTTGAGCGTGAATATGTAACAATCATATACACATACATACTTGCAACATACACATACACACTTGTACACATACACACATACTTTTGCATTTATAATATTAGTAGAATAGGACTAGCTGATCCGCGCGTTTTCACCTGCGTAGTATACAGGTTTTACGCTACCTCAGTTATCCCACGAGAACCATGGGATAACTGCTACAAATTGTATTTTAATAAATACATCGGCCAAAGGTAAGGGCCGGGGAGGTCGCGGGCGGGACGTGACTTGACTTCGAGTCTGGCGGCGTATCTCAGGAGCTCTCGACTTTGTATTCTACCGGGATGACAGTGGGATGACGCTAGAGCTAGCGACAAGGCGATAGCGATAGGGTTGTCCGGGTCATCCAATACATGCCTACGACGGCGTCGGGGAGGGTTAAGAGTGCGACACACCCGCACTCTTAACCCTCCCCGACGCCGTCGTGGTGGTGGAATAGTTGGCAGCTTGCACTACCAAAGGATTAGAATGGTAGAGAGCCGCGTCAAAGTAGCAGCGGGAGCAGTTCTTGATAAACAGGGTGATGGACTCTAGACCGAGAGCTTGGTTTTATAGGCGGTAGTGGGGATCCAGGCTGCCTGTTGGCTAATAGCACGTTTCTTATGATTTATCCAGCTAATAACAGCAAAATATATATCAATTGTAAATATCCTACGTAATATTAAAAATGCGAAAGTTTGTGTGTATATGTGTATGAGTGTATTTGTGTACGTGTGTATGTGTGTACATGTGTATGTTTGTTACTTCTTCACGCTCAGACCGTTACACTGATTTCTATGAAGTTTGGTATGAACATGGTTTAAACCATGGATTAACACATAGGCTACTTTTATCCCGGAAAGAGTATAATTCCCGTAGGATAATTGAGGTAGGGGGAAAACTGTAATCCACGCGAGTGAAACCGCGGGGCGCTACTAGTTGTTTTATATTTAAGGAGAAACAATAAAGAATTTTCTAATGTAATCTATACGTACTGTCGGTCTTAAAAACTAGAGAGGATACATTTTAAAAGGGTACTCATATTTTTTAAGGTTACAATATAAAATCTGTTTTCAAAGTATCCACAGAATAATACACAAACTGAAAATGGGAGATAATACGGTCTAATAGATACTAACCGTATTGTGAAAATTACTTTGGAAGGTTTGTTTTAGCAAATATTTTAATGGAATTTTGCCAGATATTATTATTTCTAATGGATTCATAAACGGAGCTCAAAATAACTAAAATCTAGGATAATACAGTATAATGTGTTAAAATGAACTGTTTAATTCATCGACTTACTTATTATTATCATTTGTTTAGGCATTGCAATTAATACCCAACGAGGGTATTAATTCTACTAAAAACACTTTATTCCGAATATGTCACAATTTTTTTTTTCGTCCTTAAAGCTTGGTAATAACCCAAAAGTTCTGCGCTATATAGTTCTATAACTTGCTATAAAAATTGCCCTTTTCTCAAAATATGAGAGGGACCCCTTTTCCGGTAATATTATTAGGTACGTGACTGAGTGAATCGCTGCAGGGTCAACGATAAGTCACCTTAACTTGGATATATTGTCCACAGATGGGGCTCTAACACTTTTAGTGTTAGAGAGTGTAGCCGGTTTTTTTATATGTATATATTTTTTATACTGCATAGGCTTACGTTTTGTCGTGGTGGTACCGGCCTAGAATAGTACTCCCCCATCTCTTCCCGTGGGTGCCGTAAGAGTCGGCTAAGGGACCACGTACCAAGAGGTGGGCAGCAGTGCCTTCTGAGGATCGGAAATCATACTGCGCTTGCCAATACTCGCTCGGCGAGTATTTTTTTTTTGTCAGCCGATCATATTGCCACAGTGCACATTTTATGTAGTAGGATATGTTCGAATCTCGAAGATCTAAATACAAAAACGTAGGTACATAAACCACTGAGTGTGTAAAAGTTTTAACGACTGCAATATAAGCAAAGTAACTTTGATATCAGTACTCTAACATCTCGTCTTACGTCAATTAAAACGATACTTTGCGGAACATTTCTCTCAACGCATGTGAATGTGGAAAGTTGTGAAATAAATGTGTTAGAGTGTAAATTACTCTCAAACTTATTAATGAGAGTTTTAATAAAACTGAAACTGCTACATTTTTTCCATCATTATAAATTTGATTATTTATATATAACTAGTTGTGGCCCGCGATTTTACGTGGGTGGTGATGAAAAACGGTGAGTATCGTGATGATAAAAATAACTATGTGTTATTCCAAGGTATAAGCTATCTCCATACCAAATTTCATCTAGATCCGTTCAGCCATTCTGGCGTGACTGAGTAACAAACATCCAACAAACTTTCACATTTATTAAACTGGGATAATATGTATATTGTATATACTGTACGTATAGTATTTTATTTATTTTTAATTTTATTTTTATTTCATTGTATAATGTCCAGCATATGTATAAATTTATTATGTAAATTTGAGATCTTGTTGCACAACACATCCAAATTCATTAATCTAACCTGTCTTTCCAAAGGTTGTCTGTAACAGATTGCATTAGCGATAAGACTGCTGATTGTATAACCAAAGGCAAACAATTACGTAATTAGTACGATATATACTTTTATGTACATTTTGTGATTTGCATTGAGGAGTATCTATCTATCTATCCACAGACTATATTAAGCTATGTAACTAAAACATTGTGTGCGAGATTTGTATATTAGATAATTTATTTGAGACTTTCAATAGCTTTTTTATTCACAATGTGCAGACGTTAGACCACTATCTCACCTGATGTTATGTGATGATACGATCGACGATGGATTATTACTCTTTTGATATACAAATCTATGTAGCTAAATTAAGCAATAATCAACAAGTTATTTCACACTTTTGAGTGTTGAAGTTGGTTCCATTTTTTTGGTACAATTTTTTAGTTTCTTAATAGAGGTTTGTAAACTTGGTCATATTTATTATGAATATTATATAACTTTCCAATTTTTTAAATTTGCAAAATTTTATTCGAGTCCCCCAAAATCAGAGTCACCGTAAAACCTCTTTGATTTGCAAGAGAAAAGGGTGTTCCTTGGAGTCCATTAAAACGTAATGACGGACGGGAATTAAACAACTTGAAACTTTCACAAAGAAAGTGGAAAGTTTTAGAAAATTTCACAAAACAGAGCCGGATGCTCAGAAAGTTGATAGGCCGAAATAATGAAAATAAAGCCTTAATTTGATTTATTTATTTTACCTATTGTTTCAAAAGAAAACTTTGGAAAATTTTCCTGAGAGGTTTGACGATGATTCATTAAGAATAAAATATTTTTCATAGATTCCTAAATCGGGTTTATTACATTTAATTGTTTATTATTTCTTAATATTAAATTCCACAGACTCGCAGGGTATCAGTCTATTTTTTTGTTACAAATACTTGCAACATGAAGATGGTAATTTAAGCTTTTGTTGCATGCCAACCCCTGGCTGCCGTTACGCCCTTGTTCTTACGGCAATAGAAAAAAGAAAAATATATAAACAAAAGATAAACAGTGTTTTTTAATTTAGTTGAGCAACGCGGGAAACTACGACCGGCCGGCGCGGGCGCCGCCGCCGACTAAGGTACCTACGTGGCACTCTGGTCGATGACCCGCGTTGCTCTATGAAATCAGCATGCCAGCCGGGCTATGATGCGACACCCGAGAGTAGTAGTTTATGTCGTGGTTTTTGCCTTTGAAAAAATAAATTATCTCTTTTTTATAACAAGTTTATAAACCTCTATTAAGAAACTTAAAAAATGTAAAAAATGGAACCAACTTCAACACTCAAAAGTGTGAAGTAACTAGTTGAATATTGCTTAATTTAGCTACAAAGTATTGTATATCAAAAGAGTAATGATCCATCGTAGATCGTATCATCACATAACATCAGGTGAGATAGTGGTCAAACGGCTACATATTGTGAATAGTAATAGTAGTAATTACTTCTTAAATACTTTTTTATTCACAATATGCAGCCGTCATATAAATTATCAATTAATTATTATTAAATAAATTATCTAATATACAAATCTCGCACACAATGTTCTAGTTACATAGCGCTAAATATAGTGTGGTTTTTGCCTTTGAAAAACCACGGCATAAATTATCTCGGGTGCCGCATAACAGGCCCACAGGGCATCTCCTGCATCTACAAATATACCTAATCTTTTTTAAGACTGAGAATATAACTTTTATGTTTTATTTTTATAAAATATTATGCTTAAATTTCTGTATAGTACTTACCTTGAGTGGAAATTTAACTTAGCCCAGAGCTATGCTTGGACACATGCGTCTTTATCAAAGGTTGTTCTTCATTGATAGACTCAAGAAACTGAATGTAATATTTGAGTCAGTAAAAATATTATATTATTTTATTTTTATTTTTTATTTATTTGTAAACTTTACGGCTTTCACGGCCGGCGTTGCATGTTGTATGTATTGCTTCCGGGCTGTTTGGCCGTGGTCTAAATGAAACTTGTGTTTCAGACTTTTCATCGATCACTGCGGTCGATACAGAGAAGGCGCTGCGAAGGAGAGTTCTACGCTCTTGTCGCCGCTCGGACCTGAACCACTGAAGATGTCGACTGCAGTGATCGACGAAACGTCTGGAACACAAGTTTCACTTAGACCACGGCCAAACAGCCCGGAAGCAATACATAGAACTTGTATTTATTTATTTGTTACGCCATTTATTTATTTCCAAGTACGGTAACAGAATATAAATTTCACTTAATCTAAGTTTCCCGTTTTTGGAACCCTATTCTGGGGATAGGCCTCCTCCAGTTTACTCCAGATCTCTCTGTCCGTTGCTTTTATTTTACAATATTTTTCTACTGACGCTATTATTTCGTTAACCCATCTAGGGCGTCCCCTCTTTCTTCTACGATAGGTCCTAGTTATTTTCATTATAGTTATACCTTAGAAATTTTCAAAAGTAACAACAACAATCCTACCCACAAGTGGGTCCCCCCAAACTAGAATCCTAGATCCGCCAATGAACTTTAGTATTGAGCTTACCAGTGTGGTTACTTTGAGACATACTTGTTGACTCTCGCGTGATGACATTACTGAAACTTTGGAAAATAACTTTCTTTAAAGGTTTTTTTTAAAATTATCTTACGTTGTAGAGGTTGCTTACATGTTTCTGCGTGAAACCAAAAAGGTCATTTAATAATGAAATTATTGAAACCTTGTTTGAAAAATAAATACTCGTATTCTTCTTCTCTCAGCCATGTGCGTCCACTGCTGGACATATGCCTCCCCCATATAGGGGGGATTTGCCAATACTCGCCACGCGGGTTAGCGAGTGCAGTATGATTTACAATCCTCAGAAGGCACCGCTGCCCACCTTCTGGTACCTGATCCCTTAGCCGACTCTTACGGCACCCACGGGAAGAGATGGGGGAGTACTATTCTAGGCCGGTACCACCACGGCACAAAACTAAATACTCGTATTAGCTGAGAATAATATACTGGTAATGGTTTTGTAGATCTATCTATACTTATATTGTAAAGACTGTAAAGTTTGTGAGTTTGTTAAGTTGTACGGGGGAAACTCTGGATCTATCGAAACGATTTTAAAAAATCTTATACGAATATAAAGCCACGGTGTTTGTGAATATCATCACCTTCATCATCATCATCATTACCAACGTTTTTGATCACGGCGCGGGTGAAACCGCGGTGCGCCGCTAGTTATTTATATATTATAATATTCGAGTAGTTCAACTTAGGTTTTGGGCATGTTCGATGCCCATCATCAGAAGAGTTTACGCTGCCAGTTCGCGGCGACCACTAATAATATATATTGTAATATAAAACTAGCTGCATCCCATGGCTTTACCCGCGTGATGATAGTTGATGATAATGATTTTCAAAAGTAGCCTATGTGTTATGTCGGGACCTGAAGTATACAAATTACTTCCAAATCTGTCGAGCCGTTTGAGCGTGAAAGAGTAACAAATATCTATTCACCCATTCAAACTTTCACATGTATAATATTAGTGGGATTCATTTATACTAAGAACATCAATACTAATCTAAAACGTGCACTAATCTAAAACTGGCCGGTTGGCGCAGTTGGTAGCACTCTGTCTTCTGAGCCGCTGGTCCCGGGTTCGTTTCCCGGACAGGTCAAACATTTGTGTGTATGAACATGTCTGTTTGACCTGTGTCTGGGTGAGTATATGTATAGAAGTATATACCAGTCATCAGGTTATCATAGTACAGGCTCTGCCTAGTTTGGGACCTGAAGACCGTGTGTGAATGTTGTCAAAAAAAAAATCTTAAACAATACTCTCTCGACCTTTTTGCTAGTTAACTATATTTATTAAACAGTACCTTAACTTGTATGATATCATATAACCTCAAAGCAGTTATGGCATGTACTTATTTGAGTAGCTATAATGTACGCTAATAAAATATTTAACTGTTGTATGTATTGCTTCCGGGCTGTTTCTCGTAGAACTCTCTTAGAAGGAGAGTTCTACGCTCTTGTCGCCGCTCGGACCTGAACCACTGAAGATGTCGACCGCAGTGATCAACGAAACGTCTGGAACAAAAGTTTCACATAGACCACGGCCAAACAGCCCGGAAGCAATACATACAACATGCAACGCCAGCCGTGAAAGCCTTAGAGTTTACTAAATATTTAACTATTTAATTATAAATCTTTCCTCCATTTGCTTTCTGCGGAGGCTTATTGTTGGGTTTTCTTAATTAATATTAAGCATATTCTTAAAACATAGATAGATAGATTGCACTTTATTCCACCAAAAATATCCAAATATGAACTTTATCATTAAATTGAACTTAAAGTACAATCGGTGGCGTTATCGCTACGCGGCGGAGATACTTCCAGGCAATATTATGTGTTTAAATAAGTATAATTTATTCTTTATTCTTTATTTCACACGCGACATCATTCCATCAAGAGCTACAATTTGACAGGGCCTCAGTCAGGGCAGTCAACCCGGACACTGGTTATTGGAGTGTTTAGGATCATGATAAGGGTTAAGACTAAACGTGACTAGGACCCAATAAAGTCAGGAACGCATCGCTTGATAGTGTTTACTTTCACTTTGATTTAAGGTTTCGGATGAGATAGAGGTTGGCTGACAGCTGACACTAAAGAGCCCCTATCAAATTCAAAAATAGAATATCTTTTGATGATTTTTCAAGTCTTTCATAAATTTACCTTGTATGATCCGCCTTTTGATCATACAAGGTAACGCTTGGTTTGACGGTCGCCGTGGAACAATAGTTAGTGCCAGTGACATGACTTCTGTGTCCGGAGACACACTGGGTTCGAATCCCGGCAGGGGTAAGCATTTGTGCGATGACTGTAGATGTGTCCTGGGTCTTGGGTGTTTGTGTGCTGTGATTGTGTGTGTCCATGCCTTCCGCGAAACATGGAATCCTAGTGCGAGGGCCTGAGTGTGATATATAAAGATTTTTTTACTATTTATTTCATATGTATATAGTAAAACAAAAACACAACTTTGTTTTCATATCCCGGCAAACATCTGCACGGGAAGGGATATGCTGAAAAACAGCGCAGTCTATTTTCAGATCCTGTGAGCAACATAGGTCACTGAAAAGCGTGAAAAAAATTGTAACGACGGTAAATATGTACCTAACCGACTTCAACACTCACAAGTGTGAAATAACTTGTCGAAATCGAAGTACCATGCGTATAATATTATGATAACAGTTACTTTTGATCTATCATGGTACCGACTTCAACAACTTCTTCACACTTTTGAATGTAAAGTCGGTTTCATTTTTGGGTAACATGTTTTTATAACAATATGTTTGGTTTTATGAATTGTTTACATATGAACTCCATATGAAGCTGTGAGAAATCGTAAATAAACACTATAGTCTGCTCTTTGAAACCGAGAATATGCAAAGTCCAGCTGAAAAAGCGCAGCAAGCGCTTTTGGATGTCTAATATACGAGTGCTGTGAAATGCAAGCTTTATCCGGGACGTGATGGTATCAGCTAAGGGGTATGGCCCAAGTGAGAGCTGGGAGATATTCAAAAGGATTTTACTCAAATGCAATGTAATCATTATCATCATCATCATATCAGTCGGCTAAGGGACCACGTACGAGAAGATGGGCAGTAGCACCTTCTGAGGATTGGACATCATACTGCGCTCGCTAACTTGCCTGCCAAGCGTGGCGAGTATTGGCAAATCCCCCCTATATGGGGGAAGCATATTATTATGTCCAGCAGTGGACGCACATGGCTGAGAACAGAAGACACAAAAAGGACTACATTATATGTGATAACAATAGTGACGTGGCCACCGTGATCTGGCCGCGTGAGCTCACTTGTAGCTGAAGCAGGGATCACTATACAAATATAACTATTAACGTTCAAATATTTAAAAGAAAAAATTCGGCTGTTAGTGGGATTTGAACCCACGATTACAGAATACCGTCCTGTCGCTTTGTTCAACTAAGCTATAGCAGCCCATACTACTAGGGCCGAATTACTTCCTTCCTTTTTAACATCTGGGATGTTGTTATTAGCGCCAACTACCTTTAATTGTATGAACAATTAATTAATAGGACAGATAGACTAACATTACAGTTGATATCGTATCAAATGTAGGTAGGTCCTTCAAATATTTGAACTTAAGTTCCGCCTAGCATGTTGTTAAAGCTTAAATCATAAAACTCTTATAACTATTAACTATAAAATTGAATCGAAATGGCTGATTTTTTTTCATGTATATGTTATGCTAAATCATACTGAATATACTAAATATATATTCATAATACGCTTTTAATAATACGCCGAAGGTTTGTACACATTTAATTACACGAAATATGTTGGAATTTCTCTTGATGATGTTTTAGTATTAACTTAAGGCAATCAATAAACTTGACCGATATAAAACCTTGTGACACGAGCAATCCCACGCGGACAGTCGGACCACACCTTCCCAATGCAAATGTCCACAGTTTCGAAGTTAGCGTTATCTCACAGTTTGAAGAGATTTACGTGTTTAGTTTGTATTTCGCTGATATTTTTGCTAAAACATATTATCATCTACTTTGCAGTTTCGTCTCAGTCTAGATGGATATCAATATTATTAGTATTTAAGTATTCAGACGCTATCCAAGTTTTAGTAATGGCCTCTTTGTTAACTTTTGTAAACGATCCAGCGTAGATTGGAAAAAAGTTTATTAATTTATTTTTATTACAAAAGACACAATGTTTCGTTTTAGCAGGCACATTGAGGCCTAATTTTATTCATAGTTTTGTAAGCAATAGTAAATGAAGTAACAGTTTGTTCTGATTATATACAATACGATTTTTTATACATACAAACCGAAGATTAAAAAAAATACATTAATAGTAATGAAGAGTTAAATAAAACTGAGGGAAGCAAATATGATAATAATATCGCAAGAACGTAAAAGGAAAATTACTTATCTGAAAAACTATTTACTTGATAACAGAGTTACGTGATCGCGCCATGGCATGGTCATAATTCCCAGATAAAAAACGGAAAATCAGTTCTAAACTGGTCGAAGAGTATTTAAATCCAGCAAATATCAGAGCAGCCCTAGCCGGTTCTGAGATAATCATCATCATTTCAGCCATAGGATGTCCACGGCTGGACATATGCCTCCCCTATTGGTTTCCACAAGGACCTGATGGAAGCGGCCCGCATCCAGCACTTACCTGCTATTTTAGTCTGACTGAGATAATAGTGATAGCCAAACTCACGATAGTCTTCAAACTTAGAACTTAAGTATTTTAAGCGACTTTCAATCTTACTATAGGCACTTGGAAATGGTGTAAATCGCCTGTGGGTGTAACGAGTAAGAGAACATTCTACTAACCTATATTTAAGCTTTTGAGGCTTCCATTGCGGTGCTTCAACACAGTATCCTAAAACGGTTTCGTAGTAAACAGTCAAGTGAACGGTCAGAGCCGTCAACCGCACTTTACAACCGGCACCGTCGCTGGTACACACGTAAGGCTTAAATCACGTACTGGTATCCCGTATCGGACAACAATACAAACAGTATGAGCCCATTACACTTTCAAAGCGATAAAAAAATCCGGTGCTTAAAATGAGTGTTGTGGCAATATTATGTGTTACGATGACGGTGATATTTAAAATAAATTTTTATTTGTATGTATTATGTAATACAAAGTAATATATCTAAAATTAAAAAAATCTACAAGAAACATGATTGTTTTGCCAAAAAAAGTAAAGAACAAAAAATATTTTGTTGTATTAATATATGAATACTTAACATGAGAGTGTTTTTTTTAAAGTAAGGGCTGAATGCAGGCCGCTTCCAACCGGTCCTTGTGGAGATAAATAGAGAAGTGATTGTGCACATTTAAAAAAAACAGTAATCATTCAATCGAGAGCCCTTACTGACACTAACCTTCAGAGACATCAGTTAGAGAGATTTATGTCCAATACACGATTAAACTTGTTAATGCCGGTTTGGATCAGGATTTACTGCAGCTATAATGACAACGGCCTACGGCTAAAAGGCTTTAAATAGTTCAAAGGTCTCAAAGTTATCGTTAGATAGGTGATAACTATGCTTAGAGTGGGCTAGCTTAATATGCTAAGTATCTGAAACGATTCCAAATTTTCTGTAAAGCAGATGGTATGCGCACAGTATTTTGTTAATAGTTACTTTTGAACTATAATGGTACCGAATTCAACAAGTTATTTCAGACTTTTCAATGTTAAAAGTCGGTTCCAATTTATGGTAATATTTTATTTAACCGACTTTAACAAAGGAGGTTACTCAATTCGACCGTTTATATGTGTATACCGTATTATGTGTTCGCAGATAACTTCATTACCGTCGTTTATGAACTGATTTTGATGATTCTTTTTATGTTTGTTAGAGTATACTTTTTGGTTGTCCCATTTAAATTTCATCAAAATTGGACGAGCGGTTTTTGAGTTACACTCCAATAACTGAAAAGTGCTACGCATACCTCGACGATAATATAGTTGCGGTTGAAGACATCGGAGAACATACACAATTGATTCCGTGAGTAGCAAGGTCACTGAAAAGGGTGAAAAAAATTGTTTACCAAAAAATGGAACTGATCAACACTCATAAGTGTGAAATAACCTTGTCGAAGTCGGTACCATGAGTACAATTTTGTGATCATAGTTGCTTTTGTGAACTATCATGGTACCGACTTCAACAAGTTATTTCACAGTTTTGAGTGTTGCAGTAGGTTCCAATTTATGGTAGTATTTTATTAGACTATGTAAAAAATTATATTATACATTATACTTTACAACTCACATGTAACATGTTATATGTATTGCTTCCGGGCTGTTTGGCCGTGGTCTATGTGAAACATTTGTTCCAAAAAAAAAGTAAAAAGAGAAAAAAAAAAAAAAGAAAGTAAAAAAAATAAACTCTAAAGCCTTAGAGTTTACATTCACATGAAAAAGCTAGTAAATAGGACAACCTAAGACCATATAGGATTATATAGGACCTATTTTTGATTATAAAAGTATAACATCTTCAAATCGCTGTTACGATATAATTCAAGGTGTAATAAGATTTCATGTCCGTAATAATTCTCGCAAGATAGATTTAAATATCCTTCCGAATGCGAAACCGAAAGAAAATAAAAAGGGATATACTATAAAGCTATTTAACGAGCATATAACGGAAATATATAACGAGAGTGTAACGTTATAACCCTTCTTTCTGTTACGTTACGGCATCGCTGTAGGAAGCATAATATTTTTATGATTTGTAAAATATTTTTGAGTGCTACCGTCATTTAAGAATCGGTTACTTCGATATCGGTTGCAAAACAGATGTTTGAGAATCTTTGTTCAAGGAATTATGAGCTGATTGTATTTGTAGAACGGATTGCTTTTTATTGTCTATACTCCATATCTATAAAAAACAACAGGTTGCACTCTGGGAGTGCCGGCCGAAGTGGAAAGTTGAACATGATTGATGATGATAGTGAAAAGTAGCCTATGTGTTATTCCGGGACCTGAAGTATCTACATACAAATTTCATCCAATTCCGTTCAGCCGTACTGGCGTGATTGAGTAACAAACATTCATCTATCCATCTAAACTTTCATATTTATAATATTACTAGTTACCCCCCGCGGTTGTACCCACGTGGTGATGAATAACGGTGATGATTACAATAAGCCTACCCTGTTAATCCAGGGTATAAGCTATCTCCATACCAAATTTCATCGGAAACGGTGCAGCCATTTAAGCGTGAAGAGGTAACAGACATACACACAAACACACTTACATAGATACACATAAACTTTCGCATTTATTATATTAGTAGGATAGGATAGTGGGACACATATAATTAACATCATGACGTTTTTTTTTTTTTTTGAAACAATGAAATCTTTCCTCTTTATAATAGTGGCGCTTTAAAAACCGAACTCAATTAAACTTTTATCAAACCAACTTTATCAAATAAAACTACCAACAAACGAAAATGTTCTTTATTCGTAACACAATAATTAAGTTTAAATTTCAACGGCAGTCTACAGTTACTCTCCCTCCGTCTTACGAATTCGATGACGTGCCGTCCTGTCGTTCTGACGATCTAATGATCTGACGATCTGACGATCTAACGCGAGTTTAACATTTTGTATCCATACTAAAGTGCACGACGCCACTTAAGAAGTTTTCACTTCAAAAATACACTTCAAGTCATGCCTCTAAAATCGCATATCATACAATTTACACGAAACGTATAATTATAGCTTATGGTTATCGAACGGTGAATACGGTTACTAATGATATAAGAGAACGGCAGAGGAAAACATATTGTAGGGGTAGTGTAGAAAGCGCTTTATTTCCACTTTTATAATAGTGAGTAGAACTCGTTGCCCGAGCTGTGTTTCTCGCAAGGTCTAGAATGATGGGTCGATAAGTCAGAAATGAATAGAAACTTAAGAGATTCACCTTAGATCACGCTTTCACTTTACATCAGGTGAGACAGCGGTCAAAAAAGATCTTTAATAAAACTACCTTTTTTGGTGTCTTTCGTTCATATACTTATTTCCTCATTTAGGAATTCATCTCGTAGCCGCGTAGTATTTTCCCATATCAGTTTAAGCTTTTTTTTTTAAATAGAGACTACATACAGCTTGAAGCCGTACTAATGCTTCTTATTTCTAACTTATTGTATCAAAAATATATATATTACTAATTTAAGTTGAATCTAATTTTTAGTTATGTTTTTTTTAAAAAAAATTTCAACAGTGCTTCAAAATAACAAATCAAGCGATTATTCTTTCAATTTTGCCACCATCGCGAAATCATTTCAATAAACTATTATTCTAGATAAATACTAAAGTAACCCCAATAATTACTCATTCTTCACCCGTCATTCTACATGTCAATAACCGGCACAATTGACGGCCGCCGACGATAGTATTCGACAAAACGCGTACTGACAGACGAAAATTGGAAGTAAAAAAGTTTGACGAACAAAAAAATAGGCCATTTTTTGTATCGGCGGGCAAAGCATTGACAGCTGGCAGTGACGCGCTGACGTATTGTGGCCAGTGAAAATCGTTGCGTTCCAAATTTGAATAACGGTCAAGTGAGAATAGCGCATGCATTTTAACATGCGCAACTGGGAAATCTAGTTTTGGGTAATAAAAACGTTTTAAAGTGCAACTTCGTTCCGAAATACTAGGTACTTAACTTTCATGCTTATTTTCTAACTCATTATTCAGGCATTTTTTTTTATGCATGCTGTGTTCACTCCTAGTAAGTTCTGCATAAGACCTTGTTATTTTGTATGTGATTAATATTATTATTGTATATTAGTGTAAGAACCAGTTTCGGCATTATTATTATTATTTTTTCAAAGGGCAAATGCCTTTATTAAAATAAAACACCTAGAATAGTACTCCCCCATCTCTTCCCGCGGGTGCCGTAAGAGTCGGCTAAGGGATAACGTACCAGAAGGTGGGCAGCAGCGCCTTCTGAGAATCGGAAATCATACTGCGCTCGCCAACCCGCCTGCCAAGCGTGGCGAGTATTGGCAAATCCCCCCTATATGGGGGAGGCATACGTCCAACAGTAGACGCACATAGCTGAGAAAAAAAAAAAAAAAACACATATATATAATTACAATACTGCAGCTACTACATTAACATTTAAGCAATCCACTAGCTATTGGTAGCCTACTAGATAACTCAATATCCAGTTTTGTGAACCTTTAAGCACAAAATTAAAAAAAAACAACTCTGCCACCGATATCGATCGTCATAAAATATTATAACAGTTAACTTTTCACATATCATTAAAAATAACAACTTATATATAATATATTCTTCGTATTTACCATCAAACAACTTTTCTTGTTAACGCCAAAATAGGGGAATGTTAAAGAAAATTAATTTACTCATATTTGGACTAGGGAACTTTTGAATAAAGCAAGGCGATGTTGAGTTCGGTGGTAGGTTTTTAAGATTAAACTTTCCTTTTCGTTGCTTAGATATTACTTTGAGTTAGTTATCCATTTTATTTCAGTATTCGACGAGCGGAGAATTGGAATCTAATTATGGGAGCTTTATTTCGAACGCCCCTCTTAGAATCTGAAATCACTACTGAACAGGCTTTAAGTCTTCCCTTCTCCTTCCCATTTCCAATGTCATATCCTTATTCAAATTTTCGCGCCACTACCCCTACCAACACACAAAAGAACAGTCAGTGCGCATCTAGCCGTCGAATCGTGAACTGTGTCCGTCACCTTCAACAAAAACGTATCAGTCCCGCGGGCAGTGATTACGGAATAAAATAATTATATAAACAAAAAACAAGGACAAAGTGAAGTGTGTGGTGAATCCTGGTGATAGACTGTGAGTACCCAACTATTTCTTCCATCCATCTGATCCTGACAAAGCCTCAAATCTCATCTCAATAACTTTGCATTTTTTCCTTTTAATCAAAGCTTATCCAACTACACTGGTGATTTTTTTCAAGTAAGCCCGAAAGGAATGCGGAAAGCAAAACTATGAGAAAAAGCGAAAAATTGTTGTGGGATTGATCTAAACTTAATGGTCGCCCTGGCGCAGGGGTCAGTGTCAGTGACATGACTTCTGTGTCTCCGGGACCTTGGGTTCGAATCCCGGCAGGGGCAAACATTTGTGCGATGAGTGTAGATATTTGCCCCGGGTCTTGGGTGATTGTGTGGTGTGATTGTGTGTGTCCATGCCTCCCGCGACACAGGGAATCCTAGTGCGGGGGTCTAAGTGTGATAAACAAAAAAACTAAAAACTGAAACGACAATCAATTCAGCCAGTAATCGAACCCGTTGATTTTAAAAAGATAAACCCGTCACAAAATGATATATGCAGCCTAGCCCTTTAAGTAGGCCTCCGCTAAGAGTTTATACGAAATAATTATGATAGAGAATATTTTCTTCTTCTTGTCCTTATCCCACACTAGGTAGGGTTGACATAGCATGTTTTCCTCTTTCATTCTCTTCTATCATTAGTCATCTCAGTGCTCACCTTGCACCTGTAACCTTTCATAAACATATAATTCCTCACACAGTCCATCCATACCTTCTTTGGCCTTCCTCCACCTCTATATCTATCATTCACTGGTGCTACATTCAAAGGTTATTTTATTATATAACTTACTATTTTTACATATACATATGAAGAGCTATGTTACTGTATTATAGCCCCTATGTAAAATGGTTCACGAGTATTCAAAATTAATATAAGAAATCATAATGTATATACATTTATTATTACTTAATACAACAAACTACCTAACAAGATTGTGTAATACAAACAAAAAAAAAATATAAAAAAAACATACGGGTCGAATTGAGAACCTCCTTATTTTTTTGAAGTCGGTTAAAAAAGAGTCTTAATTCTTCACAAATCTAAAACTTACTTAAAACTTTAAAACGCCTCGCCCAGATAAAAATGTTCAGCGAAAAATTGGGCCAAATTGCCACTGGGGTCCAAAAAGGGACGAAACACATTTTGAATTCGAGGACCACAACACATAAACTGCGAGTCAAACAAAAGCTCATGAACTTTTACTCCATCTTTACGATTTGCTTTGGGCTCGGAGCATATTGGGAAACATGAAAAAGTTTTGAGGATTAGTCATTTTGGTCGAGTATTGGTGAAAGTTTTGTGTGTTCTGGCGAGAAAAAACTAAGCAGATAATCTGTTATGTAACTTAAATAAGCTGATCCGGCTCGTGGTTTTACTAGTAAGGCTTACATTTAGAAAATACAGAGAGTTAGTGTATTGTAATTGTATATGCGCCAATGCAACAAATAAATGTGTGTCTATGTCTATGTCTATCCCCTCACTGTCAAACCTCAGCGCATCAAGCCATAGCCCGGATAAAAGTGCCCCTTCGACGACCATCGCAGTAATCTATTTAACCCAGGCACTGAAACTACTCACCTTGTGGAAATCAATAGGGGAGGCCTATGTCCAGCAGAGGACGTCCTATGGCTGAGATGATGATGATGATGATGGCATAGTTCTAAAGTGTTGATGATATTTACATTACAGGCGATTATTCAAAGCAAAGCATTAAAAATAATTTATATCCCTAAAAAAACAGCTATAGTTGTAATTTTTAGACTTTCGCGATTCGAACACATTGTTATTAAATCAAACGGGGCTTGATCGCGAGAAAAACACTAAATCATCGAGGAGACAATCGATCATAAAACGTCGAGGTAAATAAATTACTAAATGTTTTTCTCGCGATCAAGCCCCGTGTGATTTAATAAAAACAGCTATAGTCTCAAAATGGCAATATTGTTAAAACGAATCAATGCAGAACTCGTATTGTGCGACTATTTCGAAAACTTTTCCTTAACATGATTTCAACTGAATTCCTTTCCCATAAAAATACAAACTATTAAACTATCTACTGTTGTGTCTTCATAGCTACGATCCTAGTGTGCTGGGTATAATAAAGGTACCAAATTTCTTTGAACTATTCTTTCTCCAGCAGCAGAGGGGTTAAAAGTGTTTTTATTAAACGTAGAACGTGCCAGACTGAAACGCTTATGAAAACACGAAATGTTTTTGTGCAACAAATATTTGTCTCCTTTGCTTATTGGATTGCAACCGTGAATGTTCAAGAAAGCAAATTATGTTTTGGTATAAGGAGATTTGTTTTGTGTCTGCTGCCGTTGGAATCCCAGTTTGAAGAGGAAACTCTGAATCTTTCCGGCCACTGGAAGAATGCATTTGTGTGCTAAATGGATTCCAAATTAAGTGATAAGATTTTCTTGAATGAAGAAAATTGTTCGGTTTCACTCATGGTTAAAGTTTCGTGTTCCGACCTTCAGACATTTTTTTTTAATTTATTTTTTTACAGATTATAAGTTTGCGTTTGACAACTGTCTCACCTGATGTTAAGTGATGACGTTGTCTAGGATTTAGCACGCAAACCTAGAAGGTACCTATTCACTCGCGACTTGAAGACTCCAGGATTGTACATATCGGGAAACACAGACTCGGGCAACGAGTTCCATTCCTTGGCAGTACGCATTAAGAAAGTGGAAGCGTAACGCTTCGTGCAGACTACGCTCAGTAATACTTATTTTTTTTTAAATAAGGTACTTCAGATTCCGGAATAACACATAGGCTACTTTTCATCATCATCTTCATTTTTTTTTCCAGATTATCCTAAATCCATCGTGGGTTCTTCAATTCACATTACACATCACATTTTCATAAATAAAAATTGCACAGAATTAAATAAAATTTAACAAACATTTTCAATCATCACAACACGGGTAAAACCGCGGGGTACAGCTAGTATATGTATAAATACAGACTATTATATCTATATTATAGCGAGACTGACACGTGTAAACGTCTGTTCGTTATTTTTCACTCCGTCACTCACGTTGCTCGCTCACTCGTGCGGACATGAGGCGATATCTGCTCAAATTTATCGTCATAAATATAATGTATAATATACATACATAGTTTCGGTTGTGAATGATTTCCTTGAAATAACGTACACACCGTTTAAAAATGATTTATATACACATGCATTTATTTGCACAAGTAACTAAAATCCTACTAATATTATAAATGCGAAAGTTTCTATGTTTGGTACTTCTTCACGCTGAAACAGCTACTCGGGTTTCAATAAAATTTGGAGATAGCATATACCCTGGATTAACACATAGGCTTATTTTAATCATCACCATCATCACCGTTTTTCATCACCAAGCGGATAATACCGCGGGGCGTAGCTAGTTAATTATAACCCAGAAACTGTTACTTTGTTTTATCTAGAACTAGCTGCGCCGCGCGGTTTTACCCGCGTATACTACGGTTTGCCCTTTACCTCAGTTATACGTCGTAGCGTGATGTTATATAACCTTCCTCGATAAAAGAACTATCCAACACAAAAATATTTTTCCAATTTCAACCAGTAGCTCCTGAGATTAGAGCGCTCAACCAAACAAACACACTCCTCTGCTTTATAATATTATGTATATATTCAAATTTTTATAACTCCTAATGTGATATCGAACTGTTATATTCATCCGCTGGCACTTTTACTCCAATAAATAATGGAATGATAGAAACAAAAAAAATGATCGATTTGATCAGGGGAGGGTGGGTATAAAAGTAACCGAGGTGTTTCCGCGAGTAGGTGACCTAATTACCGCTAATGAGGCATGTTGGCATCCCGTCCTTCCCCTCTATCACGCATTCCTTTCGCACACGTCTTTAGCATCACCTTCCGTCGCACGCGCTGCGACCAGTAAGAAAACGACCCTCAACCAGAGACGTCGCGTACTCGCCACCCGGCACACTGCACGCGCTGTGAAGAAGATTCGACACTGACGCACCGGGTGGCCGCACACCCGCCGCCGCATACTACAACAATATATTTTAGTGTAGTGATCGTTACATCGACATTAAGTGCTGGACTAGTTGACATTATTTGTGTAAGGACATTGGTAGCATACCGCGGCAAGCCAGCTCGGGCAAAACGCACGAGCGTCAGCCATCTTACCGACGCCGCGCGCCGCCGCGGTGAATTGGTATTAGCGGGATCATCGCCGGCCTGTTCCAGCACCCACCCTACGAGGAAGAAATCTTCAGTCAAGGTAGGCGTGTGCTTTACCTATCTTTCCGTGTCCTTCCTACAGCTGCCAACTTGCCTTATAGCACCGATGTTTGTATGTACGTCACTCTGCCGCACCGCGAATCATCCCTATGGTATAAATTAATACAGTCCACAAACCGCTCAGGGTCTCATGACGTTAACGTTTTTGATCCACCGCACCTAGCTTTAGAGCTCAGGCCCGCTGAGTTTGTCTCAGCATACAATCCCCCCCACACAACACAAAGGGGACGTTCGGCCTACATACTGGCGTCCCCATCTTTTGGTCCTTCGAACCGGATCTCCATTTTGGTCCTCCGTCACTATAATTCGTCAGACTTAGGTCCTATCATAAACCTAGATACATCTAGGTCCTTACCCCGCTTAATTATAAATCTAGATTCGTCTCGATTTCACCCGCCTAATAGACCTAGATGCGTTTAGATTCCGCGCACGCTTACCTAGGCGTCCGGTATTATTCACATACCGCTTATCTATATCTTTAGCTATTTACTGGCTAGATCGTATTAAAACCAATTATTACATAAGCCTTCTTAAGGCAACTTCTCCGCTTCTACTTCGCCTCATACTTGTCTTATAAGCGTTGCCTACGTCATTTCTAAAATCACAATACAGATAACATAGTGATAATTATGCAAATGAGTATGCCTAATGCCCTTATAACTCCGTAAAGTACTCACGCGATCATTTCATCGCGCATTCTTTTATCGCTTACTGAGAGCTGCTTAAGGCAAACCGCTGTCAAACTTATCAATCTATAACTAGCTATAGCCGGGCTTTTGTTCTCGCACTGTTTCATAGCATACTACAATTTACACCCGGGGTTTGTCCGCTCACTTGATATATAATTTGTTTCATTTTACTAAAAATAAAAGACGGTTATATTTGAGTGCGAATTATTTTGATTATGTATTGTAAGCCCTTATAGTAATAAAGTCTAATATTTAGATTAGTATAAAAGGGTATTTACACTATAAATAAAACAATATTATACTGTAATAAAACGTCAGTATTGATATAATGTCCTGATATATTTATTAATCGCTCGATCGCATATCGCTGTGTTCAGTAACCGCACCGCTCGGCCTACGCTCACCACCTTTTTCCCGAAGGGGTGGACAGAGACGACTCTTATTAAGTGTTCAAATTCAGTAGTAATTATTTATTTACAGCGATTGTAACTTATTAATTCGTCAATATGCCGCTGCCAAAGAGAATTGAATCAGAAACAGACTCTAAGCAATCCAACGAAATAATTCTTTTAGAAATCAAAAGGGACACGCTTTTTGAATATTTCCAGACAATATACGACAGTTCACGCAGTGCACACACTAGTGAAGAATGTAAGGAAAATTTTCTTTGTTCTGTCGAAACTATTGAGGACATTCGAACTGAGTTTAAAGAAATTATAGATAAACTTAACCTCGCACAGCTCAAAATTGATTCGTCATTTAAACCCAACTATCATTCTGTAAGCTCGTTTGAAGCATTATATTGTCGCATAAAACGCGTTATGAAGCAAATTGAACCAACTTCTTCTAATTCTGATCACGATCAGAAGTGTTTAGGTGACCGCGCCACTGTTCAATATAGAACACCATCTTTGCCGCCAATTGAGTTGATGTTCTTTAATGGTGATATACGGAACTGGCCATTGTTTTACGCTGGATTTAAATCAATGGTACATGAGAATAAATTTCTCACAAACGCACAACGCTTACATTATTTAATAGGAAAGCTGTCTAATGAAGCTCAAGCGGTTTTCTCAGGTATCACGCCGTGTGCTGATAACTATGATACAATATTAAAATGTCTCATAGATAGGTATGAAGACACTCGCACACTGGCATCAACCTACCTAGATCAAATGATCAACCTTAAATTAAATGGCCCTGCTTCTTCAAGTAAATTCCAAACGTTTATGGATCAATTTGTTACCGCCGCTAACGCTTTGAAAAACCTGAATCTTAATGACCTGACAGATTTTATGTTGTTACATATTGCGTTGAAGAAGTTAGACCAAGAAACAGTACGTGCGTTTGAATCTCAATACCGCGACATAAAGCTACCCTCATTCATTCAGCTGTCTGATTTCATACGAGGACAGATTAAAATATATCACAACACGCAACCTAGTACTAGCACTCCAGTAACAGCACGAGGTGCAACCAAACCGCGAAGTCATGCACCCAACCCGCAGGCTTACGTAGCCGTATCGGCTTCTTCGATGAAATGTCTTTGTGACAATTTGGTGCATGATCACTTTTTTAAGTGTCCCAAGTTCAACGATATGACACCTTCGGCTAGATTTAAGTGTGTCAAAGAACACAAGTCGTGCATAAATTGCCTTAGTTTAAGGCATAGAACTCACGAATGTAACTCAGCCCTTAAGTGCCGTAATTGCCAACAAAGGCATCATACCTTATTGCATTTCAATAAGGGTGCTTATCAAACCGCGTCGCGACCAAGCAACAGTGGAATGGTACGCGTGTCCGGCGTTGAACCCACGAATACAGTCGGCCCTCGTACTCCCAATAGTAACGCACCTGGTGTAGCTGCGCACACGCCTACAATTCGTGATAACGTGTCTTCGCTGCATACGTCAATTGCCCGCTCAACTCAAAATAGTGCAACTCGCAACCGCAATATCAAAGACACGCGACCCACTACAGTATTGCTGTCGACTGCCCAAGTGATCATCTATGATCGGACAGGCCAGGCACAGTTAGTGAAGTGTCTGCTAGATTCTGCATCAGAGCGGAGCTTCATCACGAGTGAGTGTTGCGCACGCTTAGGTTTTAATTGTAACGCAGACGATAAAATGATTGTCCGCGGCTTTGGTGGCTCTGAGAGGCCTGTGAGAGGATCGATAAAGTTCCGAATATTTTCAAGGTTCTCATCTAACATTCATTATGATGTATCCGCACTTGTTGTCGATCGTATCACGGAGAAATTACCTTCATTTCCCGTGGACATATCCGCATTTTCACGCATAAATTCGCTTCCGCTCGCGGACAGTACGTTCGCTACGCCCTCCGAGATCCATGTGCTTCTCGGTGCAGATATTTTTCCCCACCTGTTAGTACCGGGTTCGGTACACAGCAGTGTTAATGGAATGCCGCTCGCCATTCAAACGGTTTTAGGTTTCATAATTATGGGTACTGCTCCTATGTTACTACCTAAGCCCGAATACGCAAAGCCAACAACAGCATGTTGCGCTCTTGTCCAGCCGTCTTTAGATCATCTTCTTAAGAAGTTCTGGGAACTTGAAGAAGTTTCTGGCCTACCTGTCCGCAGCCAAGACGATCTAGAGTGTGAAAATCATTTCCTCGCCACCACTAAGCGTGATGCTAGTGGTAGATACATTGTCGCATTACCGTTTAGAGACGATGTCCAGAAATTGGGCGATTCTTACTCAACCGCATATAAACGTTTTCTGTGCTTGGAACGGAAACTAGAATCAACAGCCGCACTGCGCACCGCCTACGACGATATTATACGCGAATACGTCGATAAGGGTTATATTACCGAAATAGGACCAATTAATAATGTTGATCCCGCCGCATCTTATTTCGTTCCGCATCCATGGTGTGCAACGTGATGATAAGACAACCACCAAAGTACGGATGGTTTTGGATTCTAGTTGTAAGACCAGCACAGGGCTGTCGCTAAATGAGATATTACATTCAGGCCCTAATATACAGGGTGACTTGAATGGAATACTTCTAAAATTTCGCCTTTTTGAAATTGCAGTTTCCGCTGACTGCCGCCAAATGTTCTTACAAATCGGTATGAATGAAGCTGATCGTAAGTTTCAACGAATCCTTTTCAGGTTTCACCCGCAGGAACCCGGTTCTGGTCTTCGAATTTAACCGAGTTTGTTTTGGAATGAAGTCCAGTGCGTTCCACGCCGTACGCGTTATTCAACAGCTGATTTCTGACGAAGGGCATCGGTTTCCGGCAGCTGCCGCAATCGCCTCAAATTCGACGTATATGGACGATGTGTGCTTCAGCATAATGGCGGATAGCTCATCACAGAACAGTGAAGCTATCGCTGTAGCCGCTTGTGCTGAACTTATAGAATTATTCAAATGCGGTCACTTTGACCTTGTCAAGTGGACCAGTAATTCCTCCGCTGTTTTACGCAATATTCCCGCATCGCATCGCGCGTCTTCGGATCTGGAAATCGATAAAGGTGCCGTACCTCATAAGATACTCGGTACGCATTGGGACACATCCGATGACAACCTTTATTTTAAAGTTTCCGCTCCAGAGGCGGGATGCACTAAACGCATTATTTTATCGGTTGTAGCACGTTTGTGGGATAATTTGGGTCTCGTGGCTCCCGTCATATTGTACGCCAAGCTCCTGATACAGGAACTCTGGCTCTTGAAATGCGACTGGGACGACACGCCTCCTAAGCGCATCGCAGCCTTATGGTCTCGATTTTGCAATGAACTTCCCGCGCTCAATAAGATACGCATAGCGCGCCATTTGGGAGTGATTAAGGGGTGCGTAGCTAACCTGTTAGGGTTTGCGGATGCAAGTTCTCGGGGATATGGTGGCGTAGTTTACCTGCAGGTGGTTGCAGGTGACAACAGGACGATTCAGCTCGTATGCTCTAAGTCTAAAGTTTCACCGCTTAAAACTGTATCTGTCGCCAGGTTAGAACTATGCGCAACAGTTCTTCTATCAAAGCTGATGCGAAATGTACTAGACAATTTTGAACCGCAATATAAAATTTCGAATGTCTATGCTTTCACCGACTCAAAGGTTGCTCTATGTTGGATAAACTCTGCTCCTCATCGATGGCAGACGTTCGTCGCAAATCGCGTGGTCAAGGTTGTTGACAATATTCCTGCCAACTGTTTCTTCTACACAGCTGGAGCCAACAACCCAGCAGACTGCTTGTCGCGTGGTTTATCCCCCGCCTCGCTGATAAATCATCCGCTATGGTTTTCAGGCCCACCATGGGCTTCTAAAGATATCGCAGAATGGCCTATCGCAGAATTCACCCATGATGATGTCGCTGAGGTGCCAGATTTAAAGCCGCTTACGCATGCTATTACAGCGCCCGCACCAGAATCTCCAATTTATACGCTCGCACAACGTATGTCGTCTTGGTCGAAGTTATTGCGAGCGGTAATTTTCGTTTGTCGCTTTGTAAGACTGTTACCGCACAGACCGCTCACTCGCCTAGATTTAGATTTCGCAGAGAATAAGGTTATTCTAGCGTTGCAAAATAAATACTTTGCTGACGACATAAATAATCTGAAAAACGGTCAAAATTGTTCGCCCGCCTTGCAAAGGTTAAAACCGTTCTTAGATGATAATGGCATAATACGCGTCGGAGGACGCCTGTCTAACGCCGCTATTGATTATTCACAAAAACACCCGTGTGTTTTGCCAAAGCACGATCACGTGGTCGATATGATCATAGACGCTTATCATAAAAGACATTTACATGCAGGCCCCGAACTGTTGATGTCAATACTCAGGCATCAATATTGGATACTTTCCGCACGCCGAGTTATTCGGCACAGAATTCACAAGTGCAATACTTGTTTCAGAGCAAAACCGCAGCCATCTTTTCCAATGATGGCGGACTTACCTGCTTATCGTGTTAACCAGGTAGAAAAACCGTACGCCCACACCGGCTGTGATTTCGCCGGGCCCCTACAGTACACGCCAGCTCGTGGTAGAGGAATCAAAAGCCGAAAAGCGTGGCTTTGTATATTCACGTGTCTCACAACTCGTTGTTTGCACATTGAGATCGCAACTGACCTTAGTACTGTCAGCTTCCTTGCTGCACTAAAGCGTTTTCTGTCCCGCCGCGGTCCAGTTCAGTGTCTCTACACTGACAACGCTACAAACTTTGTAGGTTGTCGTTCATATCTGCGTGACCTCTATAAGTTCTTGGATGACTTTCGACCACATCTTGAACATGAGCTTACGGAGAATCGCATTGACTTCAAGCATATTCCCCCTCTTAGTCCACATTGGGGAGGTGCGTGGGAATCTATGGTGAAGCTAGTAAAGTCACACTTATTTAAGGCCATTGGCCAGCAGATACTTTCGTACGAAGAGCTACTCACGGTGCTTGCTCAAGTTGAAGCACTTATCAACTCGCGCCCGCTCACAGCATTGAGCTGTGATCCCGCTGAGCCCTCGGCTCTCACGCCGGCTCACTTTCTTCATACAGCGCCGCTATTATCGCTGCCTGGTCCTCACGCAGAGGTATCTAACTTACGCGAGAGACATTCCTTATTGGATAGGATGGTCCAATCGTTTTGGAAACGTTGGAAGAGCCAGTACTTGCATCAATTGCAGTCTAGAGCTAAATGGACCACCCCCTCCACTCCAATTCAACTGGGGTCGGTGGTGGTCATTATTGTCGACAATGCACCGCCGCTCTCGTGGCCATTAGGCGTAGTCGAAGATGTGCATCCTTCGAAGGATGGTACAGCAAGAGTAGTCACCGTTAGGACTAGTAAAGGAAGGTTTGTGCGTCCTGTCGTTCGGCTATGCCCATTGCCAAGTCAGTAGCTCTAGTATAGTGATAAAAATCCAAGTTAATTAATTTAAATTTAAGTTACCAGTAAGTTAGGCATACGCATTATTTTAGGTTAGTAATCACATTATATTAATTACTGTTATGATTTTGCTGTTTTTTTAAAGGCAACCCTTTAAGGCTAGGGGCGTGTTTCCGCGAGTAGGTGACCTAATTACCGCTAATGAGGCATGTTGGCATCCCGTCCTTCCCCTCTATCACGCATTCCTTTCGCACACGTCTTTAGCATCACCTTCCGTCGCACGCGCTGCGACCAGTAAGAAAACGACCCTCAACCAGAGACGTCGCGTACTCGCCACCCGGCACACTGCACGCGCTGTGAAGAAGATTCGACACTGACGCACCGGGTGGCCGCACACCCGCCGCCGCATACTACAACAATATATTTTAGTGTAGTGATCGTTACATCGACATTAAGTGCTGGACTAGTTGACATTATTTGTGTAAGGACATTGGTAGCATACCGCGGCAAGCCAGCTCGGGCAAAACGCACGAGCGTCAGCCATCTTACCGACGCCGCGCGCCGCCGCGGTGAATTGGTATTAGCGGGATCATCGCCGGCCTGTTCCAGCACCCACCCTACGAGGAAGAAATCTTCAGTCAAGGTAGGCGTGTGCTTTACCTATCTTTCCGTGTCCTTCCTACAGCTGCCAACTTGCCTTATAGCACCGATGTTTGTATGTACGTCACTCTGCCGCACCGCGAATCATCCCTATGGTATAAATTAATACAGTCCACAAACAGCTCAGGGTCTCATGACGTTAACGTTTTTGATCCACCGCACCTAGCTTTAGAGCTCAGGCCCGCTGAGTTTGTCTCAGCATACAATCCCCCCCACACAACACAAAGGGGACGTTCGGCCTACATACTGGCGTCCCCACGAGGTAAATTGTTTCGATTGAAATAACTCCGCGAGGAAAAGAGATATCAATATTGAATACACAACTCGAGAAATGGAATGCATCGACGGCAGCCATCTTATATTTGGAAGCTGGTTGAAAATAAAGATTAGTACATATTATATACATAGTTCCAACTACATTGATTTTAATGATTTTTTAAGGGACTAATGTAAACTCTTCGAATTGATATTTTTAATCGGTCCATAAAAATCCATCGATTTCAAAGGTAACAAACGTAAAAAGGAAAAAAATATGACCTACCTTTAAATCTTTAGAATACTTAAAAATAACGGCCGGTACTACTTTTTACTCTGCTTATGTCATCGGCCTGTTTAGTCCAATATTGCATTTATTTTTCTCGACTCTCCAAAAGTACAGCATGTACCATGATGATGTAATGATGATGTACCAGCAACTGTCAGGTTGACAGCAAAGATCCACAATACGACAAAGTTACATCACATATTTTCATGCTGTATAAATCTACTGTTCGACCACTACCTCACTTAATGGTCAGTGACTGGTCAGTTAAGTTAAGTACTGGTCAGTTTAATTAATACAGTTTAATTAATACAATTTAATTTACATTATTATTATTATATAATTTAGAAAAAGAATGTAATGTAATTGTAATTATTTTGCACACCCATGTGGTATGTCACAGCGGGCCATTTTTATTATAAGACCTATTTTATTTCCTGTGGCAATGCAATAAAGAATTTTGATTTTGAATTTGATTTTATTTTGTGACGATGTAGGCGAAGGTACCATCACGCTAAACCTAGATGTTAACTGGCTCAGTGACCTGGCCCATATAATATATGCTCTTACTCAGCCTTTGTCTTAAACTAACATATTATCTAAAATAAATATTATTTTAAAATGCCCACGGGCGGCATTTCTCGCTGTATCGGCTTCAAAGTGAATTATTTTCCCTAACAGATGAAAATGTGCCAATATTTATCATCCCCAACAAGCTATTACCTATTTTTATAGCCAAACCGTTGCTATTGAATAAAACTTCCTCGGCCGCCCCTGCGTGAATAATGTTCTACTTACCATATTGCAGCCGTTCGAAAATATGCCATAATCTTTAGCTGTGAACCTCCCATTTCCTCGGCTACATTAGAATTTTGACTTTATTATAAAAGTATAAGGCAGGAAGTTCCCTTTGGTGTTGGTGTAGATATAGGTACTTTGTTTCTTTTTTCAGCTCTGCCACAAAGAATGACATATAAATAAAAATTGTCGACATTATTTCATAAGTTTGCTCAGCCAAAAATCTTCAGAATCACTAAAATAACTATTTTTCTTAATATTATGCTGTGCAAAAGGTTTTTTTTATTCTGAACCTAGTACTGGCTCTCAGGACTGCCTGAAGACTCTATATATTTGGTGACAGTTTTTCAAAGTTAAGGGTGGTAGCTAGCCAGGCAGGTACTCGAATGCATCCTACTACCATGGGAATTCGATAACGGTGTTGCCTTCAGAAAGCTCAAGCCATTGGTGGGATCGAACCACCGTCCGTCGTCAGTATGAGAGCGACGCTCCTACCGTTGAGCTATCATTTCTTCATAGGTCGCTATAGGTATTTTATAGAAAGTACTTTAATTTGGGAACTTGTAATAGTACCATTGCGATATAGTTCGTAGCAGGCAAGACGCCAAAATACGTTGCCTTATAGGTAGAGACAAACGATTCTTCTTCTCATAAACCTCGTGTGCTGATTTAATCTTCGGCTGATAATCCCCACGATAAGCTGTTTTTGTGGATTCTCCTGCATGGAGAGCAATAGAAAAAGTTTGAACATATTAAAATCTATCCCACTTAATAATCTTAGAAGCTCGAGGGAAGCAAACACAAAATTCTACCAGACTTATGCAAATTAAACGAATAAAATGTATGAATTAGGCTTGAGGCGTATTTATCATCACAGGTAAAAGTCAGAAGGTGATTAAAGCCTGAGACTGTCTCTCGCAGGCGTGGCTTTATAGAAGGATCATTTTATAGAAAGCAATCAATAAGTCAGAGTGAGATACACCTAGTATTATATAAATGGTAATCAATAAGTCAAGAGTGAGATTCACCTAGTATCTATAGAAGACAAACAATAAGTCAGAGTGAGATACACCTAGTATTATATAAATGGTAATCAATAAGTCAGAGTGAGATGCACATAGTATTTTATAGAAGGCAATCAATAAGAAAGAGTGAGATACACCTAGGATTATATAAATGGTAATCAATAAGTCAGAGTGAGATGCACCTAGTATTTTATAGAAGGCAATCAATAAGTCAGAGTGAGATATACCTAGTATTATATAAATGGTAATCAATAAGTCAGAGAGAGAGATCCCCTTTTGAGTTATTTAAATGTTAACACAGTATGACAGTTTAGTGTGTGGTATGTGTATATGAGTGCTATTCAACAAGATTACGTGTACAATGTGTCTCTCTTTTAACAGTGACGATTAGATTAGGTATTATTGGACACATTCTTAATAATTATATGTAATAATAATTATTATATAAGTAGCAGTTTAAGTGAAAATCGAAACATTATTGGTCTAAAGGCTACTAAAGGTTATTTCAATGTAAGATCAAAAAAGGGCAAATGCCTTTATTAAAATAAAACACTAATAACTAACTACAACACTGCAGCTACTACAATAACATTTGAGCAATCCACTAGCTATTGGTAGCCTATAGATAACTCAAATGTTCTAACCCGCTACCGGCCGGCAGCGTGCCCAGAATGCTAGCAGCATTGCCACGCTGAATTGCAATGCTGATTCGTTGAAAAAAAAATGACAATATTTTTTACATATAAGCTTGCGTTTGACAAATGTCTCACCTGATGTTAAGTGATGACGCGATCTAGGATGTAACACGAAGATATAATCATATCTTCTTCCCCATCACTTACCTTTAAGTGTGACAGTAGTTAACACCTGCTATTCTGTATAAAAAGTAAAAATTACCACAAAAAAAGTTAACATTGACAAATTTGGGTGTGAAAACTATCGCCAGTTCCTTCCATAACTGTAATCTACGAACCGACTAGGACTCACGTGGTAAATAATAATAATAATAATAATAAACTTTTATTTCCCAAAGAGTACAGTATTACAAACATTTTAAGCGTTGAGACCCAAACTAGGCGAAAGCCTGTGTCTTGGGGCTCGGAGTACAATTAACTAATAGTAATCTACCGTAATTTGTTTATTAAATATTTGACTGCGGGAGGAAGTGTGGTATGTGTTTGTGGGTTAGTGTGTGTAGGAAAAGTGAGTGAGTGTGTATATCTGCGTGGGGATGAATAAGCTTACCTACTTCAGTACATAGAAAAATAGAAAAATTAAGATAATGTACTTTTACGTTTGTGAGCATTGTAATTGTGTGTGAAAGTGAAAATAGGTATATGTGAGCTTGATTTCTGTGGCTACCCTGAAGGGATTCATATTAACTTTTCTGTTTCATTATATGATAAGGTCATAAGCCAGTTATGGATTACCTTTTTACAAGCCTGAACATTACATCCTTTAATAGAGCAATTTTTGGCAGCAAATACTGGCAAATAATTAATAAAACAATTTTACCACGTGAGTCCCAGTCGGTTCGTAGATTACAAATATTGACAAAGCTTCGAAATGCCAAATTAAACCGTTTTACACGCTCGGTGTCTGGAGAAGACTAATACATTCACGGTAGCTTCATGTGCTTTGCAACTACAGTTACCACTCTAACCACGTATTCTGCCAAAACTTGAAATGCTTACCAGAAATTCATAGAAAACCTCAACCACATGCAATATTGTATATTCCGAACGCCAGTCACGTTTGTTAATACCTAACGTGGTGCCAACTGCACTTCGCCACTGTACGTACAGACACAGCAGTAAGGGCACGAATGTCGCTTTGGAAGTGCATCAAAAGGTATACACATAAAAAAAATTCCAAAAAAATAGAACCGTATTCAACACTCAAAAGTGGTCAATAACTTTTTTTTAACCCTTTTCAGTGATATTAGCATCTCACGGGATCAATAATTGTCATTGTGTGCTCAACGATTTCTTCACCCACAATGAAGTCATCTAGATATACGTAACACTTTTCAGTTATTGGAGTGTTACTCAAAAACCGCTTGTTCGGCGGTTGTCATTCGTTGTTGAATTGAGTACCCTCCTTCTTTTTTGAAGTCGGTTAAATATATACCTATATATAAATTAATAACTAAAAATATATATATTTACATGACATGATTAAATAACAGTTAAATCTTCATCCCGTAGCCATTCGTTAATTAAGCTGGTGCCCATACTGTTATACGACGTTTCCTGATAGGTACATGTCCACTATTGGAATACGTGATCCGATATGAATATGAGGATATTCTGACGGTTGGCAGAGACGAGTGAGAGAAGAACAGCCAACTTTGAGATTTAGAAACATAACTTGAAGAAGTAAAAATTTTAGAAAATCCAAAATTATTTTTATTATTTTTATCCTATTGTACCTACACAAAGTACATTTTTGAGGTCATAGCTTAGCGGTGTAAGCGTTGGCTGTCAACCTAGTAGTCTCTGGTGTGATCCCCACTGCCGGCTTAAGATTCTAGTGAAGGCCCACAACATGTTGGTAGCGACACAAAGTGTGTTCAGATAGCTGTTCTTCAGTTAAGATTGTCAATTAATATTATAGCGAAAGTGTGACCATATCGTTACTAGCCATCAAAAAAGGAATTGATTAAACTATAAATAATAAAACATCCACCTAACTCATCCTGAAGTTTGTTGGGTAGGATGCCACACAAAAGTACCCCTCAATATTCCATCGAAAAGTTATTATCTAAAGGCAGCATCAAGTTTCTCTTTATTTATCTTATTACTCCCGTTTTATATATTTACCGAAATTTACACCACTTCCAAGGCTTCCTGTAAAAATAATACTTTATTATTCTATGAAAACCTACCCTAAGTTTGACCTTTCATAATTTTATTATCTCTCTCACTTGACTAGACACGAAGGCCGTCAAAATACCCACTTTTTCTGCAATTAACATTTTCCCCAATTATTTTCATCAATTTTTCCCGCTGGCAACACTGGTAATGGCGACTTGAGCTAATGAATGACGTAATTAATTTGGTCGTCCATTCCCGACGTCTGGAGTCTTTGTCGTAAATTGTCGTCCGAGACGAGCATTGGGTTCTGTTCAACAAACATCGCAAAATAATAATATTTGTTTTGCGATTCCTATTGCTCTTGGATGTACCAATTATACCAAAACCAATTTAAAACATACTTTATTAAAGGTATGCAATGAATATATTTTTTAAATGTAATAGGTGGCAAACAAGCAGACGGGTCACCTGATGGTAGGTGAACACCATCGCCTAAGGATACTTGTAATGCGGCGGGCATTACGTTGCCAATCTTTTTTTTTTTTTTATTTATTTAAATCTTATTTAGGACTCTGTTAACTCTCCTTTCGAAGAATCCCAAATTGTAGCTACTCAGGGACACCGAGTAAGAAAGCTCGTTCCATAATTTGCAGGTGTATGACAAAAACGATGGGTAGAATCGCACAGTATGTGACTCCCATGGGTCAATAATAATATGTGGATGACCTTTCAAGCGGTGTCAGCTAATGCGGTGATATAACCGTAAAATTATACTGATATGATGATAATTTGGCGACTTGACATTTCGTCAAAGATATGATTAATTTAATATTGAAGTACACATCTTACCCTGCGGCAGGTAATGCTTGAACTGTTATAAAAATTATAAATTATGTTTTCGATTTTTATCGACTAACTTGAACAGTTGATCAATTCGATAATTTTATCATAATCACCCATCGGTCAAGAGTTCAAGAGATTAAGAGTTTTATGGTTTATTGCTTTAATGACATACATTTTTCCTTCAAATACTTGAACGTATGAATTAGCTGTTATGCAATGAATGTGAACTGTGCAAAGTTGAAACTCTTTTCATAGAAAAGAGTTTCAACTTTGATCGATTTATATTAATATACATTTTTTATTTTTAAAAACAGATCTACTGGACTACAAGAGTGTCATGGGAAGTTTATGCTAAATAGTTGTCAACGTGCATGTAATCGTGGCTTCTAGAAAATATTGATTTAATTCATTTAACCTTATCGTGAGCGCTTCTGCATGACGTTAAATCAATAAAGCTAATATATATAAATCTCGTGTCACAATGTTTGTCCTCAATGGACTCCTAAACCACTTAACCGATTATAATAAAATTCGCACACCATGTGCAGTTCGATCCAACTTCAGAGATAGGATAGTTTAAATCTCAAATTATATTCGCAATTTTAATTTATTGCTAATTATTTGTCTGTTATTATTTGACAGTCACAATTATCTGTTAACTCCAAATGATTCTAACAGATGTCGATACCTTTCGACTGGGTTGAGTAAGTAATCAATAGATGGCGCTGCTATGGTAAGTTGTCTGTTATTATTTGACAGTCACAATTATCTGTTAACTCCAAATTATTCTAACAGATGTCGATACCTTTCGACTGGGTTGAGTAAGTAATCAATAGATGGCGCCACATGGCCACAACAACGCGTGGCCGGGTTAGCTAGTTTAATTATATAAATTATATAATATTTATAAAAAAAGAACACTAGGTTGTAGACTTGTAAAGTTAGTAAAACAAAGCCTCATTGTTAAAAGAATTTGATTACCTCATTGTTCTACTGATTCATTTATTTTTACCAAACCCAATTATTATTTGTAGAATTGACTCTAATGTAAAAAAATTGGAAAGTCTTCCCTCAAGAAAATATATATTTCGTATAGCTGAAACGACACCTTTTCAGTAACCCTTCACCTTTTTCAGTAACCCTTGTTACTCACAGCATCAATTGTCATTGTGTAAGTTCACCGATGTCTTCACCCGCAATTATAATATCGTCGAGGTATACGTACCACTTTTCAGTTATTGGAGTGTAACTCAAAAACCACTTGGATTTTGATGTAATTTAAATGGAACCACACGAAAACTATAAGCTATCAAATAAAAAAAAAACATCAAAATCGATTCTCCCAGTCGAAAGTTTTGAGGTAACAAACATAAAAAAAAGAAACGGGTCAAATTGAGATTCTCCTTCTTTTTTGAAGTCAGTTAAAAACAGAACTTATTTGTCAGTTTTTGCAGACAATAATATATCGAAATAAATTTAAAAAGTTACATTAAGATACAACAACTCTCTACTCTACTCTTCTATACCAACTGTATCGAGACGTTACTTGTTAGAATAAATCAAAATGTTGTGTTTTACACATTATATGTACGTTTCACAGAAAATGTTTTGGAATCTTTTGATAGAATGATGAACACACGCACACTTACACACACATACTCATCGGACATTCACAACACCCGCTTACACGCACATACACATTTCCGCCTATCTCGCCATAATAAGAGCAGGGCGTTGATATCTGCGTCACAGTTCTATAATTCTGCAGCTGTCATCGATTCTCATAATGTTGGTAAACTAATCATGTTATTGTTCTAAATAAATGAAACGCATGAATGATTTTTTCTTTTTTATACTCCCTTAACACTATGTGTTTGGTGACAGTTTTTTCAAACTTGAGTCTTGAACTCTTAAAGCTAGCAGCTACCCTCCAAACCTACCCTACAACCAAATGACTTAATTCTGTTATTTGTGCTTGAGTGTCAGTTGGCATTCTAAGCCAAGCGTGATTTTAACTTCAATCACATTGTCATTGACCATCAAGTGAGATACTGTTCAAACTTATTATTTTAAGGTTCAAACATACAAAGTCAATACATACAACTAAGTAAAATAAACCTTTTCAAGTTACAAAATATCTGAAAGGTCAATCTTTATGAGAGGTTTATGAAATAAACAATATTATATTAATAAGGATCAAAGTTTTGCAAGATTGAAGTAGCACTGAGTCAAATTAGATAATTATTTATGTAAAATTTGGATGAAAACATTTCAATACAATCACACTGTTAAGACAGTAAACGAACTTTCACGTTTTAATATTGACATCTAATAAAATGATGATTAATAACAGACCTTATAGAAGGAAAATCATACCTGTAAGCATGGCATTATTTGGAATAAAAAAATTAAAATGCTTTACTTACGCCAAGTCAATCTATTAATGTATATTTAATTTATTTTTAATGAGTCGATACCTTTATTAAAATAAAATACTAATAACTAATGACAATATAGCATGTTTTTAGTTATTAGTATTTTATTTTAATAATAATACAATAATTTATTATTGTGTTATTACTATTATTAAGGACATTAAAATACCCGTTTTTTAGGTGTCTTTTAGGCAGGCGTGCTCCTCGTAGACCACGTAATCTCTTAATATCAGGTGAGATAGTGGTCAAATGCTTGCATATTTTTACCAAAAAAAAAAATACTTTCATATTTCACTAAATTTTTGACTAGATCTAATCATCATTTTCAGCAGTTTTATCATTCCATATGTATGTCCCCCGTGACGTCATTAAATGCAATGGTACATATACCAGTGCAAACATATACCAGTGGATTAGTGTATTGTTAGTACTTGTGTTACTGTATTATCCTGTATATAGTCTACTCGTGTCTAAGGTAACTAATCTCCTGGGCCAATATAAAATCGTTTGATGTTGTATTTAATTAAAGGCAATCAATATTACGGTTCCCAATTAAAATGTAGGCGGCATCCTTACAACGATTAAATTCCTGTTTTACTACCTTGTTACCACCGCTGCTGAGCCACTTCTGTCGAATCATAGAATATTAATTATTGGGGTATCAGTACCTGGTTTTGTTGCCAGTTTACTTGAAAAGTATTGTTCTAACAATGTGACTATAACAGTTATAGTAGTAAAATATTGTTTTAAACTTTCATGACTTTTCATAAAATATATATTATTTAGGGACTCGAACTCATGGGACTTCCACTGCTGGAAATATGTTGGACATATAGGGAGGGATTTGCCAATACTCGCCACGCTTGGTAGACGGGTTGGCGAGCGCAGTATGATTTCCGATGCTATCTTATATCGAGAAATATCTTCTTTTCTTATCCTTGTCTCACACTAGGTGGGGTCGGTACAACATTTTTTCCTCATCCATTATCTTCTCTCATTAGTCCTCTCAGTGCTCACACTTTTCGTAGACATATCATTCTTCACACAGTCCATCCAAGCCTTCTTCGGCCTTCCTCTACCTCTATATCCATCCACATTCATGTTAAGTACTCTTTTTGTTATTTGTTTTTCATTCCTATTTGTATCTCTATTTGTCTCGGATCTTGGATATTTTTGTGCTGTGATTGTGTGTATCCATGGCACCTGCGATACAGATAATTCTAGTGCGGGGGTACAAGGGCGATGAATGATGATCCTGGATTTATAGACAATTGCTACAATATAATATTCAATCATCTCAGCCATTGGGTGTCCACTGTTGGACAAATGCCTCCCCCAATTGGGGGGAATTGCCAATACTCGCCACGCTTGGCAGGCGAGTTGGCGAGCGCAGTATGATTTCCGATGCTCAGAAGGCGCTGCTGCCCACCTTCTGGTACGTGGTCCCTTAGCCGACTTTTACGGCACCCGCGGGAAGAAATGGGGGAGTACTATTCTAGGCCGGTACCACCAGGGCGCCAATATGCGGTACCACCAATATAATATTATTCATATTCATATTACAGTACACGTCACAAAAGCTTTAAATTTATAATAATAGCTTACACTACTCAGTGTAAGCTATTATTATAAATTGTGTGCAGGGAAATAACATATGCTAATAATATTTAGCTGAACGCATCGAGTCAACAAGATACATATAAATATATATCTATACAAAGAAGTCAGTATATCCTAGTATATCCATATATATATAGTATCCAATTCTAATGTATAATCAGACTGTAAACTAGAAGTGAGTTACACGATGCGCTCACCTTCTTGGGCCACCAAGATACAGGCTTTGCCTAGTTTGGAGCCCGCAGGTTATATCATATATTGCATTTGGTTTACTAGATACCAGGTGGAAAATGAATCATTGTAACTAGTTTTTACAAATTGAACTTTATGTAACTTTGGCCTAATAAATATATTATTATTATATATTTTTACGTCGCACTTGAACTGCTTACAAATTCATGAATACTGTAGAAAGTGTTTTCAATAAGCCACTGTTTTAGCTTTATTTTAAATGCATTCATATTAATATAGTAGATAAGAAAACAATTACTAATTGTGTGAAAAACAACTAATTTACTGCTAGAATAGGACAGAAGGTATATACTCATACTTTTACGGTGGTACTCAGTTTTATTGAACTGTTTTTAAAGTTTTTTTTGACGTGATAATGTTTTATAAATTGATGAATGCCAAAATGAAAAATAGTAACGTTCCGCGTAACGTTCCACCTGAGTTTTATCTAGATCTAGATAATATAATCAAAGTCAAAGTCAAGGTCAAGGTCAAGGTCAAGGTCAAGGTCAAGGTCAAGGTCAAGGTCAAATTCAAAGTCAAAGTCAAAGTCAGTCAAAGTCAAAGTCAAAGTCAAAGTCGAAGTCGAAGTCGAAGTCATAAATGATTATGACGTTATCACGTAAATCTATCGTCCGTAAACCGACTTTACAGACAACCAATTTTTTTATTGGAAATTCTCGTGAGTTTTACACATTATTTGATTTGATTACACATAGATATATATTATAAACGTGAGTAAAGCCGGATACTACGTCTATATAATAATGTTTTTAAAGTGGCCTAATAGTGAATATCTAAAGTATGATACGGACTCAATTCTGAAATGAAATAACCCGGGATAAAAACAGTGTTACACTTTCGAGACCTCCGTCGCAAAACTGCTGAATGGAAACTGATAATTGCTAAGCGAAAAGGAAAATAGACGATAAGATAGTCGCCCTTTTTCGCTGTCATAGCGTAATGTAGATAGTTAGAGAGGTGCACAGATATTAGCTTTTTTATTTAGACTTGCATTCGTGTCGATCGACGAATAGAATAGAATAGCGTCTTGAGTCATACCCGTTAGCCGATACCATCATGTCCCGGATACAGCTTGCATTTCACAGCACTCGTAATCAGAAATCCTAAAGCGCTTGCTGCGCTTTTCCTGCTGGACTTTACATATTTTCGGTTTTAAAGGGCAGACTATGTTTATTTAACATTTCTTACAGCTTTATGAAGAATCTCAAACATAAGGAGTTTACATGTAAGCAATTCATGTGTTATAAAAAAATAAAATGAAACCGAGTTCAACGCTTCGAGCCAGCATAGCTTACTTACTATACAAAAGTTATTAAACTTCTGGCAGCATTTTTGTAACTACACAAAAGTGTTATTAGCTTCTTAAATTCACTTAAGACCTCTTAAGAAAATTATCTCAAGTTGCAAAACTGTGTATATTCTGTGGTGACCTTCATTAAAGGAGAATAGATACGTAAGTGTCATATTAAAGGACGTAACTGTCAGCTGAAATGGGCGTAAGTGTCAGCCAGAATAGTCGTAAGGTGACCACGTAAAGTGATTATGAGAGGATAGCCCTAACGACGCAGTAAGACGCTTGTTGAGTTACTTTAGAGGTGTGCGGTGACCACATTAGGGAATGTTTTTTTTTTGGAAATATTGACATTTAAATGTAGGTACTTATTTTAAATTTAACAAGTTTTAATAAAAAAAACATCTTCAATTATCATGGTCGTTGGGTCAACTTCGTGGCTAACACGTGCCCGCCCGCCGCACCACGAATTCTGTGTATAATGTATTAAAAAATATATTTATACTTACTTTAATAATTGTCTTTTTATTTTATGTAACTCCCTCACTGTCTGTGTGTAATATGCAAATAAATGTGTAATAAATATACTACATTATTAAGTGTAAAATTGTAATTTTAATATGTGTAAGTATGTAAGTTGTGGTTTCGGTTTCGGCCGAAACTGAGAGCCTGACCGAAAGTTCGGTTTCGGCTGAAAAACCTGTTTCTTTCGGACACAACTTTTTTATCATACTGTGGCCTTTACGCGGACAATATCAAGGCTACTTTCTGGTAAAAAAAATGTCTAGGTACTAGTATAATGTTGTGTAATATTAAAGAATATACCTATTACAACGTTGTTATCCTTTGTTTTCAACATTCATGGTTTCTCTCGTAAAAGTGATCATTAGCTGCCGAGAGGTCCTAAAATATAATATATTGTGTAATATTACACACACGACGCTTTTAGGAATGCCACACATTTTAGATACATTTTATAATAATTAAAATACTTGAAATGTCAGCATGTATGTAATATCAGTAAAACAGTCTACTGTCTAACTTTTATGTACGTCGCAGTGCCGACCATCTGGTCGTTTTCGGGTGAAATGAGCTATCAAATTATAAAGCTTCAAAGCGCACTTTCCATAATGCATCCGGTAAAAAACCGATAACGTAGGGTGCGTTTCTTTTTGCGCTTTAAGCGCTTTGAGCACAAATAGCGTGCTTAAAGTCATTCCGAAATGCACTGACAGCTGCACACAAAATTTATATAACGTCATAAAAATTTATATTATTATTATCATATATCTTACAATAGGTACCTTCTAGGTTTGCGTGCTAAATCCAAGACAATGTCATTACTTAACATCAATTGAGACAGTCGTCAAACGAAATAACTTATAATAATTTTTTAAAAAATCATCTTGACGTCATCGTCCTATGCATAGAACGCTCACGACTACGAGGTAGAGCAGTGTGAGCGCTGTCCAACATCTGACTGACGTTTAGAGAATCTATCGAAAAATTAGTAATCCCTCCACAAAATAATGAAAACGCAATTTAAACTTTCAGAAAAAAGAATCGTGCCCGTGGAGTACGAAAGCTAATTATGAATTTAATGGGAACTGGCATTTTTAGCATTCGCGCGCTTTCACACACACAATCCGTTCCGATTTGCTTACGAGCGTCAACACTGTCAGTACTAAATTCATTTCGGAACAGCTAAATCCGTACGAATGTATGCACTGTGAGCGCAAAAAGAAACACCCCTAGTGACTTCATCGCCGTCAGTGCTGTAGGCTTAGAAGTCTCGTCTTGGCTAAGGTTGTTGTTGATGAGCCTTTTAGCTCGCCTCTCTACCGACTCGACAGCTTCGGGGAAGTATTTAGCTAAGCTGCCCCATAATATTTCTGTTTCATTTCGTTTTTCATACTATAATAATCTGATACGTGACTAAAAAATAAGTTCTTATATCTTGTGTATGCTTCTATCATATTTATGTATTATTGTCATAATAGTTATTATTACGTGTTAAATAGTAGTGTTACTCTTTTGATATAATATCCTTTGAAAATTAAAAAAAAATAGAAAACAGGCAAGCATTTTAACCCTTACTCACCTGATGCTAAGTGATGGAACGGTCTACCATAGAGCACGCCTGTCTACAAGATATAATACCTATTCACTAATGACTTGAATACACCAAAGCTTGTATTTATGCGGCTTAGGCAATGATTTTCACTAGTTAGCTGTACGCACTATAAATGAGAAAACAAAATGCTTCGTTTAACAAGTCGGAACGTGGAAGACGTGAATGGATGTCGCATTGCCGTCCGTCTAGTCGTTCTTAGATGGAATAAACTAAGCCATAAAGTCGCACGTATGTGGCCGACCCTAAATGAACCAGAGCTATACGTTATCTCACAATTAGTACGTTATTATAAGATAAGGCGGCCAGCGTTATTAAATAATGACATTATCTTTCGAAACATTGCTCTTACATAGATCTACTTATGTTATTATTGTCCTACTAATATATATGCAAAAGTTTGTCAGTATGTGTGTATCTGTGTATGTGTGTATGTTTGTTACTTCTTCACGCTCAAACGGCTACACCGATTTCGATGAAATTTAGTACAGAGATAGTTTAAACCCTGGATTAACGCATAGACTACATTTATCCCGGAAAAAGTATAGTTCCCGTGGGATAATTGACGCAGAGGTAAAACCGTAATCCAAGCGGGTGAAACCGCGGGGCGCTACTAGTGAGAAATATAAAGTAAAATCGTCTAGCAACGTTTGCTGTAACTTCCGGTTTCACTCACGACTGTAGCAGGTGCTATTTTTTTATACTGTACAGATTTAGCGTTTGACCGCTATCGCACTTGATGGTCAGCGTCAATCAATCTGTGTCTGGGTGTGTATATGTATATAAGTATATATATATCAGTCATCAGGTTACCATAGTACAGGCTCTGCCTAGTTTGGGACCTGAAGACCTTGTGTGAATGTTAATAAATAAATAAAATAAAAATAAATCAGACTACCAAGTTGAAGTTAACGCTCACACCGTGGGGGTCATATCCATAATCATGATCATAGTCCCCGCGTAGTCCCAAGTTCCAAGTTGTCCCCAAAACTGAAGACCAACAATTCTCTCGACTTTGCGAAGACGAAAATTAAAAAGTTTTGCAAGCGGCGAGTGTCACAAAATTACTTTCAGCTTTTATAATAATTTGTAAGTACTTTTCCCTTTCTTAGATATTTTGTCTATTATATTTTGTTACAGACTTTAAAAAAGGTTGAGAATCTCAGCCGTATAATTTTTTTGTGTGCTTACTCAGATTTTTTAATGAACCTTATTTATTGGTTTTTTAATTAGAATTTTTTCAAGTAACGGAATGGTTTATATAATATTATTATTACTTAGTGAGTCATAATAAAAATGTTATTTTAATAACTGTTCCAAGCCCGCTATCACTTTTGAATTTAGGTCAGTTTTTCGCTTGATTAGGGAACCAAACAGTTACACAATTAAAAAGACGATAGGTTTGAAGGCTTAGAAAAATATATTTTTTCTTCTTCTTAGTCGTGCACTCTTGGCAGAGTGGTCGTGGTTACAGTGATGGCAGTTGGGAGATCCTCGCTGACGTCCTTGTCCAGGGTAGCAGCTCGCTTGACGATGTTTTTCCATTTCTGGCGGTTAGTGGTATCGCGGGTACACTATACTAAGGGGGACTGTGTGGCCTTTGTAAGTTTTAAACCACCTCAAAAAAGGAGGAGGTTCTCAATTCGACACGTATGTTTTTTTAATGTTTGTTACCTCGGAATTTCGACTGGGTGAACTGATTTTGATCGTTCTTTTATATTTGAAAGATGGTGCTCCCCATGTGGTCCCATTTAAATTTCATTAAAAATGGTCAATCGATTTTTGAGTTACACTTCATTAGCTGAAAAGTGTTACGCATACGTCGATGATATTATAGTTGCGGGTGAACATACACAATGCGTGAGTAGCAAATGTCACTGAAAAGGGTAAAAAAAATTTACTAAAATATATGGAACTGACTTCAAGACTCAAAAGTGTGAAATAACTTGTCGAAGTCGGTACTATGCTCAAAATATTAAGATTATAGTTACTCTTCAACTATCATGGTACCGACTTCAACAAGTTATTTCACACTTTTCAGTTTTTAAGTCGGTTCCATATTTTAATAACAAAATTTTTCATTTTATTTCATTTTCTGGTCAAAAAGAATAAAAGTTTTCATTTGTTTTATATATTTTAAATACTTTATTTAGCTAGCTTTTTGCATCACTTATAAATCCTACTATTATTCTAAATACGAAAGTTTCTGTGTATGTGTGCATGTTTGTTACTTCTTCACGCTCAAACGGCTACACAGATTTCGATGAAATTTGTCATGGAGATAGTTTAGATTCTGGATGAAACACATAGCTACTACTTTTGTCCCGGAAAAAAATAATCCCGTGGGATAATAGAGGTAGCGGGAAAGCCGGCGGGGGCCGTGCGCCTCACAGTTCCACGCGGGTGGAACTGTGGGGCGCAGCTAGGTCTACTAATATGGAATGGTATGGACGGTATGGAAATAGTTTAAACCCTGCATTAACACATATGCTACTTTTATCCCGTAAAATGTATAGTTTTCGTAGGATAATTGAGGTAGCGTGAAAACTGTAATCCAAGCGGGTGAAAACGCGAGGCACTACTAGTCTCCAATAATATCAAATTATAAAGACAAAACAAAGCCAACAAAATAACGCTAGCATTAACAAACGCTGAGTCAACAATCTAATAAAAGGAATCATATCTCGCGCGATAAATTCATCATAAGATCTCCTAGTGTCATCTAATTTTGCGGAAGCGGACGGCATGCGGAAGTATTGAGGAAAATAACGCTAAGTCGAGACGGAGCCAGGGCGTGAAGTATTACATAAGGCTTCTTTCAGCACCGTCAAAAGTGGAGTCATAATTGGATTGTACAAAACTCAATTTGGCTTTTTAATACTGCTTTGGTCTAATCCCGAACGTAGCGATGGTTAATAATGAACGGGGATTAGTGTTTGTTTTTTCCGCTTTTATGCATTAACTACTTAATCGATTGTTTTAAAACCGGCCATACTAGCTCTTATGGTTGTTTTAATGTTTTTTTTATTCTGGACTAGCTGATTTGACTAAGGTCCTGTTTAAACTATGAATAGTTTTTTTTTTTTTTTTTTTTTTTACATATTATAAGTTCGCGTTTGACAACTGTCTCACCTGATGTTAAGTGATGACGTTGTCTAGGATTTAGCAATTTAGTTAATTAAAATTGGTATAATTAAAAAACATAAATACACATTCTGTCAATCTCGCTAACTGTCCAACAAGTAACAGTTAGGTTTAACTCCATAACTTTAAGACGGAACCGGTTGGAATCGGCCCGTATTCGTGTTCAAAAGCACTAGAAGGTTACAATAGAAAATTTGATTTTAAATATGGTCTTTCAGTTATTTTAAATATACTAATTTTTCGCCCGACTTTCTTAATTTTATCTTTTATAAGAACCTTTCCTGATGCGTAATGGCGTGATCAAAGGAAATATTAATTATTTTTTCAAATCATTTATAGCTCACTCGATCATATACAGTTATTTCATCATCATCATCATCATCATCTCAGCCATATAACGTCCACTGCTGGACATAGGCCTCCTCCATTAATTTCCACAAGGACCGGTTGGAAGCGGCCCGCATCTAGCCCTTGCCTGCGATCTTAGTCAGGTTGTCTGTCCACCTGGTCGGCATTCGTCCTATGCTGCGCATGCCAGTCCGTGGTGTCCACTCGAGAACCGTTAATTTAAAAAATTGACAAACCTTATTCTGCTACTAACCTGTTACTATTTATTTATCATCATTTTTTGAAAATTATTGAAAACATGATCAATGCAGGCGAACTAAACAAGCATTAATAAGGATAACTCAAAAATAGGCTATGTCGTTATCAAATAGGTCACTTAAGAAGCACCAGCTTTCAAAAAAAAAGAATCATCAAAATTGGCGCACGTAGATAAACATTTTTTTTTATTTAAACGCCTGTACGCGTAAATAAATGCATGGTCAATAACCTAACTTTTTGTTTTAGTTTTAAATACGCTCATTGGTTTTTCGCCACTATTTTTATCGGTTAACTGGTTGAATAACGCAGGTGCCATGACATACACTAGTTTTGAAGTTATAATGAGGCAGCGCTGAACTCCACGGAGCCTGTGTGTGCGACGTTTGCTGAAACTGTGACCGTCTCCAAGCTTTGTGTAGTAATACAAATGCTCCAATGTAGCGCAGCCTGAAAGATAATCAAGGACGGGACGGTGAGCATTTTCATAAGCCGAAATAGTTATATTGCATTATACTAGACGGACTGCAATGCGACATCCATACATGGTAGACGTTCCACCCTTTCGCACCAAGCGTTTTGCTTTCACATTCATAGTGCGTACAGCTAACGAGTGGAACTCATTGCCTAAGTCTGTGTTTCCACATGAATACAATCTGGGCATCTTCAAGTCACGAGTGAACAGGTATCTTCTAGGCAGGCGTGAATCATCGTAGACCGCATCATCACTTAACATCAGGTGAGATAGTGGTCAAACGCCTGCCTATTGTGAATAAAAAAAAAATAAAAAAATATACTGACTCTTTTATAATCAGATAGGACGCCGCGAAACATGGCTAAAATTAGCTAATAGATATTAAAATACAGATAGATGATTAAAACTCTCAATAAAAGAGCTGTCTGATACTCAAGACATACCATCAACAACTGAATTTCGATGCTCATTTTTTTCAAAGAATTTTCTCGGCCTCAATTAAGGCGCGGATTCATTGGTGCGCCTCCGACTTATATTTTATGATCGCGCAAAATGCCTTGTCATTTTCACGCGTTGACGGGCGAAGGGCGCGTAGGTACACATAAGCGCAAAAGTGCTAACAGTTATTTATAATTTATCAAAAACAAACCTTCGCTATCAATACGTTTTCAACAAAATCATACCTAAGTACACAAGTGTGCCAACCTACTCGTAAAAAATCGCCAAATAAATATAATTATATATTTATGTATATATTAATATTATTAGTTTATAAAACTTGAATCATACAGCTACAGCACGTGCTTGGAGGTATATTATGGAGAAACAGAGTAATAAAATAATATTCTTTGTCCTTCCGATCCCTCGGTGTAAATAATAAAATACTTCTAAAATCTAAACTGAGCAATTATGAAAGTATATAATTTTTTTTCATTAAAATGAATCAACTCTTAGCTATTAGCCAATCACTTAGCCTAAACCTTTTTGTATTAGACTAACATTGTAATAAAATTCTACACCATGTTTTTTCTTATTTTTAATTTATACCACTTCTGATTTACAAGACACCATTAAAAATATTTTTTTTTGTGGAAAACTAGCATTTGAATTGGTCATGGCCTCTCATGTGAAAATGCAAAATTAATTTGATATTTGTAGTTGTTATTACTGTTATAATTTACGACACTTTGAAAACTCCTTTATTAAGCCTTTTCATTATGTAATACTAATTAAACTATTTTATGGTATTTAACCTATCATAACTCTTTTACGACAGATTTGCAGTCATTTCGAACTAAATTGCATATCAAAACCCGGTTGGAACATCAAAATTATATCATAAAATTGTCTCATAAAACTACACGAGTAACTATTAAAGATACCAAACATCATATATTATATGATTTTATACGGGTAACACAGAGTAACAAAAGGTAGTAAACTACTTTTGTACAGCAAAAGAACATAATTTAAAAAAATCAAATCAGGTACAAAATTTTCTAATTAAAAAGATTACTATGAAAGACATTATTTAGAACACAAAAATTCTTCGAATACTAAACTTCTCTAGGAAATTTCGCCATGTCGCCACAATAGTGTATTTATTAACTTATTCTACTTAGGAAGTGAATAGATTCAGGTCTTACTTTGTGGCAATCCATATCAAAAAGATAGTAAATACACAATATTTAGTGATAATTCCGGCTTTAAATTGTTCCAGGCTAACATTTAGGTAAACAGGGGCCGTACCATCAACTTTTACAAAACCATCATGTTTCAAGAACGTCATACTTCAAGCTTAAAGTAATAATGCTCAGATTCGTACCATGAACGTCTTAAAACATTATTGTTTTATTATCGCTCAGTGACGTGTAGAATGAACGAAGAAACATTCCTGCTGTAAGGGCAAGCGAGACAACATTATATTTTCATATAGCGTTGTCGCTTTCGTTGGCGCTGGCTCATGGTACGCTTTGAGTGAACGAAATAGAGGTTTACGTCACAAAACTGCTTAGTCTAAACAACATTAAAGTAACATTGCTTATGTGGCCTTGTGGTACGAAAATTCAAAGTAAGATTACAATAATACTGCTATAAGAGTTGGTGGTAGGCCCCCTGGAATTCTTCGTGAATTTTAATGCACAGTTTTAATATTTAAATGAATTTATTCGGTACATTTGATAAAGTCAAGTGTAGATAGTCACATGATAACGCATGGTGGTAGGGTACTTTTGAATACCCGCTTGGCTAGCTACCACCCTCAAGTTTGAAAAACTGTCACCAAACACATAGTGTGTTTAGGCAGCAGTCCTTGAGGGCCAGTGAGCATCCTAGGTCAAGTGTGATAACATCTTCGACCATGTGGTCGAAGATGTGACTAACCACCAAGTGAGATAGTGGTCAAACGCTAGATCTATACAGTATAAAATGTGCAGATATAATATACGTAGCTCGTCAACCAACTGAAACAAAGTCATCAATTTACATACCTATACTTTTTTACTATGGAGTCGGATAAGCACTTCTGTCGCCGCTATTACCCGCTGTGACGTGCCTGAGAATTATGACGGATATTTAACGAGATTTAAGCTTTAAAAGGATGATGATATAAGAGCCGAGTAACGAACAGTGCGTTCGGATTCTGTATTCACTGATCCGTGATTTTATTGTGTGAAAATTGTTCTTAATTGGTATCTTGACGTTGCGTGCCTTTCTCAGTATTGCCTAATAGAACTTCGGTAGTCTCGAGTAGGTTCTTGTATATCTGTTTGATATTTGATAACTGGCAACTTTTATCATACATAAACATTATTGAAATACCTTGAAAAGAAAGTTGTCAAAATTTTTACAACAGACATTTGTTGTAAAAATTTTGTCTACTTTATTTGTAGGAAAAAATAGCTAAATCAAATATATAAACTATACTAGTGGTCCGCTCTGTCTTTGCACGAGTGAATAATTACGACTTACTGCAGCGCCATCTACCGGGCTGATTTTTTTATCTAAACCATCCAGGGCGCCATCCAAACGCATACAAAAAAAATCATTCACATCAGTCCAGCCGTTAGGAGGAGTTTAGTGACATACCCACGTACGGTAGAATTATAGACACACATACATATAAATATAGTTGATTTAGTTATTCTATTTTTTCCTTCACTTAGCGGTTGTTTATTCTATTTAAGGGGATTTTATCACAACTATTATTAATATACGTTTAAAAATGATTACATCCCCAATTCGATTTGATAAAGCAGTTAAAATACCAGCATTATAAGATTTTAAATTTTGATTATAAATGACTAAACAAAAAGAAACTAGCCCTAACCCATCTCAACCGAGGTGTATCAATAAGCGGTAGTTTAAAAATATTTTTGACTATTTCAGTGACCTTCATTACTCACGGGATCCATTGTCACTATGACGTATGTTCACCGATTTCTACATCCTCAATAATAAGGAAGTCATCCAGATAGGATTGACTGGTCGGTTGGCGCAGTTGGTAGCACTCTGCCTTCTGAGCCGCTGGTCCCGGGTTCGATTCCCGGACAGGTCAAACATTTGTGTGCATGAACATGTCTGTTTGACCTGTGTCTGGGTGTGTATATGTATATAAGAATATATATCAGTTATCAGGTGACCATAGCACAGGCTCTGCCTAGTTTGGGACCTGAAGACCTTGTGTGAATGTTAATAAATAAATAAAAATAAATGAAAAAATAAAAAAAATAGACGTAACATCTTTCAGTTATTGGAGTGTAACTCAAAAGGCGCTTGAGCAATTTGATGAAATTTAAATGGGAGCACCTCGGAAGTATACTCTATCTAACAAAAATCATCATCAAAATCGCTTTATAAGCGACGAAGTTATCCTTCGACAGACATAAAATATATAATATACGGTTAAGTTGAGAAACCTCCTCCTTTCTTTGAAGTCAGTTAAATAAAGTTAAGATTCTCAAGCGGTATGAAATCTTCGGCATTAGATCGGTTTAAGACCGGAGTAATGCCGAGGATTTCATACCGCTTATACACCAACCCATGTTGACCGGTCTTTTGGACTTTGTGTGTTTCTTGTGTCAATTTTCCAATCAGAGAAGAACTCGGCGTCTCAACAGTAGGATGAGGAACAGACTATATAAGTAGCATAACATTATCTTTATTGATAAATATGTAACAATTTGCAATGGGGCTACCCTTATCTTCTAACTTTCTTTCCAAAACGACACTAATTCAGAAAGAAATGCAATGCTCTACAATTATGGTTGTCGAATATCTAATTTTATAGGACAATCAAATCGTAAACAATGCTATGTTAATTCACATGAAATCATAGATTATACTTGGTACTCCGCTAAAATAATAATTGCATCTCGATTGCATTGTAGGTAATTGCATTGAAGTAGAAATTACCTAGATAATGTAAACTCTAAGGCTTTCACGACCGGCGTTGCATGTTGTATGTCAGTATCAGAGAAGATGCCTCGAAGGAGAGTTCTACGCTCTTGTCGCCGCCCGGACCTGAACCACTGAAGATGTCGACCGCAGTGATCGACGAAACGTCTGGAACACAAGTTTCACTTAGACCACGGCCAAACAGCCCGGAAGCAATACATACAACATACCTAGATGATGTGTAACAATTATTATAGTCCAAGTAGAAATAATAAAGAACAAATAAAAACGAGAGTTCATTACCTAACGATCTATGAGCAATGTGTTTTGTATAATTGATACCCAGTTCAATGTTAGACTACGATTTAGATTTAATAGCACAGACTTGGTCGATAATTTTAACTAAAGCTTGATCGATCTGCACATCAGATATGACGTCATATTTATTGTACAAGACGATGAACCGCGAAAAACGCAATGTAACAAAAAAAACGCGTAATTTACCAAAGTAAGTATGGTAGTGTCGGTATGAGATTTTTGCTGTAACGCAAGTTAAGGCAATTTGGCAGCGTCCGTACGTTAAAACTATTTGAGTTACTTAATGTAACACAAAAAAACGCGACATTTACCAAAGTAAGTATGGTAGTGTCGGTATGAGATTTTTGCTGTAACGCAAGTTAAGGCAATTTGGCAGCGTCCGTACGTTAAAACTATTTGAGTTACTTAATGTAACACAAAAAAACGCGACATTTACCAAAGTAAGTATGGTAGTGTCGGTATGAGATTTTTGCTGTAACGCAAGTTAAGGCAATTTGGCAGCGTCCGTACGTTAAAACTATTTGAGTTACTTAATGTAACAAAAAAAAACGCGACATTTACCAAAGTAAGTATGGTAGTGTCGGTATGAGATTTTTGCTCTAACGCAAGTTAAGGCAATTTGGCAGCGTCCGTACGTTAAAACTATTTGAGTTACTTAATGTAACAAAAAAAAACGCGACATTTACCAAAGTAAGTATGGTAGTGTCGGTATGAGATTTTTGCTCTAACGCAAGTTGAGGCAATTTGGCAGCGTCCGTACGTTAAAACTATTTGAGTTACTTAATGTAACAAAAAAAAACGCGACATTTACCAAAGTAAGTATGGTAGTGTCGGTATGAGATTTTTGCTCTAACGCAAGTTGAGGCAATTTGGCAGCGTCCGTACGTTAAAACTATTTGAGTTACTTAATGTAACAAAAAAAAACGCGACATTTACCAAAGTAAGTATGGTAGTGTCGGTATGAGATTTTTGCTGTAACGCAAGTTAAGGCAATTTGGCAGCGTCCGTACGTTAAAACTATTTGAGTTACTTAATGTAACAAAAAAAAACGCGACATTTACCAAAGTAAGTATGGTAGTGTCGGTATGAGATTTTTGCTCTAACGCAAGTTGAGGCAATTTGGCAGCGTCCGTACGTTAAAACTATTTGAGTTACTTAATGTAACAAAAAAAAACGCGACATTTACCAAAGTAAGTATGGTAGTGTCGGTATGAGATTTTTGCCGTAACGCATATAATTGAAGCAACTTGGCAGCGTCCGTACGTTAAAACTATTTGAGTTACAAAAAAAGGGTCAGCTAGAATGTAGGACATTTTTTCTAGTTTTAACTAGTATTTTCAATGTCGATCGGGCAGGACAGAAGACAATATTAAAAAATTCTTTAGGATCTTCCTTTTTTTTAATATGGCGACGCGAGCAGCAAATATAGGAGGTGGAAAAAAATTTGAAATTTACTCTCTAATACATGAATATCATGTGATGAAAGATGAAAAGACGAATTATAATATTTTTATACCACATCGCACAGAGCTAAAGGCGAAACCTTCAGTCAAAATAATTAGATTTGACCCACTCGATCAAAACACAGCAGCAGATTGGAGTTCCTCTCCTGGCTCTACGCCCTAATTGAGGACTCAGGCCCTTAGCTCAAGGAAATGTGATTGATCGAAATGGGACACGATTTTTTAATAATATTTGTATGTACTTGCCCTATATTTATCAGGCGGCAGAGTTTTAGGTTAACATATTCTTAGGCGGTACCACAATGGTACATGTGTTAGCGTATAAGCAACAATCTGTATGACACTATTTCAGGTTTCAATTTCCAGAATTGCGAGCGTGTTAATTAGTAATTTCTTATAAATATTGTCAAATAGGCAACAAACATATAGACTTACACACTTAAACACAAACTTTCGCATTTATAATACTAGCTGTACCCCGCGGTTGTAGGTACCCGCGTGGTGATGAAAAATGGTGATGATGAAAATAAGTATGTGTTAACCCAGGGTAAGCCAGGCGGGAGTACCCTGCCACCATGCTGGAAATTTGATAACGGTGTTACCTTCACCGGAAGGTCAAGCTGTTGTTGGGGATCGAACCAGTGTTCGTCAATTTGGCAGGCGACTCTCCCCTCACTGAGTTATCATCGCTTCATACTGTGCTGTACTATACTGTATAGTACACATAGTGCGTTCAGATATCAGTCCTTAAAAGCTAGAAAACATTCTAAGAAGAAGTTTTTACACCGTGGTTATACCTTCGAACACATCGTCACCTGCCAACAAATGAGATAGTGATCAAATGCAAAACCTATGAAGGGTAAAAATAAATATTTATAATGAACTTTGCACCATGTCACCTTAACCAACAATAAACACGGACATGTATTATAAATGTATAATACACGGGAATTACTCACGTAATAAGTCAGAGGGTTCCGACTATAGTTTCAACCACATTCGGTGGTCTTTTTCAAGGAGAATACGGGGCGCGGGCTTTTATTATACATTTATAATGTGTCAAAATCACGTCAGTTTTAATAACAAAACGGACATGTAATAAACATTTTTTGAACAATTATCAGCCTTCCATCGGCGTCAAATGCAAAAATTATCCCGGTATAAACGCTAAATTTATATTCACCGTCAGTACGCATGCGTGGGTACGCACGGAAAATTTGTCCCTAAGATAAGGGAAGGGGACAGAAAACCGCGCGTTCTAACCGTGTTGGACGTTTCAACCGCACTGTATAATTCTACGATCGCTGGAGTGTGAGGTAACGTTTAAAAAAATACATGTGATCTATGAAAGTGACTGGTGTTCAGTGACCTAAGTTAAAAAACAATATTCTGTGTAAGTGAAGTGAGTGTAATATGTGGTGAATAAGTTGCGGTGAGTTGTTGAATTATATCATAAATATTTAGTTAATTAATAGTTTAAAAAAAATAAAAAATACACGCTTCTCGGTAAACAGGCGCTACCGGGTATTGGATATAAAAAATCGCTAATTTTGGAGATACTGGTGAGAATAGTAATTTTTAAAGCATTGCAGTAATCGCTTCTTGATAAGTGTGCAAAGTTTCAAATTAATCCGATGTTTCGAAGGGGATAAAAGGCAGGTTCAAAGATTCGGTGACATAAATTCATAAATAGAGACGAATAAAAGCTTGTTAAAAAAATATACAGTCACTCGTATATTATATAAACTGTAATTATAATATATTACTTCATTTAAAGTTAATTTAATATTATGGTTATTTTATAAAACATGCTGTTTTTTGTATCACCGACCTTCCAGACTCCTAATATATTATTTCTCTCCAATGGTTGTCTGAAAGAAATCGCTTTAACAGATAAGACCGTCAATTTCACTTTGGATATGTATATGTATTATTTTTATTATTGACTATTAGCGCCCTGCGGTTTCACCCGCGTGGATTACGGTTTTCTCGCTACCTCAATTATCCCACTGGAACTATACTTTTTCCGGGACAAAAGTAGCCTATGTGTTAATGCAGGGCTTAAACTATCTCTATACCAAATTTCATCAATATCGGTGTAGCTGTTTGAACGTGAAGAAGTAACAAACATACACACATACACATAGACACAAACTTTCGCATTTATAATATTAGTAAGATTATTGTGACCGGTGTGTAATAAAGTGTTTGTGTATTGTAAATATTTCTCTCACAGCCATGTGTGTCCACTGCTGGACATATGCCTTCCCCATATAGGGGGGATTTGCCATTACTCGCCACGCTTAGCAGGCGGGTTGGCGAGCGCAGTATCATTTCCAATCCTCAGAAGGCGCTGCTGCCCACCTTCTGGTACGTGGTCCCTTAGCCGACTTTTACGGCACCGATAACTGGCACGAGATGGCGTAAGACAGGCCAAAGTTGTATCAGAGGCGAATGCTCATTTTGTGTGCAGGCACCATAATGAATGAATAAGCGTAAAGTTATAAATCATAATAAAGTTTCATTGCATATTAATTTATACCTTAAATGATAACATTAGCAATTCGAAAAAGTGCCAATTTAACGAAAAGTTTTTCAAAAATTCTACTCCTCCAGGCAAACGAGAAGTTAAAACTCTTGTTTTTGAATTCCTTATTTGAGTAAATTTAGGTAAATATCTATATATATCTATATAATACATGAAAGTTTTTGATAAGTTATTTTCTTGTTGTGTACAACAGAATACAGAATATATTTATTGCATATAACTGTGTACATAAGATGGCCAAGGTTACAATGTAAGTTTCAACAGTTTGCCCATTTCGGACGTACAAATTGTGCAGTTTACTTTTCACATATATAATATAAATTTCACATACATAATATAAATTTCACATACATAATATAAATTTCACATACATAATATAAATTTCACATACATAATAATGGAATGTTTACATCTATTTCTAATAACAACTTAAAGGCAACTGACAACTTAATTACTGTACAACAAAATATTCTGCCAAATTATAAAATGCTTTGGATGCAAGCCTACAAGTAAGTTAATATTACCTTCATTATTATCCCACTAATATTATTATATTTATGTGAAAGTTTGGATGGATGGATGGATGGATGTTTGTTACTCTTTCACGCAAAAACTACCGAATAGATTTGAATGAAATTTGGTATGGAGATAGGTGATACCATGGAATTTTTATAGGCTACTTTTACTTATCATTGAAGGAGTCACCCCCTTCAATTATTATTTACTAGCTGCGCCCCGCGGTTTTACCCGCGTAGTGATGAAAAACGGTGATGATGTAAATAAGTCTATGTGTTAATCCAGGGTATAAGCTATCTCCATACCAAATTTCATCTAGATCCGTTCAGCTGTTCTGGCGTGATTGAGTAACAAACATCCATCCATCCATCGTAACTTTCTCATTTATAATATTCGTAGGATTATTAATAGATGAAAGTTTTTATGAAAAACCAATTCTTGATAATATTAGGAAGTAAACATTAATTATATTCAAACTTGAGTCTGGTAGCTAGCGCTTTTGAGGTAACTCAATGCAGCCTTGTTAGCGAGTGTCGTACGCAAAAGTCTAAGAAATACGAATGTATGCGCCATTACCAATTTCAAGAGCTATTTTCCACGGACAGAAGGGTCCTCCCTACACCGTGTCAACACAGAATAATTAATCAGATATTGATTGCCTCAGAAGTTAAAACAAACCAGTTCCGGAATAGACACCTAATTAAAACCAGTCCCACATAATAAAACCCAGCTTGTTGTCATTTATACTAGCGGCCTGCCCCGGCTGGGCCCGGGGAGATCTAGATAATTGTTTAACATATTATTATAATTAACTTCAACAGACTCTTAACAGATAAATAGAACAATTAGCAACTACCTATAACAAGCGCTAACTTTCAAGGCCCTCTTACATGAAAAGACAGATCATAGTAAACTAACAAATAGGTTTCACTTCTGTAAAATTTACCTTTCAAAAACGTAATATTATTGCTAGCTGACTCAAATTTATTTAGATGCAATAAAAAAAATAACGAATAGGCCCTTGAAAGTGACCAAATATGTGTGAATTGTTTTTCGACATTGTACTAATTTAAGATTATAATTTTTTCATGGGGCAAATTCCATTATTAAAATAAAACACTAACAACTAATTACAATACTGCAGCTACTTCAATAACATTTGAGCAATCCACTAGCTATTGGTAGCCTATAGATAACTCGAATGTTTTAACCCGCTACCGGCTGGCAGCGTGCCCAGAATGCTAGCAGCATTACCACGTTGAATTGCAATGCTGATTCGTTGAGCCAAATATGTGCCATCATTTTGGTTACGCGTCGCATCGATCAAACGCTCTGAGAAATTTTGGAAAATCCGATGAGCTCCCGGTCCCCACGGGCCCAATGTCTCGACCCCAAACGGTTCAAATATGTAACCACTACCTAGGTTAGTTATTATTATTTATTATTTAATGTTAAAGCGACTTTGAATCTTACATAACTATAAGGACAAAAAAAAATAGTCCAAATCTCAGATGTCTAACTGTTGTGAGTTATAAGCTTATAAGATTCAGCCTGCTACTAGACAGACGCACAGTAGTGTGTTTAAGTAATACGAGTAGATCAATTAGTTAACCATATGTATAGAACAGTACCTTAAAAATAGTCATTGTCATTTTATTGGTAAATACAGTTTTACGTCAAATTGTATACAAAAGTAACTAAATAAAATATATTAGGTCAATAATATTATATTAAGATAACACTAATAATATATAAAAATAAGTACTTGGTATTGTCTTTCCCGCCTAAGTACTCTGTAAGCAAGTATTAGGCTTTACTTGATAGAGCTTCTATAGTTTATGTTTAAATACATTCGGAGAAGTTACATTTTTATTTGAATTACGAAGGCGATTATATAATTATGGCATTTTAAAATATTGCAGTCCATTATTAGACGAACACGATTGCTCTGTGAGCTATAGATTTGTAACGGGCCACAGGCAAGGATAAAACAATTAGTTTATATACCTTCAAAATGATTGAAATGACTACAAAGAGTTTGTTAATGAGCCGATGCCTTTATCAAAATAAAATATTATTATTTAATTTATAACTAATGCATCATGAATCTTTTGGCAAATTTAAATTAGCGATCGAACAATACTGATTTATATTTGTACCTTTAACTAACTTTTCAAATATTGTAAGAATATAAATTCCTCTATGTATTATAAATTAATGGTCTACCTTTCAAATGTTAACACACAATAAATATAATAATTGCGGCAGGGGCCCTCAATAAAATAGCTAGATACTGCTCGCTCACTTTTCAAGTTTTGTAAAGTTTTCTTTCACTCTTAGCAAGTTGTGTTACCCTATAAATATAGTGACATTTACCATTTATTAAATGGCATTTTTTTTTGTTTCATGTATCAGTGTACATTATGTTGGGGCTCAAATAAATAAATATTTAGATAATCTCAGCCATAGGACGCTTACAGCAGCAGACAGGTCTCCCCCATCGAGGTGGCTGTCCTACGCAGCGATAATAACTAATTACAATACTACATTTACTACAATGACATTTGAGCAGTCCACTAGCTAGCAAGCCTATCAACTCAAATGCCCTAACCTGTTACCAGTTGGCAGCGTGCCCCAAATGCTTGCAGCATTGTCCTGTTTAATTGAAATGCTGTTTTGTTGAGCCATCATATTATTTATGATATTAAAACTGACGTGGTTTTGACACATTATGAATGTATAAACACGAGAATCACTCACGCAATAAGTCAGAGGGTTCCGACTATAGTTTCGACCACAGTCTGTGGTCTTTTTCAAGGAGAATACGGGGCGCTTGCGGACGCGATCGCGGTCGTTTTTTAAATAATTTTTTTTACGTGAGTAGTTCTCTTTTTTTATACATTCAAATAACATGAGCTAGTTTAGCTATGATAAGGGTGATGAAAAACGGTGATGATGGTGATGATATATTAGTGATATATTTTAGTAACCTGTGGTCGACGATGTTGGTCCCACAATTATCCTATTATTAATTAAGTTTTATTTATCAGTATATTGTGAAACTGTTTGTCGATCCTTGAAAATAAATTTAAAAAAAAATGATAAAAAAGTCTGTGTTAATCCAGGGTATAAGCTCCATACCAAAATTCATCGAAATCGGTGAAGCCGTTTCAGTGTGAAGAGGTAACAAACATACACACATACACAGAAACTTTCGCATTTATAATATTAGTAGGAAGTAGGATTACGATTCATGAAAGTTTTTAATATATTACAATCAAACCCCAAAGCGCTGGAAACATGAACTCAAACTTTAATTTTGCGTTAGGTCCCTAAAATAAAATAAAAAAACGTTTTCCATGACAATTTAAGTTTAGACCGACCTGTTTTAAACATGGAGCAAGAATTGTAAACAAGAGTTCTTGGTAAACGACAGCTAATTAATCAAAATTAAATTACGATCGCAATTTAATTAATCAAAATGAAATTACGATCGTAATTTCTCAATAGAAACGCCTTTATCAAAAGCCAAGATTATTCCGGGCCGTTGTCCTGTCTTTTTGGGGATGACAGCAAAACAGGGGAAGTAAATTTATAACAAGAGGGTTGTTTGAACCGAAGACAACTGTAGTCTCAAGCAGAAGTTCGGTGTTCCTTGTCTAAGGAGCCTTCCATTTTTAAATTAATTATTAAAAGTTATATTCATTAATTAATAAATTAAAACTATTATAAAATATATAATTGTGACGGTCGTCGTGGCTCAGTAATTAGTGACACTGACTTTAGGACTGCGACCCCGGGTTCAAATCCCAGCTGGGGCAAACATTTCTGTGATAGACCTTTCTTATATTCTGTATAGATCTATCGTTCGAGCACTATCTCACTTGATGTGTCACTATCTCACAGTGACGATGTGGTCGAAGATGTTATCATGCTAGACCTAGAATGCTTACTGGCTCTTAAGGACTGCTGCCTGAACACACTATGTGCTTGGCGACAATTTACTATAAATTGTAATAAATACATAGAAAAACATATTTTATAAAAAAAACTGTAAGCCATATTAGTGTTTATTACAAAACTAATTTCTTTAATTCATGGTTTGAAGCACATTTTTAAATATTTGTTTTGAAAATTCAATTAACTTTTCTTAATTAAAATTTCGCTAAAAGCTTTAAAGAAATAGTTGTCGATCAAAAAGGGCACAAGATAGGGCTCAATTCTTACTACTACGAACTACAAACTATCTCAACCTAGAGGGACTAACAATTCTTTTTTAAAGAAGCAATGACAGCTCAGCGTTGGGCGTGTCGGCTGTCATACTGAAGAACGCTGTTTCGATCGAGTATCGTGCAGGTAACATCGTTATCAAATTCCCAGCATGGTAGTTGGGTACTTTTGAGTACCCGTCTATCAGCCCTCAAATATGAAAAACTGTCACCAAACACAGTGTGTTCAGGCAGCAGTCCTTGAGAGCCAGTGAGCATTCTAGCTCTAGCGCGATGTCATCTTCGACCACATCATTACTGAGCATCAAGTGACATAGTGGTCAAACTAGATCTATACAATATGAAAAAAGTTTTTGAATGATGTCGATCAAAAACTGCACATAATATTACGACTCAGGTCCCTAGTATCAATTATTTCGTAATGGTTTATTTCTTATAGGACTGATACAGAATAATTAATGCTCTTACTAAACCAATATTTCATTATTTTATGCCCTTAAAAATATATCAGAAATTTCGCTTTAATTAAATAAGTTCATAATTACATTCAAACATACTGTATATTTTAGTATTGATACACGTTAATTATTTTACTCATCAATTAAAATTTTAATCACAAATGCCATGACAAGGTGCTTTAGCTCGTAATGACAAGTCTGTATTAATTGGAGGCAGTGAACTGCTTTGACAATTTGTATTGATAATTGTACACCAGCACACACACATACTAGATTCAATATATCAAGGAAAAGCTTTTAAACAAAAGTCTTCCATTTATTTCAACAAGGGCCGGTTGGCAGCCGCAACAAAAACAGACACAGACCAACTTTTGTATCTCACTATTACACTACACACTGCATTCCACTAATATTATAGAGGCGAAAGTTTGTATGTATGCGTGTATGTTTGTTACTCTTTCAGGCTCAAACGGTTACACCAATTTCGATGAAATTTGTCATGGAGATAGTTTAGACTCTGGATGGAACACATAGCTTACTTTTGTCCCGGAAAAAAAATAATGCCCGTCGGATAATAGAGGTAGCGGGTAAGCCGTAATCCACGCGGGTGGAACTGTGGGGCGCAGCTAGGCCTACTAATATTATAAATGCAAAAGTTTGTGTCTATGTGTGTAAGTGTGTATGTTGGTTACCTCTTCACGCTCAAACGGCTATACCGATTTCGATTAAATTTGGTATGGAGCTTAGACCCTGGTTTAACACACAGCCTACTTTCATTCCGAAAATAACTGCTGTTCCCGTAGGGTAAGCAAATAATTCAAAAACATCTGTTGTTGACATCATGCGATATCTTACGTACAGCAATTCGCCATCGCTATATGGTAGATATACCACCTATACGTACGAAGCGTTTTGCTTCCACTTTCTTAATGCGTACTGCCAGCGAATGGAACTCGTTGCCCGAGTCTGTGTTTCCCGATATGTACAATCCTGGAGTTTTCAAGTCGCGAGTGAATAGGTACCTTCTAGGTTTGCGTGCTAAATCCTAGACAACGTCATCACTTAACATCAGGTGACACAGTTGTCAAACGCAAACTTATAATATGTAAAAAAAAAGCTTTTGTACTTAACCGATTGTACCGATTACAACAGTATTTTTTTTTTTATTTTTTTTTTTACATGGATAACAAACAGCTTTACTTCATAAACAATTGTTGGTTCAAGATAATAAACTTACATTTAGCCTTTAATAGGTTTCACTTGCCGTGCCGTTGCCGTGGTGGTACCGGCCTAGAATAGTACTCCCCCATCTCTTCCCGTGGGTGCCGTAAGAGTCGGCTAAGGGATCACGTACCAGAAGGTGGGCAGCAGCGCCTTCTGTGGATTGTAAATCATACTGCGCTCGCCAACCCGCATGCCAAGCGTGGCGAGTATTGGCAAATCCCCCCTATATGGGGGAGGCATATGTCCAGCAGTGGACGCACATGGCTGAGAGAAGGTTTCACTTTTAGAAGTGGAATAAACAAGTTACCCTTATGGATAACATTATATTATAAAGACAACATAATATTATAAAAGTTTGTCAATCCTTTGTCGTTTGTATGTGCATGTATATGAACACTTAGAAGATAGCTTATACCCTGGACTAACGCGAAGACTTCCATTTATCCCGGAAAAAGTATGATTCCCGTGGGATAATTGAAGTAGCAGGAAAACCCTCCACTCGGGTGAAACCGCAAAGCGTAGCTAGTTTATGAAATCCATGTGATCCTTTATCTAAACGTGTATTTCGAGGACTTTTTTTTTTTTTTTTTTATAAACATTCACACAAGGTCTTCAGGTCCCAAAATAGACAGAGCCTGTGCTATGGTAACCTGATGACTGATATATATACTTATATAGATATATACACCCAGACACAGGTCAAACAAACATGTTCATGCACACAAATGTTTGACCTGTCCGGGAATCGAACCCGGGACCAGCGGCTCAGAAGGCAGAGTGCTACCAACTGCGCCAACCGGCCAGTCGAATCTAACTTAGTTTCCAACTGTAGCTCAATCATTCCAATAAAACCGGCGTGGTATTGCTTGGAGCTTGACATTACTGCCCGAGGGACTGATGGAAGAATCAATATTGTATCAAGGTGTATGTTTTGGAACATTTGCAATGTTAAATTGTATTTAGTACCTCTTTGACTAACGCACAACGAAAACTATGGAGAGGGCTATGATCAGGGTTTTTCTACGCAAACGAATCAGAAATGAGGAGATCCGTAGAAGAACGAAAGTCTTCAAACTTCAATACTCATCTCACAAGTGTGAAATAACTTGTCGAAGTCGATTGCGCTCATGCTACCGATATACCATGAGCACAATATTGTGATGATAGTTACTTTTGTGAACTTTAGTGTTGAAGTCGGTTTCATTTTTGGTTAAATGATTTTGTTTAAAAGGTCAATCCTATTTTGTTAGATAAGATTAGATTAGAACATTTTTAATTTTACACCTTCATTAAAAATCAATATTTTCACTATATTTTATATGCATTTACAGTAAGATTGTCACACGACAATGGGAGCTAATGCTAATAAGAATGTTGAAACAAACACTTCCTGTTTAAATGTCTACAGTTTATGGTATGTGTAATACGCGCCATCTTGAACGTACTCAACTGCTTACCACTTTAGTTACCACAGATTAACATAGATGGCGCTGTACGCCGCTAAATCGCGCAAGCGTTTGGTGGTTTGGTTTTGGATGATTTCAAATAATTAAGTTAATAGTGTACACTGCATTGATTACGCTACATCGTGTAGAACTGACGTGCCCCGTTTTAGTTAAAATAAACGCGGGCGTTTTAGGATTTGTATACTTTCGAGTTTCTTTATTTACTAAGTTTAGTTAGCATAGTTTACTAATATTAAAAATACATACATAAGTTGCCTGAGTAGTATTTATAAATCTTATACATTTTATTGTGGTAGGTACAGCTGTAATGCTACCAACATTATAATTACCTTATTATATAAGCTTGTGTGAAGATTTTCTCCTTTAGGGGTTTCTGTATCAATATTATTATTTATATATTTTAGTCGATTAGTTATCTTGAATGGTTTCCTACTCCATCACGTATTCTTTACTTAAACTTTTGCTCGGTGGAAGTTAAAGCTAATCCCATTTGACTCTCAATCATTTAGTAGCAATGATATATATTATGACAGCTAGCGGGAATACTATGATTACAGATTATTGCAATACCTTTGACCGCCGCCGTTGGGATTGAAAGGTTCTCGAATGGAGACCACGTACTGGCAAGCGCAGCATAAGACGACAACCGACAAGGTGTAGGTACAGACGACATGACTAAGGTCGTAGGTAAGGACTGGATGCGGGCCATTTTCACCCGGTCCTTGTGGCGATCAATGGGGGAGGCATATGTCCAGCAGTGGACACCTATGGCTGAAAGGATGATGCTGATAATGACATAGACACGTTATTTGTGCGCAGCCAGTTGGTGAGTTTGGTTTTTAATGAATTCAGAGTTATTCATTTTGTATGTTGTTTCTTGTATGTATGTTGAGAATAGGCAGAAATTTGACCACTATCTATCCTGATGTTAAGTGATACGATATGGTAAGCACGCCCGCAGTATCTCAAAAATGCTCACTTGTGAATTGAAGGCACCCAGATTGTTTGTAAATGAAAACAGACTTAGGTAATTAATTTCATTTTCAATCCTCGATCTCATAACATCAGTTACCTTGAGTCTGAAAATAATAATATAGTTTGTTACATTACAATCAATTACCTTGCTTTTGTCTGGTCGGTTGGCTCAGTTGGTAGCACTCTGCCTTCTGAGCCGCTGGTCCCGGGTTCGATTCCCGGACAGGTCAAACATTTGTGTGTATAAACATGTCTGTTTGACCTGTGTCTGGGTGTGTATACGTATGGAAGTAAATATATAAGTATATATCAGTCATCAGATTACCATAGTAGGTACAGGCTCTGCCTAATTTGGGACCTGAAGACCTTGTGTGAATGTTGTCCCATATTATTATTATTATTATATGTTTTGTCGCCATATTATATTACTAGCCTGGACTCACATGTTCACCCGCGTGGATTACAGTTTTCTCGCTTCCTTTGTTATCCCACAGGAACCATTTTTTCGAGAACAAATATAGCCTATGTACTATTCCAGACCATAATCCAACTATCCATCGGTAGGGTGGACTGCTGTGAGCTCGTATCACGCATCAAACTGCAGGTGCCTCATCGTACTGTATCTAGACGAAACAACTTAATACTTCATGTGGAATTGTGTTCCACAAACTATAGACAAAAGTCTTTCTTTATCAGAGTCTGTATTACTTTTAATTTTAAATACACTGAGTATGTAGATTTGTTTAATGCAAGGTACAACTTCTTCAAAGTCAATGCTTTTAACGCATTTTTTAACTAAAAGATAATGTTCTGCAACTGGTCGTAACTGGATTGTTTTGCCTACGAATAATTAGATAGATATGATATATAGATAGAGCTAGGAAACACAATTATCTATTTATCAACGTTTTTAGTCATTATATACCTATTCTCTTTTTATTTCTCCTCCATTTTTCTTTTTTTTTTCATTGTATTATGAAGAAGATTAGAGAATCAGAATTAGAAGACTAAAGAAGATTAGATTATATAAGTACCTGGAGAATAGTTTTATATCTGGAAACTGTATTAGCTTGTTCGTACTACACTAATTTTGTTTTATAGACTTATTCATTAAGCTGTTTGTTTTCCATTAAATAAATAAATAAATAATGTCGATCCATTCTGGCCTCAAAGAATAAGAAAAGTCCACACATCTAGATACCTCAAACATTTCCGGGTATAAACTTAATAAAATTGTGACTAAATCATAAATCGGTAGTTTGGTCGCATTTATATCGAGACATTTAGACAATAGTTTTGCTAGGATCATTTTGTTGCATTAAGGCATAAACACATGAATTTTATTTTATAGCATGCTCTGGCTTTAACTTTGATACTGTTTCTGAACGGACTTCAAAAAAGGGGGAGCTTTCCAATTCGACCCGTATGCTTCATTTCATATTATGTTTGTTACCTGAGAACTTTCGACTGGGTGAACCGATATTCATGATTCTTTTTTTTATTTGAAAGCTGGCGCTTTCCGTGCGGTCTTCTTTATATAATTTCATTTCAAAATGCATTTCAAAATCGGACTAGCTGTTTTTGAGTCCAACTTGTTGTATTTACACTCCAATGCTTGCCGTAGTGGTACCGGCCTAGAATAGTACTCCCCCATCTCTACCCGTGGGTGCCGTAAGTGTCGGCTAAGGGATCACATATCAGCAAGTAGGCAGCAGCGCCTTCTCACGATAGGAAGCTATACAGTGCTCGCCAACCCGCCTGCCAAGCGTGGCGAGTATTGGTAAATCCCCCCTATATGAGGAGGCATATGCCCTGCAGTGGATGTACAATGGCTGCAATGAACGAATGGATGAATTGGAAAGCGCCAAGTATACGTGGACGATATCATTTCACACTTTTGAGTGTTGAAGTCGGATACGTATGTTGATAAAACATTTCTTCCCCTTTGTCCATTCTAATAAAGCAATTCTGCAAAATAATACAGTTCTGACAATTATCTCTTTCGCGAATATTCTTACAATTCCATTAAAATTAACACGATAATTGTTTTCAGAAGCTTTTTGTGTTACCGGTAAAGCGTTTTAATGCGATTTTAGTAATTGTGTGAAATACGTATTATTATGAGCGAATGAGCCTTTGAGCGAAATAGCGCTCAAATTCATTGAAACGAAAACCCGAAAAATATGGATCGACAGTTTGTTCTCGCATATTGTTTGGAGCGCAAAATGTTAACTGTAAAACAGTTGTCGAGATTCTACGGGCTGCATATCAGGGGATATAGAGAGGGTGCGAAGATAGATAACTGTACACATTATTGTCACACCACAATACAAACATAACATTACATCAGTAACAATAATAACACTTTATAATGTAACAATGGGCGGTCTTATCGCTCACAGCGATTTCTTCCAGACAATCTCGAACAAAGAGAAACAATTTCAACTTGTCGAAGTCGGTACCATGGGCAAAATATTGTGATGATAGTTACGTTTGTGAACTATTATGGTACCGACTTCAACAAGTTATTTCACACTTTTGAGTGTTGAAGTCGGTTCAATTTTGTGGTAAACTTTTTTTTTCACTTTTTTTAGTGACCTTTGTTACTCATGGGAACGATTGTCATTGTGGTGTAGGTATGTTCACCGATGTCTTCACCCGCTACTATAATATCGTCTAGGTATAAGCATGCACTTTTCAGTTATTCAAGTGTAACTCAAAAACCGCTTGTTCAATTCAATGAAATTCAAACGGCACCATCACCACCACCACACGGAAAGCACCAGCTTTCAAATAAATAAAAAATGATCAAAATTGCTTCACCTAGTCGGAAGTTATGCATTAACAAACATTAAAAAAAACATACGGGTCAAATTGATAACATCCTCTTTTTTTAAAGTGGGTTATAAATTGATGGCGTTGTAGGTATGGCACATACTGTATATCGGATTATTTTCAGAAACGTTGCAATAAAAAATTATCTATGTACCTACCTATTACATGTCTGGTAATATAACTAAGAATGAAACCTCAATCTCAGTAGCTGTTTTGACCGTATATAAAAAATAAACGAACGCGTATGCGGTATTGTTTGCATCACCCTAATTTCACGTCCATCTTTCTACGCACGAAGAATGTTTGTTTACTTCAAAAACGTTTTTTTGTTCTCCTCTCACGAGGTTCGGTTACCATAAAGGTTTTATTAACTAAGACTCCTGTGTTTTCAAATGCGAAAGAAAGGTACGCATAAAATATGGTTGAGGTAGATTAACCACATAGAATGCTATACTAATAATAATAATTTCTATTGTTGTATACTTTGATACTATATTTGTAAACGATATTGGCGGTGTGTGATCTGTCTCTTGATGTCAACCAACTGATAGTTATTTCAAACGCGCATTGCAAAAAGCATAATATGAAGTGTAAAAAGCATAATGGTTACATTAAAAAAAAAGTTAGTCGTTAGGTTTTCTTAAATTTTCTAAGGTTGGGTGCAATTTTCTTAACTTCTTTTATGTAAATACCCTCTATGAAGTGTTAGAAAATATTTAAAAAGAAGATTAATGATATCGGTAAAGCCGTTCTCAAATAACAAATAAAGCCATTGAATTGAATTGAACAAAGTCAACATAAAATATAATTATGTAGGTCTATATTGACAGATCTAAGGGTCACTCTCTCGTCATCCCCATTTTAAAAAACTGCGCCACCACCCGAAATCGGACTGCAACGCTCACTCCCTGGCCATATTATTACAGCGTAAGGTGATGAACACGAAAAATCACCACAATTTACACATCGTACGAGCAGACAGATACTGCAATATAAAAGATTTTACTAAAAAATGGAACCGACTTCAACACTCAAATGTGTGGAATAACTTGTTGAAGTCGATACCATGATAGTTCACAAAAGTAACTATCATAATCGTACCGACTTCGACAAGTTATTTCACAGTATTGAGTGTTGAAGTCGATTCAATTCTGGTTTGAATTGTTTAGTTCCTTATTTTAAATTGTAGTGCGCAAGAAAAAAAAAAAATTCTCTCTTTATTTGAAGACTCCAGTCTATTGGGCAACTCGGGAATCAAGTGAACACTCTTTGCACAAAACAGATAGGTACAGAAGTGAATCACATGTATGTATTCACTTCTTATACCTACGCTCGGCGGTCGCGCTAGGGTTGTCAACTTTGGCTTATGCACAAAAACTATCGTAGTAGTGACACTCGTATCTAGTGGTTTAGAAAACAGGAAGTACGGAAATATAAACCAATAATAACTAAAATATCGCGCTCGTATTGATTTGAAATGATTTGAGATTTCGTGTGCGTGAGAGGTATCTATGTGTGCGTTGCTCGAGCGCACTTTGTATGTAGATTGACTTCTGGACCTATCTGTTTTGTGCTCTTTGGCTTTACTTATAATGAAATAGAGTTAATAAGATCTCCGCGTGAAAATAGTTCATCTAACTTCCGTATCTCCGTAAAGGTACTATCCGTACTTTTTGTAGACCAATGTTAAAATTGTAGATTGTGATTCCAATGCATATTAACGGAACGTGTCCGATAAAAAATGTGTAGAGTAATCTAAAGCCAATGCTTTAAACTTTTAATTTACCAGAGAACAGAATGATGTAGAGCACTAAAAATTACTTATTTGGCACGCCCTTTTTAATATTTTCACCTTTACAATTTTTTTTTAGTCTCTGACTTTACAGAAAATGTTTGCTTTACCCACTGTGTTTTTTTTGTAACTGAGTCTGTGTTTCCCGATATGTACAATCCTGGAGTCTTCAAGTCGCGAGTGAATAGGTACCTTCTAGGTTTGCGTGCTAAATCCTAGACAGCGTCATCACTTAACATCAGGTGAGACAGTTGTCAAACGCAAACTTATAATAGTAAAAAAAAAAAAAAAAACCTTTGCTTTATTCCGCGTCCATCCTCCGGTGTATAAACGACATTTGTTTACATCAAAAACGTTTCAATTTGGCTTCTAACAAGGTTCATAAGAGTTCTATTACCCGTGTCTCGGTTTTGTCTTCGGATGAAGGGTATACAGCGCAATCATTTATGACAAAGGTACATTTCGGCCATAGCTCTTTTGAATAACCCATAACAAATACATAACGGAGTGGAAATTGGTCCCTTGATGTTTTACAGTTTTGGGGACATGAGGGACCAATTAGTAGACTGTATCGTACAAGCTCAGTTTTGTTGAGTTTTACTGCGCTTATATTACAAGAGACTTTTCGTTAATGTCGGGTCTTAGTGTTTAAGATCGTTTTAAAGGGTTTTGCGTTAAGGTAAAAAATATTACTGAATGAGCACTTTATTGAAGTATGCTGCCTTGGTAGACCCAAGTATATGCTGGCTGGTTGGCGCAGTTGGTAGCACTCTGCCTTCTGAGCCGCTGGTCCCGGGTTCGATTCCCGGATAGGTCAAACATTTGTGTGTATGAACATGTCTGTTTGACCTATGTCTGGGTGTGTAAATAAATGTATATAAGTATATATATCAGTCATCAGGTTACCATAGTACAGGCTCTGCCTAGTTTGGGGCCTGAAGAGCTTGTGTGAATGTTAATAAATAAATAAATATCCTAGTATAGGTCTTCGTCATTGCTTATATCATTTACCATTAATGCCGCGCTATGCCAGAGCTGTGCTAAAACACAATACAAAAAAAATACCGGAAAATAGAACCGACTTCAACACTTAAAAGTGTGAAATAACTTGTTGAAGTCGGTAACATTATAGTTCAAAAGTAACTATTATCAAAATATTGTGCTCGTGGTACCGACTTCGTCAAGTTATTTTACACTTTCGAGTGTTAAAGTCAATTCCATTTTTTGGTATTTTTTTTTACCCCCAGTGATCTTTGCAACTCACGGGATCAATTATTGTCATTGTGTATGTTCACCGATTACTTCACCCGCAATTATAAAGTGGTCCGCGTATACGTAGCACTTTTCAGTTATTAGAGTGTGACCAAAAAACCGCTGGATCGGTTTTGATGAAATCGAAACGGGATGACATGAGCATCAGCTGTCAAATAAAAAAAAAAGAATCATCAAAAGCGGTTTACTCGACAGTCGAAAGTTCTGTGGTAAAAAAGAACATACGGGTTGAATTGATAACCTCGTCCTTTTATGAAGTCGGTTAAAAATGAAAATTGACAAAACAAAATTATTTTCAAGTTGTTCATTACAATACGTTAAATATTTTTTAAAGAATCTTAATGTAGCTAAGTTTAAATCAAAAGCTACGTGAGCACGATAAAATACAATCACATCTCTGACAATTTAAGCTTCTTTAAACTAAATTTTAGTTAACAAAGACTCAAAGTAAATTAAGTAATTAACTAAAAAAGCATAGCATTAACCATGCCAGATATGTTATTTTATAGAATTAAAAGTTGTGTTTATTTTTAATTAAGCCTCTTTTACTTACTTCTTCTGTATCTAGATGTAATTAATCTTTGAATGTGATTTTCACCCCACTCGTAACATTGGATTAATTTGAAACTATTATTTTTTATCCCAGACTGTAAAACAGTTTGTTTTCTTTTCTCGTCTAAAATTATTTTTAAATAACATTTAAAAAAATAAAATATTTAAAGGGCTTTGTCGCTGAGCGACCACACCGCCCTGTAAGATCATAACACAAAATGATATACTAAATGCTTAAATCGTATATATGTATGTATATTTTAATTGATTGAATCGAGCAGACTGTGTGGTTTAGTCGATAAGTGTGTTGTGAATTAAATTATGGAACAAACAGTGCGAGAGCTTTGTAACAACGTGCGCGATATGAGAATTTATTTAATTAAATAATTTAAATCAACGCTTAGCTAAAGCTAACTCCAACAATTTATATAACACTTTGGCTTCCACTGACAAAGGATACACTAAAATACTATTACAAAGGCCAACATCCATACCTCTCGAAGCACTAAAATGTCTACATCTAAACGCCGCGTCACAAACATATTCGCATAGCATATGCTGGACAACATCGATCGTTCCTATTTATATTTAGATGCTCAAATTATTAGTTTTGTTTTAAATAATTAACAAAAATGACCTTTACCAAGTATTGAGTGTTATACTATTATATTTATGTAGGAAGTAGCCTAGCTGTGTAAGACAGGGCTATCCTAGTACGCTGCTAAGTACTGAAACATTTTGTTTAATTAAGTGTTAATGGTAATATTGTGTTGGTCGCTAAGTCTTTAACTTGTGATAAATCGTACCATTTCTGTTACTGTCTTAAGCATTTATTAGAATTCTGTATTCTTTTGAGATGTACTAACTGGTTTTACTTTAAAAAATTAAAAAAGTATGTAAATAGTTTGTCTCAAAAGCTATGCACTTTTTGGTTAAGCCAACAACAAAAGCGTGTGTTTTATTATATCTTACTAATATTATTAATTATTTGTTAAAGTATCGTAACATTTATGCGGTGTTTCGCAAGAACCATTAATATTAGACTTAGGCTAAGTTCACCAACATTTCAAAATTCCGATTATCAGTTTAACCGTCGGTCGAACAGTTTTTACTAAACAGTTAACCGACGGTTAATTGATAATCGGACGTTTAAATTTTGGTTAACAGCAGCCTTAGTTGGTAGTACGTTGATTAAACGGGATAGACATATAAACGCGCTTTCTGAAAATAAAATATTTGCTAGTTTAAAATTCCTTTATAATATGTGTACCTACTCATAATATATACTCGCAAAGGCTGGGAGATGTCTGCTAACCTAGTAAGATGGCTACATTATACAAAAAGGAACCTTGTGGAACCTTGGAATTTTCATACATTTCGAAGAGTGCGCTCTGGTGCTGCATATATTAATTTCTTCTGCCCCATTCCAGAAAAAAACGAACAGACAGACGGCAATGCGACATCCATATATGGTAGACCTTCCAACCTATCGCACGAAGAGTTTTGCTTCCACATTAATAGTACGTACAGCTAACGAATGGAAATTATTGCCTAAATTGGTGTTTCCACATGGATACAATATGGGCATTCAAGTTGCCAGTGAACAGGTATAATATCTTCTAGGCAGGCTTTATCCATCGTAGACCGCATCATCACTTAACATCAAGTGAGATAATGGTCAAACGCCTGCCTATTCAAAATTAAAAAATCACTAACGAGGAGAAGAAAAAAGCTCCTGTGACCCGTATTCCATAGAAATAGTCCAACAGATTTACTAATCTGCTGGACTATTTCTATGGAATACGGGTAGAACTACTTACAAGTAGAAATGGATGTAAAGGTCGGAATGGAGGTAGAGGCACATTTTATTGCGTAGAAATTGTGGGCGATGAGGTCGAAAGGTTCTTGAAATTCGTCGATGTCAATTTCCAGCAGTGGATGTCCTATAGTTTGTTTACTGATGATAACGGTAATAAATCAAAAAGGTATAATATGTGAAAGAGGAGGAACTGGATAATATAATTAAATTGTGACTTAGTCTAAAAAATGAAACACTAATAGGCGCTTACGTTTACTAAATCAACTATAAACACCCTTCGTGCTGAAACACAACTATTAGGAACCTTAAAAACGCATAGAAGGAGGTTCTGATTCCGATCCTTGTCTAAATGTTTTCATTTACATATAAAAGTAATTTAGTTAAATAAACAGTGAAAATGACGCGAGCAACAGGGAACGAACAAATCTCGTTGAGATTTATTAAGGTTGCCTTATTCAGCAATTTTGAATATAGAACAGTAAAATTTTAAATGAATTTAAGCATTCATAGGGCAGACAAACAATACTTCCTGGAATTTTGAATATGTTATTCTCATATCATGCTTAATGTAAATTATTCCAAAAAAATAATGCATTTTGTTGAAGGTACTGCATGTCTAATAAACTTTTAATAATAGTACTTATGAGAACAATTCATGAAGTTTAATTAAGATTTAACAAAGGCTGATTTGATTGGCTAATTTATTAGTAACAAACGATGATGTTTTACTGAAGATGACGTATATTCATACTGCGCGGTGCTCAGATTTTGTTCCTTTACGACATAAACATGCTTACTGCGACAGATAATACGGTACAAATAATATAGAAAAAGATAGCTATATGTTTAGACTTGCGCTTGAAGTACGCGTCGTAATGAAAATTACTACAATTGACTTAATTTTGCCGCCTCAGTTTCCGCGCCTCGTGCGACATCTACCTCTACCTAGACATATTATATCATTGGTAAAAAATTATTTTCGAGCGACCATATTTTACCTTCATCAAAATATATTGCGGTAACGACAAATGCACTTCAACTATGTCGTACAGCAGAAGAATAGAAATTTAAATATTTAAAATTGTGATTAATAATATCTTTTTTGCGGCCGTAGGTCATCTGTAAAGTACATTTTTGTAATATTTGAAATCAACACGCATCAGGACTTCTCCCTCCCTCTCTGTCTGTAAACACCCGCGAGCCTCTATATTGTCATCGGCACCTTTTAAACCCTTAACGATACAACACTACATTCTTCTTTTGACCGACAACGTCCGACCCGTCACGAAATGAGCGGGATTACACCACGCACTCAGAGAAGTTGTCCGACCCGTCACGAAACGAGCGCGATTACACCACGCACTCACAGAAGTTGTCCGACCCGTCACGGAACGAGCGGGATTACACCATGCACACAGAGAAGTTGTCCGACCCGTCACGGAACGAGCGGGATTACACCACGCACTCAGAGAAGTTGTCCGTCCCGTCACGGAACGAGCGGGATTACACCACGCGCTCAGAGAAGTTGTCCGACCCGTCACGGAACGAGCGGGATTACACCACGCACTCAGAGAAGTGTGTATACAACACGAATTTAAGAAGTCGGCCTGACTCCTGTAGGAGACTTGCTGTTGACGACAAATCGCTGCCGGGCCGAACCACTGAGACAGCGTGCACTTCAATCAGGGTTAGGCAGTATTTGAATTACTTGTAATTAAAATACGTAATTTACATATCAATACATACAAATCTTTGTGTCAAAATGATAATAATTAATGTAATTTAATACAACCTTAATACACACACCACATCCACCACACGTGTCATCATAAAACCAATGATACACACGAAAACACACATACCGCGCTCATTCTCGAACAATACCAAGGCTGTTTTGTTTGTACAATGTTTATTTAGCTTTCTGGAATCGTTAAGCTGCTGTCTGTGGGTGTTCTTTTTTTTTCCCTTCCTTTATATATCTCGGCCAAGACCATAGTCCGAGCTTAGGGGTAGGCTGAATAACAGCGTCATGATCTTTACATTGTGGGAACATGACACATGCTAAGCCTATCCCTTTTGCCATAGATATTTAATTAATTAGACATGTCATGTAAGATTTCTTTTTTTTGTGGCAATAAATTATTTATTTATACACAAAGACGTATTTGGTATATGCATTTTAATTACTTTATTAAAATGTAATTTGTAATTCGTATTTCAAATATCTGAAACCGAGGTATTTTGTAGTTAGTATTTCAGATACTTGAGGCTTCAAAATATATTTATACATTAAAATACATTTAACTTTCATTTAGCGATCGTGTGTGAGTGCAAGGCGAGAGTGTAATACTGGTAAAGTAGCTATCAGAGTTTATTAATTAATCTTGTATTTCTCTACTTTGCAGCCCGTGCTGGTCTAGCTTACTTATTTTGTATTTAGATATTAATGATATTAAATATAAATACTATGCAGTATAATTACTTTTTTTTTGTCACACTTAGACCCCCGCACTAGGATTCCCTGTGTCGCGGGAGGCATGGACACACACAAACACCCAAGACCCGGGACAAACACCTATACTCATCGCACAAATGTTTGCCCCTGCCGGGATTTGAACCCAGGGTCCCGGAGACACAGAAGTCAAGTCACTGACACTGTAATATGTACCTAATTTGTATTTGAATTAAAAATGGTTAAAATACTGTATTTTGTATGTTATTTTTTCAAATACCTCACTCAAAGATATTTTTTACGTCAAAGTTAAATTGCTTGCGATACAGTATGTGTTAATTTGTATTTAAATTAAAGCAAAGCATGTATTTTGTCCAGCCCTGACTACAATTTTATAGAATCATGCGTCCACTGATGTCGGCGCCGATGTCGGGACGAGATCGGTGTCGGGCAACGTCGTCGATTGATGAAGAAACGCTCAATATCAGTGAATGTTACGTTTACGCATAACAAATAGCGTTGTAGAGGTGTAAGATAACGTATTCCAAACATGTTAAATAACAGTATTTGAAGCATTTACCCGGTATTAGCTCCGAGCCGACTTATCGCGTGAATTATTCATAACATAATTATAGGCATAAAGGTGAATAAATACGCTGAATATGTTATTTTAAAGATGCTATTAGTCACTAATGATACAGTAACAGTTTGTTATTTATGTCAGCAACATAATATGTTTATATGAATATTAAGCTTTGTATAATATGATACTTTTATGAAATTGTTAAGTGCAATTTACAATTCAATTCCAGTCTCGATTAATTAGCGCTGCGAAAGCATTGCTAACATTTCGTATTAACTGCATTTAATATTGTTAATGCAAAAGTAAATTTCTTTATTTGATTTTAATACATTTCTTGAAAATGAAGACGGTTATAGGCTCTATTTGATTTTCTTTTTTAGGAGTTGAGAAAAAAGAGGGTAGGCGTTACGATGTTGTTGGATATCTCTTAACAACCTATAATAAAAAAAACATACACACAAACTTTCGCCTGTATAATATTAGTAAGACTAGCTGCGCCCCACGGCCTCACTCTCGTGGTGATGATTGATGATGATGATGATGATGGAAAGTAGCTAATGAGTTACTTCGGGACCTGAAATATCTAAATACCAAATTTCATCGAAATCAGTGTAGCCGTTTGAGCGTGAAGAAGTAACAAACATACACACAAACTTTCACCTTTATAACATTAATAGGGCTATTAGCGCCCCGCGGTTTCACCCGCATGGATTACGGCTTTCCCGCTACGTCAATTATCCCACGGGAACAATGTTTTTTTGGGATAAAAGTAGCCTTTGTGTTATTCCATGGTCTAACCTAACTCCATACTAAATTTCCCAACTGTCAATCGCTACTCGTACTTATCGATTTCAGACAAGAAAATTCGATTTTATTCACAAGTCAGAAAAATATTTCAAAATTTGAGAACGCACCTGACAAAGCTAATTCAACTCGCTGACCAATCAGAAGAGTAGTGTGCAATTAAAAGAAGCCTGTGGAAGAAGCCTGTGAAGGAATCCCTTCCGCCGCGTGCCTTGCACGTTCCACGCTGATTGTGTTGTTGCTATGGCGGTGAAAATTGTTGTTTCACTCATCGGTAAATCACCACTCGCTTCGTTCGCCATCAAATTCTAGGAAACCCTTCACTTACTCAGGTTTCAATCCAAGCACTCACGCCAAAATCAATTTTACCCACATGTTAAACAAATAACTATCGCCAGGCTATACTAATACCGTTACAGTATTTAAAGTATTTACCTCGTATTAGAAGCTTGCCGTGAGAATTATCTTTAAATATTAATACTGCAATCATACACTTAAGGGCTTAACAGGTGTCGCTGACATTACAGAGGCGCGCGGGTGTTTACAGGCAGAGAGGGGGAACAAAACCTGATGCGTTTGATTAAATATATTACAGTTATGTACATTACAGATAACTTAAAAAGTCTTACGCAATAAAATTTACTAACCACAATTTTTAACTTCCTTTTCTCTGGTGTAAAATACAGTTCAAGCGTATTTGTCATTATCGCGAGAATAATTGATGAAGAGAAAAATATGGACGCTCGAATTTTTCTCGATATGTTTTTAGCAATTTAAATCAAATGTAAACAAATAAAACAAACAAATGTAACTAAAAACATTTTTTTAGTTATATTTTTTTTAGTTAGTGTAACTAAAAAAACATTTTTTTAGTTACACCTGTACAAAATTTCGAACAAAACCAGACTTACCGTTACGAAAAAAATACCAACCAGTTTTTTATAAACGAGAATTTTGTTTAATAAAGTAAAAATTAACCTTTATGAACTGTTTTCTCAAGTGAGTTTATTTAATTTAATTTTAGGACTTTTAACAAAATGAGCTGAAAAGATTTTAAATTGTCTATTAATAAATGGTGAAGCTTTAAGTTGAACGGTTGTACTGGTGCTATTGTGGCGATTAGAACCTGTTATTTGGGTTTGTTTAAGTAACGACTCGGAGAAATCTAACCACCGTGCGATGGAAAATCATCAATGGTTTGAGTGTTATGTAAATCGGCTGGTCGGTTGGCGCAGTTGGTAGCAGTCTACCGTCTGAGCCGCTGGTCCCGGGTTTGATTCCCGGACAGGTCAAACATTTGTGTGTATAAACATGTCTGTTTGACCTGTGTCTGGGTGTGTACATGTATATAAGTAGATTTATATATCAGTCATCAGGTTACCATAGCACAGGCTCTGCCTAGTTTGGGACCTGAAGACCTTGTGTGAATGTTAATAAATAAATAAATAGATGAGCTGGCTCTGGAGTACGGTCATCGCGTTCTTCTTGTATTGTTGGTAGGCATCATTTTGACATCCCAATAAATAGCAGAACAATATTTGCTAAGCCAAAAAGTACTATTAGCATTTGTTTGTTTGCTTAGACACTCAAACTGCTGGAGCAATTTTGATGACATTTGGTATGGATGTAGCTGATAACCTAAACTAACATAAGCTACTTTTCACCATCATCCTCATCACGTGGTGAAACCACGGGGCGTAGCTAATAGATAATAAAACAATGGAAATACACATACAGTGACTTCTGTTGAGCTGAGTTCAACAATACAAAACCGATTACTGTCAAACTGAATAAAATGTGGCGAACGCCACACTTCACTTGTGACTTTCAAGTTACCAGCACATTGGGCGATATGCCAAGAGTTAGTTGATTGTGGCTTGTGTGCACATGGCGCAACTCTGCGATAAGGAATGTTAATTGCCGAACTGTTCCTATATTAAGCTGAATTTCTATATCTAGCTAGTTTACAGTAAAATAGTAGAATGACCCACTATTTCCTTCAAAGACTAAAGTCTTTTTTTTAGACAACGGTGTATGGGACTTCACTGCGCTGCCCGCTGTAGTTTTGAAGATAGAGAACTTGTTTTAGGGTCCTATGTCGATGACAATTATAGGTGATAGTGTATTTTAGGATTTAGTTAATCTTCCATGTCAAATACAAATACAAATATACAAATATTTTATTTTCCAAAACCTAGCCTACCCTATATTACAATATCTATTTACTTAAAATTACTGTCAATTATTGTGTTCGCACATGATTCGCACTAAAGTGAAGCTTTTTTTTTTTATTAACAATAGGCAGGCGTTTGACCACTATCTCACCTGATGTTAAGTGATGATGCGGTCTACGATGATTCACGCCTGCCTAGAAGATACCTGTTGTTCACTCGTGACTTGAAGATGCCCAGAAACCTACAAGGCAAAAATCATGTATTGACCTTATTTCCAGCAACATAATGCAACAAAATAGTGACATACATTATATTGCACTTTCAGATCATGAAACGGCACAAACTATAACCTTTAATGCAACTTATAACCCTAGCTATGCTCGGTGTTTAGTTTGGTTTGAGAAACGTAGGGACTTTTGCAAGGAGAACATTAATAAGTTCATTGACTGTATTTCAAGTTTATCTTTCACTGATGTTCTATCCGAATCTAACACAAATACTGCATTTAATAATTTTCACGATACATTAATATTATTTTTTAAGCTGTGTTTCCCTGAAATAAGAGTACGAATTAGTAGTCAAACTAAAAAAGCTAAGTGGATAACAAAAGGAATACGCAAATGCTGCATACGAAAAAGATCATATTACCTTAAATACATCTTATCTTCATCTAACAAAGAAAATAACCGCAAAAGATATTTAAAATACTCTAAAGTTCTAAAACAGTGTATTTTAAAAGCTCAAAAAATTAATAGCGAAAAATTCATTATCAATGCGTCAAACCGTTGCAAAGCAGCGTGGCGAGTTGTGAATGATAATTTTAACCATAAATGTCAATCACATGAAATACAAGAAGTCAAATTAAATGATAGAAAATATACTAACCCCCAAGAAATTGCAGACCTTTTTAATAATTATTACATTAGTTCAACTAACAAAAATATCGCAGAAAGAGAATATAATATAGAATATAATAATAACATTAAAAAAACATTCACTGATAGGACTATATTTATAACTCCGACGGACCCGCTTGATGTACTAAAAGCCATAAAATCATTAAAACAGTCAAATTCGACTGGATATGATGAGCTTAACACAAAAATGCTCAAAGCTTGTGCCATGCATCTATGTATTCCATTAAGTCATATAATCAATTTATCATTTGCAGACGGCATTTTTCCAGAACGACTTAAATTATCTAAAGTTAAACCAATATTCAAGAAAGGGGATAGATGTGAGATGGGAAATTATAGACCCATAACATTAATACCTGTATTGTCTAAAGTAATTGAAAAAATCATGTACTCAAAATTAATAAATTTTATTGTTGCAAATTCAATCTTGAAACCGGAACAATTTGGGTTTAGAAAAAACAGCTCTACGGTTCATGCTTGCTTTACTCTTATAAAAACAATAACTGAGAGTTTAGAAAAGAAAATGCCCGTTTTAACCATATTCTTAGACATGAGCAAGGCGTTCGATTTTGTTTGTCATAAATTACTGCTCTTAAAACTAAATAAATACGGAATTAGAGGTAAGGCTTATGAATGGCTGCAAAGTTATTTATCTAATAGATTTCAATGTGTTGAAACAACCCGAATTATTAAACGTACGAAAAAAGTCTTTTGTTCATCCTATTACCAAAACAATTACGGCGTTCCTCAGGGAAGCGTTTTGGGACCCTTATTATTCCTTCTTTATATTAATGACTTACCTGAAGCAACTAATCAACGCTGTCTTTTATTCGCCGATGACACAACAATAGTAGTCACAAGTAAAAATAAAGACACCTTTGAAAATGAAGCTAATAAAACGATTCGAGAAGTTCTTAGTTGGCTCCAAAATAATAACCTATGCATTAACATGAACAAGACTAATTTTATAGAATTTCAAACATATAATAGCACTTCAAATAATGTAAATATTACTTATGGGAATAATAAAATAAAGGATGTGAATGAAACTATCTTTCTCGGTATAACATTCGATAAATATTGCAATTGGAAACCACATATTAATAACTTATGTTCTAAATTAGATAAATTCGTTTATGTAATGTACCGCCTCAGACAGATAACAACTAAAGACGCAGCCTTAGCTGCCTATCATGGCTATGTTTCCTCAAGCTTGAGATACGGAATCATTATGTGGGGTTTTTCTGTTGAGGCTGATAGAGTTTTTGTTGCACAAAAAAAATGCGTAAGATCTCTATGTGGGGCAGGATATTTGGATAGCTGTAGGCCACTCTTTAAACGGCTAAAGATTCTTCCTGTACCCTCATTATATATATATGAGATATGTGTTTTTGTAAAGAAATATCCCTATCTATTTGAAAAACATTGTGATGTTATAAGAAGGGCTTGTAGATATCCGCATAAGTTATACGTACCTCTGCAACGACTAAATGTCACCTCTCAAAATGTTAACTGCATGGCAATACGAGTGTACAATACACTACCAGATAGCCTACACGTAAATAGCATTAATTCGTTTAAGAGAAAACTGTTCCAACTATTGTCAGAAAAATGTTATTATACAGTTAAGGATTATCTAAATGATAAAAATATTAAATGAGGTAAACATTTATGCCTGTACTGTATATTAATAGTCTAATAATGTACATCTCCGTTGTAATTATTATTAGTTTTATGATTTTATTGATATAAATAATTATTGTATTATTTTTTTTCCTGCTCTAGTTAAACGTACAATAACCATAAATATTTGCACGCTGGTGTCCAGCAAAATGTTGTAGATCTGCATTGTACAATAATTAAGCCACCTTTATATACCAACATTTTATGCAAATAAAACATTCTATTCTATTCTATTCTATTCAGATTGTATTCATGTGGAAACACAGACTTAGGCAATGAGTTCCACTCGTTAGCTGTCTATGTTTTTCTTGCAACATTCATAGTACAGTACATTGAGATACAACAAGACGAAATATATCAGTGACAGAAAGACACATACAATATATTAGCTGCTAAATTTTTTTTTTTTTTTTTTCCATCACACTCAGACCCCCGCACTAGGATTCCCTGTATCGCGGGAGGCATGGACACACACAATCACAGCACACAAACATCTAAGACCCGGGACAAACATTAACACTCATCGCACAAATGTTTGCCCCTGCCGGGATTCGAACCCAGGGACCCGGAGACACATAATTCATGTCGATGACACTAACCACTGCGCCACGGGACCGTCAAATGATGTCGTTACAATGTAATTGATCTTAATTTGACACATAGTTTTATTTCTAGGCTCGTACACAATTACATTTACCCTACCCTCCGAACTAGTTCGAAAACTGTGTCTCGAAAGATAGTGATGCGCTTCCTCGCGCACTTGCAAGATTAGATAAGATTAGATAAGAATGCAAGATAAGATTAGTCAAGATTCGGTGGTGTCAATGCCATACCACTAATATTATAATTGTGAAAGTTTGGATAGATGGATGGATGTTTGTTACTCAATCATGCCAGAATGGCTGGACCGATTTGGATGAAATTTGGTGTGTCGATACTTCAGGTCCCGGATTAACATATAGGCTTTTCATTATCATCATCAATCATACTCACATGGGTAAAACCGCGGGGCGCAGCTAGTATTACATAATATAAAGGGCCAGCGACTGCGTCTCGCTACAAGGGCCGTGGAAAAATGAAATCGTCGGGGGCATGTCTTCTGGTATCTACCGGCATTGGGCGTCCATTGCGGGACATATGCCTCCCCCGTGTAGGGGGGGATTTGCCAATACTCACCACGCTTGGCAGGCGGATTGGCGAGTGCAGTATGATTTTTAAGTCTCAGAAGGCGCTGCTGCCACCTTCTGGTAGGTTAGGTTAGCCGACCTACGGCACCCGCGGGAAGAGATGGGGGAGTACTATTCTAGGTCGGTACCACCACGCCGCCACCAGTTCGAACTTCCAACTGAGGCTTACACAGTACCTTAAATAAATAATTTTTAAAAAATACAATCACAAATTTGTAACATAGAAAGTAGGTACCAGAATTTCTAATTTATAAATCAGACAGAGATTAATAAATATAATTTGACTTTTACTTGTTTCGAGTTAAACAAAAATTAAAATACTTTTAGTTTGCTGTGTGTTATTACATATTATGTATTATATACGTATTATTATTACAAATAACGTATGATACAATTATTGTTAAACTAGATGCGCCATGCGGTTTTACCCGAGTGGTGATGATTGATGATGATGATGAAAAGTAGCCTATGTGTTATTCCCAGACCTGAAGAAACATACCAAATTTTACCCAAATCCCTTTTACCAGCCTGGTGATGAAAAACGGTGGTGATGATAATGATGAAAACAAGACTATGTGTTAATCCACGGTATACACTATCTGTGTTCCAAATTTCATCAAAATCCGTTATTGCGTGAAAGAGGAACAAACATCCATACATCCATACTCACAAACTTTCCCATTTATAATATTAGTAGGATTTTACCTAATGTCATGGTATTATTTTAGTAAAAAATAAGATGTTTAATTCTTGTATATTAGAATATGACTTCGAATATTGAATCTGAGGCGTTTCTCGGTACTTCAACGATACACCAACATGACTTTTCACTATCTCACAGACAGTACTTTGTAACTTTGCAAATATTTTACTTTGAAACTTAATATCGGAACTTAATACAATTTTATATTTCTTTTTACAACTTCAAGTAACTGTTCCCTTCACGAAGAGTCGCAAAGTTAAACAGCTAAAGCTAACTTACTTTGTAAGAACAATGACATTTAGAACTGAAACGTGGTCAAGCAAGTCAAGCAAGATCAGAGTCGCACAACGAGCTCTGCAGAGTTTCTCTAACTAGATCCAATCAGAAGTACGACAATTAGACAAACAAAGGGGCCTTAGTCTACTACACGGTGGGCTCTCAGACTACCTGTACCGTTTTAAGTGCAAGGAGAGCCCATCGTGCCTTTGCGACTTCCTCAAAAATGAGAGTGTAGAGCACGTGTTGCTTGATTGTCCAGTATCTGAATACGCAAGATTCAACTTAGAAAGAGAATTAGATGTAATACTGTGACGGTCGCCGTGGCGCAGTGGTTAGTATCAGTGACATGACTACTGTATCTCCGGGACCCTGGGTTCGAATCCCGGCCGGGGCAAACATTTGTGCGATGAGTATATATGTTTGTTCCGGGTTTTGGATGTTGTGTGCTGTGATTGTGTGTGTCCATGCCTCCCGCGATAAAGGGAATCCTAGTGCGGGGGTCTGTGTGTAAAAAAAACAGAGAAACAATGTTACACAATAAGAATAGACAGATATTTATCAACTATTGTAAAAATTTAGTAAAAAGAATAAATAAAAGAAATAATCAGCTTTAAGTATAATGTATAATGCTAAAATAATATGTAGTAAATTAGTATGTAACCTGGTATAGTTATGCTAGAATGTATTTAGTTAGCAACAAAAAAAAATGGCCATCACCTTCTCCAATTGTACCTATGTACAATTTTTCATGTCTCAGAATAAATACGACAACACACCCCCGATTACGTTAGGTATACATTAGGTCCCAATAAAAAAAAAAGTATTTAATACACACAAAAAACTATTTAATGTGTCAATATGCTCAGCTCAAAATGGCCGATTTTGAGAGCTTTGATAGACTGCTATTTTTAACAATATGACGGTCACCGTAGCGCAGTGGTCAGTGACATGACTTCTGTGTCTCCTGGGTTCGATTTTCGGCAGGGGCAAACATTTGGGCGATAAGTGTAGGTGTTTGTCCCGGGTCTTGGGTGTTTGTGTGCTGTGGTTGTGTGTCCATGCCTCCCGCGACATAAGGAATCCTAATGTGAGGGTCGAGTGTGATATAAAAATAAATCTTGATTTAGAAGATTCCCTGACCAAGCACGTAATTTTTCGTAGTCTGTTAGCGTCCAGCTTGTCAATTTCGTACAAACCCGACATAGGCCGAGCATAGGCTCAACACAGATACAGACCGCTATGAACTTAGCAGACTACGGATTTTTGACGTTGTCTCATTGGCATTGAGTCGGCCTCGCACTGGACTGAATATGAATGTGAAATTAAAAGGTAGTACTTTATAAATTTGTTTGTTTACGTTTGTCTACTATCTCACTTGATGGCTACGAGCGTTTGTTGTTTGATGAGAGTGACGATGTGATCGAAGATGGAACACGCTAGAATGTTTTTCCTAATTGTGTGTTTGGTGACAGTTTTTTCTAACTTGATGGTTGTAGCTATCCAGGCGGGTACTCAATAGTACCCTACCTCCATGTTGGGAATTAGATAACGGAATTACCTTTACCGTTGGATCGAACCATCCGCTTTTTTTAAAGGTTGTTGTTTAGGGTCCTATGTGGACCCTAACCTGTGTAATAAAAGATGGTACTTGTAATGGACTGTATTTTATAACTTAGTCATATAGGTACATATATGGAATTAAATATGATGATATATAAAACTGATGTGCGCGTGCGCCTCGCTACGCGGGCTGAGTAGGAGTGAGAGCGGGCGTGCGGGGGGCACGCCTCGGTATCGATCAGCTGCCGCCGACACGAACTTCAAGCTGATGCTTGAACAGTTGTTGGTATTTGGCTGAACCATCCCAGAGATGCGAAAAGTGCTCCATGCAAAACCGGTCTGTTAGTTTGACAGCCGACGCTCCCACCGCTGAGCCATCATCGTTTCAATACTTTATAGTGGAAGGAAAGCTTATACCGTGAATGATTATCGACAAATAGTTAGAATACAAAAGTGCTGTTAGTTAGTGTGTGTTGAAAGAAGAGTACAGTAAATATAATTAAATTAAAATTGCTCTAACTAGACTAATCACTCGAAATAGCTAAAATTCTTCAAAATGAAGTAAACCCGTATTCTTTTTACTACAATATTAAAATTGGTATAAATCTAAACAACGCTATCCTACTCATATTATAAATGCGAAAGTTTGTGTGTATGCGTGTATGTTTGTTACCTCGTCATGCTCAAACGGCTACACCAATTTCGATAAAATTTGGTATGGAGATAGTTCAGACCCTGGATTAACACATAGGCTACTTTTCATCATCATCATCATCTTCAATCATCACCACACGGATAAAACCGCGGGGCGCAGCTAGTCTCTAATAAGAACGAGTTTTATTCAATTACAGGACAATTGCGGGTAGTTTTAGTCGGGAGTAGTCGGCAGTAGTCGGCAACAAATAAGTGGCGACTTATTTTACTTAAAACTACGATGTTATTAATAGGTGTCATACTTATTTGGGCTTTATCGTAATCAAGTAAAAACTTATCTTACTCATCTTATTTTCCAGAAGTTTAGTTCAGTTGAGCAAGCGAATCAGAACCATTAAAAGGCAATATAGGTACTTTCATTCGAACATCTAAAGACTTGCAGAAAGCTGAATGGTACATAAGAGCTAGAGTCGAGTGAACTACGTGGAACATTTGAATGCACCTATTCAGAGCAATGTTCACGAGTCTTTAACTTAATTGAATCGTTCAGTTAACTTGAAAACGTTTGAGTTTCGGTTCCACAGTATATCTTACGAGTACTTTAGATTCAATCCGTGTGAACTTGATGCGTTGGCGTTTCTCAATTTAAAGTAAACCGTTTGTTTCTGATGGTTTAGTCATGTACAGAGAATGAACGAAAGGAGATCGACTAAGCAGGTATACATGGGTGAAGTGAAAGTGTGCCAAGAGGCGATAGTTTCGAAAAAAGATTGAGGAAGTTCTTAGAAAGGTCCTGGTGAAGAGTATTCTAAACATTGATTATAAATAAGCATTTTTAATGGCCGGTTGGCGCAGTTGGTAGCACTCTGCCTTCTGAGCCGCTGGTCCCGGGTTCGATTCCCGGACAGGTCAAACATTTGTGTGTATGAACATGTCTGTTTGACCTGTGTCTGGGTGTGTATATGTATATAAGTATATCAGTCATCAGGTTACCATAGCACAGGCTCTGCCTAGTTTGGGACCTGAAGACCGTGTGTGAATGTAAATAAATAAAAAAAAATAAAAAAATAAGCATTTTGAATGGCCGGTTGGCGCAGTTGGTAGCACTCTGCCTTCTGAGCCGCTGGTCCCGGGTTCGATTCCTGGACAGGTCAAACATTTGTGTGTATGAACATGTCTGTTTGACCTGTGTCTGGGTGTGTATATATATATAAGTATATATCAGTCATCAGGTTACCATAGTACAGGCTCTGCCTAGTTTGGGACCTGAAGACCTTGTGTGAATGTTGTCCCATATTATTATTAGAATATTATATATTTTAAACGTGTTTCTTTTGAAAACGAAATAGATGTGTGTTAAGCAATAAATACTAAATATCTTGAATATCGCGGCGAGACTCAGATATGTAATATCTATTAATATTCCGCGCCATTCCCTTTCCCTCGGTCGCGTCGTAAAAATACATCTTAATACTTTTTTGGCCTTTTTGAGTTAAAGGCGTAAGAAAGGAATTTAGCTGCAAAAAGCGTTCTTTAGTTTAAATTTTGACTAATAGGTACGTGTAGCTTAGCTAGCGCGCGACACACATTGTTCAAAAAATGTTCTTCTTCTTAGCAATTAGACACCCACTGCTGGACATATGCCTCCCCCATATAGGGGGGATTTGCCAATTCAAATTCCAGAAATGTTAAAGTCTAAGTTGGACAAAAACCACTATTGAAAATGCGTATTTTATTTGGAAAGCAAACGGTGACACGTAACATATTACTACTTCAAATTATGTAGCTAAACACCAATTAAATGCTTTCTTACATCTTCTTCTTCTCAGCAATTGGACATCCACTGCTGGACATATGCCTCCCCCATATAGGGGGGATTTGCCAATACTCGCCATGCTTGGCAGGCGGGTTGGCAAGCGCAGTATGATTTGGCGCTGCTGCCCACCTTCTAGTACGTGGTCCCTTAGTCGACTCTTACGGCACCCGCGGGATGAGATGGGGAGTACTATTCTAGGCCGGTACCACCACGGCTCCAGCGGTTTAATAGATTACATTATTTCATTATGTTGTTATCATTTTCATAGACTTGTCTCATTAAGGTTTTTTTAGTAATTAAAATAAATAACGAGCTCGCCAACCCGCATGCCAAGCGTGGCAAGTATTGGCAAATCCCCCTATATGGGGGAGGAATATGTCCAGCAGTGGACACACATGGCTGAGAAGGAGAAGAAAATAAATAAAACTTCTTCACAAAGGATCGCGATTGCCATACAGCGTGGTACTGAAGCCAGTGTTATGGGTACCTTTTCATCAAGAACTGTAATATGCGGTTAATTGACTAGTTTATACATATGAATTCGAAATTTAATATGTCACATATTAATAGTTTAATAAATGAAAATATTTAAGACATCAGAAAACCTAGTTATATCACCAACACCATCCAATCGTCCCGTCTTTTTATCACAGTAAGCATTTTGTCTGTATTCCCACGAATGCATATCACGCGCCTACGCGCCAGACGGTGATCAATTTGATGACGTTGCATCCGTGTTCTAATACCTTTAAGCTAGATAATAAGTCAGTCTGTGACCTGTCTTCAACTAGATCACTCGTAATATATTACATTTAATTCAACTTTAATTAAATTAGTATTTTTTTAAAATATTACCACGGCATTTCCCAGTTTGACTACCTATATAATAAACTTATTTATATATAACAACTTATTTACCTAAAATAAACTTCTTATTTCGTGTAGGTATATTTATCTTCAGCCCACGTAGCAGTCGATACTTTCACGTAGATGTAAATTGTGTGGGCGAGAAAATTTCTCAGCCTTGATGTTACGTACGTTTAGCAAAATTTTCACGTTCTACGAATCCAATCGGTTATATTTTGTTAGGTTGTCAACATTGGTTGAATTTTGTTTGTCTTTATGTTGCTAGATGAAGAACTTGATTTATTTTGAATTGTATGACCTTTCTAGGGAGATAGATGTATTGCAACAGTATGTGGAACGAGCTTAACGGGTGCAACGCCGATGACATTACAGAGGCTCGCGGGTGTTTACAGGCGGAGAGGGTGGGACAAATTTTGCCGCGTTGTACCGACTTCGACAAGTTATTTCACACTTTTGAGTGTTGAAGTCGGTTGCATTTCTTCAAAAAAAAATTTTTTTTATCCTTTTCAGTAACCTTTGCTACTCACGGGATCAATTAATTGTCATTGTGTGTTCTGCGATGTCTTCAATCGCGATAATAATATCATCAAGATACGCGTAGCACTTTTCAGTTATTGGAGTATAACTCACAAACCGCTTGTCTGATTTTGATCAAATAAATGGGAATTAAATGGGACCACCGCGGAAATATATTCTATTTAACAAAGAAATAATCATCAAAATCTGTTCATAAACGACGAAGTTATCCGCGAACACACATTAAAAAAAATATATGTATACGGTCGAATTGAGTAACCTCCTTTTTTGAAGTCGGTTAACAAACTAGCGGACCGCTAGTTTGCAATACGTGGATTAGCACTGGTAAAAAATTTCAAGATTAAAAATCAGGATTCCTATTTTTTTCTAAATATAATATTATAGCCTATGTGACCCGGGGATAGTGTAGCTTCTCAACAGCAAAAGAATTGTTCAAATCGGGTCAGTACTTTTGAAGCTTATCCAATGCAAACAAACAAATCTTTCCTCTTTATAATATTAGTTTATATAATTATGTACTTTACATATTATGACCTACGGGCACAATTTTAAAATTTAACTTTTCTCATAATATGTAGACTTTTTAAATTAATTTCTTCTGGTGTGAGAAATAGTTTAAATATTTGTCAATATCGCTAGAATTTTTGATAAAGGGAAAAACCCTAGAATAACACATAGGCTACATTTATCCAGAAAAAAGGATAGTTTCCGTGAAATAATTATACAAATACAAATATATTTATTTGACATAACAATAGGTGTAACAATACATGAACCCATTGGCTCCAAACTAGTTTTCACTGTGTTTTGGAGCCGAAGGCCTCTCCCTTAATATAGTACATATAATTGTATGTCAAACGCACAGAATGAATACATAGCTATTTAAAAACACTAATTAATAAAAACATATGTATGTGTGTGTGTGTGTGTGTGTTTTGTTTGCGGTAAATTGCGGTAGCGGGAAAACCGCGGGGCGCTACTAGTAGGGAATATTACAAAGAAAACACTGACTAAGTATACAAGTCTTATAACATCAATGTTAACTTAACTTACTCCAACATTATTATTTTAAGTTTTCTCCCTGGTAGGTGGTACAGAATAATTGCAACGCGGCGGTATAAGAAGCTGCCCTATTTTCACAGAACCCCTCAGTGGGTATAAATAATACATGAGCAGAAAGTGCCTGAAGACACACATTCTTTCAGTTGTTAGGGGGAAGCTTAAACACATTGGGAAAATAGGTAACTACGCCGCTTCTATTAAGTTTGTTTCGGGGAGTTTATAACTTTTTACCACTGTCATCATCCTCTCAGCCATAGGACGTTCACTGCTGGTCTCCCCCGTTGATTTCCACAAGGACCGGTTGGAAACGGCCTGCATCCAGCCTTTGCCTGCGATCTTAGTCAGGTCGTCTGTCCACCTGATCGATAGCCGTCCTATGCTGCGCTTGCCAGTCCGTGGTCTCCATTCGAGAACCTTTCCGCCCCAACGGACATCGGTTCTTCGAGCTATGTCGCTTCGAAAGTCGTGGTTTTTGACTTTGAAAAACCACGACATAAATAATCTTGGGTGTCGCATCACGGCCCAGCTTAACGCGTTGTTGTATATATTATAATAGGATAGTGCTCTGTCAAGGTGATGGGGCCCCCAGTATCCTAATGCGTCCAGGGTATCCCATAGGTTATACCTACCTCCAACGGACTGAACTATGTTCTTCTCTTCTTCTCTCAGCAAATTATGGTAATGGGACGACAAGCAACAACTTCTAACTTTTGACAACTTTTCACAAAAATATAATATCTAACAACTTTCTTTTTTATTAAATACGTTATTTTCAATTTACTTATGAAATCTGTTTAACAAACTCGACTCCGAAACTTAGTTGTACAGAATAACCTAACAGGCTCAACTGAAATATTTTTAGAATTATGAAAACTAGAAAATTGAATAAATTATGTAATTACTAGAAGTAAAGCCTGGCGAAGCGTCGTTTTTTTCGACTCACATTCAATCTTTGTAATAAAATCAATTTTATTCATTTTTGATGCAACACGTGTAGCCAATAAGGTGTCTAGTTGAATTGATTACATATTTCTCTCAGTTCTTCAATTTGCTAGCTGGATATAAATAACATCATTAGAAAATAAATAATAGGTAGGTACTCATTGAGTGAGTGTGCTATGTTTTTTGACAAAGGAATCAGTTTTCGGTCCGATTTGAACAATGCGTATTATGATCATTTGGCTCACCAAGTCCTTTTTGTCACAGAAGCTATAAGGAGGAAAGAAATGGATGATCATTTTGCATGGTGGTAGAATACTTTCCAATACACGCCTGGCTAGCTACCTCAAGTTTGAAAAACTGTCACCAAACTCATAGTGTGTTCAGGCAGCAGTCCTTGAGAGCCAGTGAGCATTCCGGACCTAGCGTGATAACATCTTCGACCACATCATCACTGACCATCAAGTGAGATAGTGGTCACACGCTAGATCTATACAGTATATAAAAAAAGAATCTCTTTCTCGCTTTGAGCTGGTTTATTTATCTGAGCTTCACTGTATTAACCGCCCTATGAACTCGTAGCGCCATCTATAGGAATACTTGAGAAGCTTTACCTAACCGAAAGTGAATGCAAATATTTAACATTTTTAACGCTCTCTATGTTAACATATTCAAACTATATAGTAGTTTATATATGTTATACTAGTTTATCAGATACATTGATTCATTTGATCTCACAACTAAAAGGACTTAATTATTATAGTTCTCACATTCATATGTCTGACAAGAAATGTTTGACAGACACATAACTGGTTTTATATGACGCCTAAATAACTATTTTAAAGCACTAAAGTCTGTTGTGTAAAAATCCAACTATATTTATTATTATTTTATAGTTATAAAAACTTGGGTTACATTCCACCCGAGGGACTATTTTTCTAGATATTTTATTGGTGCATTTACACATACTGCACAGAATTTACGGACATTTTTTTTTTAAATTGAGATTAAAGTCTTCGGCTCAAAAACCGATAACGACAAATATCTGAAAAACAGAATCCCCCTGACATGAGTCCTTACTATTGCTGTCACTTACTGCTCTGAGGAAATGTGTAAGGGAAGTGTTGGTGAACCAAGTCATCTGCGTTACATACATTTAAACGCTTCGCCGGCTGATGCCGCGGCACGCTCGCTTTGCTCGCTCGACTCGCGCGTTGTGTTTTCCTAACCTGGTGATCTGCGTTATGATATGATATTTCAATGAAACTAAAGAAATTTGCTTTCTTTTAACGTCCCGTTAAGTATAACCAGACCAATATTCTTCTTAACAATAAAATTAAGATAACCCGTTACACACACTGCAAAAATAACCCAGGATAAAGCATAAAGTTATTTTACTATTTATAAAATGATTTTACTAAATATGTAAGAGTTGTATGAACGACAAACTGTTCAAACACCCTTTGATTTAGTCAACGGCTATTTAAATAGATTATAACTCAATGCTTTTCATCATTAATTATTTGAAATATATAGTTGTTTGTATTAAAGGTTTCTTCATAATACAATTTTTTTTATCTACGTGAATACATACCTTTATCGCTGTTTTTCCTAAAGAGTATTTATCACAGACTGGTAAATCTGCCACAGACCAAGCACTTTGTATCAACATTTATCAAGTCTAATAACTTTACTACGAGATCCACCACCAGATGAACTTAATTAAGACGCATTTATATTAGATTTAGCTAAATTGAAAATAATAATAAAATACAATTTAATCGTGTATTGAGGAAAATTTGCTCGAAAATGTTTTGTGAAATGTAATCACGGTTTTCGAAGGTTATTTAATATAGTGTTTAACTATTCCATTCAATTTTGTTCAAATATTAAATGCCAGAAATTTAATATTTGGGCAAAATTGAATAGATTATTTACCCATACCATATCCATGTTTTTCAAATCAAACCAATTGATTTTGTTATGTGCTGTGATGTGGCCGTCGTCAGTTGTTTAGAAAAAAAAACTCTTGACACATACACACACACACACCAACATTTATGTAATTTAGTTGATAATTATATTATAACTCTACACAAAGGATTTCCATCTCCATCTATCGGTGTGGGACCTGCCACTTGCGAACAAGGCCACGTTAGGCTCTATGCACACAACGTATTTTTTACTCTTCGATTACACAAGTTTTATGAACGCGTGCTCACTGCGCTGCAGATGACTAAAAAGCTGATTGTTGCTTTTTCGTATTGATTCAAACGCGCCCAAGGTCAGCTTTATTCTATATGTAACATAAAGAATATTGCTGACATTGGGGCAAACCGTGTGTAAACCTGTCAGCGATATATTTTCCTATAAAAACAGACTTCCAAAATCACTCGCTCTCTTCTCTCTTGGATTATTATAATGTACTTATTTGCTCCTAAAGCCGTCTTGCTGGCTGTTTAGCTTCAGTTACAAGTTGATTTGTGTTTGGTGAATAATTATATATTTAAAAATAAATCGTTTTGTGTGCGTGATAAAATTTTTTTTTTACAATTCAATAGGGTCCCACAACAATACCTACAATGTGAAGTCAATATCTATTTGTGCTCGTCAATGAGTCTATCAATAATCGTGGCAAGTATTGGCAAATCCCCCCTATATGGGGGAGGCATACGTCCAACAGTGGACGCACATAGCTGAGAAAAAAAAAAAAATAAAAAAAAAAATGAGTCTATCAAATAGAGTTGCTATGTTCCCCCTTTAGTAATTACTAATAAGACCAGTATAAGCAGTGATCTCGCCCAAATCCATTTTACTACTGTTAAGACGTCTCGTCAAAGATTTGTATGATACACATAAGCGCATACGGTGTCACTAAATTTTATCATCATCATCATCATCAAAAATCAAATCTAAATTTTATAAAAATGTATAATGGTTCTCTGTATGCATCTGAAACGAGCGTTGTCTGCAAGTCGTCGTCGGGTCGACGCGTTAAAGTTACGCCGTGTGCATAGGCCTTTAGGACCGTGTTTTGGTTCCATATTGACTTCATGTTGATAATGAAACGCTGGAGTTGTATCAGGCCTGATTACTTTATCAGACTTCACCATATTGTCACTTGTTGCCACAAAACGACAAAACAACCCACGAAACATGACAAAAACGTAATCAGCCAAGCTCCGAACCTCGCACCCGAAAACATAAACAACACCGCAACCAACTAATCCCCGAAAACAATCGCGTCTCTGAAAATTATTTAATTACATTCAGAATCATTCAATTTATACCGCTGGCACAATATATACCGCTGGCTCAATTTATACCGCTGGCTCAATTTATACCGCTGGCACAATTTATTTCTGGCAGTTGATAGAGGAAGTATTCTCCATTGATAAAAGGTTCGCATTGATCAATGGAGTTGCGAGAACATTTTAAATATTATGTTGATTTGAAAAGTGCTCTTCGAGCCTTCAAGAAATAGGTTGAAACGTGTGCTTGGTTTGAATAACTTCTGATGAAGTTGAGCGGTTATTTGCGGGAATACTGTAATTCTTTGCTGACTTTGTTTGCGTGTGTTAGATTCTAATAAATGTGGGCAGTTAAATTATAGAAGATTATAATAAAAATGATAATGTGGGTAGTTAGAGAATACAATATTAAACTCATTCTATAATCTTATTTTTAATCAAACAAATATAATTACTAATAGTTTTGAATAATGTAATTAGATACCTGACATATCGCGGCACAACTACGCCGAGGTACCAGGATTTACTGCTATGTTAGGAGTCACTGTGATTTATCTACCTAATCAGGAACTAAAAGGTAATATTGGAATGAAACATAACATCCATCGGGTTGACTTGCTTTTAATAATTATTGTAATCAAGTTTGGAGGGTAGGTATAGCTACGTCTGTTCGCAAGGGACTACCACTATGAGAAGAACAGACAAGAAACTCATAGGGCTTGATTCTTTTCAATAGCCACTCCTTAACACTATCTCACATCACATTTTACAATAAACTTAAGACAAGTTAAATATACATAATACACCAAATACATAATACACCAACTACACAGAATTTATATAATAAGAACAGTTATCGTACCTGAATTGTTCACTCGAAGCTTGCCAAGGCGAGACTGGCTATGAGACTAACACTGAGACTGTGACTGTGACTGAGAGACTGAAAGAGACTGGCTTGCTGTGCCAAGCGGCCCTTTTTATATTACAATTGTGTTAGTCTATGTCAACGCCAGTACTTTCAAACTATTACAAAAATACCAAATAATTGAATAAAAATAGAATAAAAGGTACACTTAAATAACTTTGTTAGTTTTCAATAATTATTACATTAATAATATGATCGATAACTAACAATGTGATACTAAGTAAATCAAATGACTAATATAACGAATGTCAAATATAGTATTCTGTGGCAAACTTTATGAAGGTACTTAATGTTTACAAATTACATTATAAGGTAGTCAATTCTATTTCACAATTATATCTACTTTAAGATTTAAATAAATCTTCTTACTGACGACTAAAATCTTAGGATTAGGTAATACTTTCATAACCTGACACGTGCTTTACTCGTTTCATTTTTACTACTTAACAATTTCACATTAAAATTGTTCATTTTTATTCTTTATAGATCCAGCGTTTCACCTATATCGCACATCATGGTTTGTGATGATGTGATCGAAGATGTAATCACGTTAGAACAAAATGTTTACTGGCTTTCAAGGACTGCTGTCGGAACCCACTACCTATGTGTTTGGTAAAAGTTTTTCAAACACGAGCATGGTAGCTAGCCAGGCAAGTACTAGAAAGTACCCTACCACCACGCTGGCACTTTTAAAATGGTGTTGCCTTCACCAGAAGCTGAAGCCGTTAGTGGGGCCGAGCAGCGCCACCACTTTGACAGCCGGCGCTTTCACCGCTATGCTATCATCGCTTCAAAAGAAAATAAGCATTAATTAGAAAAAAAATTTAAGTGCATATTATAATTATAGTACAATTTTAAAGCGGATCTGATACATTTTGTCAATTCAATAGCATGCAACATTTTTAATATAAATAAGCTAAATACATTTCTTTTTTACATTTATCGGGTAATGTACCATAAGGCATTTATTAAATAAACAACCAGTTGCACTCCGGGAGTGCTGGCAGAAGTGAAAACTTGAACATGATTGATTATGATGTGTATTGTGTCTATGTGTTATTCCGCGACCTGAGTATCTACGTCAGGCTAAGGATAGTGCGCAAGCGCAGCGACTAGTGTCAACTCATATGGCGACGCCCACCGACCTTGACCTTGACCTTGATGTAACGTTATAATGTTTTGAATTGATATTTTTGATGTTATGTTTGATTGTGTGTGCTGGGCCCGTTCATTTATTTTAATGAGGCCATTGCTTCTAGTCAAACTACGTATCTAGGCACACCACATACATAATCTTATTAATCTAACATTATCATAACATAATCATAACATAAAAAATTGAATAATCTGCCCATTGAAAAAAATGATACATATCGATATTCTTTGACACAAACGTCAAACTTGTTGTAGACGTAAAACAAATAACATGTTAATCCTCGGTTCTTGGAAAACCAATTCACATATTATTGTCTATTATTCTGAAGAAATTCAATCATTGTAATGAACTAGAAGAATCCACGTAATAAGAAGCAAACAAACATAGTATTGGACCAAAACCTTTAGATAAATCTAAGAGGGGCTTTCCTTTCTCGATACTTATTGCGGATTGGACGGCAGTATGCATATACGAGCAAGGAAAAAATATGTAATACATTTATTAGTATAAGTATTCTTAAGCATAAATGACTTATATGGAATGCCATAAATTATATATTGAATGTGAATGAATATTTAAAATGACACTTCAGTTTTTGCACACACAAAATAGATCTAATTATGTTTAGTATTTTTATCTTTACACATAATAAATAATAACGTTTAATGAAGTAATAAGCATTGCTTCAGTATAACACTTAAATATTTTTTTATAATGGTTAATATTTAGATTTACAAGTATATTTGTTTACTTACTGAATTATTTTGTTGCTATTATACTTTTAGCACAATTCCTTAAAGTATTTATCAACGGCGATTAAACATTTTTGTTGGCTGTGATATAAATGAGAATTGAAATTTCAAGCTTGATCTGTCTGGTATTTTTAATGTTTTTGAAGTGACCTAATGTCCATTAGTAATATACTAAAAGACCTTTCAGATTTGAGATTAAAATGGGACTTTACATGAACTTTATCTATCATAGTAAAACATGTTTTTTTTTCATATTATTTCTTAGTTCAATGCTGCATACCCTCGCCCAATAGTAGCCGAACCCAACGCGTTGTCCGCTCGTTATTATGTTTGGCGCGGTGCTGTATTAGATCGATACCCCCCGTTGGGGCTTTTGTTTAGGTGTGCTGACTTGGCTCTTACTATATTGGAAATAAAAAGGAAGCTTCCAAAACTTTATTAGTATGTTTTTCAGAGTTCAACTCTTCAATATAAGTCCTTTTTGCTTAAATAACGATAGCTTTGACGATATTTTCAATAAACATAGATGATTATGGTTTTGTTAATATTTATAGGATAAATTTCTTTATATGAGAAATTTGTAAAAATAACAAAATTGAGACGTCTCCAATCGACAGTGAAGCCACTGCGAGTAGACAGAAGAAAATATTTTATTCTTTATGTAATTATATACCTCATTATTTATTCGAATGATAAAAGAAAACCTTCCGTTTGAAGTTGGAACCAGAAAAAAGCCTGTGGAATTTCGTGAGTCATTTCTCCTTAAAATAATAAATGTAGAATAATTTATTCATTCGAGTCACATGCTTTGCTATTCACCATATTATTTTTTGTATTAACCTACAAAATATAAAAAATATGCTTCTTCTCTCGGTATTATGAAGCGATGATAGCTCAGCGGTGGGAGCGTCGGCTGTCAAACTGACGGACGCTGGTTTGATCCCCACCAATGGCTTGTGCTTCCAGTAGGGTACTTTTGAGTACCCGACTGGCTAGCTACCACCCTCAAGTTTGAAAAACTGTCACCAAACACATGGTGTATTCAGGCAGCAGTCTTTGAGAGCCAGAAAGCATTCTAGGTATAGCGTGATAACATCTGCGACCACATCGTCACTGACCATTATGTAAGATAATGGTCAAATGACCTACATAGTATACAAAAAAATCCCGAGTAGTTACAACACAGAAATTTTCGCAAGGAGACTTGACGGAGTTATAAAAAGCTTAAAACCATAGGTATATTGATGACGCCAGTCTCACAGATATTCATAGGTGATAGAGATCGCTTACTATCAGGTTAGAAGTCCGCTTGATAGCCACCTATTAACAACTAATGATGAGCAAAGGGTTAAACCTACTTCAACATGATCCGTTTTTTTTTCTCTTCGTTTCGCTAGAAGTATGTAATTTTATCTTAATGTTTTCAGGCTAGGCCGCCTAGCCTGAAATAGGAATGTTGATACATGTTACAAATTCATGTACGTTCATATTTTAAACATTAATTATTTTTTTTTAAAACACTTAAATAACATTTTTAGAACTTAATTATTAGTTTTAAGTGAAGTAAAATTAATTTGAAATGCGCTATTTATCACCCAGTACCAGGTGACTATGTCTATGACGTCACAGCGCTTAAATTGGTGTTCACCACACAAATTCAGCTCTAGCGCTCTGACGTCATAGACCGACACATGCTGATTTTTCGGTCATAAGACAGTTAAAAGTATTACCGCTGACGGTGAACCGTATATGTCGATAATTTAACAGAACGCGAGACTTTATTATCGGTCTGTGACGTAATCACTGACGGGGTAGTTTATAGCTTTTTAGCTGGAATTAAAAAAATATATATATTTATGTATTTTCTCGTTAATATTTGTCATGTTGACCGAATGTGGTTGAAACTATAGTCGGAACCCTCTGACTTATTACGCGAGTAACTCCCGTGTTTTATACATTTATAATGTGTCAAAACCACGTCAGTTTTAATAACAAAATATTTGTCATATTTAAATATTGTTTAACACGGGATACGCACCATGATTTAGATTTTGATTGAGCTCCCGGTATTTCCCGAGTCTCTCCGTGATCATGGTGCGTGGAACCGCGTCGAAATATCGGGAACTCAATCAAAATCTAAATCATGGTGGGGATCCCGTTTTAAACAATATTTTTATTACGAAAAGTCATGAAAATTGAAGAAAAGTCAAACAAAACAACAAAAAATGTCATATTTTTACATAAAATTAGTCTTTTCGTATTTAAATAGGGTCTATCGATATAATAAAAGAAAAACCAAAAAATTGTCAACAAGTCTGCCAAATCTCAGAACGTGCGGTTAATTATTATTATAAAATCAATCATTAAAACTAACAGCAAAGTATGCTAACGATTCAGTTAAGCGACGCCTAAAGATTTGAACTGATTATTTCTTGTCATGGAATCGCTCTTTTCCTTATATGCCACAATATTGTAAATGAAAAAGGTAGTGATCCTGCCAAATTGAAAGGAATTATTGTGGCAACGTAAATGGAAAGCGTTTTTTTTTTTCTATAACAAAATTCGTTTTTCGTTTGGCATTTTCCTTATAGTGTTAGTGTGAAGGAAATCCTCGTTGATGACAAATGTTCTTTGTTTTGTGAAGATTTTTTTTCTATAAAATTGATATTGTATTAAGCTGGTACATGGGTGAAATTAATGGTAATGTTTGAAGAGGATAACCTAGGCGGATGTTCCGAAATCAGATTGAAAAAGTTCTACGAAAAGACTAGGTCAAAAGACTTCTAAGCCAACGGTCTTGTATGAAAGATCTGATGAGCATGGATAAAGCGAAAAAAAAGAAAATCTTGATAATTTAACATGTGAAAAGGAATGTGAAAAAGAAATTCATTCGATAGAATATATTTATAAACTGATCTACTATACGTACGTGTCTTACTTTATGGTTATTCATTTATAAATAAATTCATTGTTATTCGAATAGACACTCTTTTATATTAATCCTTAAAAATTGTAGATTTAGCATTCTCCTTCTCGAACAGAGTCATTATTCAATTATTTTTTTTAAACATAATAAACACTATAATAAAAAATATTATAAGATAACTAAATTACAAACATGAAAATTAAACTTTTCAATTTCAACAAATTATTAGAAATTATGCTCATGTATAGATAATATATTGATAAGCTACATCGCAGTGCGTTACTTAGAATTATACTGGCTTAGAACCGCACCCCCCTCCCATCCATCTTTAACCTCCTTGGGTGCCGTAAGAGTCAGCTAAGTAAGGGATCATTTACCCAAACGTGTCCAGCGGCGCTTTCTGCGGATAAAATCAATATAAATCCAAGATACAAGTGCGAGTGGCGAGCACTGGCAACCCCTATCCAAATAATGAGATGGGGGAGAGTACTATGTCTAGCAGTGGAAGTTCCATCGCTGAAAAGCCAAAACACCACTTTCAGTTCAGAATACTGGACAGTACGTTAAATAAACTATTGTTGTACGCCTCATCGATAGTGGTGGGGAGAGAGGCGAACTGGCTATATAAGCCAGACAGAACTGGAGCAGGCAACCCACCCCGACAAACCCGCACCTTTAAACCCCCCGACGACGCCGTCCTAGGCATATATTGGATGACCCGGACGACGAGCTTTAGCGTCGTCCCACGGTCATCCCGGTAGAATACAAGGTCGAGGATCCCTGGTATATACAGTCAGACACCGAGCTCGACGGCGAGCTCGAGGCAAAAACATCCTGGTAAGATTCTCTCCGAATAGTCAAAGAGCAAACATCCTTAGAGCCCACTTACAGACCACTTTGGTACTGGGGCAAGTCGATCCGATAACTCCCTATCCTGGCGACAGCTCAAGCCGAGGTCCGAACTTCCGTGGTGCCCTTGAGCTAGTCGCTTCGTCTTCTCCTAGTGGCACAGCGCCGTCAGCACTAGCCTCACTAGGCGGTGCGCCTTCTGCGCCCGCACAAATACCGGACTGAGCACCATCTGTGCTCGCCTCCCCTCCGGTGAAGCTGTAAATGCCGGTAGATGCAAACAGCATTAGTCCGTTAGGAAAAAAAAAAGGATACTGACATTTCTACCCGGGTGCTCGGGGGCAGCGGACGTCGTTTGGGAACTCTACGTGTATCGTTTTCATGTTTTGTGATATTGCATTTTGTTCTTTATAAAACTTGTAAACGCTTCTGATCATCAATAGTATATTATATTTGTACATGTCCAAGGGTGAAATTTATTTACTACAGCCATGAAATTTCTTTGTGTATATTTCAACAAAGCCGAACAATATCAATCACCGGCCGTCGCTCGCGGAAACAATTGCGCTGATTTATAGTCCCTCGGCCTACGATACAACACTCGCGTCTGACGTATTGTTCCGACACAATAAAATATACTCTTCACGTCAATATTGACAGTTGAATTATAATAAAGCTCGAATTTCGAAGCAATGGTAGTCTTAGAGTTGTGAGGTTCAGCTGTCAGCTGACGGTTCGAATATTATACTCGTAGTTTGAGCTTTGCCTACAAGTCAGAATACAGCAAGTTTGAGTGTTAAAGTCGGTACCATTTTTTGTTAAAAATGTTTAGTAAAAAGGTCAGCGTGAGTGAAACTGTAGAATGCAGCTGATCGTGAATAAAACCATTACTATATCATCAAATAATAGCACAGCAACGTGAGAACTTCCTCAAAACAATAAAAAAAAAATTTGACGTGTACATTGCCTTAATTAAAAAGTTATTTCCATTCCTGCAGTTTCCAAATGCCAATTTAGTTCATTACTTCATCACGCCACTGGGACTTCCGACTAAATGGCTGCACGCCAAGCCTCGAGCTTCTGTGCGGGTTAATTCTTTGGAAAAAATAATTAGCACATTTGTTATAACTAGAACAATAAATTCAACTTGACATAAGAGTTCATGCATTACTGTAAAACACTTTTTGTTATTTAATGCTAGTTTATTATCTTGTTATAGGAGGTTACCTATTTTTATTTTCATTTCTGTTACATACCGTCGTTTATAAAGTTAACATTTTTTTTTCTCATTTGAAACATTTCATGACGAATCATCTTCATCATCTTCAAGGCAAGTGTGATTTATCGTACACATCGTTCGGAGGCGATGATATATTAGCGGTGGAAGCATGGGATGTCAAACTGACAGGCGCTGGTTGAGTCCCCACCCTAAGATTCCGGTGAAGGTAACACCATTATCAAATTCCCAGCATGATAGGTACTTCGATTACCCGCCTGGCTAGTTACCACCCTCAAATTTGGATAACTGTCACTAAACTCATAGTGTTCAGGCAGCAGACCTTGAGAGCCAGTAAGCATTCCAGGTCTAGCGTGATAACATCTACGAACACATCGTCACTGACCATCAAGTGCGATAGTGGTCAAACGCTTTGAAAAAAATACAATTAATTTGTAAAATCAGTAAGAAGTAAGTAGATCTATACAGTATGAAAAAACACCAAATATTCACTAAACAACTGTTGAAATAGTGGTCAAACGCCGGCCGGTGGTATACTATATAATAAACTGACACTGATGTGGATAGCGGGAGGGAGAAAGTATGGATGTAAAATATATACAGTCGTCTTCTACCACTGGTCCTAACAGTTTATTATTAGAGTATAACTTTATGAATGTATAAAACACGGGAACCACTCACGTAATAAGTCAGAGGGTTCTGACTATATTATTTCAACTTTATAACATTGAATTTAACATGAATAATCAAATTAATGGCTTGCCTTTTCTTTAAACCAATAACAAAATACAAGTAGAAATCATAATGCTTAAATATTCTTTATATCTCGAAATTTCAGAAATATTTGAAGACTTCAACAAGCTTAAATATTCGAGTTGTTATTTTAAGACAACTCTTCATAGTAATTGTTCTAAATTCAACTCAGAACAATAACAATTTAGAAGCATTGTGATACCACAACCATCACAGACACTGAGTGTACCTATCTATAATGAGAACAATAATAATATCTAAAATATTTCGTTTGGATACGCCCATGCTACCTCTTTAGCATTGAAATTGTTACCTACCTTCTGGATACCAAATTGTATAAGACAACCATATCAAATTAAGCCCTCTGCCGCGCCGCCGTGAATAAATTTTGGCAAGAGATAAATAGTAATACGTGTCTAATAAATCAAATAAATCTCAAGATAAAAGAGTCTAAGATTTTAAAAGCTGGTATATTTTATCAAATTTTTATTTAAATTTTAATGGGGTTTCTTTTTGAGTATTTTTAATAGAATAGTTCTTATGGTGAATCTAATGCGTGAAAAGGAAGCACGTTAGGTTCGCAGCAAATAGGTTTTTTTGCCTTGATAATTGCCTACCCCTTCGGAAAATAAGCGTTCATGTATTTATTTCGTCATGTAATAAGTAGCTAAGCTCAGCAGTACTTGTTCTGACATGGTGCGTTAGCAATTTTTCCATTTCGTTCTCGCCGAATGTTATTAGATATGTGGTAACGGTTTTGCTTGCAGCCTAAATTTAACATCAGGTGAGATAGTGGTCAAACGGACGCTCATAACAATTATAAAAGAAAAAAAACTATACGCGTGCAGTCATGCTTAAAATTTTGTTTAGTTATTTATATCATCAGATGTTAGTGATGTCATGTTCTCACTGATAAATGATTCAATGGCCCTATCCATTTCATACAAATCAATGTCCACGGTTCAGTTTGGTTCCATAAATTGTTCTAAATTCCATCGTTCCTAATTTGGCTGTGGTTCGTCGTTTAAATATTCATGAATGTTTGTTTACTGATGTCTCTAGAGTCTAGAAGATAGCTTTTCACGGTTCTTGTTTATTTTACTAAATGTAGAGTTAGTTGTTTGTCTGATTCTAAGGGCCCTTTCATCTCACTGTTGTTATAAATATAAAATAAAACCTTTATGTAAGCGAAGGTTACGGAGCCGGGATTTGTCGCGCTGTCGCGACCCTTTTTTTCTTTTTGTTGAACCGTAATACTATAACATTAATATAAATAATATATTTCACTAATATTATAAATGCAAAAGTTTATATAAGTATGCATGTGTGCACGTGTGTATGTTTGTTACTAAAACACGCTCAAACGGCTACAGCGATTTCGATGAAATTTAGTATGGAAATAGTTTAGACAGTGTATTATCACATAAACTACTTTTCATCCCAAAAATAGTTTTAATTACTGTGGGTTAGGCAATTCAAAAACGGTTATTCTTAATTAGCAATTCGAATAACGGTTTATTCCTTTACGCTCAAACGACTGCGTTGATTTCAATGGAGTTTGGTATGGAGATAGGTTAGATTCTGGAATAAAACATAGGCTACTTTTATTTCGGAGAAAAAATAGTTCTCGTGGGATAATTTAGATAGCGGGAAAACTATAATCAAAGCGGGTGAAACCGCCGGGCGCTACTTCTAAATATACAATTTAACAACAGCCCAAACTGATTCAGTGAAGTATAGAAATAGCATATTAACAGCGCATTTTATCTCTCAATACTTTTAAGGGCTATAATTCTATCCTTTCTTACAAGCTTATTTGTGATCCAAGTGCTTCCATTATTGACAGTCGCCGTGGCACAGTGGTTAGTGTCAGTGACATGACTTCTGTGTCGCCGGGACCCTGGGTTCGAATCTCGGCAGGGGCTAACATATGTGCGATGAGTGTAGATGTTTGTCCCGTGTTATGGGTGTTGGTGTGCTGTAATTGACCTGCCTTGACTAACCTTATATAAAAATGTGAAATTTAATTTGTGTGATTCCCAAAATTAAAACTTTTTATGTATTTTTATTCACACTTAAGCCCTCGCACTAGGATTCCCTGTGTCGTGGAAGGCATCAACACACACTATCACAGCAAAATTCGTTAATTTCTTCTTCTTCTTCTCAGCCACAGGAAGTCCACTGCTGGACATATGCCTCCCCCATATAGGGGGGATTTGCCAATACTCGCTACGCTTGGCAGGCGGGTTGGTGAGCGCAGTATGATATCCTCATCCTCAGAAGGCGGTGCTGCCCACCTCCTGGTACGTGATCCCTTGGCCGACTCTTACGGCACCCGCGAGAAGGGATGGGGGAGTACTATTCCGCACCACGGCGGTGCCGTGGTGGTACCCGCCTACAAACTCGTTAATTTATTTCTCTCTACAATTACTAAACATTACAACAAACAATTACTCTTGACCTGGCTTTTCCTTAGAATTTCCTCATTCTTAACGACCGCATAGGTCTTCTTCCACTAATAAACTTAGCAAGGCAAAAATATGGGCGTAATAAAACGCTGAGTATCGAAGTATAACGCAAAACATTGCTGTAAACACCACCTCTTGGAGTATACCTAATGGTTACAGATAAGGTACTCTCATCGTATATTCCCCAATGATATTATATGTTTATATGAGGTAGATGTCGCACAAGCGCGCGGAAACTCAGGCGGCAAAATGAAGTCAATTGTAGTAATTTTCATTATGACGCGTATTTCAAGCGCAAGTCTAAAGCTCTCAAGGACTTCTGTCTAAACGCACTAAGTGTTTGGTGACAGTTTCTCAAACTTGAGGGTGGTAACTGATAACTAGCCTGGCGGGTACCTACTCGAAAGCACCTTACTACCATGCTGGGAATTTCATAATGATATTAATTCACCGAAAGCTCAAGCCGTTGATGTAGATCGAACCAGTCAGTTTGACAGTCGACGCTTCCACCGCTGAGTTATCATCGCTACATCTTGTTAGTTTCTAAGTAGGCTTTTTAACTTATATGATTGCACTTTGTTTTGCTTTCTTCAACCAATCTTGAGTTAAGGTTTGAGACCATTGTATACACACGCGCGTTTACTACAATATACATTCATAGATATCGAAAGCTGGAGTGTGTGCTCGTAAACTTTTATGTGTGCGTAATGTCACGAGTACGTCAAAAAGTTGGCGTCGTCTCTATATAGCCGGCGACAGATTTCTTTGTAAGTAATTTATTAGACTTGGTTTTATTTTTGGATGAAAGGTCTGGTTTTTATTGATTGAATAGGACGGTTGGTTCAGCTGTTTTTGTTGTTTACGCCGCGCAAAATATTTTTTATTCTCATTTTCTTTTCGGTTTTTGCTTGCGGAGTTTTAATATGATTAAATATTAAGGATCCTAATATTATTATAATGGTTATTTAATTTTCAGTTAAGTTAACGAAACCTAGATGGAATTTAATTCGGGCCCGGTTGACATTACTTTCTGTATAAAAACATATTAATGTAATTTAAAAAAAGCTTTCTTGAGCGTCGATAAAGCGAAAGAAGTGTGTCGGGATCGAAGCGATTGGGAGGCTGTGATCTCTACCTACCCATAAAGGGAAATAGGCGTGAATGTATGAATGGTTTCATCCGCGTAGTAACTATTGATGATGACGATGATAAAAATTAGCCTATACCACCAATATATACATACCAAATTTCATCCAAATCCGTTCAGCCGTTCTAGCCTGATTGAGTAACAAACATCCGTCCAAACTTTCGCATTTGTAATATCAGTGGGATGTATGTAAACACTGTACAAACTACGACTCGTGGAATATTTGCAAACATTATATTATTTTGAAAAATGATGAAAAATTATTTAATTAATTATTAGTAAAATAAATGTTGCCACTGAACAATAATAGAACAATAATAGTTGCCAACCCCTGGTATAGCAGCCGCCGCATTCGTGACTTGGCTTCACTTTTGACTTTCGGATGAGAAAACGCTCAGCGAAACAAACACCTGGTGGGGCCATACAGCGAAACAAACGCCTGGTGGGGTTATACAGCGAAACAAACGCCTGGTGGGGTCATACAGTGAAACAAACGCCTGGTGCGGCCATACAGCGAAACAAACGTCTGGTGCGGCCGTACAGCGAAACAAACGCCTGGTGCGGCCATACAGCGAAACAAACGCCTGGTAGGGTCATACAGCGAAACAAACGCCTAGTGGGGCCATACAGCGAAACAGGATGGTGAGGCCATACAACGAAACAAACGCCTGGTGGGGTCATACAGCGAAACAAACGCCTGGTGGGGCCATCCATACAGCGAAACAGCATGGTGAGGCCATACAGCGATGGTAGGCTTTCACGGTCTATGAATGCCTCTGGAATCCTCTTAACAACCTAAGTAGTTCCGCTTGTTTTTATGTTTCGCTTTTTAATTGTACTGCTGAAGTTATTTCATTGACAAAGTAAACGAAAAATTGAATATCTATTATTAGGGTATCATGGTATTATAAAGGGTATTAGGGTATTATGGACATGGCTTCCTTCTTATATGGTGGTGCGTAAGTCCAGCTGTGGGCGTCCTGTGACTGAGACGATTTTTTAAATTAAAAATGCTCTGCTGTATACTTGCATATAACTTGCAGTAAGATACTAATTTAACTTTGTAGAGATAATTATATATTACGCACTAATGTTATAATAATAATAAATGTCAAATCTTTTTTCCCCACATAGTGGGAGGCATTTCTCCAGCTGTGGACGTCCTGTGGCTGAGACGAGGGTATTATGGAAGAAACAAAAAAAATATCTACCTACTTCGGTATTGAATTAGTGTAATGTAATGTTTTACAAACTTTGCCTCATACAACTAGGTAGAATCAAGAGATTGACCAAATAAAACTGATATAGCTTTTCCATGCGACATAAAAATAAAAATAATATCCCCAAATAAACAACCTCTCAAATAAATCAATCGCTATTTATTTTCATTAAGCGCTGCCAAAAACCTAACGAAAACAGCAGTTTTTCTTCACAAGTCAATATTAGGGTCAGTACATACAGGTCAGGGTTAAAAAACGATCACAAAATAAGGTAATCTTTTTAATTTATTTCAAATATAAAAGACTATGATATTCTAAATAAGAAATTTAAACTTGCATTGTCTCACCTGATGTTAATATAATCAATAGGCTGCCAAAATAGAAAAAAGATAAGGGCCCTTAACTAACAGTGTCAAGTGTAATAATTGTAGCCTTCTAATCATAATGTAATTATTCACAGTGCACTAGTAACTTAGTGTCAATAGTAACAATTGTAGCCTTCTAATCATACTGTAATAACTTACAGTGCAGTAGTAACTTAGTGTCAATAGTAACAATTGTAGCCTTCTGATCATAATGTAATAACTTACAGTGCAGTAGTAACTTAGTGTCAATAGTAACAATTGTAGCCTTCTAATCATAATGTAAAAACTTACAGTGCAGTAGTAACTTAGTGTCAATAGTAACAATTGTAGCCTTCTAATCATAATGTATTAACTTACAGTGCCAACAGTAGTAACTTAGTGTCGATAGTAACAATTGTAGCCTTCTAATCATAATGTATTAACTTACAGTGCCAACAGTAGTAACTTAGTGTCGATAGTAACAATTGTAGACTTCTAATAATAGTGTAATAACTTACAGTGCAGTAGTAACTTAGTGTCAATAGTAACAATTGTAGCCTTCTAATCATAATGTATTAACTTACAGTGCCAACAGTAGTAACGTAGTGTCGATAGTAACAATTGTAGCCTTCTAATAATAGTGTAATACTAAAAGCCGTCTTATCACGATCTATGGTCACCATTAGTAAACCATAATAGATACCAAACTGTACGAGGATACTCGGAAGCACAGGGTAAGGCAGCTTGTGTACTAGCACGTGTCATGCTTTTACAAAACTAATTAAAAAACACTAGTATCTGTAATGGCTAATTACTGCTCTACATAACTCCCAGTACTTGAAGTGGAGGTCAGCTGGCCACGTATCTCACACATCAGACGACAGAAGGACCAAACGAGTCACTACTTCTTTCTTTATTGGGAATAGGCAGGAGTTTGACCACTATCTCACCTGATGTTAAGTGATGATGCGGTCTGTGATGAATCACGCCTGCCTAGATGATACTTCACTGCCTGAGTCTGTGTTTCCCGATATGTACAACCCCGGAGTCTTCAAGTCGCGAGTGAATAGGTTCCTTCTAAGTTTGCGTGCTCCACCTTAGACTAGTTGTCGCTTAACATCAGGTGAGACAGTGGTCAAACGCAAGCTTATAAGCTTTAAAAAAAAACCTGTTCTCTCGTGACTTGGAGATGCCCAAGTCATATATTTTATGCGGAAATTTATATATAGGCAATGAATTCCACTCAATCTTAGCCTGTGTATAATGTCAGACCTCACGAGTTTCAAACGACGTGTTTTAACATATTGCGAAGAAAAAACAAACATGCATTGCTTATATCGTTCTATTATTAAAGTGAGAATGCTCTGTATACTCGCGTATAACTTGCAGTAAGATACTAATCTAACTTTGTAGAGATAATTATATATTACGCACAAGTGTGTAGCCTAGTTTATTTCCCTGAAAGCGATGCTCTAAGGCTCACTTTACCGGGTACATGACATGTCTTAAAAATCCTACTAATATTATAAAGGCGAAGGTATGTGTGTATGTTCGTTACTTCTTCACGCTCAAACGCTTACACCGATTTCGATGAAACTTGGTACGGACATAGTTTAAACCCTGGATATACATGGACATAGGCCACTTATCATCATCATCAATCATCGCCACGCGGGGAAAACCGCAGGGCGCAGCTAGTATTATTATACTTTTTTAATTAAAAGAATCATTAATATTTTAATGATTCTTTTTAACGCCATAACGATTCTAGCATAAATACCTTTCAATAAATAACTAACGACTATTGAACTAAGACTAAAGACATGACTGTGTAAAAAAGAAAAAAAAAAAAAGCTAAAGACTTTATATTCGGTCCACAACCTAAACTCAGTGGAGACCAGCCCTAAGCTCCCGAGTGGTTGCGTCACTTTCTTGTACATTTTCAGTACAGAAACAAGATTACAAACTCATTTCGTATACAAGATATTTACTGTGTTCGTTTCGGTTATAACAAATGACGTCATTGCTCTGAATGGGTAACTTGGTATTTATGGGATATACGGAATTGCTTGTACCTAAGTCTGTTCGGTTCTCGTGATCCGCTTGAGGGGAATTGTGTTGGCCTTGATTGGTTTCCAAGCATTGTTTTTATTATCATTATCCTTTTTATGATCTTCATTAAATCTGGATGGGTGGTCTCACATCTATCATCATCATCATCATCTCAGCCATAGGACGTCCACTGCTGGACATAGGCCTCCCCCATTGATTTCCACAAGGACCTGTTGGAAGCGGCCCGCATCCAGCCCTTGCCTGCGATCTTAGTCAGGTCGTCTGTCCACCTTGTCGGTGGCCGTCCTATGCTCACATCTATACTTATGCCTAAGTATAGATGTGGGGCCTTGGTTAAAAAAACTTACCGGTTGTATGAAGAATTGCCAATGGAACAGTAACGTTTGGGCAGTTTAATGTTTAAAAATACTAGTACCTGGATAACCGAGCTTTTCAATATTTCAATAATATAGCTAAACAATTGATTTTCTTAATCTTACCTCAAACCAAACACTTATTGGCTTAGTGTTGCTTATCAACGCCATCTGTTGTCAAGTAGTGAGCTTAGTGTTGCCGTGTCGGTAAAACACTTTAGTTGTAGTTTTAGTATTAGTATTACTCGCCAATATCATAGATATCACTATGTATATAATCAGTTATGATATTGTAGCAGTTTTTCATTGCCTGAGCAATATATTGAAAATAAATATAATTCAGGAATCAGGAAGGGATAATAAAGAGTATAATATTATGAAAAAGATAAATTGGTAATGTCAATCTACAAAACTAAAATCACGCTTCATCATACGTTCATTTCACTTTTCATATATTTTGAAATATATACATATAGTACCTACATTAAATTACTTAAACTTTATAACTACCTTAAGAAGTTTACTATTGCAATAAAAAATATCAAAATAAATGTTATAATTATAGTTATTTGATTAAATTACTTGCATCGCATAAAGGATAATGATTCATATAATTGGATTGGATTTATCACCGGCCATGTCTCGTCTAAAGGCTTCCTCATAGTTCACAAACGGTAAGCTTTGTTTGTTTGAGTATTCTTTTTTGTTTGCTGCGTTTATTAGCACAATCGTGATTCACCGTTGATAATGAATGCATAGTATATTAAAAAAAAGTTTAGTTGTATAACTATTCGCCAGTAAATGTAAGGATGAGTCATATTCTAATGATATTGTAGTTTTTCATTTCCTAAAACCACGAACAAGATGACATTTTCTAAAAAAAACCTAGCTAGATCGAGCTTCCCAATCCCCTTTTTACTAAATTTCATGAAAATCATTGGAGCCGTTTCCGAGATATAGAGAGATACTCTTGACGATCAGAAGTGTATTCAATTTTTAAACAGAAAATACAAAGCGAACTATCAACATTTTTCATTGAAATTAAATAACAAAACGCGATATCACGAAACACGACAACAATTCACGTAGACTCCTAAGCCACGTCTGATGTCTCCGAGTACCCAGGTAGAAGTGTCCAACAGTGGACTAAATAAGGCACGTCCGCTCAGTACGATGTCCTGAAGTAGAATGACTTTTCCAAGCCAGCTGCGCCGGTGACGTAACGTCGGTCGCCCCTTCCACTTGCTACGTCATTGCATCGTCGACGTCCGATGCCGGCGAGCGCCCGAGTAAAAGTGTCCGCTCTCCGGTTCTGTCTGGCTTACCAACAACAACTAAACTGTTTTACCGACACAGCCTCACTAAAGCTACTTGACAATAGCCATTTCAACGTGAAGTGGTTACAAAAATACAATTGACAAACAGATTTCCTGTTTATAATATTCGTGTGAGAACTCAAATACTAGTAGTCCTATCTCATGAAAAGCACAAGCTTACAAAAAAAAATATCGGTTCATATATAAAATGTTTGAAGTAACAAATAAAAATAAAATTGAGGATCTCTTCTTTCTTAAGACGGTTATGAAAACTACACCTAGGGCTCTTGTCTTATCGAAACAAAGCATTGAAAGCTTTCGGATTCAAACACACAGTTATTGCAAGTGCTTTCGAAATGTACATTTCAAATTGCCCAATTCAAAATATACATATCAAATTGCACATTTCAAAATGCACATTTCAAAATCAGATACGAACTTAATTCAACAATACACTGACAGAGCGGTCATTATGTATTAGACTCATTGTCTAAACTCTGTTTCGGCTCTAATTTGTGTTTGATTGTTTAAGGGGATGCTCGCTGTCGGATTAGTAAATGAATAATTTGTGCACAGAGGTTAACCAAGCGGTACAGTGCACATAAATTGTGCAAGGTATTATTTGTAAACCAATGCGTTGCACATTTACTCCCTTATTAATAAACGTTGCATAACCTCTAAATAGTTATTCAGTGTTTTGTCTTTATCGCTTATATGACAGTTTGACGTCGTAAGAACGAAACAAAACACTGAATTACTATTCGCAGCTTAATCAATGTTTATTAATAAGGGGGTTAAATATTATTTGTAAACTTTTTTATGTCCAAGCATTTACCTACTTACGCTGTTAATATTAACAAGTTGGTATTAACAATTTCTGCAGTTTAGGTGTTTTTCTAATGTTGCAGTTAAGTGCTTTATTATTAATATTTATTCAATGAAGCAGCAGAAGAACGTGATAAAATTATGGACATTGCTCAAAGACTTGTCATTGCTACTCAAAGTGGCAACGCTGCCGACATTTTGGGAAATTCATCCAGTGGTAGCGGTTGAAGAGACTAGATTATTATTATTATACGCGTAGATATCATTTTATAGTAAATGTCATTCTTTTTAACTGATTTCAATAAAGGAGGAGATTATGTAATATTCGACAGCATGTTATTTTAATGTTTACCGATTTCTTCTCCATTTTCGGCCCGATTCTCAAAATTCTTTTTTTACCTATATTATTAAACTCAATGATCCTTTGTTCAAGTTGTCAACTAATTTAGTCGCACTTATGTAAGTGAATAAATTTCTTAATACTTCAAAAGCTCTAACGCTTCATCATCATCATTATCTCAACCAAAGGACGTCCACTGCTGGACATACGCCTCCCCCATTGATTTCCACAAGGACCTGTTGGAAGCGGCCCGCATCCAGCCCTTGCCTGCGATCTTAGTCAGGTCGTCTGTCCACCTTGTCGGTGGCCGTCCTATGCTGCGCTTGCCAGTCCTTGGTCTCCATTCGAGAACTTCTCGGCCCCAGCGGCCATCAGTTTTTTTCATCGGCTCTAATGTTTATCATATATTAAAATAAGATATCTTCAGGTTTTTCAGGAATAAATGCTTCTACATGAAATTAAAGAAAAAAATAACCATTGCCCATAAAAGTACATAATATAAATTTATCTAATCAGACATAAAATATGACCCACCTTTTATTATTATTTTGTTTATTGTCTATGAGGGCTCGAGTTGCGGAGAGAATTGCGTATAACCTCTTCGCTTACTGACAGTGGTTACAAACATTTTTGTATTGAGTGTGGGCTTGTATGCAATATTTGGAAAAGAAAAAAGGTTTTTGATCTTTTAGACACAGACTTCGCAATCTGTGACTAAAACGGTGGTCACGCATGTTTGAGAGTGTGACGCGATATATTTACGCAGGAATAATTAAGGCAAGAAAGTAAATATCAAATAATCTGTGCAAAATGTTTTCTTACACGTTAGCTTTTAAAAATCACTACAATTAGATAAAATAATCTTCGTAAGCAAAACAATGCAGTAAGTCCTTTGTCTGAGTGCATTGGCAGAAATAAATGGGAATTAGTAAATAAGAATAAAAAAATCGCATTCTTTTTCTAACACCGCTAACTTTATAACGATACATATTCATGACTTTATGGCACTGCCTAATACTGGAGAACGGATTGGAGCTTTAAAATAAATCTACTATTTTATTTAAATATTATTTTACACATATTCTTTGATCCACCTCCACGACTTTAGTTTTTACTCCAAAATTATAAAGCAAGAGTCCTAAACCGACAGAATTAAAATACTAACTTTATTAGCGATTTAGGCTGGTGTATTTGATTAATAAATAAATGATTAATTAACAAACGATTACTTTGACTTTGAGTGTACGGAAATTGAGAATCTTTATATAATATACTACCTAAGCCTCGCGGTGTTACCCGCGGTGAATGGTACGTACTATTGTTCATTTTTGTCTCTCCAAACCATTAACAAACATACACACATACAAACTTTCGCCTTTGTAATACTAGTGGTATAGCGAGTCTATTATCTATAAAAACAAAATGAACAATGTGCAAAATTTCAAGAGTACACGTTCCATTGCAGTTTAAATTGCTATTTCGTAGCTCCTAACTAATCCTGGTTGTACACTAATTCGAAAGTTCATTTTGGAATCTGTAATTTTCTACATATCGCTCAAATCTACTTCCGTTGGTAATTTACATGTGGAAGTTAGCCGAGTTTGGTATGAGCGTAATGTTTAAGCGACTTCGCAAACTTCGACAGATTCGATTTGAGCGAAATGAGCGAATTTAAACAGTTTAAGTGCACCTGACGATATGCAATTGCACAGTTGGAATAAGGAAGTTATAGGTGCAGTTAAAGACTATATCAAGGGATGAAAGTTTTGAAATCGTGTGTTGAAGGAATGTTTTTACACCAATGATATTATATGTTTATATGAGGTAGATGTCGCACAAGCGCGCGGGAACTGAGGCGGCAAAGTTAAGTCAATTGTAGTAATTTTGATTACGACGCGCATTTTAAGCGCAAGTCTAAACATATAGCTATCCTTTTCTATATTATTTGTACCGTATTATCTGTCGCAGTAAGCATGTTTATGTCGTAAAGGAACAAAATCTGAGCACCGCGCAGTATGAATATACGTCATCTTTAGTAAAACATCATTGTTTTACACTGTATAAACCAGCGTCCGTCAGTTTGACAGCCGACGCTCTCACTGCTGAGCTATCATGGCTCCTAAATGGCAAATATTACAATGATATTATATGTTTATATGTGGTAGATGTCGCACAAGCGCGCGGAAACTGAGGCGGCAAAATTAAGTCAATTGTAGTAATTTTGATTACGACGCGTAATTCACGCGCAAGTCTAAACATATGGCTATCCTTTTCTATATTATTTGTACCGTATTATCTGCTGTCGCAGTAAGCATGTTTATGTCGTAAAGGAACAAAATCTGAGCACCACGCAGTATGAATATACGTCATCTTTAGTAAAACATTGAAATATTATGGAAAAAAAAAAATTACCAAAAAAGGAACCGGCTTCAATTACACTCGTGTCAAATGACTTGTTGAAGTTGGTATAGTTCAAAAGTAACTACCACTGTTAACATATTATTATGCTTATGGTAACGACTTTGACAAGTTATTTTGAGTGTTGAAGTCGGTTAAATTGTTTTTTTCACATTTTCAGTCACCTTTGCTACTCCCGGGATCAATTGTCTTTCAATAAGAAAGTTATCCTGATAAACGTAACACTGTTCAGTTATTGACCGATTATGATAAAATTTATATGGGACCATCTCGGCAGTATACTCTCTCAAACAATAAAAGAATAATTAAAATCGCTTCATAAACAACGAAGCTAATCGCGATCTCACATAAAAAGAAGTTATTTTGAAATCCGCTTAAGCAGTCTAGTAGGTAATAAAGTTTAATTACACTAAAATATATAATTAATAACTGCTACAATAATACAAAACTATGTACTCACTACTGAAACTTTTTTTCGCGTTAATACAATTTGTTCAATGCAAAAGTGTTCACTAATGTTTTAAGGTTATAATAACCATGAGTTTTAATATTATCAATTAACTACATTTTGCTACCACAAATATACGAATAAAATCTTTTCGTTAATCTAAACGGTCGTCGTGGCGCAGTGATCATCAGTGACACTGAATTTAGAACCGCGACCCCGGGTTCGGATCCCGGCTGGGGTAAGCATAAATGTTGTTCTTGGGTCTCAGATGTTTATATATGTATAATATGAATGTATTTGTCCTTGATACCTGTGAATATGTTGAATTGTTTGTTTTTACAATCTCTTATTTAGTGTCATCTGTCCCGATGTTTGTCATCAAATCTTGCAAAATAAATTTGATCCACTTCCCGGTTACCGATTGAGCTGAAACGTTGCATACATGTGTAAATCGCGTGACAATGCAATATTATGATGGTGCTGATCTGATGATAGAGCTGGAAGTTGGCCAAATAAATTTCGCAATGGAACGACACAACCTCATCGAGTTTGGGCTCAATTGAATCCTCTCGACGAGTAGTTTGTCTTTCAATGGTATCCAGGGTCTGGTGACGGAGTTTAAGAACTTTTTAACTAAAACAGACTTATTGAGCCTATGCTTATCTAAAAGAGTTTGCTGAAACGATGTTGATGGTCATATTTATTAATATTTATAAAATCTTGTTTCAAAATCACTTTTTTTAAATGGCAGGCCGGTTGGCGCATTTGATAGCATTCTGCCTTCTGAGCCGCTGGTCCCGGGTTCGATTCCCGGACAGGTCAAACATTTGTGTGTATGAACATGTCTGTTTGAACTGTGTCTGGATGTGTATATGTATATAAATATATATATATTCTTACATGCCTCTAGTGGTAGTAGTGGGGCGAGCGGCAGACTAGCTATATAAGCCAGACAGAACCGAAGCGCGCACACTTTTACTCGGGCGCTCGCCGGCATCGGACGTCGACGCAATGACGTAGAAAGTGGGAGGGGCGACCGACGTTACGTCACCGGCGCGGCTGGCTTGGACAAGTCATTCTACTTCGGGACATCGTACTGAGCGGACGTGCCTTATTTAGTCCACTGCTGGACACTTCTACCTGGGTACTCGGAGACATCAGACGTGGCTTAAGAGTCTACGTGAATTGTTGTCGTTTTTGGTGATATCGCGTTTTGTTATTTAATTTCAATGAAAAATGTTGATAGTTCGCTTTGTATTTTTTGTTTAAAAATTGAATACACTTCTGATCGTCAAGATCAGAAGTGGGATTCGCTTAAAAACACGCGACCTTGATCGTTCGCCATCTCTCTAGCTGCGAATAACTTTTGTTCGCATTACAAACCACAACGTGTTAATTACTTTCTTTGTTCTGTTGTTTGTGTGTTTTACAGTGGAAATATACCGGTTTGTGTGAATTTAAATTTTGAAAATTACTACTAGTCGATTATTCATTTTTGTTTGCTAAATTGTTTTGCATGCCGAACTATCACGTCGAGTACGCCATTGTCGCACTCCATTGCTTCCTGTGATTACAGGTGAAGCCAGTGCGTAGTCTGTCTAAATGCGATTGTTATGTGAAATAACAGCGTAATTAATTTGGGCAATTTCTGACCGTTTATAAATTCTCAAAGTACCCACAGTTTTATACCGCCGTTAAATGAAGTTGGTTTAAGCTCCCGTGAAAATTACACATAGCGCCTAGTATGTGAGATTGATACCAAGGAAGTAGAACGCTCTTGTAGTGTTACAACTGTGATTGTTTTTCAAAATGTTTAGTAGGTATATATGTTTGTGCCATTTTTAATAAGTACGTTTGTCCTGTTGGCTACTGACATTTGAAGCTGGAAAGCATAGATCTGCCGATGCGGCATTAGAGCAGACAATTGTATGACATTCTATTGAGCGAGTACTATTATTTACTCAGACATTTTTTAATGTTTTTTTTGTGTGTTTACCCACAAATCTAAATTTTATTCCAAGCGATCAAAGTTGCTCATTCGGAAGGTTTATAAGTAAAGGTCAGGTAGGCCGAGTCCTAGGAAGGCGGACGTTTTACCAATACTGATATAAAAACCAATTTGTGTTTATTTATTTGAAATAATTCGCAGAATTTCGGCCTGGCAGACGAATTCCCGATACGTGTGGGCTCTGGCTTGGCTGGCGCATCCTCTATACGTGTGGGTTCTGGCCTGGCAGACGAATGCCTGTTGTGCGAGCTCCGGCCTGGAAGATGCATTCCTATTGGGTGTGGGCACCGACATTGTCACTATTTCGTACCTCTACATTGTGGTACCCGCAGCACCGACTTTATGACTATTTCGTACCTCGACATTGTGGTACCCGCAGCACCGACTTTGTGACTATTTCGTACCTCGACATTGTGGTACCCGCAGCACCGACTTTGTGACTATTTCGTACCTCGACATTGTGGTACCCGCAGCACCGACTTTGTGACTATTTCGTACCTCGACATTGTGGTACCCGCAGCACTGACTTTGTGACTATTTCGTACCTCGACATTGTGGTACCCGCAGCACTGACTTTGTGACTCTTTCGTACCTCGACATTATGGTACTCGCAGCCTCGGCATTGTGGCTATTTCGTGCCCCGGCATTGTGGCTATTTCGTGCCCCGACATTGTGGTACTCGCAGCCCCGACATTGTGGCTATTTCGTGCCCCGACATTGTGGTACTCGCAGCCCCGACATTGTGGCTATGTAGGGTTTGACGGCATTTCGTAATGCATATTAGAATCGGTCTGAAAAGTGTCTGATGCAGTACGCGGTGTGTGATGAATGTATTGAAGAGATTTATAGATATAGCTTGGAGTGTATCGGTGATAGAGGGCCGTGATTGTGTGATGAATGAAAGAATAGAAAACTACACATGCTGTTTTGGCGCGGCGAATATGCGCTGGGTGTTTTCTCTTTGCTTGTTTGCTGAAGGCGGGGTCTCGTAGCACACGAGCTCTGGCAGCTGCTGCTGCTGCTGCTGCTACTGCGATGAATGGACTTTGGCGGGTGCTTCGTTCAACCTTCTTCGCGAGTTGTGAGCCGCACCACATGAACATCTGCATTATTGGCTACATGCCTAGTGATTTGCTGGGCCAGCGTGTGGATAAGGATGTCAGTAAGCCAAGTTTGTGTCAGACGGAACGATTCTCAGAAAAACATGTGTTGTGGTGTATTGTGTTAACGAAAAAAGTCTGAAGAACCTGACGGGGACGTCAGGGTGTCAGGAGAGGCCGTCTTACATGCCTCTAGTGGTAGTAGTGGGGCGAGCGGCAGACTAGCTATATAAGCCAGACAGAAACGAAGCGCGCACACTTTTACTCGGGCGCTCGCCGGCATCGGACGTCGACGCAATGACGTAGAAAGTGGGAGGGGCGACCGACGTTACGTCACCGGCGCGGCTGGCTTGGACAAGTCATTCTACTTCGGGACATCATACTGAGCGGACGTGCCTTATTTAGTCCACTGCTGGACACTTCTACCTGGGTACTCGGAGACATCAGACGTGGCTTAAGAGTCTACGTGAATTGTTGTCGTTTTTGGTGATATCGCGTTTTGTTATTTAATTTCAATGAAAAATGTTGATAGTTCGCTTTGTATTTTTTGTTTAAAAATTGAATACACTTCTGATCGTCAAGAATATATATATATCAGTCATCAGGTTACCATAGTACAGGCTATGCCTAGTTTGGGACCTGAAGGCCTTGTGTGAATGTTGTCCCATATTATTTATGTATTATTATTATTTAAATAAAAACTTGTTTGAAAAGTTAGCTTCGCATTCATGCTCGCCGTATTGAATAACATTGATTCACTTCGAAATACTCGATTAAAACCTGTTCATTTAAAACTCGTCAGGTCTCGACTAACTGAAACAATAGCTTTCAAAAACTGATACATTAGTGAACTGAACCTAAAACTTAGATGTGTGTGAATCCGGCTTAAACGTGAGCCTTAAGTAGTTAAGATAACCTTTAGAATCACGTTGAATTATGTAATATCACGTACTGATAAACGGCAAAATAAAAACACGACCAAAAAAAAAAAATCATGTATACCTACATATTAATTTCGTAAAATAAATGTCATTTCATTTCATTATCAGTTTCACACATCATGTATAGTACCATGTATAAGTGATAATGTGTATGTGTAATTACACATACACATTATCACTTATACAGTATCGATTTTATCCGGCATATCCAGTTACACTCAACTTGTCTCAAGATGCCTACAATATACATGTCAAATCCAAACAAAGGCTTTTAACTAGGCATCACAATAACAATTAATATAAAATAATGTAATACTACTCCATGTTTGTTAAATAAATTTAATTTCATTCCATTATAATAAATTTGTAATATACAGTAACGATTTTATCCGGCATATCCAGTTACACTCAACTTTGCTCAAGACGCCTTCAATATACTTGTCAGATCCAAACAAAGGGAATGTACGAATCATTACAATAATAATTACCATAAAATCGTGTATAGACCTACTCCATGTTCGTAAAATGAATTTCATTTCATTTCTTTATAATAAAGTTATAATACATAGTGTCGATTTTATCCGGCATATCCAGTTACTCTCAACTTTACTCAAGACGCCTACAATATACTTGTCAGATCCAAACAAAGGGTATATACCAAAACATCAAGTATCTATTGTTCTATTTAACGATCTTGTTCATTGTTTGAGTTCTATAGACCTAAAAGTACTAGGTTTTAAGAGCCGAAGTGGAATGTCAAGGCTTTACCATTTGAAAAGATACAATGTTGATAAATTGTTATTATAATTATGAACTGTTTGCTTATACAATGCATAAATAATTAAAATGTAAAATCTTTTAAAATTAAACACTTATAACTAATTACAATACTGCAGATAGTACAATAACATTTGAGCAATCCACTAGCTATTGGTAACTTATAGATAACTCAAATGTTCTAACCCGCTACCGGCTGGCAGATTTGTGCCCAGATTTCAGTAGCTAAAAATTTCATTAATTAAAATGTTTTTAATTAATTTACTTATACGTTCAGTGGAAATAAAATTCTAATTAAATCAATATAATTGAAAATGCATTATAAGGTACAGACTTAAGGCTTGACCATTTACTAAATAGACATATTTGAATCATTTTAGCTTATTTTATTGAAAGTCCTACATGTATGTCTATTAGACGTAAAAAATTACACTTATAACAACAGTTCATATGAAAAAAAAATAACCAAAAATATTTTTGGTTCGTTATCCATCATGGTACCATGATAGTTCACAAAAGTAACTATCATCACAATATTGTGCGCACTGTACTGACTTCAATAAGTTATTTCACACCTTTGAGTGATGAAGTCGGTTCCAATTTTTCGGTAAATATTTTTGGATGCACAATTTTATTCTAAAGTATCTGCTACTGCACTAGGCTTAACACCCGTGCTTCAGTGGTAGTGACGACTTCACGGGCAAATATTACTCTTACTTACGTGTAATAATAATAATGTTTATGTATTTTACTATTATTTATCTTCTTTATTGTAACGGTATATAAGGCATGTGAAAAATTGAAATTATTTTAGTTTAAAATTAGTATTCATATAACCAACGTGGTTATATGCTACGTCATCATCATCATAATCATCTCAGCCATAGGACGTGCTCTGCTGGACATAAGCCTCCCCCATTGATTTCCACAAGGACCTGTTGGAAGCGGCCCGCATCCAACTCCGACCTGCATGCTACGTCAATAATATATAAATTAAAGTAAAACGTGTAGGTCAATACCTTACAGGGGTCCGCGCTATAATATTATATGTTTATTCATTGGGTTCGCGGGTGATTACAGACAGAAGAGGCGAGACAAATTCTGATGCGTGTTTTTAAATATTCTTTATATACACTGCATCATTGATTATGAAAACCTGTGTATTATGACCTGTAAATACTTTAAGAATTGTATACTCTAGGGCTTATTTACACTGAAAATGTTCAAATAGAACAATTTAATGTTAAATAAAGTAGTATTTGAATTGAATTGAATTGATATTATGACCTGTGCCGTGTTTACATCGACAGGTCTGACAAATTTGCTACGTTTTACAAGACTATTGCAAAAACTATTTTTTTGACCACGGTCTCACCTGATGTTAAGTGTTGACATGGTCTTATATGTAGCACGCAGGTTGAAGACTTGACCGAGGTTGTACTTATCATGAAAACACAGACTCAGAGACGAGTAACATTCATTCCCAATACGTACTTTTTTTTTATCGGTTGCCTCCACCATATTACTAAAGGTCACAAAGCAGCCTAAAATTGTCATTACAGCATTGTATATAATGAATTTATTTATATCATTATTCAAGTAAAGTAAATGCCTTAAATGAATGAAAACAAACAATCTTGTCAGCCCCATGATTTAATCTACTTCCCCAAATAATCGGTTTCCAAGAAAACAATTTTTAAGCGAGTCACTCGACGTGACGTGTGCGAATCGCGGAACATATTAAATGATAAATGAAAATAATTTAATTTTCTACAGAAGTTATCCTATAAACATTTCCTCGTAAACCCCATAAAAGTAGGTTAATCTCCCTAAAAATCTTTTTGATATCCTTCACAAAAGGGCATTTATCCTACACCAGCATTTTTCATTCAACAAAGCGAGCGAAAAAGATTAATTGTTCGTAATGGCTATCTTTTCAGTGCGCGGGTTTGAATCGGCACGGAAAACGCTTTTTGCAAATTGTTTGATATACGTCAGCGTTGCTTTTTTATTGTTATTTCAAAAGTGATTTAATTGTTTAAGGACTAATGCAAACACACACGCACAGAATTTGTGCGTGTGATCGATTGTGTGATTGTCCACCGCTCTTGGCTTCTTCATCTCAGGCATAGAACATCCCTTGCTGGACATACTCTTCCCCGTGTATTTTTTAGGAGTTTGCCAGTACTCGCCACGCTTGGCAGGCGGGTTGGCGAACGCAGAATGCTAATTTTATTCGCAGAAAGCGATGCTGGCCACATCATGGTACGTGATCTCTTAGGCTTTTAAGGTACCTACGGATAGAGTCACGGGTAGTGTACATTTCTAGGTTGGTACCTACCCCACTCTGGCCGTGGGGTGCCGGTCTAGAATAGTACTCCCCCATCTCTTCCCGCGGGTGCCGTAAGAGTCGGCTAAGGGACCACGTACCAGGAGGTGGGCAGCAGCGCCTTCTGAGGATCGGAAATCATACTGCGCTCGCCAACCCGCCTGCCAAGCGTGGCGAGTATTGGCAAATCCCCCCTATATGGGGGAGGATATGTCCAGCAGTGGACGCACATGGCTGAGAGAACCTACGCCACGGCTATAAACGGGATAAACGGTTTGGGCGCTGGGTCTTAGCCGAGAACTATATTTTAGACGGTTACATAGAACATTGAAGTAACATAATTGTAAATAATTTAGAATCACCAGCGATATTGTATTGAACTTTGTATTGTTAGATTTAAGATGTATTTTTGTATTGTTTTTCCCTGTGTGTACAATAAAGTGTTTTGTATTGTATTGTATTGTAACACGTTTTCTTTTCTGAGATAAGGATATGACTATGAGGTAATATATATATACTACTAGCTGCGCCCCGCGGTTTCACCCGCGTGCACTACGTTTTTCCCGCTGACTCAGTTATCCCACGGGAACCATACTTCTTCCAGGACAAAAAGTAGCCTATGTCCTTCTCCAAAGTCCCATGTATCTTTATACCAAATTTTATCTAAATCGGTCAAGCCGTTTTCATGTTATGTCGTGACAACGGAAAACGGGTTTCATTTTTATATATATAGATATTTATACGTAAATTTATATTACATTTATTTGCTTTTTATGTTATTGTTAAAATTATAAGAAAAATATGTTTTTCAAACTAAGATCGCCGGTAAGGGCTAGATGTGGGCCGCGGCTTCCATCCATTCCTTGTGGAAATCAATGGAGGGTTATGTCCAGCAGTGGACGTCCTATGGCTGAGATGATGATGACGATATAAGTCATGATTTAAGATACAAAGATGCCTGGAATACTCCACCTCTACTGAGTCACCATGTTAATGTTTTACTTGTTAAGTGAATATGTACTGTAATTACAACATTTTAGGACATAATTTGAGAATAATGACCCTGATTTTGCCGCTTTTTCTCAGTATGCCTCTATTTATTTTCAAACGCGGCGTCTGTACATTAACCGTTTTATTGACGTTCATAGTAAATTGCGTTATTTATGCCTAAATTAAATACTACCTGACTTTGAGTTTGACTATTTTGTCAATATGGTAAAAAATCTAATATCAATGAGTTTATTTTAAGTTGGACTATGAATGTAAACTTACACCCATGGATTTTACAGCACAATAGAAGCAATTTTTATATAGAAATATTGGATTCAGTAGTTTTAATTTCGATTAGGGTAAATAAAAATGTTTTTACAACTAAGATCGCAGGTAAGGGCTGGATGCGGGCTGCTTGCAACCGGTCCTTGTGGAAATTAGTGGGGGAGGCATATGTCCAGCAGTAGACGTCCAATGGCTGAGATTATGATGATGATGATGACATGTCCATAAAATTCAATCAAACATCTAAGTTTAGCTTGATTACATCGACCATCAAGTGAGATAGTAGTCAAACGTTAGATCTACAAAGAGAAAATATAACAATTCTTTTTCATTTTAAAAATGAATAAGCATTGGTATATTTTGCTTTGTATTTTCAACCAGAGACAAAAGTTTGCATTTTGTATATGCAGACCTCATGATCGAAGCGCGAGCTCACCCCCCCCCCCCCCCTTTAAATAAGAATAAAAATAGGTACCTAGTCTACGGAATAGCAACGGTGTGTTGCTGTAATTCTAGTAGATCGACAATTAAATGGAGGTGGTGACACAAAATAGATAGGTACAGAAGTCACGTATGTGCTTCACTTTTTATATATACGCTCGGCGGTCGTGCTAGGGTTGTCAACTTTAGTTTATGCACAAAAACTATCGTAGTAGTGACACTCGTATCTAGTTGTGTAGAAAACAGGAAGTACGGAAATATAAACCAATAATAACTAAAATATCGCGCTCGTACTGATTTGAAATGATTTGAGATATCGTGTCCGTGAGAGGTGTCTATGTGTGCGTTGCTCGAGCGCACTTTGTATGTAGATTGACTTCTGGACCTATTTGTTTTGTGGTGGTGATATAATTGACGGTCGCTGTGGCGCAGTGGTCAGTGTCAGTGACTTGACTTCTGTGTCTCCGAGACCCTGGGTTCGAATCCCGGCAAGGGCAAACATTTGTGCGATGAGTATAGGTGTCTGTCCCGGGTCTTGGGTGTTTGTGTGGTGTGATTGTGTGTGTTTATGCCTCCCGTGGTCTAAGTGTGCCAAAAAAAATAATTAATTGTTAAAGTGACGAAATCTTCAACATAATTATTGTGTTATATTCCAGAAGTGGCACAGCCCAGCGATGTCGGTGGAGGGGCGGCGGTGCCTCTGCGTCGTGGTGCTGCTCATTCACACGGTCAGAGGCGCTGGGGAAGGTACGTAATGCCTCAATGTATATTTGAAATTAAGAGACAAAAACTAAGGCAAGACCATTAAAAAAGGGTATTTGTGAAATCTATTGCTGTCGCGCGCTATCGCGCTTCCCCTCGCAGAGTGCGATAGAGACAACTGCAGCTTGGACCGAAAATACCTATAGAGTACACAAATCAATGTATCGTTGTACGTATTTCTGGGGCCTTACTATAAGCTTTGTCTTTGTAAAAACCATGCAAGTTCCGCAGTTCTAAAACCAGGCTTAAACCGCTTAGTGTAAAGTCATACCATCACCACGGCATCACGCTCCTTTAGGTGAACGGTTTGAACATTGATATTCTCAAAGGTGAACGGTTATTGTTGTCTCTGGCATGTTTTAGCTAGGTTTTAGAACTGCTCAGAACTTGCATGGTTTTTACAAAGCTTATAGTAAGGCCCCTGATTCCTTCTCTATAACTTGAACGATTTAACTACAATTTCGTTTTAAATTAAAGAAAGGCTTTCGCCGTCTTCGTAACCAAAAAGTATTGCTCTACTGATAATATCCACGGTGGAAACAGGGTACTATGTTTGTATGGAAAATCGGCCCTTGTTTCTACTGAATGGATATTTTTGTTAATTTATGGCAATTTATGTTTCGTGTTGTGCCGTTGCCATGGGATACCGGCTTAGACTTTAACCCCCCTATTTCTTCCCGCGGTCGTCGTAAGAGTCGACTGAGAGATCACGTACCAGAAGGATGGTCAGCAGCGCCTTTTCAGGGTCATATTTTATACTGCTCTCGCCAATCCGCTTGCCAAGCGTGGCGAGTATCGGCAAACCCCCTTTAGATAAGACAAAATACGACCAGGCCCCCAGTCCCCGGGGCTGAATGCAACCGGTCCCCCATAAATGGGGAAGGCCTATGTCCAGCTGTGGACATCCTATGGTTGAGATGATGATGATGATTATGATTGTGCCGTAACTTGGCATGTGAATTATGTCATACAATTACTTAATGCTGCGTTGTAGATTTCGTATTAAATAATTCGAATATAATACGAATTCAACTACACCATAACATTAAGCTTCCAACAGGTCCTTGTGGAAATCAATGGGGGAGGCCTATGTCTAGCAGTGGACGTCCTATGGCTGAGATAGTGATGATGATGATGATGATGATACCATTAATCTGCGGAGTAGACATAATATGTCTGGTCTCCATTAAAGACATCTTGAACGCAGACATAATTAGTCTAGTACAAATTTGACCCGTTCGCTTCCAACAGGCCACCAGTTGACTTCGTTGAACTACTTTCTTTTCCTACCCTTTCCTGCTTCTTCTTGTAAAAGAAGCATGTTGTGTGATATCCTGAATCTATCTGGTGTTGCAAAATCTCTTTCTCTGTATACAAAAATGAATCCTTATATTCTTTAGTCACGGCATCACGCGTGAACGCGGGCTGGACAGTATCGCTAATTCTTTTTTGTTGTGTTTGCTATTGTCAATAGAAAAATGGTGCGCGGAAAGTTACAAAATTTAAGACAACCTAAAGGTTTAATACAATTTCATAAGGTAGAAACTTCTTAGCTTTTGACAGCATAAACTTTTTTAATCTCCCAAAAAACCATGATATAAGTATATCGGGTGATCGACATAAAAACACATTTTTTTTTTTTTTTTTTAATCACTCTCATACCCCCGCACTAGGATTCCCTGTGTAGCGGGAGGCATGGACACACACAATCACAACACACAAACACCCAAGACCCGGGACAAACACCTATACTCATCGCACAAATGTTTGCCCCTGCCGGGATTCGAACCCAGGGCCCCGGCGACACAGAAGTCAAGTCACTGACACTGACCACTGCGCCACGGCGACCGTCGAATTTAATTCAGCATGCATTGATTAGCATTCATTTTTCATCATCAAATAAACTAACCTCGAAATATTTAAATTTACCTCCTGCATGCGAACAAGGTACGAAATTAAAAGACAGTGCTCGCTTTCATTCATTTATTTCTCTCTTTTTTGTGACAGTACCAAATAGTTTCCTGTTTTTGTGGACGTTTTTGCTAGCTGTACTTTTGAGGTAGATTTTGTGAAATGTCATAGTTATAATATGGCATGTACGCCAGTGGAGTGCTACCATAGCTGACAAAGCGACAGGGCGGTATTCTGTAGTCGTGGGTTCAAGTCCGACTAATAGTCGAATTTTTCTTTCAAATAATTTGAACCTTAGTTCCGCCTAGCATGTTCTTAATGCAATAAACCATAAAACTATTATTTACTAGTAGCGTCCCGTGGTTTCCCCCGGGTGGATTACGGTTTTCCTGCTACCTCAATTATCCCACGGGAACTAAACTTTTTCCGGGATAAAAGTAGCCTGTGTGTTAATCCAGGGCTTACACTATCTCCATACTCAATTTCATCAAAATCAGTGTAGCCGTTTGAGCATGAAAAGGTAACAAACATACACACTTACACACAAACTTTTCCATTGATAATATTAGTAGGATATCCTTCACAATATAGAACATAATAATGGTTTTTGGAGACATAGGTGATACGGCACTGTCCCAAGCCCCCTGATCACAGATGAACTGATGCGCGGGTGCATTTTAAGAGTAGTAGCAATATATGTGAGAGTTTGCCCTGGAAAGTACAGCCACCATAGCTATTTCTTCCGCCAGGCAGTAGTGTTCGCATTACTGTGTTCCGGTGAGATTACAGCCCATGAGATTTACCAATATAGAAGTATATGTCTGGGTGACTGGTGCAATGCAGTTCTTTATGAATTGCATCTCTCTATAGGTAGGGGTTACCACTTAACATCCTGTGAGTCTATTGCTTTTTCCGTCAACTTGTCCCATAAAAATAAAATGTTGTCTTTCAAAAACTACAACAAAACAAATAATCGCGCTATACCTAGAATGCTCACTGGCTCTCAAGAACTGCTGCCTGAACACACTATATGTTTGGTGACAGTTTTTCAAACTTGAGGGTGGTAGCTAGCCAGGCGGGTACTCGACAATCATCATCATCATCATCATCTCAGCCATAGGACGTCCACTGCTGGACATAGGCCTCCCCCATTGATTTCCACAAGGACCTGTGGGAAGCGGCCCGCATCCAGCCCTTGCCTGCGATCTTAGTCAGGTCGTCTGTCCACCTTGTCGGTGGCCGTCCTATGCTGCGCTTGCCAGTCCGTGGTCTCCATTCTAGAACTTTTCGGCCCCAACGGCCATCGGTTCTTCGAGCTATGTGCCCTGCCCACTGCCACTTCAACTTGCTAATCCGCTGAGCTATGTCGGTGACTTGCGTTCTTCTACGGATCAATACTATGCTGGGAATTCGATAACTGTGTTACCTTCACCATAAGCCTATGCCGTTGGTAGAAATCAAACTAGCGCCCGTCAATTTGACAGCCGTTGCTCCTACCACTGAGCTATCATCGTTTCAAATTAAATAGAAATACTAAGCCGATTTTGATAATTGTTTTGTGACCATTCTGAAAGTCATCAGAATAAATATGTCTGAAATTTCAGTCTGAAATAAATATTTTATAAACCGGCTCACTAATGCCGAGTCTGATGTAACAAACGTTAAAAAAATAAAACCGAATTAAACCCTTTTTGAGAGTCGGTTAAAATCAACGAAATCTACCATCAGTTATTTATTACTGCGAACGAATTGAGAGCCGCGGTGCAAATGCTCAATTTACCAGTTTACCACTGGAATTGTCATGAAAGTTGCGTTTTATGGGCGGTTTGTAAATGCTCCTTCTTCTTATTACCCCTTAGGGAGGTACAACGTGTCTGAAAAGTTTAGTGGTCTAGCTTAAAAGGCATCGAGAAATTTCATTTATTTCATATTTGCTACATAAATTGTAAAAGTTACAGAAATAAAATACGTAACTTTTGTAAAACTTAATGTACGTGTTTTTGTAGAAGTTACGTATTTCATTATCACCATCATCTCAGCCATAGGACGTCTACTGCTCGACATATGCCTCCCCTATTGATTTCCACAAGGACCTTTATCGACTTCAACAAGTTATTTCGCACTTTTGAGTGTTGAAATCGGTTCCATTTTTCGATAAAAAAAATTTTTCAAGTTGTTTTCGGTTAGTCTGCTTAAGCCATTTAGCGGTGGTAGATGCGAAATCTAGTGCTCTTTGTATTGTACTCGACTTGGCTTGTTTGTGAACTGCACTTTGATTTGTGCTTCTGATTTGGAACTGTTGAAGATGACGACCTTCACGATTGAAGAATATGCTGATTGCATCATGTACATTGCGAGCAGATGTCAAACTGACATCCGATGCTCTCACCCCTTTGCTATTTTTTTTATTTTAGTTATTTATTACACTAAATCCCCTGCACTAGGATGCCCTGTATTGCGGGAGGCATAGATACACACAATCACAGCACACAAACAACCGGACAAACACTCATCGCACAAACGTGACCCTGCCCGGATTCGAACTCTGGGTCCCGAGAACACTGAAGTCATGTTACTGACCACTTAGCCACGGCGACCGTCAAAGCTATCATAGCATAATTGAGATCAATGAAATATTGTCACACTTTTAAATTTGAAATTTATTTTATGTTTAGAAATATTTCCCTGATACTAAAAAATGTCAGCCTTTGATCAAGAACCGCAAAGTTGGTTTATTTGCCAATGAACGTCGCAGTTGTTTACCTACAAAGGGTGCTTGCAGTTGTTGACCTACAAAGGACGCTTGCAGTTGTTGACCTACATATGGGGCTTGCAGTTGTTGACCTACATATGAGGCTTGCAGTTGTTGACCTACATAGGGTGCTTGCAGTTGTTGACCTACATAGGGTGCTTGCAGTTGTTGACCTATATATGGGGCTTGTAGTTGTTGAGTTCCTTGCAATGCTGATTTAGGAATCATGAAATTAAGCTTAGACATACGTCGGTCCGATGTTTGGGAGTCTCTTGGATTGCGTTCTTCAATTATTGAACAATCCCCATCAAGACATGAGAGTGCTTTTGACTCAACTATGATCAAACAAAAGGGAAGAAAAACTGAAAAGCAAAATATAGTAATTAGTTATTTTTCTCTGTCTCTATATTCAATGTGATAGTGATTCCTGCTTTGACCACAGTTCAATAATATTGTAAGTACTGACGAAGAAGAGAAAAAAAAACACGTTTATGATGATAAAATATGAATTTTTTGTCCTAGTGTTTTTTTTTATCACACTCAAACCCCCGCACTAGGATTCCCTGTGTCGCGGGAAGCATGGAGGGTCATTTGTTGCAATCTATAAATATCAACACACCCAATTTTTCATCTTTGTGATTTTATTAATCTACTTACTTGGTAAAAACGTGATAATTGCATTCATTTTTAAAGACAAGGGTCCAGAAGCACTGTAATAAAAACAGAGATTTATTTTATGTATTCATCAATTTCAAAAATGACCTAGCACTGGAATAGACTAGATTATTTAACCGACTTCAAAAAGAGGAGGATGTTCGCAATTCGACAGGTATGTATTTTTTTATTTTTTATAAATGTTACTTCAGAACTTTCGACTTGGTGAACATATTTTGATCTGTGGGGACACAGCGCATAAGCACTTTTGTAAATAACGCAAACGTAGTATTTTGGCCACGACACGCCACTCTGACCACGGGCGCTCCAGCAGTCACCTCAAAGCCGTGGTTGACGAACCACGTATAGTAAAGTTATACTATATGTATATTAGTGTATATTAGTTATGACTGGCCGGTTGGCGCAGTTGGTAGCACTCTGGCTTCTGAGCCGCTGGTCTCGGGTTCGATTCCCGGACAGGTCAAACATTTGTGTATATGAGCATGTTTGTTTGACCTGTGTTTGGGTGTGTATATGTATATAAGTATGTATATCAGTCATCAGGTTACCATAGTACAGGCTCTGCCTAGTTTGGGACCTGAAGACCTTGTGAGAATGTTGATAAATAAAATAAATAAAATAAAATTAGTCACTTCAAAAAGTTGGTAAGTGTGATCTACAAAGTTTATGTATCAGTGTAACTCATTCGTTAAGTGAACGCACTATAATAAGGAACAGTTGTGTAACCAATATACATTGACATAAAATTCAGTGATTTGACTTTGAAGTTTTATTATCATCTAATGGAGTCAGACACAGAATTTATATGGGACCACACAGAGAGCACCAGCTTTCAAAAAAAGAACGATCTGTGGGGACAGATCGTTTTTTGTATTAAAGCTGGTGCTCTCCTTATGGTCCCATTTAAATTACATCAAAATCGGGTGTGCGGTTTTTGAGTTACATTTTTTTTTTCTTAACTTTGAGTTACGCATTCGTCGATGACATTATAATGGCGGGTGGAGAAATCGGTGAACATAGATAGATAGATAATGCTTTATTGTATCACAAACACATTTGTACATATTATTACAGTACTTAACAATTAATATAGTGAGACAATAGGCGGCCTTATCGCTGAAAGCGATAAGGCCGCCTATTGTCTCTACCAGGCAACCGTGAATGAAATATATTGTAGAACTAATAATTACAGGATGTGTTCAACAAAGTAAGAATTAAATAGAATTAATTAGCTAACTATAACAAAATTTGTATGAAATCATACATAAATAAACCTTCTCATATATAAATATATATATAAAATGAATATAATATAATAAATACATAGGTATATATTTAGATTAATGTGTGTTAAATAGAGATTAACGCAGTGAGGTGTGACTAAGACAGATATAACAGTTTAAGTTGATTTTTAAATATTAATAACGATGGTGCACGTATTATGGAAACAGGTATAGAACATACACCAATTAATCCAGTGAATAGCAAAGGTTACAGAATAGGGTGAAAAAATAACTTTACCAAAAAACGGAACCGACTTCTACACTCAAAAGTGTGAAATAACTTGTCGAAGTCGCGTTCATTTTTTTTGGTAAATTTTTATTTTATTAATTTAATAGTTATCAAACTAACAGGCTGGCTGCCAGATGGTAAGCGATCACGGTCGTCTATGGATATCTGTAATACAATTTTCTAGATAAACTTTATGTATCATTATATTACCTGATGTCTTTAAATCTTCACAAATTAATCAGTTTTCACAACTTTAATGCCAAATGTATTAAATTACAGGCGTATTATATAGCAGCCATTATGAAATGTTCAACGTGTATGCCATTGTTAATCATGTACAAATTATAATAAAAATAATGACTACTAACTAACTACTAACTGTTCAATTTGTTCATAAATTAAAAAAATACCGATAAATATTTTTTTAATTTATGAACAAATTGAACAGTTATTGGCAATAGTTTTTACAAAATTAACTAAAGAACCGTGTAATTGTTTGTGATTCATACTATATTACAAGCAACTACAGTCTGTTTATGAAACTGAGCTAATATTACGGGAGGTATTATATAGTGCGCAATGTATTAAAGCTAAAGGGAAAATAAGTACAAATAAGTTGTCAAATTTAAGGTACTATATCGAAAAACTTATTTATAAGGTACCGTGAATGCAAATGCCGGCATGTATTGGGTATCTGAGCTGTATACATTGGTCACACTAAAAGTTTCCAGAACTGGCCAAATACATAAACAATATTTAAAAAGTAATTACAACATTTGAAAATGGAACTCTTCGGCTGTAGATTGCAGTTTGTTTTATCTGACTGTCAATTGTGTTTACATTGTAGCGCTATTTTAAAAATTGCGTGTCTACTTTAACATAGATTAAACTCGTGAAAATTTTCGTAATATGATTTTCTACGATTTTAAGTGTAATTTGACACCTTAACAGAGCATCGCCCGGCTTCAATCTACTTTTGGCGATGAAGCACCATGCAAGACAACTATTTGTAGCTAGTTCGCAGAATTCAAGCGCGGTCGTGTCAATCTCGACTCGCGAATCGCGATAAAAACATCGATGCTGTGCGCCGTATGATTGAAACAGACAGACACGGACCTACCATGAGATTCGTGCATCCTTAGACATAGGCATGAGTCAAATACAATTAATCCTACACAAACATTTGGGTGTGAGAAAGCTGTGCTCGCGGTGGATCCCACACAATTTGACCGAGGCTCAAAAAACGGACCGCGTCACTTGGTGCAGTGCCATGCGTACCAGATTCAACTAAGGTGCGTCAAATTTGGTATGGGACAGGTGACGAAACATGCATTTATTGCTACGATCCCAAAACAAAGCACAATCGAGCGTATGGGTCTTTCAAAATGAGCCGAAATCAACCAAAGCGGCGTGAGTGAAAAGTGCATCTAAGCGGATGATTGCTTGTTTTTTTAAATAAAACTAGACACGTGGTTACCGTTACCGATTTAGAGAATCGTCGTACCGTGAATAGTGACTGGTACTCGACTATTTGTTTGCCGGCAAATATTGACGAACTCCGTAAAAATATCATCTTACACCACGACATGCTAGCTCCAACACGGCCAGACAGAAAAACGAATTTTTGAATCCTAACCTGGCACCTTGTGACTTGTTCTGTTCCCAATAATTAAGAGCCAATAACGCGATCAACGATTTTTATCACCAGAAGAAGCTGTCGAAGAGTATAAAAAACACGTTTCCGAGGTCACCACGGAAGAAGGGCACAAAAGTAGTCAAAAATGGTTAAATCGAATAAAAAAGTGCATTTACGCAATGGGAGAATATTATGAGAAACAATTCATTTTTGACCTTTGCTAGTGTCGGACACACATGATAGATGGCGTTGTCGGAGTGTGTTAGATATTGAGACAGGGTAGATGGCGTTAAATGTAAAGTATGGATTTGATTAAATGGATATGCTAGTGGTCGTTTAGACCACTAAGTGGAGGTAGGAAACAAGTGATATTCTGTTTGGCCTATAGGGGGTTAGTTCGTGAATAGAAATGAGTTGGTGACGTGAAAGCCGTACTGAACGGAAGTGTTGTTAATAGTGAAGTAAAGTGAGGTAAGTGTTACTATGTATCTACTGTAGTAGGATCTTCGGTCGCGATACACGGAGACGAGGGTTGGATGCGCGCCGTTGATTAAATTGTGAGTCATCTATTTTGATATTTTGTAACTGTTCTCATCTCATCTCAGCCATAGAACGTCCACTGCTGGACACATGCCTCTCCCATATAGGGGGGATTTGCCAATTCTCGCCACGCTTGGCAGGCGGGTTGGCGAGTGCAGTATGGTTTTCTATCCTCAGAAGGCGCTGCTGCCGACCTCCTGGTACGTAATCCCTTAGCCGACTCTTACGGCACCCACGGGAAGAGGTGGGGTAGTACTATTCTAGGCCGGCACCACCATGGCTGTTAGATAACTTATAATCAAGTGTACTCTTACACGTGTGCTCTTTTGTGTGTCTTAACTGGAGGGACTTAGAAAACGGAAGTAAAGAAAGCGTGGTCGTGACGTAAAAGGTACATTTATTCCTGGTAATGGGTTGCCACCTCCAGGCTTCCATTAGGATGTAGTACCAGTAAGTAGGTACCAGACGCCACTGGTGGATTTAAGCTGCCATACTTACCGATCTTAGAATAGTAGCAATGTCAATCTGTGTTACTGTTAGTGATTAAAGGGGATAGTCTAAGGTCCCCAATTATCCAACAATTACATTTGTAATAATATTAAGTTAGCTTAAGCGTTTTGCTTCCACTTTAATAGTGACTTGTCCCAGGTAGTACCGGTAACCATTTCAGATATAGGTAATTGTAAATTCGTATCTATTTTTAACGCCTTTAAAATCACTCACATAGTAAACCTTGTACAAAATACAAGAAATCATTTTTCACGCCTTGCAATATGACGAACAAATAGTTACCACCGAGTGAGGGGGCGTAGTGTTGAAGTGCTGCCGTAATGATGTATGCCCTCTCGACTCTACGTATATACAGAATAGGGGTAGGTCGGTAAATCTTTTAGAAACTGTGTTTGGAGAAAGATTTTCTTCTTTGTGAAGATAATTTCTTTTTTATCTATATATATAAAAATGAAACCCGTTTTCCGTTGTCACGACATAACATGAAAACGGCTTGACCGATTTAGATAAAATTTGGTATAAAGATACATGGGACTTTGGAGAAGGACATCGGCTACTTTTTGTCCTGAAAGAAGTATGGTTCCCGTGGGATAACTGAGTCAGCGGGAAAAACGTAGTGCACGCGGGTGAAACCGCGGGGCGCAGCTAGTTGTATATATTTATTGTATTTATTTACTTGTCGATATCTAAGTAGTAAAGACAGAAGAGTAGTATTGACATCTCCACTGATTAAAAAACTGTTTCCTTGTCAAACTATTTATAAATGCATTAAACACGCGAACTACTCACGTAGTCAGAGGGTTCTGTGTAGGAATGCGTGGTGGTATATGGTGTATGGTAAATCTAGGGTAAGCAGTGTTGTTTTGACCGACTCTATTTTACTACTGTTGAGAACTCTCGGTATCGATAGAAATAACCGTTCACGGCGCCACCCAATTATTGGACGTATGCAACTGTTTACTTGCTTTGAAGGAGTTTCGTTTAAAGCGCGTTGTCATTGGCACGTAGCCGTTGTCGGTGCGTTTTAAAATACGTAATGTGCATAGGCCCTTAGATAATACTCGTAATGTAGAATGAACAACGAATAAATCAAACGCTAAGCAGATTCCAACTAATTTTAAACAAAACACACATTAAATAAATTACTCCTTAAGTGTTCGTAAATAATGTACGTAATTTATGTACAATATCTTCACTGGTTCTCGTCTGTCTAAAGTGGGGCGCGGCGGTAAATCTTTGAGAAACTCTGTGTAAAGTGCGGTTTATGATGAAAACGTGAGGAAATGGTCGACACCGTGTTACATAGATAAACTGTATTTGGTGAGGAAACATAATGGGAAACTAGTTATTTTCTTGTTCATTCTACGAATGTATATATCTTCTCTTCTTCTCTCAGCCATGTGTGTCCACTGCTGGACATATGCCTCCCCCATATAGGGGGGATTTGCCAATACTCGCCACGCTTGGCAGGCGGGTTGGCGAGCGCAGTATGATTTACAATCCTCAGAAGGCGCTGCTGCCCACCTTCTGGTACGTGATCCCAAAGCCGACTCTTACGGCACCCGCGGGAAGAGATGGGGGAGTACTATTCTAGGCCGGTACCACCACGGCTAATTTATATATGAATATACCACGGAATGTATATATATAATATATAAAACTTAGTTCATATCTGTAAATATTATATAAAACTAATATTAATTGTTGTTAAATCGTGCCGTGACGCCATTTAACTGGGACCCAACGGAAGACCAGCGCTGGTTTAAAATCTAGCATATGCTGAGTTGGGGACCAATTTATGACATACACTATATCTTTCTCTTTGTTATTTTTCTTATTTTCTTCTTATTGTGTTCTCATGTGTGTTGTGTGTCATAAATAAATGTATTTTCTTCTTCTTCTTCTTCTTCATTTTAAAAAAATATTTCGATTGGATTACATGATGATACTTACCTGTTTCCCGGAGATCCAACTGGGAGACAAGCATCCTTAGGGGGTCGTCCGCCTAAAAATATTGCTTCGACTATTGCTATAGCTTTCGACTTTCTTTCCGTGTTTTTGAACCAAAGAAAGCTCAACGGGGGGAGCGTCGCCTGTCAAACTGACGGACACTGGTTCGATCCCAAGCAAGAGCTTGAGCTTCCGGTAAAGTTAACACCGTTATCAAATACCCAGCATGGTGGTAGGGTACTTTCGTATACACACCTGGCTAGCTACCACCCTCAAGTTTGAAAAACTGTCACCAAACACATAGTGTGTTCAGGCAGCAATCCTTGAGAGCCAGTGAGCATTCTAGGTCTAGCGTAATAACATCTTCGACCACATCGTCACTGACCATCAAGTGAGATAGTGGTCAAACGCTAGACCTATACAGTATAAAAAAAGAGAAATATATATAATATAGGTATGTATATAATGTTCCAACAGGACATCCTGTTACGTACGTACATATATGGTATGCGGAATTAAATAAATAAGTATTTACGATTATATATAGGTACTTATTTATATACTCTCGTACTCAATAAATCTATGCTGTGTGTTTTGTATAAGTTATATACAAAAAGTGCAAAGTTTAGTAATCTGAATCCATAAACAATTGGAAGACGGAGGGAAAACAAAAACGTGGCTATTCAGAAGTGGACTATTATTGCCAGCGTTGAAGACCATTTTCGCTTGACACAAGATAGTTAAGGTCGCTGAGCTGACGGCCAACCACCAGTAACGGAGAGGCACCTACTGATGATGATGACAAACAACTCGGAGATATGTAATAGTTTTCATGAACGCAGACGGTCGCCGTGGCTCAGTGGTCAGTGACATGACTTCTGTGTTTCCGGAGTCCTGAGTTCGAATCCCGACAGGAGCAAACATTTATGCGATGAGTGTAGGTGTTTGTCCCGGGTCTTGTTTATTATCATATATTTTATATTATGTTAAACTAGCGACCTACCCCGACTTCGCACGGGTAAAATAAATCGATATTAAATATTATTAGGATCTCTTATTTAAAAAAAAAATATAGCCCATGTCACCCGGGATAGTGTAGTGTAGCTTTCCAACAGTGAAATAATTGTTCAAATCAGTTTAGTAATTTTGGAGCCTATTTAATTCCAACAAACAAACAATCAAATCTTTCCTCTTTATAATATTAGTATAGATATAATCTATCCGACCAAGTTCCATTCGGCATGTTTTCAGGCACAACTCTTGGATAGTAAGCAAGAACTTTATTTTTTAAGCTGGCATTCAAGTCAGGGCAATATCTAGATAATTTTTAGACAGAGTATACGTGAATAAGTTTACTTATACCTTTTTAACAAAACTTGTTTGCAATAATGATTTTTTGCAGAAGAAACTCGCGCTTTTCTTAGACAAAAATAGCAAAAAGAAAAACCAAGCATGTATGGGTATTAATAAAAAAAACAATAAAAGTAAACAGACATAAAACTAATGTATTTGAGTGAGAAACTACAATTTGCTAAAAGACCGGGTGCCTTCATCAAACTACATCTCACTTGCCTTTCTCTTACGTAGTGATAAATATCTTACTTTAGTAGCAGCTGTCCGTCTCGTCTCTCACATTGCATCGTATCAACAGTAGGTCAAGTCTAAGATAAACAACAAGCGTCTACACATACTCGAAGAGACGCTTTTCTGTTACTAGTATTTAACCCGGCAATCGCTCACTTTTTTCATATAACATTTTTTTTATATTCCTGAGCTTTCTGCTGTTTATAAACTGATTATGAATTAACATAGTTTTAATTTAGGTATTTATAACTGTTAAATCAATAATGTAATGAGTTGTTTGTTTTAAAACACCATTTTTTAACCGAACATTTTAAAAATGAACAACGTATTACATTACTGATTTTCGGTTATAAAGCCATTGCCAATGCATTTAGAGTTTTCATATTTGATATTACATTGTACATTGTAAATATAACTTTGCCTTTCTTCTAAACTCTAAACATATCACCAAATAAGAAATATGTTCTTCAACTTGTATTAATCAAATTATTTTTTTATACCTAAGCAAAGGATTTCAATTGTTTTATGTTAAAATTTAACTTTTATTTTATTTATTTATATAGTACATACAATAGGTATATTACATTCTAACTTATGACTATGTACAAATGCATTTATATAGAATAGCATGCATTTTTAAATTAAGTTACTTTATTTGAGCTCTAGCACTCACGCTAGGATACGCTGAGTCTGTGAGGGCTAGCTCACTTCCCAATTGTTCAATATTTTTTTTTATTTGACGTGATTACGACGTTTTGTGAATGGAACAGCTTAATACACCTATAACGAGTTCTTACTTGGCTATGAAAGTAAATTCCATAGAATATAATTAATAAAATATAAAACATACAAATAAAATTAAAATATAAAGGAAATTATAAATTAATTCTATGCAGTTTTTCTGTGCTTGACTGGTCTAATGTCACTAGATACTCGGTTATTTTGCGCTTGGCTACATATTTAGTATCATTCAATATATATTTAAAATAAAAAATAATTATCTTACAAATACCTATATCTATATTACTGACATAACTGGTAAAATAAGATTTATAGAAATTTGCCAATTTTTTGTGACTTTACTGTTCCTAATTTTGGCCAAGACTCCTAATCTTTGTGAAACTCCTTTGTTTCACTTTATGTCGTTTCCAGCACATTAAAAAGTATTTTTATAAATTTTATTTATAAACAAAACATGTCAATTAAAGGTCAACACAGTTTTATATTTCATACCAAAACTCAAATGAATAATAAAATACAGTAGGATCATAACTCATAATATTATCCAAGTAAGTGAAATCAAGTGGACAGAACAGAGCGATTAACTTTAATATTGGTTACTGCAACATGTTTGTATTGCGTCTTCCCCTAAAAATGCTTCTTACAATAAACGTGTAAAGAGGTTTTCCGGGTAAATAAAAAGAAATGCTCCATTCCATTAAATACACTCCATCTCTTTCATATCTATTAGTACACACAGTAGAGAGAAAGGAACAGATTATTTGGCTTTTACAGAGTTTTAAGATAAGGTTAGGTTAATAGAAAAGTGTGTTCAAAATTCTGCGCGGGTAGTGTATAGATAGTGTTTCTTTCTTGGTTTATTTGTGGGTAGATTGATAACTATTACTTTTTGTAGGTAGGAGAGTATTTTTTAAGGGTAGCTTTTATATTGTAAGTGAAGTTAGTGAACTAAGAAAAGACCATAAATCCTTGTTTCGAGTAGTGTGTTTTCTTCCGATATTTTTCACACTATTTTTTGAACTCGTTTTTAGAGTAGTTGCTTTATAACATTAATAGATTATTTCAGTAAGCAAGGGTGGTTAATAATCACGAACGTAATATTTATCTGCTTGTAACAATGTTGTGCTTTGAAGGAGCGAATGCAGTAGTGGGAGCGTCGGCTGTCAAGTTTTTTTTTTTTTTACAACATTAACACAAGGTCTTCAGGTCCAAAACTAGGCAGAGCCTGTGCTATGGTAACCTGATGACTGATATATATATACTTATATATTATACATATACACACCGAGACACAGGTCAAACAGACATGTTCATACACACAAATGTTTGACCTGTCCGGGAATCGAACCCGGGACCAGCGGCTCAGAAGGCAGAGTGCTACCAACTGCGACAACCAGCCAGTCAAATGTATGTATATGATGCGCAATCCGAAAAGAAATATTTAATCCGCCATTTTGTGGCGGCGGTCATCTTGGATGTAAATGATACTGAATATATTAAATTGAAATGTCATGTATATAATAAATACAAACATGTATTTGTACAGTGGCCTATTTGCATTCACAGTTATTGCTTCATTTGTTATTTAATAGTGCGTGTACCTACTACGCGTACCCGCTTGCATTCTTTATTTACAAATTTTTCCCATTTTTTACTCTTGCGAAGTTGGGGCGGACCGCTAGTCAGAAATAAAGTTGTGTACCAATTATTATTTCAAGCTATCAACAGGAAGTAGGTAATATTACAATGAGTAAATTTGACCCAAACAAAAAAAACGCCGCGGCAAGCTAAAATAAACCGTATTAAAAATTAAAAATCAATTATCGTACAAAAGGGGCACTTATGAACATGTGTTAAAATTTCAATGATTCTAACAACTATAATAATAATAACTTTATTGACTTTTAGTAAAGGTTTACATGTATATATGAGTACTCTGAAACTAGGTATGCACACAAGGATACTATATACATATAGACCGTTGATGTCTGTGGTAGTTATAAACTGTATTACAGACACCAGCGCCCTCCGAAAGCATTAATGACCTATGTAGGTACATAATAATATTTTATAATAAATCTAAGTATATAAGTAATCTAGGTCTTCGAACAGTGTGTGTTACCAGTGATGACTTACGGAACCGAAACGTGGTCTCTGACTATGGGCCAGAAGAGCAGGCTCAGAGTCGCACAAAGAGCTATGGAGAGGGCTATGCTCGGGGTTTCTCTACGTGATCGAATCAGAAATGAGGAGATCCGTAGAAGAACGCAAGTCACCGACATAGCCCAGCGGATTAGCAAGTTGAAGTGGCAGTGGGCAGGGCACATAGCTCGAAGAACTGATGGCCGTTGGGGACGAAAAGTTCTAGAATGGAGACCACGGACTGGCAAGCGCAGCATAGGACGGCCACCAACAAGGTGGACAGACGACCTGACTAAGATCGCAGGCAAGGGCTGGATGCGGGCCGCTTCCAACAGGTCCTTGTGGAAATCAATGGGGAAGGCCTATGTCCAGCAGTGGACGTCCTATGGCTGAGATGATGATGATGATGATGATGATGAATAAATCTAAGTACAATGCCTTAGGAATATCCGCTATAACTAAAGCCGCGTGCCAAATATATGGCCACAATGGTACCTATATCGGGATACTACAGAGGACTTCGCCTTTATTCAATTATTTCGAGTAAAGCTTGTGCTTTGAACTGCGTTGAGATTGTATCCATTAACTTCGTAAAAGATCTTAATTGTAAGTCTTCTTGTGACCACTGAAACATCGAGGTTAGCCAAAATTATACTTTGATTAATTGTTTTGATGTTTCACCAATCGAATTCATTATTTAGACAGCCGGCGGGTCGTACAAATTGAGAAATTTAAAGTAATGTTTAATAACCTTCAAGATTCTGTCAAGTTACATTGACCTTGGTCACGAGAACAGTGAAATAGTAGGTATCTATACACGATGATAACGTAGTGATAGGGGCGTCGGCTGTCAAACTGACGGACGCTGGTTCGATCCCCGCCAACGACTTGAGTCTCCGGTGAAGACAACACCGTTATCTAATTCCTAGTATGGTGGTACTTTCGATGAGCTACCCGGCCATAGCTCCCACCTTCAAGATTAAAAAACGGTCACCAAAGATATAAAATATTCAGGCAGCAGTCCTTGAGGGCCGATCTAGATTTAGCGTGATTACACCTTCGACCAAATCGTCAGTGACCATGACGAGAATGGTCTAGCGCCAGATTTATAGGTATATAGTTTTACTCAAAATAGGTAAGGTAATAAAAAAAGCCTTATTTTCTTAGAATGAAATAGAAGTACCAAAAAAAATATATACCAAAAAAATTTAACACCATTACAAAATAATATTAACCATAATATCTAGGTAACAAGGTTATGGTCAGTATGATCAGCGCTGTGGTTGGCGGTTATGGCTGTAGTTTTTGCCTACCCCTACGGGAAATAGGTGTGAATGTATGTATTTAAATGTATGTATAATAAGGTAGCAGTCACGTTCCAGTTAACCATCAACTGAAAGATAAATCTAACAGCTGGGAAGCCATTTTGCATGTCGATCGTTACCCGAATTACAGCTTGAGTCTCAAAAGAATTGCGAACACATGTGAGCATTAGGTCTTAGCCGGTAGGGTTGGGTAATGTCCCGTAGGGTTCCGTCACAGGTCATTGAAGAGGGAATCGCCTTTGGAATGTCTTTCCGGTAAGCTGGGACGTCGTTCCTGATTTTCAGCCCTTGACGGCTGATTCGGTTGGTTAGTGTTAAAGTGAATGATAATTACAAAACTATGCTGCGTTTCACACGGTATTCGTAGATTAAATACAAAATGTTGCCACTACTTATTTGTGGACTAACAATTTTTTAATTCATCATCATCATCCCAGCCATAGGACTTCCACTTTAGGATATATATCTTTCTAATACTGCACAAGGACCAGGAGCGACTGGAAGCGGCATCCAGTCACAACATCAATTACACGATAGTGCTTGCCATCTGCCCAAGGCGAACAGATAAGCTCATTTCGACTCCGATAAATGTTCTGTTTATTACTGCTCTCACCCCTGCACTAGGATTCCCTGTATCGCGGGAGGCATGGACACACACACAACCACAGCGCACAAACATCCAAGACCCAGGACAAACATCTACACTCATCGCACAAATGTTTGCCCCTGCCGGGATTCGAACCCAGGGTCCCGTAGACGCAGAAGTTATGTCACTCACACTAACCACTGCGCCACGGTGACCCTGACTCTGCTTAGTCATAAAACAAACATATTATAATAAACTTCCCAACCATTTTATTTATCACTCCCACTATGCTCTGTGTGTAGCGGGGGTACAAGGGAACTAGGGGGGGGGTACATTCTAATGTAATATTTATGTGACCAATTTGTAAGTATTCATAAAAACCTCGTGTAGTTATTTATTAAAACTTTTTTCAGGTCCATCATCACCACCGCCATCGACATCACCGACTACCAAACCAGAGCACAATGAGCTTACGGTTTCCTTTCCACCCCTGGATGATATATTCGGGGCCACTCCTGAGAAGCAGTTCCACACAGAGAACAACACGCTTGTCACCTCGCAGACCGGTTCCACCGCTCTCCTGCCGTGTGTCATCAGGAACATTGGTGATGGAATTGTAAGTACTATTAAAATCATTATATAATATAATAATAATAATATGGGACATAATTCACACAAGGTCTTCAGGTCCCAAACTAGGCAGAGCCTGTGCTATGGTAACCTGATGACTGATATATATACTTATATACATATACACACCCAGACACAGGTCAAACAGACATGTTCATACACACAAATGTTTGACCTGTCCGGGAATCCAACCCGGGACCAGCGGCTCAGAAGGCAGAGTGCTACCAACTGCGCCAATCGGCCAGTCAAATTATATTGAGACATTTTACTGTTTTTTTTTTGTGTTTTAATTTTTGTCTTTTCCAATTATTCAGTTAGAAACCTGTATTTACTTAAACTGTTAAGTCATCTTTTTTTTTTTAATACAAATTAAAGGGCTTTGTCGCCATTGCGAGTATGCCGCCCTGATTATATCTATATATTTCAATGTGCTTAACTATATATAAACTAATTACGTTTAGATAGAAGTTAGAACAGCCATCTAGCCGTATCTGGAAGTGGATCAGCTAGAATAATGTTACATCTACCTCATCCACCTCTTATGCTGTAGTGCTGTGTGTGGGAGTACCGGCAGAAGTGAAAACTTGAACATGATTGATGATGATGATGATGCTGTGTTATTTCGTGACCTGGAGTAACATACCAAGTTTCATCCAAATCCGTTCAGCTGTTCTGGCGTGATTGCCTAACAAACATCTATCCATCCATCCAAACTTTCAGATTTATAATGTTAGTGTGACACATAAAATTAACATGTTGACGTTCCGATTACGTCACGATCTGACGATCTTACGATCTGATGATCTTCCGATCTGACGATCTTGCGGTCTGACGATCTGAAGATCTTGCGATCTTACGAGCTGACGATTTACGCCGCTAAAGAAGCTTTCACTTCAAAGACGAATCATATCATAAATATGCAAATTTAGCTCATTATATTCCCTACACTGGACAATGTGGAGTGACATATGTCAGTGGTCAGCCCAATGTCAGTCTTCAGATACGTCCTTACGACTGCTCAGCAAGCTGCACTCCTACGCGAGAAGTATTCAGTAGAAAACGCCACTAGCGGTCACACATTCAAGGTTTACCAAGGATCATGATGCCTAATCCATGGTCAGCTTAGATCATATAATTAAACTCCGATCCAAGCGCTTCCAGCTCTATAAACCCATTAATACATCCGGAACGAAAACAAAAATTGATTGACCTCTTGAGTTCACGATTGACCTCAATTGTACTAGGCAAATCGCGACTGCGTCCGCCAGCGCCCCGTATTCACCTTGAAAAAAGACCACCGAATGTGGTCGAAACTATAGTCGGAACCTTCTGACTTATTACGTGAGTAATTCCCGTATTTTGTATATTCATAAAAATTGACCTCAACTTCACAAACTATATTTTCATTAAGATTTGCCTTCTGAGGACACATGCTTATAAGTCTACATAAAAAAGATTGCTAATGCAACTAAATATAACTTATACAAATAATTTATAGCAATTACTTTTGGCAATTTACCAATTGTAGTAAGATTTGCATTTGGATTAGTTATGTATAGGCTGAAACCAGCTAGTGGATTTCTCAAATGTAGTAACTTTAGTATTGTTATATTGTATAGTAATATTAGTATTTTATTTCAATAAATGGTTCGTTGCAATAAAAAAAAATTGCACTTAATTTTTAGTTTTCAAAATGACTACACAATTTCAACCGAAATTTTGAAAATAAAAAACATTCAATATTTAGTCTATTTTCAGTAGAATATTCAATTAAAAGTATAATAAAGATTCACTGAAAATTACAATAAATAAATCATTAGCATGATAAAAACAACTACAAAAGTCCCCTGTACAAGGCTAAGTGTTCTAAATAATGCAAATAAAAATCCAGTTCATTCCAGACTAAAGCTCTAGTGATGTGAAAACATCAGATAAAACATGTTTCAACTAAAGTCACTTGACGTTTTACTCCCCATTAAAAGCTAGAGCTGTTATCCAAACAGGTTCCCCGGATCTTAGGTTAAACAGAAAACAAACAAAAAAATAAGAATCTTAGTAAAAAGTCTCGAGGAGACTTCAAAAGATGAAGAACTTTTTTGTAGTGCCACTTCAATTTATTTTATTACTATCTCAGCCCGAGCTTCTTCTGACATAAAAATGTGACGACCGTAATTTTTTTAAAATTGCCTTCTTAAATAAGACGACTGAAAAGGGATTAAGTAGTTTTTAATTTTAGAACTGCACTTAACTTTGTATTTAGGAAAAATAGGATACAGCAGATTTTCACTTAAACTGTGATGTTTATAATATAAACATCACAGTTTAAGTGAAAATCTGCGTTTACATATCATGAATCATAATCATAATCAGAGTTTACATATTATGTAAACTCTAAGGCTTTAGGCTTTCACGGCCGGCGTTGCATGAAGTATGTATTGCTTCCGGGCTGTTTGGCCGTGGTCTAAGTGAAACTTGTGTTCCAGACTTTTCATCGATCACTGCGGTCGACATCTTCAGTGGTTCAGGTCCGAGCGGCGATTAGAACCGTAGAACTCTTCTTTGCGGCGTCTTCTCTGTTACTGATGTGGAGTCTTGAGTCACTTGTGTATTTATAGGAACTGAACCACTGAAGATGTCGACCGCAGTGATCGGCGAAACGTCTGGAATACAAGTTTCATTTAAACCACGGCCAAACAGCCCGGAAGCAATACATAGAACATGTGATGCTTATAATTATTTAGTTTGTATGTTGCCTTGAACACACACTGTGTTTGATGACAGATGTTAAAACTTTAGAACTAGATACGTAGGCAAGTACTACAAAAGTACCAGCTACCACCATGGTGGGAATTTCATAATAGTACTGCCTTCACCGGCACCGGCCTAAAAGAAGGAAAGGGAGACCCCGCAGCAGATGGGAAGATGAAATAAAAGAAATAGCAGGATCCGATTGGATTAAACTAGAAAAATCCCGTGAAGACTGGCTTACTTTGGAGGAGGCCTTTACCTGTACAAGGGTTCGTGCAGAATAAACAACTAAACTTCTAAATTATTTTACTAATCTTGTAATTACTAACAAAACACTTCTAACTGTGAAAATCTGCTAGAAATATAGGGTTTTTTATTTTATTTTATTTTTATTTATTATTTTTAATTTTCTTTTTTTTTTTTTTAATTTGAATCACACTCAGACCCCCGCACTAGGATTCCCTGTATCGCGGGAATATATATATATATATATACTCGGGACAAACATCTACACTCATCGCACAAATGTTTGCCCCTGCCGGGATTCGAACCCAGGGTCGGGATGACACCGAAGTCATGTCGATGACACAAACCACTGCGCCACGGGACCGTCGATTGCCGTTGTCGTTGCCTTCACCAGAAGCTCAAGCCTTTGGTAGGGATCGAACCAACGTCCGTCGGTTTGAAAGCTGAGGCTCCTAACGCAAAACTTCAACTTCGCACTTCATATTTTACTAGTTGCGCCCGCAGGTTTCACCCGCGAGGACTGCAGTTTTCCCCTTACCTCAGTTATACGCGTAGCGTTAATTTGCCCAAAGTCTTCTTTTTTTTAAACAAAAAAAAAGCCTTCTTCAATAAATGGACTAGTATTCAACACAAAAAGGTTTTTAAAATTCAAGCTAGTATTTCCTGATATTAGCACGTTCAACTTAACAAACAAAATCTTCAGCTCCATATTAAGGGAAGAAATATAATGATCACCAGATAAATATAATGTGCACCAAAAAATTAACACCAAATTTAGTAACTGAGCACCAAATTTAGTAAGTGGTCACCTAATACGCAGTCATGTAGTGTCGGTACGAGGAGTGTTAGGTTTCTTTTGACCGCACAACGCGTGAGTCTAGCCCAAAAAACTCGTGTAAAATGCTCTAGATATGAAATTTTTGGTGGCCGTTATAAAATAAATTGGTGTTCTAATTTTGGTGCTCACTTATTATTTTTGGTGCTCAAAAGTATTTTTTGGTGCTATATTTTACTATATCTATTTGGTGATCAGTTAAACATACGCTTTGTAATATTAATCTGGATATTTTCATCAACTATGAAAAGTAACACCAATTTCAGCAACTTCAAACGATATAACCGCTACGGTTCTACTGAGGATTAAATTCTGGAGCAATCCCTTTCAAAATTGCGAACGACCCGCGTAGATATTTCAAGTTTTCATGAAAATATGTAACATCCAAAGCAGAAATTACTTTTGGTATGCCCTCTGGCGGTATCGTGTACAGAGTATGGACCTCTGCCCTTCTTCGGTACAGAACCAATTAAGTATAATGAGGAATATTCATGCTCTATTCAGCGCCAGTGTATACTATTTTGGATAGAATGAATAATTATAAAAAAGAATAAATATCACTCTGTATTGCAACACCATAATAAATCTTAAGACAATACTACGTGTTTCAGTGGGCGGTTTTATCGCTCAGAGCGATGTCTTACAAAATAATAGCGTAGAATAGTAGTTACTACATCTAATTATAAATGAGGAGATTCATAGAAGAACTAAAATCATTGACTAATTTGGTAAAATTCATTTTTATCTCATTCAAATGAAACCGCGACCGCGAGCGACCCTGTATTCTCCTTGAAAACGACCACTGGTTGAGACTATAGTCGGAACACTCTGACTTATTACGCGTGTAACTTAATAAGCGCGACAGTTCAATTGACACTGACAAAGTTTATGACTGATATAGGGCATCATTCTTCTTCTTCTTCTTCTCTCAGCCATGTGCGTCCACTGCTGGACATATGCGTCCACTGCTGGACATATGCCTCCCCCATATAGGGGGGAATTTGCCAATACTCACCACGCTTGGCATGCGGGTTGGCGAGCGCAGTATGATTTACAATCCTCTGAATGCGCTGCTGCCCACCTTCTGGTACGTGATCTCTTAGCCGACTCTTACGGCACCCACGAGAAGAGATGGGGGAGTACTATTCTAGGCCGGTACCACCACGGCATCATTATTTTATTGCTATTTTATTATTGTAATTATATTATTATCTTTACGTAACAACTATAATTGAAAATTTATTGAAATAGAAGCTGTGTATATATATCTAATAATTCTATGGTTAAAATTATACATTAGATTTAAGTCCTTAGATATAGAGTTTTATAACATAAATGTAACTGTTTAATTCGTTTTTATGTCAATAAATAATATATAAATAAATGTGTCCAAACCACGTCAGCTTTATTAACAAATTAATTTTATGTAACAATCATTTCCATGCCTAATCTCGTTAAAGAATCTCGGCATAATAGAAGAACGACAAACCAAAATATAACCATAAATTTACTCTATTTTCGTGAAATAAATGTCATTTGATTTTATTAAAATAAGCCATAAAACATTCAGGTATTAGTAACGAGGAGTTGTTACTGTGTTTTCGGAACGCTGCCCAGTGAAGTTCAAATCGGCAATTGACCTCTTTTTGAAGTTGGTACTCCCTTGTTAGACTATTTGTCAGGTAGACGACGTTGAAAACTTAGACTATTGAATTTCCAAGTATTATTGAGGTTGGTACAACTTACAAGTTCCTGATATTCCATACTGTCTTTATTACAGCTGAAGCAGCAAGAATTCATTCGGAATCGAGTCCCATTTTTGGACAGTGAATGGCGAAGTTTGCGGTAAAAGTTTGAGAGTAAATCAAATAAATGAATGCTTTATTACGGCTTAATGTTTTCCATAAAGTCTGCCAGCACTGAGTAGTGAGAAAGTGCCTGTACTTGCTTAGAAGACGCGGGTTCATGTTAGTATTAACCTAAAAATGACGACGCCACGACGGTCGCCGTGGCGCAGTGGTTCATGTCATTGACATAATTTCGGTATCCCCGGGACCCCGGATTTGAATCCCGGCAGGGAAAAACATTTGTGCGATGAGTGTAGGTATTTGTCTCGGGTCTTGGATGTTTGTGTGCTGTGATTGTGTGTGTCCATGCCTTCCGCGATACGGGGAATCCTAGTGCGGGGTCTGAGTGTGATAAAAAAAAATGAAACTTAATATTCATTTAGTATTAATGTATTTTATTATCTTTTTTATGCACATTTATAAGGACGTATTATGTTATTAAGATTAACCAAAGCTCAAGTCTACAAAAATGTTTTATTAATAATAGTGCCAAGCATATTAAATAAAACATTATAAAATATGTTTAAATTCAGTTTTTTAATTATAGACAGATAGAGATAGAGATTGATACAATTAATGTATTTTTGTTGCCGCTACAAAAAATTTTACTAAATAATAGAATAAAATAAATATAGAAGGGGGGCTCCCACACAATAAACGTGACTTTTTTTGTTCGATATTGATAACGGCAACATAGATATAAGCGCTTCAAATATTCACAGCTAATTTAGTCTTATTATTCACTTTAAAAATAAATAATTATAATAAAATTAATATTTAAGGGGGGCGCTCATACAAAAAACGTTATTCTTTGCGGTTTTTATAGATAACTAGCTGCACCCCGCGATTTTACCCACGTGATGATGATTGATGATGATGATGACGATGAAAAGTAGCCAATGTGTTAATCTAACATCTAAACTATCTTCATACCAAATTTCATTGCAATCGGTGTAGCTGCTTGGGCGTGAAAAAGGAACAAACATACACACAAACTTTCGCCTTTATAATATTAGTAGGACGGTACGGAACCCTTCGTGTGCGAGTCCTACTCGCACTTGGCCGGTTTTTTCAACCATCCGGCCGTGTCAAACATAAACGTATTCCGATTTCTAACATAATTTATATTTTTCAAAGTCTTGTTTTTTTGTAAGTATTGCGATTCGTGTACCTCCCGCGACGAAGGGTATCCTAGTGCGGGGGTGTGACGTATTTGTTTGAACACGTTTGTTTTCCTTCGAGAGTGGAACGAATCTACTCTCATAAGACTAAATTAATATGGAGGCCGCTTTGTGCTGTAGTGTGTACTGTTCACTATTCTGTGACGTATTGTAAATAATTGGCCTTATGCGCATATCATTGATTTTACATACATATATTATGTAAAATCAATCCTAAGCACTCCACTAGCCGTCCGAATTTATTCCTTCTTTTACATCGGCTTTTATTCGGCCGCCTTCGCCGCCACTCGGCTGAGATGGTTAAAAACATTTAAAAATAAATGTATGTACTCGGTATTGTGAAACACTCCACCAGAAATAAAAACTAGGTTAGGTTGAAACTGCGACAAAACACATCACTTGATGTCTGCGCTTTATTACGGCGGGGGCGGTGGGGCTGTACTTCCCGCAGCGCCGGAGCTGTCACAAAATATAACCTCAATTAATTAAAATAACCTCAAAATAAAATATAATGCAATATTAGAAATAAAGTATTAATGAAAAGAACAAAAAATTGATATTTAGTGTGAAAAAGAGGGCAAGAAATTACGATTAGTTCGCAATGGAAACTAGTGCAGTTTCTTTTTGCTCTAAATTTTGGCGTACTATAATGGAAAAATCCGCGATAAGACCGTAATAACCATGTATAGTTTCTAAAATAAGTTATTCTCATTACAATTTTAACTATACGCGAGCAGTCCCGATCTGTGCGTCTGTTCCTGTATGCTTTCAATATACGCTTTGCACTGAAGTAAGTTCGTATTTGCTTTGTTAACCTCACTCCCACAGAGACACTCCATAGTTTCCCTGTGCTAACTCCCTTATTCCGTAAGTTATATCTGGTATACCGGAATCTGTGGAGAAAGCAAAATATTTCGTAAGCTATTGATAAATATCAGTATCTAAACTGGGGTTTTAACTGGGACCCAACGGAAGACCAGCGCTGGTTTAAAATCTAGCATATGCTGAGTTGGGGACCAATTTATGACATCCACTATATATTTTTTTTTGTTATTTTTCTTTTTTTCTTTCCTTAAACACTTTTTCTTTCTTAGGTGCTTAGCTGATCCTGGTACCCACTCTGTCTAGCCTGACTCTACTAGTACAATTAACATATATGTTTATGATAATGTTTATGTACTTTGCGTGTATATTTTGTTTGTTTAATTAAATAAATAAATAATTTAATTAAAATTAATTAAATTCCCAGTTGCTATTACGAGAGATAGAGTCGAAGTCTTTCTTATAGTCTACAAAAGCTATGTAGAGCGGTTTTCTATATTCTACATACTTTTCGTTGACTTAGTCTAAGGTGTAAATGCGATCTGTGGTGCTAAATCCACTTCTGAATCCCGCTTGTTAACATTATAATGTTACGCCGGTCGTAATGACGGTCGCCGTGGCGCAGTGGTTAGTGTCATGACTACTGTGTCTCCGGGACGCTGGGCTCGAACCTACACTAATCGCAAAAATTTGCCGGGATTTTCACCCAGGACCACACACCCTGTCCCTGAGACAGAGAAGTCATGTCACTGACCACTGCGCCACGGCAACCGTCAAAAGCTTGACGCCTATACTTACGAGTAATACTAACTTGTGACAATCATAGGTCAATCGTGCTTTTGAATGTACGTTTGTAGTCAAAAGTGGTTTTGACTGACGAATCTGGTCAGAACTACTTATAACCGCTACTTTTATGCCAGTCAAATTTAATCTTTATGGCTTTTAACAGTTAAAACTACTTTTTAGGTAGCTATAATATTATTATGCAATAGCTGGTTGACATCGTGATGATGATGATGATGATGTATATGATGATTTTGCACACCTGACAAGGTAAGATATGGCAAACAAAATGATTTTATTGACATAATATATGTATATTATTAGACTATGTTGCATATTATATATTCTAGTACTGCTATAATCACTGCGAAAGATAATATAAGCTTATGAAACTGTATATATTATTTTTATTTATTTATTTATTAACATTCACACAAGGTCTTCAGGTCCCAAACTAGGCAGAGCCTGGTAACCTGATGACTGATATATATATACTTATATAGATATACACACCCTTACACTTACCCACACATTACCTTTATACATGTACCCATATCTAATCAAAAAAGATATTTGAAGTGAACAATTATCCTATCCTAGTTTCTCACTACCTACTCCTATCTTAATCCTACTAATATTATAAATGCGAGTTTGTGTATGTGTGTATGTATGTATGTTGTGTATGTATGTATGTTACCTCTTCACGCTCAAACGGCTACACCGATTTCGACGAAAATTGGTATGAAGATAGCTTATACCCTGGATTAATCCATAGGCTTATTGTAATCATCGCTATCATCACCGTTTTTCATCACCACGCCGGTAAAACCGCGGAACGCAGCTAGTGTTAAGTCATTGCAATCAAAAGTATTATCGAAGAAAGCCTGTGGTCTCACGTACTGAGTTAAGAGTTTTGTCTGTAGCATATACAATATGGGCTTGGCAAACGCTTGTAAATAGTTTTATTACTAACAACCCTATACTCATATAAAAAGGCACTTTCTCCGTACCATCCCTAATTTATAGACGCGCTAAACAACAAGGCAATCCCAAGTAGTATTACGCAGAATGACGCAGTAGTAACAACTACTCGTAGTAACGGCAAAGAGTAAAATCTACTCAAATAAATGAATCAGTAAAAAAGTACCCAAATAACATCATTGGCAGAGTGAAGTAAAACAAACAAATAGAAACTTATTTGCATGTGTGCCAAAAGTTGTGTAACTTAATTTGGGAGTAGGGATGTGACGCTATTGTTTGATATTATAATCGATTATAGTTCGCGAATATTTTGTCAAGAGAAAATTCTAATTCTTAAGAGCGGTTAAATTTATTCTTTAACCGGCTTTAAAAAAGTAGGAGCTTCTCAATTCGACCAGGATGATTAAAAAAAAAAATTATGTTCGTTATCTCAGAACTTTCGACTGGGTCAATCGATTATGATGATTCTTTTTGTATTTAAAATTTGGTGCTTCCCGTGTAGTCTCATTTCATCAAAATCGGCGGTTTTTGAGTTACACTCCAATAACTGAAAAGTGGCTACGCATACCTCGACGATATTATAGTTGCGGGTGGAGAAATCGGTGAACATACACAATTACAATTATTATTGACCCCGTGAGTAGCAAAGGTCACGGAAAAGGGTGAAAAAAAATCTTTACCAAAAAATGGAACCGACTTCAACATCAAAAGTATGAAATAACGTGTCGAAGTCGGTACCATGAGCACAATATTGTGAACTATCATGCTACCGACTACAACAAGTAATTTCACACTTTTGAGTGTTAAAGTACGTGCCGTGGTGGTACCGGCCTAGAATAGTACTCCCCCATCTCTTCCCGCGAGTGCCGTAAGAGTCGGCTAAGGGATCACGTACCAGAAGGTGGGCAGCAGCGCCTGGAATCTGGGGATGTAAGATCATACTGCGCTCGCAACCCCGCCTGCCAAGCGTGGCGAGAATTGGCAAATCCCCCCTATATGAGAGAGGCATAATATGTCCAGCAGTGGATATCCGATTGCTGAGAAGAAGAAGAATGTTGAAGTCAGTTATATTTTTAGTGAACATTTTTTTTGGTTACTTGACTATTGCGCGGTAGTTAATTTGACTAAGCCACTGTTTGTAACTATTAAAACATTATTAAATAAATAATTTATGTTATATGATTGACTGAACATTGCACCAAATTGACCATTTTTAGGGTTCCGTACCTCGAAAGAAAAAAACGGAACCCTTATAGGATCACTTTGTTGTCCGTCTGTCTGTCAAGGTTTTTTTCTCTCAGAAACGAAGTATCTGAAGTATCAAGCTAAAATTTATATCAAATACTAAGGATTGCTGTCCCTTAGAGCTGTGAAAAAATTAAACTTCTAATCTAACTTAGACTGGCCGGTTGGCGCAGTTGGTAGCACTCTGCCTTCTGAGCCGCTGGTCCCGGGTTCGATTCCCGGACAGGTCAAACATTTGTGCGTATGAACATATCTGCTTGACCTGTGTCTGGGTGTGTATATGTATATAAGTATATATATATCAGTCATCAGGTTGCCATAATACAGGCCCTGCCTAGTTTGGGATCTGAAGACCTTGTGTGAATGTTGTCCCATGTTATATATTATTATTATATTAACTCAATAAAAAGATACAGCACATGCTGCAAATTTTCGACACTCGCGAGGGAATCAAAACTTACAAGGTTTTTTTTTTACATATTATAAGTTTGCGTTTGACAACTGTCTCACCTGATGTTAAGTGATGACGTTGTCTAGGATTTAGCACGCAAACCTAGAAGGTACCAATTTACTCGCGACTTGAAGACTCCAGAATTGTACATATCGGGTACTTCCCGTGAACTCAGAATCTTGAAATTTGGTACGAAGCAACGTCTTGTAGCACAGGTAAGGGAGGAAAAATTGGGTAAAACGTACATTTAGGATACATCATGATTATTATAATAACAATATGTTTAATATTGTATGTATTGCTTCCGGGCTGTTTGGCCGTGGTCTAAGTGAAACTTGTGTTCAAGACGTTTCGTCGATCACTGCGGTCGACATCTTCAGTGGTTCTGAACCACTGAAGATGTCGACCGCAGTAATCGTAGACCACGGCCAAACAGCCCGGAAGCAATACATACAACATGCAACGCCGGCCGTGAAAGCCTTAGAGTTTACAATATGTTTAATAATTTTCAACTTAATACCCCTTTGTTCTGTACGGAACCCTAGGTACACGAGTCCGACACGCATTTGGCCGGTTATTTTTTTAAATATGTATTTCATAATTTTTTTTTGAACCCTTATAGATATTTACCCTCTTATACCACATCCCTATTGAAGAGTTCGATAAAAAGGGCTGTTGCGCAGAAGTAGCAAAAACGATACTTTTCCTAATGAGTTCTACCTAATATAACCATTAGTATGGAACCTTTCGTTTATTCGAGGGGTTTTATTTGAAATTGGTTTTGTTTGAATGTTGTTTTTTTGTAGAGGTCGTTTAATTTTGAAGGGGCCAATTGAGTCTTAGTAGGTATTACATAGATATATAAATATACTAAAGAAGCTCATTTCTTTAAAGTAGTTTAGTAGATTTGGTAACGCACTTGATACGTCTGTGACGATTTGCTCGATATAGAAACACACATAGAATGTGAATTGATAATTTGTTTGGTTGCACTTTTTGTGAAACTTTAAACTTGATGACGGTAGCTAAGACAAGCGCGTACTGGATAATACCCCTCCACCATGCAGTGGAGCTATCGATGTTACTTGCATCGGAAGCTCAAGGTGGGAGTAGGAATCGAACCTGCGCCTGTCACATTGACAGCAGGTGCTCACACATCTATTATATACTTGTGGGTCCTCTACCCTATTTATATATAAGTCCCAGCTTTTTAGAAATTAAACAAGTCCACAAATATTAGGTTCACAATATTTATTTATTTTAGAAATGACTTAATGCTGTTTACCACATGGGGTATTAACGGCTTCACCGGACTTTTGGCGAGTGCAGAGGGCACTCAGCCGATTTTGGGTTGGGGTGAGGGGGGGGTGCGACTAGCGCAAGGGCACCTCAGGGGTTCGGACCTCGGCTTGGGCTATCGCCTAAACGAGGTAGCGTCTGTGTGTGTGGACGTCGCAGACTATGGCGCGGCCTATCGGTTGGGGAGCCACCAAGATGGGTAGTAGCTGAGTGATGGGTGATACGTCTAATCGGGGGCCTGCGGCGCAGTGGTCTACGGCGGGCTCGGTGTCTTACCGTGAAGCCAGCGAGCCCGAAGCCGCTGACTAGGTCACGGTTGGAGATCGAGTTATGAGAGCGCGGGTCATTAGCCGGAGTTTGAGCTGCCTGAAGCACGGTTATCGGGTCGTCTGCGTCTACGAGCACGTGACGGGGGCGCCGGCGAGGGGGCGTGAACCACGGGTCGGTCGAGTCAGTTGAGTAATTGGCCGCTTGGACTACCAAGGGATTCGGATGGTGGGCCGCGGAATCGAAGTATCGGCGTGAACAGTTTTTGATGTGTTGGGCGATTGTGGGGAGGCCTAAGTCGCAATGCAATTCGGCGTTCCGTACGTACCACGGAGCGCCGGTTGCGTTGCGCATGAATCTATTTTGGATTGCTTGGAGTGTATGGAGCGGAGTTTTGTTCGCGTGACCGAATACGACTGAGGCGTAAGTCATAATAGGGCGTATACAGACTTTATACAGTGTTATCTTATTTCTAAGGGACATTTTACTACGTTTGCCTATGAGGGGACTGAGGCGGTTCATAACGAAGGCTGCTCTGTTGCGAACCGTTTTGATGTGTTCACGGAAGGTGAGTTTACGATCGAGTGTGACGCCTAGGTATTTAGCTGACTTAGCCCAAGAGATGGGTCTATTGAAGAGGGATAGCGGTTTGGGCGTAACTGACTTGAAAGTGAAGTACACTGCTGTGCTTTTGTCTGGATTGACAGAGATCCGCCATTTACGGAACCAAGCACCGATGTCGGTGATGGCTCGCTGTAAGGCGGCTCTCTGTCTATTCGGGTGCCACCCAGTGCAGTAGATGGCTGTATCATCTGCGAACTGGGCGATCTGAACTGAGGGTTCGGAATGTGGGATGTCACTAGTGTATAGCGCGAATAGTACGGGAGAGAGCGTGGACCCCTGAGGGACCCCTGCTGTGACGTGATGTGGGGTAGAGAGTGTACCCTCGACGCGGTAGCTAAAGGTTCGATCTGTGAGAAAGTCTTGTATTATTCGTACAAGACGATCTGGCACGCCAAGAACGTATAGCTTATATGTTAAGCCATTGTGCCAGACTTTGTCGAACGCTTTAGCCACGTCGAGGAAGACGGCTATCGTGGATTGAGGTTTGGGTTTCCGATTGAAACCTTCTAAAATGTGCTCGGTGACGCGGTGTAATTGATGTGTGCAACTATGTCGGGGCCTAAAGCCAAATTGTTCATTTGGCAGAAGGTTTTTGGACCTAATGAGGGGCCAGAGACGGTTAAAGATGATGCGCTCATACAGCTTCCCCAGAGCGCTGAGGAGGCTGATGGGGCGGTAGCTAGACGGATCGCAGGCTTTTTTACCTGGTTTGAGTATGCCGATGACTATTGCATGTTTCCAGGCGGCTGGGAACATGCCGTTAGCCATGGCGGCATTGAAAATGCTAACTAGCAGGTGTACTAGGGGAGCGGAGAAGTGTTTGAGCAGTTTGTTGCTAATCCCGTCTGCTCCTGGAGCCTTACGTTTTTTGAGGCCCTTGATGAGGGACTCTACCTCGGAAGATTTAGTTGGTGTGATGGAAGGGAGATCTGATATGGGGACAGTATTCGCGAGTTCGACTTCGGAGTCGACTAACTGAACGTGGTCTGGGTTTACGTGGTCCTCGTTGGGGGCGCATTGGGTTTCTAGGCTATCGGCTAAACATTCGGCTTTATCCTCGTCAAAAAACGCGATGGATTGAGGGATGGGTCTGAGTAGGGGGGGAAAGGCTGGTAGGCGGTCTGTCTTTAGTGCTCGTGCCATCCGCCAGTACGCCTGGTGGGATGGTGCGATGGTTGAGAGTGTGTCGTCCCACCTTTGAGAACGCAGCTCGGCCATGCGCTTAGTTACAGCACGCTGTAAGTAGCGCATGTTTGCTTTATTCTCAGGGGTGGGAATTGAATCGTATGCCCTAGTGGCTGCGTTTTTTTGAGTCAGTAGCCTTCTAGCGTCCTCGGGAAGCTCAAAGCGGTGGTCGGCCGCCGCGATGACCTTCTTCGAGGACTCACCTATAACGGTGCGGAGGTGGTCGCTGAGGGCGTCTATTGAAAGGGAGATGTCATCTACTGTCTGTATGTCGTCGGGTATTTTGTCAAGATCAGGTGAGCTGATCGCTTTTAGGGATTCCCCTAATTGCTTCCAGTTCACTATCGTCTTGTATGTCGGTGTATTGTCGGTCGGTTCGGGGCCGAGTTCTAGAAGAACTGGGCGGTGGTCTGAGATAAGTTCGTGAATCACTCTTATGGAACGCAGCCGAAGCGTGACGTTCTTTAAGAGTGCTATTTCGAGTATGTCGGGACGATGACCGTCTTGGTAGGGATATCTAGTGGGCTCCGTGGGGGCGATAATATCAAAGTTTAACAAGTTAACTAGGTCATCGAGTATTTTACCGTTTTTGTTAGTGGCAGTGCAATTCCACATAACGTGTTTACTATTGAAGTCTCCTATCAGAAGGACGGAGTCACTCATTGAGAGGAGGGTCTCTAAATCGCTTGGGATCAGTTCTTTGGATGAAGGGACGTAGCACGAGGCGATAGTGACAGGTTGATGACCTGTCATACCTAGCAGGCAAACCGAGGCTTCTAACACGGATAACGTGGGCGTGACTAAGGGGATGCAGTGTAGGGACCTTTTGTAATATATCAACGTACCACCTTTTACGGAGTGTAATCTATCGTTCCGTATCGCGGCGTAGTTTGCGAACTTGGGCGTAGCTCTGCCGGGCTTGAGAAAGGTCTCTTGCACGCAGAGGATGTCGACCTGATGGGTCTTACAAAATTCGTGAACAATGTCGCGTTGATTGAAAAATCCGTCCGCATTGAACGTAGCAATCGTGATGGCGCGCGGTTTAACTCTAGCGGTTGTACTAGCCATCTTGGTGTTTTATGGAGTTGGTGATGGAGTAGCTCCTAATGGCGCTGAGGATAGACGCGTGCTCGAGCGTCGCTTGTAATCGGGCGCTGGGGTTTGTCGCGGAGCGAAGTTTGTGTGCGAGCACACTGACCTCGTCCATGTCTATGGCCATCGCGTAGTCCATGACAAGCGCGAGGTCAGCGGCGAGGTTTGTTTGCGCGAGCGAAACCGGTTTCGCTTGTTTAGGAACGGGCATTACGGCGGGCGCGCGGTACGGGGCCGGGGCGCGGGGCGCGGCGGGGGGAGCTGAAGGGCGCGTCGGGGCGACGGTAGGTCGGTTTGCAGCGGGCGGCGGTCGCGATTGACTCAAACTCAGGGGCTTGGACCAGGCGTTATGAGAAGGCGCGGGGGCGGGTGTCGACGGTGACATCTGTGATAACGTGGTTTGCTTATGGCCTATTGGTTGTGCGTGGGCGATATGCGGACGCATGAGTGGAGCGGGCCTAGAGGTCCCACGATTTGTATACCGTGGCGCCTTAGGGCAACCGCGATAATTCGCAGTGTGCCCCTGGTTGCCACAGAGTACACAACTCGGGGGTTCGCGGCTATCCTTCGTGCGAGAGCAGTCGGATGTGCACTTGACGCACCTAGGGCGAGCGTGGCAAAACCGGGCTGCGTGGCCGTACAGCTGGCAGCGGTGGCATTGACCGGGAGGGCCGTTCCTATACGGGGCCTCGACTACGAGGCCCGAAAGACCTACTACCTCCTTAACATTAAAGATCGCCTTCCCCGCCGGCGTGCGGTCGAGGATGGCGAGCACCATGTCGTATGGAGCGCGGGTTTTGCCACTGTACATGCGGTGGCATTCGAGTATCGGGTATTGCTGTTTTTTGAGGTCAACTAGGTTCACAATTGTATTGTCAGAACTTAATAAATAATTTACAACTGTACTAGCGCGAGTAAAGGAGACGACTGGCCGAGGGGGGGGGGGGGGGAGGGGAGGGGGGGACGCACGTCAGTCGCTCTACATAATATGCAACATTGCATTTTTTATGTCACTACAATATTCCCTCCTAAAAAAAGGGTGTTGTATTGACCACATCAGTTTTTCATTTTCTAGAAACACTGATAAAAATTTACGTTTTCTAAAAATGAAACCTAGCTAGATCGATTTATCGCCCCCGAAACCCCTCTAACTAAAATTTAACAAAACAATTGTAAAAAAACATTTTTATTTGTATTTCCGTGGATTTAACAAAACAGGAGCAGTCCAATCAAAGTCCATATAAAAATGCAGCCTTTAGACTGAAATTTTGATTTAAAAGTTTATTTGACTGGACTATTCCGTGAATAGGTACAATAAAATTCTAGGTATGCATAATGGACCAAATTTGGTCCATGGTATGCATGCTTCATCGTAGACCACATCATCGCAGAAGTCAGGTGAGATAGTAGTCAAACATTAGCCATTCTCAACAAAAAAAAAGCAAAAGCGTGAGTAGGTAAAATATATTAAAGATTCCCCAAATCCATGAAAATTTAGTTCGAAAAATTCGCCTCGATTTTTGAGTTTTAATTATATAATCTCACTAAGGTTAAGGCCATTGTAATAATAAATATCATTCTACATAGTAGATATAACTGGAATGACTGTCTTACTAGGCTAAAGTCGTAAAAACTTATATCTCTGACCCGTTTAGAACGCCATCTCTAGACGTAGAACTCAGTGAAGCATAACTTTATTGGTTACTGTGGTGCTTATCTATCGCCGGTATAAACTAATTGTTATTACATTTTGAGACGTAAAATCTTATACTTCAAGGTCGAAATCTCATTGTCAATAGACGTCACAGGAACGACATCAAATTTCTATGTTATTTGTAATTTTTATTTTACGATCTAGGAATAGAGCTCAATATACATTTTACTGGGAACGAAATTGGTGTTTAAAGTTTCTCGAATGGAGACCATAGATTGGCAAGCACAGCATAGGACAGACGACCTGACTAAGATCGCAGGTAAGGGCTGGATGCGGGCCGCCGCCAACCGCTCCTTATGGAAATCAATAGGTGAGGCATATGAAATATTTCCAGCAGTGGACGTTCTATTTCCAAGATAATGATGATGATGATGATACATTTTACATAAAGATATTTTGTGTTGTTGTTGTTGTTTTTTGTTGGTAGTGTGAATCACTATTGCAGTCGCATCTACAGTCCGATCATGGATCGTCGATTTGATAAAATTATCTCGCTAGGGGTGAAAACTGATTTTCTGAACACAATCGGTGGCCTTGAGTGGTTTGAAAAAGCAGAGGATTATGGATACTCTTCTCTCTGAGAATAAGGTCATTTTCTCATCTTATGAATGTATAAAACACGGGAACTAAGCGAACAGCGACCGGGACCGCGACCGCGAGCGCCCCGTATTCACCTTGAAAAAGACCACCGATTGTAGTCGAAACTACAGTTTGAACCCTCTGACTTATTACGTGAGTAATTCTTGTGTTTTATACATCTATAATGTATTAAAACCACGCCAGTTGTAATAACAATTTATTATTATTTTTTTGTTTGGTCGAATCTTAATCTATATCTATCATTCTTAAATGTTGTTTCGTCTTCCCATAATGTTTTATACTTATAAGTTAAATGTATGTATGACCTAAATATGTGATTTTTCTTTTTGTTTTATATGTAGTGTTGTTGTCAGTAATAAATAATTTTCTTTCTTTTCTTTCTTTCTAACAAATTTTTCTCATCTGTGATTAGATATGTGATAGTGCGAATGGACAGATTATATTTCTGATACAGTTTTTTTTTTTTTTTGACAACATTCACACAAGGTCCTCAGGTCCCAAACTAGGCAGAGCCTGTACTTTGGTAACCTGATGACTGATACATACTTATATACATACTTATATATATACTTATATATATACTTATATATATACTTATATATATACACACCCAGACACAGGTCAAACAGACATGTTCATACACACAAATGTTTGACCTGTCCGGGAATCGAACCCAGGACCAGCGGCTCAGAAGGCAGAGTGCTACCAACTGCGCCAACCGGCCTGTCAAACAGTACCAAGACGAATCAATTAAAAGCCACGTGTAGCTCTGTTACAGACAAAAGTAACCCTTATTTATTTATTTATTTATTTATTTAATTTAAAGGAAGACCAACAGCCGTTATACATAATAGTTAAACTGATATAAAACAGGAGGCCAATTACAGGTCCTCACGAATAGTAACACTGTTGTGTTTATTAAAGTAATGCGAATTATATATGCTTAGCTTAGGGATAGCTGTATTCACCTAATAAACCAAGAAAAATATTACGTAAACAATTTAAAAGTATAAATATAAGTTTAAATGTTACATACCGTTGTTATTAAAAAACAAGTTAGCTAACAACCGTCTAGCCGACCCGATGCTCGTACAGAACAGATCTATGTCAACACTCCTACTAAGTTGATTGAAGTTGCTGGTTGCTCTTAAAATATATGAATTTTGTCTGTAGTTTGTAGTATGTGACGGAACGTTGATAAGTGGATTAAATCTAGTATGTCTGGTCGGTGTATTTAACTGAATTTTACTTAAGAGTTCGGGACAATCAACAGACCCGGACACAATGTTGAGAAGTACTTACACTTATGGTGCTACTGCACTTATAGCGCTATTGTACACATACACGGTGTGAATACTTATTTCCTATCAGAAATCTAAGCATGTCTGATAAACCTGAAAGAGGTGAACACGGTAAAAGAGAGAGTACCCACTAAAAGAAACAAAATAATACGTGCAAGGAATATGTTTCGCAGCATCTTGGCAATACAGGGTAGAGAAAAGGAAACGCGATACCCTCAGTATCAAGAGGTATGGTGCCTCTTAAATAGATTGACGTAATAAAATGGGTACAGATGAATGATTCTGTTTCAGTACATCTCTGAAATCGTCGCTTCAGACGCTCACAAAGAACTGGTTCAATTTAATTGTGTTCTTAAAGAAGTGTCTTAACACAGTGCACAAAATTGTGCTCCGATCACATAGGTTAAGGGTTTAAGAGGTGACAGTTTCGCGTGTATCATCAGATTGATCATGATGATCATCATCAGTAACAGAGAAGACGCCGCGAAAGAGAGTTCTACGCTCTTGTCGCCGCTCGGACCTGAACCACTGAAGATGTCGACCGCAGTGATCGTCAAAACGTCTGGAACATAAGTTTCACTTAGACCACGGCCAAACAGCCCGTAAGCAATACATATAACATGCAACGCCGGCCGTGAAAGCCTTAGAGTTAACACCTCAGTCAGTGTTTATTTAAATTACAAAAATGTACAGATGACCTTTATGGGCTGGAAAAAAATTACCTATTATATTTTTGGATTTTTTAAGGTCCTTTCTACTGATGGAAGACACAGTTCAAGCGCATTTGTTCTCGCCAATTTTAGATAAAAGAAAAGAATGGACGCTGTAAAATGATTTTTGAGGAATAAATTAGCAAAAGAATTCAATATTGTTCAATCCAAATCAACTTTCATGAAATGTTCTCCTAAGTAGTATTTTTAGACTTGCAACAAAACAAGCAGATAAGTCTCAAAATTGTCCATTTAGAAAATTGTAGTCTTAAATAAATAAAGCGAACTAACATTAAAAGTGAATTGAAGCGATGCTAGCTCAGCGGGAGGAGCGTCGACTGTCAAACTGACGGACACTGGTTCGATCCCCAACAACGGCTTGAGTTTCCGTTGAAGGTAACACCGTTATTAAATTCCCAGCATGGTGGTAGGGTACTTTCGAGTACCCGCCTGGATAGCTACCACCCAGTGTGTTCAGGCATCAGTCTTTGAGAGTCAGTAAGCATTCTAGGTCTAGCGTGATAACATCTTCGATCACATCGTCACTGACCATCAAGTGAGATGAGAGTGGTCAAACGCTAGATCTCATAAAAAAAGTCTGATCGATTCATACTAGAACAGTGTAGTTTGATAGTAAACGAACAAAATCATTGCAATAAAATAACTGTATAGCAAATTTCCATGAAGTTACATAATTTAATAATTCCACCTATATTCTGCCATCGCTGCATTGGTCGACCGGATGGACGTAATTTACCATCGATCGCTATATGATAGGGATGGCGCATTGCCGTGTGCACAGTACCTTCACACATGAAGCGCTTCATTCCAAAATGCGCAAAGCCATGAAGTGGAAAATTATTGCCTGAGTCTGTAATTCCCGATATATTTGTGAACTAGTAGCGGCCCGCGGTTTCACCCGGTTTCAGGAAGTGTGGCGTCAATAAAATACTTCATTCATCAGAATTTAGTACTAAAAAATATATTGTTATAGAATTTCAGTCTATTTTTAGAAATTTCTTTTTATCTCACTCAATTTCCCGCACTAGGATTTCCTGTGTTGCCGGTGGCATGGACACGCACAAACACAGCATACAAACATCCAACACCCATCGCACAAATGCTTGCCTCTGCCGGGTTTCGAACTCAGAGCCCCGGAAACACAGAAGTCTTGTCACTGACCATTGGTCCACGGCGACCGTGAAATTTTTTATTTTATTTTTATTCACAATAGGCAGGCGTTTGACCACTATCTCACCTGATGTTAAGTGATGATGTGATCGAAGATGTTATCACGCTAGAATGTATAATTATATAATTCGTATTATACATCTTTATTGAATTTGGAGGCGTGTTAATGGCTCTGCCCTATTTATTTCGTTGTTATTTTGTTACTATAATCATGTACGCCACCCAAATAAAACAAATTTAACAAAAGGCTAGTTTAAATTTGTTCACTATTTTCCTTTTAAACCTAAACATATTGGTCATCAACACGCAAAACTGAAGCCTCTTACAGCACATACAGCTGAACAGCACCTATGTACACCCCCAAAATACAAAATAATAGAAATGATTAAATAATAATTAAAAGCACAAAAGGAAAACTGCCAATTATAAAGCTAATTAGATAAACTTTCCCGAATCCTTAATTAAAGAGTACAAAACAATTAATTGCTAATAAATAGATGAACAAACAAACAAGTTAGCGCGTAAGGTAAACAAAGCTCTTTACCCCATAACAAGCACAATATAGAGCGTGGAACATAAATACAGCTAAGGGGTGGTTTTAACCCTTATTAATCGTGCTCGCTTTAGCGGCGCTCGGGAAAACTAACGTGTGTATAGTTACGTGTTAATATGAGTTTATATATCTACTCTCCTCATTTTCTGTTCTTCATATATACAGGTGACATTTTTTGACCCCTATCTGTCTAAAAAACATTGTAGTTATTTTGACGTGATAACTTTCTATAAATTGATGAATACCATGAAACACACTCACATGCTCACACTCACATGCACACATGCAACACTCATGAAAAATAGTAACGTTCCGCGTAACGTTCCACCTGAGTTTTGTATTACATAAAATAATCAAAGTCAAAGTCAAAGTCAGTCAAAGTCAAAGTCAAAGTCAGTCAAAGTCAAAGTCAAAGTCAAAGTCAAAGTCAAAGTCAAAGTCAAAGTCAAAGTCAAAGTCAAAGTCAAAGTCAGTCAAAGTCAAAGTCAAAGTCAAAGTCAGTCAAAGTCAAAGCCAAAGCCAAAGTCATAAATGATTATGACGTTATCACGTAAATCTATCGTCCGTAAACCGACTTTACAGACAACCAATTTTTTTTTTACCGTAATAACATTCGTTACAATACATTTTCGGTAAGTAATTAAGAATACATTTACATTCAATACAATGTGAATTACTTATTAAATTGATTAATTCATAATATATACTTTAATTAATCAATTGATTTATTATTATTATTATTAATTTATATATATATTTATTTTATTTTTAAAGCAAACAGTGATACATAACTTATTAATCCTTCAAATTATGTAGCTAAACACCAATTAAATTATTTTGCATATAAATAACTATTAACTACTTGATTGCTTAAATTCTATGGTAGAAATATAATTTTGAGTCACCAGTGATAAAGAAAATTAGGGAGACACATCGAACCAGTTTCTGGTTTCCATAGATTTATTAAATGTATAGAATGGAAAATGTAATGAAAGAAAAACCCTGAAATCTAAACTTATTTTAATTGTTAGAAATAAAAGGGTCAACGAAATAAAAGGTTTAATCCTTATAATTGATCGATTGATACCACAAACCAACTGAACCAACTGATTCTCGAGTGTGGCAGGCGAGTTTTCGAAGATGTTCGCATGCAGAAATGCGTCTTTTTAAAAATAAAGAAATGCTTCATTTGAGAAAAAATTGCTGTCTCCAGTATTTAGAGTACTTTCCCTCCAGGGTGGTTATAAAATTTCACCTGTACCTCTATACTTGCATGTAATTCCAATTCCAGTAACTTAACATATCTGTTAAATCTAAAAATAATATTCTGATTGCTAGTTTTCTCGAAGTCCATTTTGTTTTTAAACTACGTTAACTAGAAAAAGAACTTTAATGTTACATTGGCAACAGTTCAGGCTATTTGTTCAAGTTCAAACTAAATCTGACTACGACATTACTGGATTAAACAGTTTGCCATTTAAAACTACTTTGCCTGCATCTAAAACTTCAGCATAAATTAATATTAATTATGACGACTGGCTCTTGGACTATACACTGAGAACAATAAAGGCATGGAGTAACATGTTTACGTAACGCGTGTATAGTTTTATCTATAATACGTATGCTGCAACTGTACTAATTATGGAATATATCGTATCTTATTTTTATTATAGATCTAGCGTTTGACCACTATCTCACTCGATGTTTAGTGACTATGTGGTCCTAGATGTAATCACGCCAGACTTAGCATGCTTAATGTGTTTCGTGATAGATTTCCAAACTTGAGGGCGGTAGCTAGCCAGACAGGTCACTTGAAAGTACCCTACTCCATGTTTTGGAATTTGATAACGGTGTCACTTTCACCTGAAGTTCAAGCCGCTGATGGGGATGGAATCAACGTGCGTCAGTTTGACAGCCAACGCTCCCACCCCTGAGCTATCATAGTAGCATATCGTATCTAAACTTTTAACAAACTTCATAATGTAAGATATGTATAATGTAACATAATATAACGTAACTACTAATCCGTGGATATAAATAAAGTTTAACCATTACAGTAATTCTAATGTTCTAAGGGGGCGTCCATTAATTACGTGAAGGGTGAACTTGGCAAATATTAGGTAACTAGCTGTGCCCCGCGGTGCTACCCGCGTTTTAATGATTGATGATGATGATTATTACGAAAAGTAGCCTATGTGTCATTCCGTGACCTCCAGTATCTACCTACATACCAAACTTCATCAAAATCTGTCCAGCTGTTTGAGCGTGAAAGGGTAACAAACATACATCTATACTCACAAACTTTCGCATTTATAATATTAGTAGGATTTTTTTTTTCGGAAAGAACTTTGTAGTGTTGTTAGAAAACGGGGTTAAATTTAGTAAACATATTTATTGTGGAATTGTATGCCTACGTTCTTCATAATCATCTATAGGTACTAGTCCTAGTTATTCTATAATTTTAAAAATGTAAGCAATTTTTTTTACACACAACACAATCAAGCACGTATTAATTTATGTAAATAAAGACTATGCATTATCAATCATTTTACATGAGGTTACGGGAAGTGGTAGGGGTCCAGCAAAATTTATTTTATTTATTATTTTATTATTTATTTATTTATCAACATTAACACAAGGTCTTCAGGTCCCAAACTAGGCAGAGCCTGTGCTATGGTAACCTGATGACTGATATATATATACTTATATATTATACATATACACACCCAGACACAGGTCAAACAGACATGTTCATGCACACAAATGTCTGACCTGTCCGGGAATCGAACCCGGTACCAGCGGCTCAGAAGGCAGAGTGCTACCAACTGCGCCAACCGGCCAGTCAGACGAAAATCTCACGACCCAGCCGAAAAATCTCCAAAATTACCTTACGTAATTGAAGTAAAGCTCATTACAGTAAGGTCTATACGCGTTACTTTGTGTCAACTTTTAACACTCTAGATGTATTATAAAATTGTAACCGTACGGGGAGACTAAAATAAAAAAAAACCGTATTGAAATACATATAAATACGCATATTGCATATATTTTTAAATACCCCAAGGGAACAAACAAAAGTTACTTGAAATTCCGACAAAAAACTACACGATCCAGAAATATGACCCAATAATATTTCCAATCGGAATACGGTATGAGAACTGGAGGACAATAAAAAAGTTATATTGTCTTTTTTCACGCCCGTTACGCCATTTGTTTGAAACATTGTTACGATTTTTCCGTGTCAATATACCCTTAAAGGCGCAAACACACTGCCGTGCTTTTGGACCATAACTTTTAAAAGTCACCTGTCCATACGCATTTATTTTCTAAGATTGCGCTAAGATTATGACTCTATCAAATTTTGTTAAAACTATTTTGATTCACATCGTGTCAAATAAAAGTTTTCGGTAAACAAATAATAATAATAAATTCTTTATTTACATCTTAAGGACACACATGTTACATCTTTTGACAATAAGAATAATATGAATAAAGTCTATATTATGATGTGTGTAGTTATGTGAAGAGATCCCTGTACCCCGTACTAGTATGCACTGTGTTACAGGGTAACAGAGTAAGGTAAGTAAATCCCACGTATACACACATACATGCTATCACAAATAATAAAATTGACAAAAAACTCAATAATACGTTTCTGTTAATGTAAACAATAATACTCGTATTGAAGAGTTTTCTGGTTTATTGTATTGTAGCAACAAGCTAGGCGGAACTTACGTTCAAATAGTTGAAGGAAAAGTTTGGCTGCTACTGGAACTTGACCAGAAGGGTTTTTTGTAGTCATGGGTTCAAGTCTTAGTAGTAGCCTAATTTTTTCCTTCAAATATTTGAACGTAATATTATTAAAACCAAAAATCCTACAATAATGCTCAAAAACTTCGTTTATTTATATAATAATGTTCGTTTATTTATATAGTAATGTTAATGTTGTAATGTAATGTAAAAATATAAGTATTAAAAAATTACTAATGATGAAACCATCCCTGATTTTATATTTAATGACAAACCATTTTCTACAACAATAATACCTAAACCTAATTACTTAAACTTATATTAATAATATATTATGTACACCCGAAGAAGAAACTTGAATAAAACTTAAAGTCATCTCTCAACTATAGATAGTTACAGATATAATGGGCTCAAATGGGCTCTGTGTTCAGGCAGCAGTCCTTAAGAGCCAGTCAAACATTCTAGTTCTGGCGTGATAACATTTTCTACCACATCGTCACTGACCATCAAATAAGATAGTGGACAAACGCTTGATTTATACAGTTTAAAATAAGCAAACCCAAAGCATCGAAAAATCCGATCTACTAAAAAATAAATTATTATTGCAGGTTACTAACGAAGAAAAAAACGCACTTGTTTGATAGAGGCCTTATCCTTGGAGTCATGTTGTGTAAAGTTACGCTGTTGATACGAGAAAAACTGGGTGATCCATTACTCCTCAAGGAAATCTTTCCAAGATATTTGTGATTGATTTTGATGATCTATGGGTTCTGTTTCATTGGGTCATGTTTACGAATACGCGTTTTTATTTCGTCATTTCAGTATTTTTCAGCATAATCTATACTTATATTATAAAGAGGAAAGATTTTATTGTTTATAATATGTTGGCATTGAATAAGCTCTGGAACTACTGAACCAATTTAAAAATTTTTTAACTGTTGGGAAGCTACACTATCCCCGGGTGACGTAGGCTTATATTTCGAAAAAATAGGGATATATATAATTTTAAAATTTCATTTATTTTAAATATATAATTTTAATTTTAATCGATAAAAATTTTAATTTAGATTTTTTTTACCCGTGCGAAGCCGGGGCGGACCGCTAGTGCTTATATAGAATTTGATATCGACGATTTTATAAAATAAGAAGTAATCTACTGAGTCTTTCCTGGCAATGTGACGGTCGCCGTGGTTGATGGTCGCCGTGGCGTAGTGGCCAGTGTCAGTGACATGACTATTGTGTCTCCGGGACCCTGGGTTCGAATCCCGGCAAGGGCAAACATTTGTCCGATGAGTATAGATATTTGTCCCGGGTCTTGGTTGTTTGTGTGTTGTGATTGTGTGCGTCTATGCCTGCCACGACACAGGGAATCATAGTGCAGGGGTGTGAGGGTGATTAAAAAAAATGTCTCTGAAGTGATCAAAGATACGCTTAGAGCAAGAGTATCCCTGAGTAGCACAGACTATATTTTTATTACTATAATAAGCTAAGGGTCCGTAGAGAAACTTCTATAGTATAACCGTGCGAAGCCGGGGCGGGCTACCAGTTTATTATAGTTTAGGAAATATTACGAATAGGTAGTGCCATTTAAGCTTATTCCAAAACAGTGACGGTGCCGTGGCTCAGTGATCAGTTCTGTTCCCGGGCGATTCGAATCCCAGTAAGGGTGAAGATTTATACTATGAGATTGATATTTGTCCCAGGTCATGGATATTTATGTGATGTGATTATGTCCACATCTCCCGAGACACAAGGGCAAATAGTGCAGAGGTGGGAGTTAAAAAAAAATATAACTTGTATTTGATAAAATATTATACTTTTTTTATGGGCAATCATGTGAATATAAGTTATTGTACTTGTAAACACTATTAAATCAACGTGAAAATTAAAACCACTAAATTGCTTCAATTTACAAGTATCATCAAAAGTACTTTATTTTTGCGAACTGGCAGGAATCCAGCGATATGGAAGTGACATAAAATTGCCCTTTTGCAGACGAAAACTTCGCAACACTGCAATGCGTTTCTGCATTTACTTTTAACGCTGACGCGGAAGCGAACATTGTTACTGGTTTTTTTTATACTGTATAGATACTACTTACTTGACCACTATCTCACTTGATGGTCAGTGACGATGTGGTCGAAGATGTTATCACGCTAGACCTAAAATGCTCGCTGGCTCTCAAGGACTGCTGCCTGATTACACTATGTGTTTGGCGACAGTTTTTCAAACTTGAGGGTGGTAGCTAGCCAAATTCAAATTCAAATCCAAATCATTTATTTGCTAAGTACAGGAGTTCAATGCAGATGTTCTTACAATGTGTAATTATTGTGTCGCTATACTTAATCCTTATTGGATATGCAAATTAATAGGTTAAGAATTAGTAAATTAGTCAATAGGTAATTATACAATACATTTCATGTCAATCCAATTCTATACAATGGTAATAATAATAAGACATTTAAACAGTCATTAATAGAATGTCATACTTAAAATCTAATATAAATATTTACACATTGCGTCGTAGTTATTCGAGTTATTAAGTTTAAGTACATTATAATTCATATATTTTTGTCATCTAAGTATTCTTGGATCGTATGGTCCGCCTTTTCCATCAGTAATTGTTTTAATTTCCTTTTGAAAATAAACAAAGAACTAGTTTCTTTTATCGATAAAGGTGCGTTATTTTTAATTTGAATTCCCATTTTAAAAATGCTTTTGCTGTGTAGTTCTGTTCTAGATTTCTCGGCACATAATTTAGTGTTATGTCTAGCAGTTCGAAGTGTTTTATACTTACTGATATCAGTCCCTATTAGAAGAGATGCCTCGTAGATATACAGTGAGGGTAGGTTTAAAATCTTAAGGGTTTTAAAGTAGGGCTTACATGACTCTGTCTGGTGTAATCCGCATATTGATCTAAAGCATTTAGCCAGGCGGGTAACTCAAAAGTATTCTACCACCATGCTGGGAATTTATAACGGTGTTACCTTCACCCAAAGTTCCAAAGGTCAAGCCGTTATTGGTGATTGAATCAGTATCCGTCAGATTGACAGGCGACGCACCCCCCCTCTGAGCTATCATCGCTTCAAAACGGATTAACGTGTCTGTATGTTTGTGGCATCGACTCCGCACGAAGATCGATTTATATATTTTTTATTGTTTAAGATGTGTTTTAATTGTATTATTTTGTAGAACACGCCCACATAGTATACATAACTTGTATAAAAATACCCTTTATGGGTTTTAAGTCTAATAAATAAATAAATAAAATAAAGCAAAAGTTATGCCATTTCATTTTCCCGCTACCTCAGTTATCTCACAGGAGATTGTTTTTTAAAACGTATGTTAACTGTCAATAAATTAAACTTGCTAGAGTTCTATAATATTAATGAAAATAAAATGCTTTTATTCTATATACCTGTGTCTGGGTGTCTGTGTAGCATGTATAGTATATACATCAGTCATCAGGTCACCATAGTATAGGCTCTGCCTAATTTGGGACCTGAAGAGCTTGTGTGAAAGTTAATTGTTATAGTTGATAGTCGCATAATTCCTTAAAACGTTATCTGTTAGATTAGAAGAGATATAAGAAGAGATTAACTCAATCGTGGATATATAGTATTGATTGGCGCTAAATAAATGTACGAATAATTTTACCTAAAACTATCTAGCATTTAATAAAAGATTTTAGTAACAAATTTTAGTACATATTGGCCCTAATTCTGTTAGGCACTCGAACTAGCTAAAATACACTAACGAATAGTTTGGACTTTATCATAACCATATAGGAATGTATGTTGCTTAAATTATTTTTCAGAATTTTAGTTTAGTTTGGTTCAACAAAAGTATCACTACCATTAGCATTCATAAGATGTGTGATACCTATTGAACTTTATCGTGACCATGTAAAATGCTATTTTATATAACACTAAATTATTAAGTTTTAATGAACAACAGAAACACTGCCTGAAATATATTTTAAATTATTTTTTTCGCAGGTATCATGGATCAGAAGAAAAGACTACCACCTTCTGACAGTCGGCCTCACAACCTACAGTTCAGATCAGAGGTTTCAAGCCATACACTTGCAGCATTCGGAGGTAAGAAATAAATCCATAGAGACTCCACCAAAGTACTTTTAAATGCATCACGGAGGTAAATATAAAAATCCATTAATAGCAAAAACAGCTAATGAATTTCATAGCATTTGAGTTATTTTTTAATATTGATCTGTTTATATCTTTCTTCTTCTTCTTCTTCTTCTCAGCACTTAAACATCCACTGCTGGACATATGCCTCCCCCGTATAGGGGGGATTTGCCAATACTCGCCAAATATCTTTATTTAAATATAATTCTAATGTGCGTGTGTATGTCACTGAACTCTTCTTAAACAGCTAGACCGAAATGAATTATTTTTTTGTATGCTTTTGGGTGGTGCCCTGCATGGTTTATATTAAAAAAACAGTCTGGCAGATGGCGCTGCAGTCGGCATACAGGACAATGTCTATCGGGTCCGCTAGTTGTTTTATAATATTAATACGCGTTAAGGTGGTGCGTTTTCCATACAAATAGCAATCATGTTATACCGATAAGCTAACCAGAAAAAATAACTAAATATATAATTTAATTTATGTTTAGAGGTTTCTAATTGCGCAAAGTAATTTCTAACGGGATGATATTAATATGCAAGAAATAAACACATACACAAACTTACGCGTAGTCGATATCATGATCGACAATTGTTTAGGCTTCGAAACAAAGGCCTTCTTAATGATCGCGGATGCATTGCCCGGGCCATAACGTCCCATCTCGCTAAGAAGTCGAAACAACGGTGATATCAACAACGCGTAGTATTACGCTATGCCCGCAATAATACTATAAAGATGTGTGATATATACATATTATGTTCTTCAATACCCGCTTGGCCTGCTATCAACCACCCTCAAGTTTAAAAACTGTCACCAAACAAACGGTGTGTTCAAGCAGCGGTCCATGAGTACATCACCTTGGGCTACATCGTCACTGACTATAAAGGGTCAAATGCAAGATATTTATAGATATACAGTCATGAAAAGAAACATCTTCTCAGATGTAACTAAAATGAAGGAATAAATTTATTTCTTATATTATATGTTCCAATATAGTCCTCATATACACCAATAATTGGAGTGACACTATAGCTTGGATGGCAAAGCGAGAGTACGGTATTCTGTAGTCATGGGTTCAAACCCCAACAATGGACGTAAGTAATATATAGACATAGATGTAAGTCTCGCCGAATGAACCCTCATACTCTACGAAAACAATGTGGTTATAAATTAAGGTTAACATACGGTATCACAGTAACGTTACACAGTTTATGAGGTCAGTACCCTCCTGGCCAGTTAGCAATATAAAAGAAAACAGCATTGTTTAGTAAATTTAAGCTATAAAAAGGCAAATTAAGTTCTCTTGGACTAACACATATTGTAAACTAACTGAATATCTTTGTAACATAAATTTACAAGTAAAAAATGTCACATTCAAGTAACATAGACATAACTTTATTTGTGTAACTTATGTAACCTGAGTTGTGTATATATGAATAGGCACCTAAAATTGCAAGTGACATAGCTAACTATTATATAAAAAACAGACTCAAATTTACATGAAAGAAAGAAAGAAAATAAATTTATTCACATCCACGGACAGCATTACACAAACAGACACGAATTTACAAGAGACAAAAATACAATATGTAATGTTGCCCGATGTCAGGAATGAGTTTCGACTCAGCATACACTAGGATTACCCCTAGCACTGATTTACAGTCGACACTCGTTTCTGACGTCACGAACGGACAAATGACTAGGAATTCCTAAGTTTGCAGCACAATATAAGTAAAAGTGGTCAAACGCCTGCCTATTGTGAATTAAAAAATACAAATACAAATACAAATATATTTATTGGCACAAAACACTTTCAATACATGATAGCTAACTATAACAGGTGAGTAACGATGTATACATAATTATGTATGTGAATACAATATAAAAGGCCTTTAGCAGCCGTGCTAGGGTCACCAGCTGTGCTACGGCTGCTAAGCTACTTCCCATAATCAAAGCAATACATAATAATATGCAACGAGCTTCTTGACTATCACATACCTAACTTAATAAATATATTATTAAAACAACATAGAACAGATACAATGAAAAAAAAAAAATTGGTTGTCTGTAAAGTCGGTTTACGGACGATAGATTTACGTGATAACGACATAATCATGTATGACTTTGACTTTGACATTGACATTGACATTGACATTGACATTGACATTGACATTGAAATTGACATTGACCATTGACCATTGACCATTGACCATTGACCATTGACCATTGACCATTGACCATTGACCATTGACCATTGACCATTGACCATTGACCATTGACCATTGACCATTGACCATTGACCATTGACCATTGACCATTGACCATTGACCATTGACCATTGACCATTGACCATTGACCATTCACCGTTACGCGGAACGTTACTATTTTTCATTTTGGCATTCATCAATTTATAAAACGCAAAAAGTTATGACAAAAAAAAACAAATATAGGTACTCAAAATAAAAAATCTTACACAGATTACATATTAAAATGAAGAAAATGAAAAATGTTACACTAGTGCAAAACAAGTTAATACTAACGAATTATATACCCAAAATATAAAAATACAAAATTTTGTTGGCAGAGTTTGTTGGGTGAGTCAACCATAGAACAATTACAGTGGTCTCTGTCAAAACTACAAATTTGGTCTGTGGTGATAACGTGGCATTTGCCACGTAGTAGGCACACAGATAAAAAATCACGCATGTCACGCCACACGTCATGATTCAACATTATTTTCTTCAGCCAATGAATGTCAATGTGGTTTTACTAAAATGTCATTCATTTTAAAAGTAAAAAAAAAGACTGTTATCTATAATTATCATCTATATCATGTACTATGTTATTAGATTTTCAAAGATCTTTTGTTTTAACTTGTCGCTTTCTTAGGCATATATGCAATTGCTGACAAATTTATGAATGCGAAATTAAGTTTGATTTTTTATGACTTCACATCTAAATCGATTAAGTGATTAAAAGAATATTTTATATAAGGCCAAATGGGACCCTAGTGATAGTTATATAGGCAACATTTTAGCAAAATAGAATTTAGAAGAAAAGAAAAGAGGCGAGATCCCGTATTTTTTTTAAAATATATTAATAAGGTTTCCATAGGTACAAATCATTGGGCATTGCGACTGGCTGACGGTCGCCGTGGCTCAGTGGTCATTGACAGACAAGATTTCTGTGTCTCCGGGACCTTGGGTTTGAATCCCGGTAGGGGCAAACATTTGTAACGAGACCTGTTTGTCCGGGTCTTGGGTGTTTGTGTGCTGTGATTGTATGTGTCCATGCCTCCCGCGACACAGGGAATCCTAGTGCGGAGGTATGAAGGTAATAAATAAAATTTAAAAAAATCACAGATATTGTACTTTATAACGAAAAATTATAGCTCTATAATTGGCAAATAACTAAATCGACTATTATAATTGCAGGACTGGACACTCAAAGTACGTTTCGTTCAAAAACGCGACGCCGGTGTGTACGAGTGCCAAGTGTCGTCACATCCGCCCACTAGCATTTTTCTGCGACTCGACGTGGTCGGTACGTATATAAGCACCATAATGTACTATATAACAGCAACAGCTTCAGTAAATGCAATATGACGTGTAAAATATTCATGCTGAGTCATTGTGCCGTAAGCCGTAAGCCTGTACTCACTGTCGAGTTGACTCAAGTTTACTGGTTGCAACTAATAGCTATGAACTCAAGCGCGTTGTCTAGTTTGGGCCGTGTAAGAAATCTCAAGGTCTCTCCTACAGTTTGAAAACAGAAGCTCTAGAATATTCCAGACACAAATAAATCGAAGAAACCGCACCACTACCTTGCGTCAAAAGCAAAAGTTAATTTTACAGTATTATAATGAAATGTAAATAAAAACGAAATTAACACTTTAATGTATTCCAAATATAGGTTACGCCGCCCGCGCAGTTGCGTATCTCAATAACTTTAACTCAAAAAGTTAATTAAACGCAGAAAATCTGAGAAACCTACACCGACAACGAAAACAGGGCTATACAAATTCCAACGTGGTAACTGATAGCCGCATTCTCGTTACACCCGACGCGTACCACCCTTATTTATCCAGCCCCAAAACAAAATTAAGCTTTCAGAAAAGGGTTGAGTTCACAAAATTAAACAGGCCTTAATCTTCATTATGTCGGCTTTATTTACTTCTGAACCAAATTTCAAGGAATTTTCTCGCATTATTTTCAAGTGTTGGTCTCACCTAGGTAAGTGGTGGTGGAAACTTGTTAGCTAACGCTACTTCACTTCACAGTTTCTACCACAGAGGAACTACAATGGCGCATTCTGTAGAATAAGTTGTAAAAAGCTCTGTAATATAATACTTTATAGTTTCTACTAAGTACAAGTAGTGGTGTGTCGTGAGACTACTACCACTGCATGCGACATGCTCTCTCGCAATCTGGTCATCCTTTTTTTTTTTTTTTATTACATGGGGAAAATGCATTTACGCACTTCCGCCTACCGGGAAAGTAGGCGGGGTGTGTCGGGCTCGCTCGAGCATCACCGCTCCCTGGGGGGCCTCATGGCCCCCAACCCTAACTGCACCCACAGCAGCCAGGGTCCACTACCGACTAAAACCCACCATCCTGTGTCCATCCTGCCACTAGAACGGAGGGAGCGCGGGGTACATTTGCATACCGCGCCCCCACCACGGCCGTCCGTTTCCGGACCCCTCCAGGGGGGGAGGTTGACCCTCCACCTCGCGACCGTGCCGGGACCAAGAGCACGGCCGCACCACCCCGGGGACCACACAGTGCAAGGAACGCCAGACTTCCCACATCCGACGCTTGTGGTCCCCTGCGATGGGCCAGATGGAGCAGCCCCATCGCCAGCCGCTTCGGCCGCCACCCTCTAACGGCGGACATATCGGCGCCACAGCAGGAGACGAACTGAATCACTCCCGCCGCAGCGCCTCCTCAGCTGCAGCACCGTCCAACACGGCGCCGCTGCCCCCCTCAGTTGCAGTGCCTTGCAGCAGCACCGCAACCTACCGTCAAGTGGACCGATCCTCGTCGGCTTGGCGAGCAAAGCATATCGGGAGCAGTCCCGGCCAAAATACTATAAACATACATAAATACATGGATATAAATAAACTTACATAGATATGAGACACGCGAGGGGCCGGACGATGTCTAGTTACGTCTATATCAGAGGGAATTAGACCAAGAACAGGCAGCACCGCGAGAAGGTAATCGCCAGACTTGCCTTGAGGATCATCACGACCTGCGCTTCCCCCAAGACCGTAACCTCCCTACCCATCACGGGATGAGTAAAGAAGGCCTGGACTTAACCAAAACAAGCAGCGTGAACGCCGCAAGCATAGGCATAGCAACTATTTAATGGATAAACCCAGACCCGCCTGTTCTGGTCACCCTGCCTCTTGTCTGAACAGCGATAACATTATCATACGTCAGTCCCTGAGCCTCGTGCACTGTTAGTAGGCGCAACCCTTCCCCTGTTCCGTATCGCTGGGCGATCAGGGATGCTTTTTCTTCCTGGGTGAGCACCAGATATAAGGTGTTAGGGAGGGTGGTGGATATGTTGGCGGCTGTGTAGTGTTTGAGTTTCAGGGAATTAATTTGGGGCTTTGAAGAATATATGCCTGGGTACACCTCGCTTAGGGCGCATGCCACATCCATGGGATTTCTGCAAAAAATTGCGGTCCTTTAATATTTGATATTAAACGGTCGCATTTCTTTTAAAGTTTGAATATGGCTATATATGGCATCAAAACTACTTAATACGCTTCTACCTTATTAAATAGTTCATGTAGATCAGACGCGTCAATTCTCCATTGTATAATCTTTTAATACTGTATTGATGAAATCGTTTGTCATTCGTACTTCCAAATTACAATGAATTATATCGTAATCAGCTTAAGAATAATTTTGTCGGATACAATTAATTTGGATAATACTAACTTAAAAAAAAGCGGAGATAAGCTTTTTGGATCTCTTGATAATAATTTTAGTAAAAATGTTCAAATATTAAGCCACAGTCAAAAGGCAGTAAACCAACCTTCGTCGTAACCAACAATTGTGCGGTTATATCCGCGCCATGAAGCTAGTGTTTTCTTAAATAACATATTTATATGCAAATGGGGCTTGAACCCGCGGGCGAATAATAACGTACCTATTTACAATGGCCCTTTTTGACCCCCGACCCTTTGTAAACGAGAGGTGGCGTGAAAATTATCATTATTGTTCTGTTGAAACTTTTGTTTACGAATAGGATTTACTTTGTTTTACTCACCTTTCTCACGAACCCTTTTTTGTTTTAAACAAATGTGTGATACCTAATGAATGGGGGCAGGTTTTGTAAACGAAACTTTACTTTTAGGTCTATTCATTAAGTGTAAAAATTAAGGTATTTTGCTTGATGACGAGATCTGAGTTTGAACAATTATGTTCAAACTCAGATCTCGTTGCGCAATAAATCTAAAAAAATCTATATTATTTTATAATCTTTATTTTAACATTATAAGCCGTAGTGTAGTTAAGTTGTATTTTTTTTATACTGTATAGATCTAGCATTTGACCACTATCTCACTTGATGGTCGATGTGATCGAAGTTGTTATTACGCTAAATGCGTGGTCTAAGACTTAGCTCTCAGGAGTAGAAAGTTATGAACTTTCACTAGTGACTTGAGAACTCCTGTCTTGTACCTGACGTCATTGGTCAGTTACATGACTTCTGATCTCCGACGCCTTGGGTTTGAATCCCGGCAGGAGCAAAAATTTGGGTGATAAGCATGCATGTTTGTCTCGGGTCCTGGATGTTTATGTGATATAATTGTGTACACACACGGCACGAAAACTCATACCTCCCGCGACACAGGGAACTCTAGTCCGGGGGTTGTGAGCAAAATTATAGAAATGAGTATGGGAGGAGAGTCGGGACATATTATTTACTTAAATCACTAAATAGTTTTCCAAAAACACTAGTAGATAAGATTTATGGAAAAAAACTAAAAAAACTTAAAAATCTTCTTAAGAAATATTATTTTATAGACAAACATAAAAAAAGAAACGATTGAAGAATGCATGTCCTGACCAATGAAATAAACTTTCAAAACAAACAAAAAAATTAGTTAACGCAAACTTCCATAGTCTGATAAAACTTGCATGCTCCACAATCCTTAATCTTCTGTTCATAATTATGTAACAAAAAGAGGTAAACAAATCTATAAGTAATTAAATTTAAAAAAAAAACATTTTATTAAATAGATAGACTTGAGAATCGAGTTACACACAACACAAACATAAATATTTAATATTAAATAAAAAAGTCTTGTACACAAAAGAGTCTCTTCTCTTCTTGTAGTTCAATACATACCCGGACATGAAAACAGACGTCGCAACATTTTTTTTATGTTCATCAAAGTTTATTAATTGCTCCGTCTACCTTTTAGAAAGAAAAAAAGAAAGAAAATATGTATGCAAAAGACTTAAGCTTCGTTATACCTATCGCTTATTACACGACAATTTATAAAAAAAGTTTTAAAAAGCGTTACATTTTTATTAAAACCCTTCGTTACGAGATCGCTACAATAGCCGCGGGCGTACTCAACATAATTAAAGCCACCCTTAAATTAAAAAGCACTGAATTCAGTACAAAAGCAGTAATTACGGTAGGTGTTATTCATATTAATCTATGTTTCAAAGTTATGGACATATTCGTAGCTTGGCACACATGCGAATCGGCATATTTGGTCTTTATTATATACCTATGTTTTATTTTTATTATATTTATATTTATTATATTTTGTCTGCTGGGATCTTAAGGTAGCCTAACCGTATACTAACCGTTCTAAAAATGTTAAACGCGCCCAAAACATTTCATACAAATATTATTAAAACTCACGTCCATAATTACTTTAAACTGTTTCATCGTATATAACTTGATATAATTATAAACTAGTAAACTTGAGCTATCCACTAGCTATTGTCAGCCTATAGATAACTCAAATGATCTAATTCGCTGCCAGTTGGTAGCGTGCACAAATTGCTAGCAGCATTGCCGCGTTGAATTGCAATGCTGATCCGTTGAGCCAAATTGCCATCATTTTGTTTACGCGTCGTAACGATCAAACGCTGTAATAAATTTTGGAAAATCCGATGAACGCCCGGTCCCCACGGGCCCAATGTATCGACCCCAAATGGTTCAAATATGTATATACCTATATACCTAGGTTAAAATATTTTCGCTGCTTCAAAAACATAAATGTAATGTCATTCATTTTCAAGTCGACTTCTTTAATTTTTTATCTGTTCGTATTTGTTAGCTCTTCAAACATTATAGGACTTGTCGATATAGGAATAAAAACGTTTTTTGAAATCGGCTCTACACTAAAACGAAGAATAAAAAACAATAAGAAAATACCAAATGGAGAGCCAACTTTTTTTGAAAGGATGTTAAAAATTGTTGTTTATTAAGATATAACAATTTCAATTAAATTGTAGAAACTCGCAGTCTCCTTAACAATTATATCAACATATATACGCCAACACGTCCCGTGTGTTGCTATGTTCCATGTGTTGCCACCCTTATGAAGCGATAAAAGCTTTTTATTGACGCGAGTGTCGGCGCCACCAAAACGGTTGGTTCCATTTTTAATAACGCTACAATTTGATTATAGCCAGTGTTAAAAAATATACTGTTCTGTGAAGTCTTCATTAAGAACAACTTTTTCACTGTGGTATTTCAAGCGTTTATATTTCATATTGGCAACAACCTGTATAAGATATATATATTTTTTTAATATAGGACAACATTTACACAAGGTCTTCAGGTCCCAAACTAGGCAGAGCTTTTACTATGGTTACCAGTTGACTGATATATATACTTATATACATACTTATATATTTACTTATATACATTATACACACCCAGACACAGGTCAAACAGACATGTTCATACACACAAATGTTTGACCTGTCCGGGAATCGAATCCGGGACCAGCGGCTCAGATGGCAGAGTGCTACCAACTGAGCCAACCGACCAGTCGTATTATTGTGTTGGTATGCTTTAAGCGATTCATACAATAAAATTTGTATTTACAATAATTATTGTAAATACAAATATAACAAATCACATTTTAAATTTTTTTTTTTTTTTGTTCACAGAGGCAAGAGCACAAATATCCGGCCCCACTGAAAAATATCTGAAACCTGGATCAACATTGCGGCTGCAGTGTTCAGTTGTACAGACCACGGAGGCACCAGCTTTTGTATTCTGGTGAGTACACGCCCTAATATTCAGGGTGTCCTAGAAATAAACATCAAGCCGGAAATGGGTGACAGGGAAAGTAGTGACAGTTAGCAGGAAAGTTTAAATAATCAACAGGTTGCATTGCGGGAGTGCCGGCAGAAGTGAAAACTTGAACATAAACGTTGTGCATTTTTTAATATTTTGGAATGGTTACAGAATAATTTTGTACTAGTTTATTGTCTATATCCATCATTTATGTGATAAAATACAATATTCATTTATTGTGCTCTTGTACACAAACATGACAATGTATGTAACATTAACCACAGACGTGGTTTTGACACATTATGAATGTATAAAACACGGGAATTACTCGCGTAATAAGTCAGAGGGTTCCGACTATAGTTTCAACCACATTCGGTGGTCTTGTTCAAGGAGAATACGGGCCCGCGTCCGCGAGCGCCCCGTCAAAACCACGTCAGTTTTAATAACAAAATTGTAAACCTCTACGGGGAGGTAAGACTAAACTAAAGGCAGTACTAGGCAAACAGCGACCGCGTCCGCGAGCGCCCCGTGTTCTCCTCAAAAAAAGACCACTGAATGTGGTCGAAACTATAGTCGGAACTGTGGACTGCATCAACTATTTAATAAGGCAACCTGATACAGTTAAATTAAGAATAAAATAAGCTTTCATTTGACATATTCTACGATTAAATAACTCATGAGCGTATATAAATAACATTTACTTACCTTCAGTTCAAATATTTGAAGGAAAAAATTCGGCTGCTAGTGGGGCTTGAACCCACGACTACAGAATACCGTCCTGTCGCTTTGTCCAACTAAGCTATAGCAGCCCATACCACTAGGGCTGAATTACTTCCTTCCTTATTAACATCTTGCGGGGATGTTGTTATTAGCGCCATCTACCTTTAATTGTATGAACAATTGATTAATAGGACTGATAGACCAACATTACAGTTGACATTGACAACATTACTTACCTGTATACCTGTCAACTTCACAGTTGGGCAGGAAAAAGCAGACAACCTTTACGCTTTCAATTCTGTTCTTTTAATTAGTGTAAGATTTTTAAAATAACCAATGAGGGAAGTAAATTAAATAAATATATTAACAATTAAATTTTTTAATATTATCCGCACGCAATTTAAATAGGCAACTTATTTGCAATGTGTGAATGTGAATATTGTTGTTATATAATGTATAATTGTTGCCCGAGTCTGTGTTTCCCGATATGTACAATCCTGGAGTCTTCAAGTTGCGAGAGAATAGGTATCTTCTAGGTTTGCGTGCTAAATCCTAGACTACGTCATCACTTAACATCAGGTGAGACAGTTGTCAAACGCAAACTTATAATAATAATTAAAAAAATATTATCTATCATTAATTTCTTATCAGTAATAAATAACTGATGAAGGAATATAATACTAAGACCGGATCTTAGACCATTACTACGTGAGTTATTCCCGTGTTTTATACCAATCATAATATGTCAAATCCACGTCAGTTTTAATAACAAAAAAGACCTGATAAAGGTCGCGGGAAGAATTTATATTCAGGATATTTCTAACCGGTACTTATGGAGATCGATGGTGGAGGCCTACGTTCAACAGTAGACATTCTACGTATAGGATGATGATAAAAAACTATAAAATAAAGAAAATAGTTTCCTCATATACCACTATTATTTTTATCTGGATCGAATCCTCTCAAAGCTTACAAGAAAGTGTATATTGAAATAATGAAATCCGTGAAAAGGCTATAACCCAAGTGGCATGATGAGATTGGGGTCCAATCGAATAAAACCTTTTCTTTATTTCGTAAGAACAAACTCAATTCTCTTCTGTATTCTTGCAAATTTCAATTTAATCATCAAGTGCAATCAGCCTGATTGAACATCTCCAAGCTAATCGGATTTTATCAATCCTCAGATCAGGACAACCGGAAGCTTTTCGGGAAATGCTTCATAAATTGTTTTTTGGGTCAAAACATCTGAAATTACTGGAAATAAACCATAATTTTACAAGTTAAGTTTATAGACATTTAATGTAGATCTAATCTTACTTTTTTATTTTTATTTCTATATTTTTTACACAACCCACGGCACTACGATTCCCTGTGTCGCGAGAGGTGTGGACACACACAAACACCCCCCCCCCCCCCGCACAAACATCTACACTCATAGCACAATTATTTGCGCCTGCCGGAATTGGAACCCGGGTTCCAGAGATACGAAATTATGTCAGTGACCACTGAACCACGGCGACCGTCAGTATTGTAGTTTTTTTATTTTCATGAAAATTAGTTACTATCATTATACATACGTAAATGGCAAATCCCCCTAAATGGGGGAAGCATCTGTCCAGCAGTGAACGCACAGGGCTGAGAGAAGAAGAAGAAGAATATACATACGTCACATTTTTATTCTTATCAATATCACACGTATAAAAATTACTTTCAGAAACATTTTGACATTTACATAAACTTTTTATAGGAGACTGTAGCTTTTTGGTTCTTAATTAAATATTATATTGAATTTATAAACTTTGATGTATAATTGCTGTTATTACATCATAATTCATGTTGTATCGAAAAATAGGATAAGAATAAAATGAGTAAGCAGCTATAACAAAAAATTATTCAGCACAACAAATAAAAAAAAACACAATTTACCATTATATTATGCACTAAAAAAGCGTTGGCTCAGTATTATGCTTATTACAATAAGCGCAGATCTTCTGTGAGATTGAGAGAGAAGAGATTTTTGCTTATGATACGTTTCAGTTTATTATATCCCACAACATTAATAATCATCATCATCATAATCTCAGCCATAGGACGTCCTCTGCTGGACCTATGTCCAGCAGAGGATGTCCTATGACTATGGGAGGCCTATGCCTCCCCCATTGATTTCCACAAGGACCGGTTGGAAGCGGCCCGCATCCAGCCCTTGCCTGCGATCTTAGTCAGGTAGTCTGTCCATCTAGGCCGTCCTATGCTGCGCTCGCCAATCCGTGGTCTCCATTTGAGAACCTTTCAGCCCCAACAGCCATCGGTTCTTCGAGCTATGTGCCCTGCCCACTGCCACTTCAACCAGCTAATCCGCTAGGCTATGTCGGTGACTTTTGTTCTTCTACGGATCTCTTAATTTCTGATTCAATCGCATAGAGAAACCCAGAGCATAGCCCTCTTCATAGCTTGTATGAAAATAATATACCACGGTTGTGTCATACATATTTATACGTTATCACGTATGTTGTCAAATAAAAAGATTTAAAACGTTGAAAATTAGAATATGCTTCCAACATTTTGGCGTAATGTAGATATCATGTCTGCTCTATAAAACCTGTATTTCCACTGACAAAGTCAATAAATTTAAATGTTGTTCAGGGGCCCAATCAACTTCACGCCTCTATTGAAAGCAGTCAATTCAATTTGTCGGAACGAGGCAAAAAGCGATGCTTTTTATTAAAACTGTTTGAGGGTAGACATGAAACTCGACAGTTTTTAAGTTGAACAAAAATATATTACTGCTGACGATAGTATTTTTTTATATGTGCCTTGTGGAAGAATATGTACAGAGATATAGATCTTTCTACTTTATCTCGTATGTGACATGGATATCGAATTTTAGTTAATCTAACCTTTAGTGCCATGGGACCGTCGTGCGAGTTTAGAATTGTACCCTCCTCTTTTCCTTCCGTGGGTGTCGTAAGAGTCGGCTATAAGATCACGAAGCAGAAGATAAACTGTGGATAAAATCAACATACTGCTCTCGCCAACTTGCAATTGTAATGTAAAGTAGCTGTAATTGTTGTTTGATTGAAATAACCCATTTTTTTATTTATTTTTTTTGCTCGATGTTTGGGCTCCGTTTCATGCGCCATGTTCATGAGTAAACTGAAGTTTCTGCGGGTAGGTGTTCTTTAAGAGCCGACAAATCTGTCTACCCTCTTTCTTTCACGTTTGTTGCGTTAAATGGTGTTATCACTGTCACTACCAAAAAGTCACTCAAAACTCGATTTTCATTTCTACACACATACATAGCTCATGGTAATAGCATACGTATTTATTTCAGAATTTTACGGTTTTTGTATAGATGAACCACTAGATTCCAGGTTTGTAATTTTTTTTTTTCATTTTGACGGTTAAAACCTATCCTTAAATCATTTTAATTTAATTACATCATCATTCTATCATATCCCATTCGGTAATGTGGATGCCTCAGCCTTGAATGCCAACTCAGAAAAAGGTTATATTTAAATTTTTCTCCATATCTGATATTATTTTGTAATATGACGTCAGTACGATATTATTATGCGTAGCGTGTCGTAGCCGTTTAATATTGTGAATAACCGAAATGTTACGCAACGTAGTCGCATTGCTACGACAATAACATGCTACGAGATAGCTACGGGCTACGAGCCTCTACGAAACGAGAGTTTATGATTAATTCGGCTAACCGCAAGAGGTCACGTCACATTTTATAAAAGGGTTTCAACGAAGTCTATTGTTCATGGCAGCGAATAGGATAATGTCTATTTAGCAAATTATACATTTAACTTAAAACATACAGTTTTTAACCTTTATCTTGGTGTAATAGCCGATACTAAGTATTTTTGATAAAAGATATCAGATTTTATTTGATACAGATAATACTGTCTATTTATGCCTTAATGCGTCGACTCTTAGTAAGTAGAGAGAGTGAGACATTAGATGAAAGATCTCCACATAATCAATTTTCGCAAGGTGCTGTTTAGTTTATGTTTTAAAAATGGTGATGTCCATTGTCACAGGTACCACAACAGCAGGATGATAAACTACGACGCGGAGAGGGGGGTCAACGTGAGCACGGACCCCGCGCTGCGCCTGTCGGACCTTCTGATACCCGCCGCGGGTGTGACGCACGCGGGGAACTACACATGCGTGCCCAATAACGCCGTACCAGCTAGTATATACGTCCATATCTTTAATGGTGAGTTATCGTCACTCTGGTGGCCCTCATACTTCAGGACCTTCGTTTTGGGCATAGTTTTGTTTGATCTTGTGTGGATCGCTTGTCATTAATAGTTGGGCATGTTTTGGGCATAGTTTTGTTTGATCTTGTGTGGATCGCTTGTCATTAATAGTTGGGCATGGTTTGGGCATAGTTTTGTTTGATCTTGTGTGGATCGCTTGTCATTAATAGTTGGGCATGTTTTGGGCATAGTTTTGTTTGATCTTGCGTGGATCGCTTGTCATTAATAATTGGGCATGTTTTTTATAGCTTCACTAGATTGATCGTATTGTAATATCTTGTTTTGGGGCTTGCCCTTGATAATAAGACTGAAATTACTGATCATTATTATATAAATGTTTTATCTGACTTTACTCGTGTTTATAGTCGAAGTTTTGACCTAGGTTTCGAGCAATATTATAATGTATGAAAGTATGGATGCATGGATGGTTGTTTGTTAATTTTTCAAGCTAAAAGTACTGAACGGATTCAGATGAAATTTAGTATGACGATAGGTTAGATCCTAGATTAACACATAGTCTACTTGTATTCTGGTATAAGTATAGTTCCCGTGGGATAATAGAGGTAGCGGAAAAACCGTAATCCACGCGGGTGAAACCGCGGGGTACTAATTGTATCACATATAGTGTTACATTACTGTCGAAAGGCTAAGCAATGCGGACGTATTTTATTTATGATCTGTATTACCTGTGTTGGCAATAAATTACATTTGGTTTAATTTGATTTGAATTATTCAACAGTACTCAGTATAAGTACTTATAGCAGTGATCTCATATGTACGATTATGTGGGTAGATAATGGGCATTGCGTGGGTGATACGTGCGACCTTTAATAGGAGCCTTCACAGACTTCGGAACTAAGCGCACATACTATAAATTAATTAATTTTGGACGAGATCCAACTCAAACGATTTGACTTTCGCTAAGGGACATTTTGACAGGGCAATATAAACTTTATTCTCACTGAGGTAAGATAAATTATATATTGTACTCGAGGAAGGTTTCGTGTCTTGTACAATCACTACGTACATATACTCAATTAGGCAAGTTCAATGAACACATCAGGTCGGTCGGTTTCCTATAGATATAGTTATGTATCGGGAAAAAATTTAATCCAACTGTATCAAGTGCTATAACATTATTATTTTAAGACACTATGTCCGTTATAGTTATTGCCGTAAGCACAATTGAAGTGAAAACTTCCTTAGCAGCGGTGTGGGGAAAAAATGTTAAGCTCGCGTCAGCACACCTCGCGTCAGGCGCGTGACGTCATGAAATTCGTAAGATGGAGCAAACGTAGAGAATTTTAAACTTAAATGTGTTACGAATAAGGAACATTTTTGTTTGTTGGTACGTATAATAAGACGTTTTCGTAGAGGACCGAGCTCACCTCGCTCGCCCGCTGAACATGTTGATTTTGAGTTCATCCTATTGTATGCTCTATCGCCATCACCACAGTATTTCATGTGTTGGTACATAAAACCAATAAACCTATTGTCATGTTTGTGCAATAAACTGCCGACACTCCCGGAGTGCAGCTCGTTTTTTTTATTTTTATGTAATATCATACTGAAATATTATATTATATTATTATATAAATATTGTTACCTCAAACGGCTACACCGATTTCGATGAAATTTGGTATGGAGATAGCTTATACCCTGGATTAACACATAGGCTTATTTTCATCATCACCATCATCACCGTTATTCATCACCACGTGAGTACAACCGCGGGGCTATATAGAAAATTATATAAAATACATTCATGTCTATTGACGAATGAAATTTTATTATTGTTAATTTTAATTAATGTTTGTTATTTAGTGCTCTTTGAGATTAATATGGCTTGCCATCGCTCGACAAATTTGCACGCCTGAGGGCAAAACACGATCTAGGATCCTGAATTGTTATTTTTCGACCGCACATGTGTCATACAGATTATATATGATTGTGTACTTGTGTTTTGCGCAAATCGATTATTCTTATTATAACGTTATGACGTCTGTTTTCCTAGGACAACACATGAAACTAATGGCTTCACATTCCTACATAAAGAAACAGGAGCGTTCAGATAAAATTGGCACTAGCGTACTCCAATGTAAGCTGTGGCCGCATGCATTGCTTAACCCGTTTTATAGGGTTCTTTTGAGGAGTCCGTATGAACGCAGACAAGCAATGAGATTGGCTAAAGTAGAGTTGTCTTAACTCATTCCGAAGTTTCAGCTAGCTAGCTGCGCCCTGCGGTGTTACCCGCGGCGAATTGTGTTATTGACGATTTTTGTCTTCGTGTCGCCACGTGAGTAGGCAATATTAAAAAAGTGTTATTCTAGTTAGTAGTTATCTCTTCAATCTAAATTTCATGCAAATCAGCTTAGCCATATCAGGGTGAAGGAGTAATAAACATATGACAAACTTTCGCCTTTATAATATAAGTGTGATGAGCGCTTACTGTTGTCCCAAAAACCCAAAAAATTCTTTAAAAAAAACAATGAAAAATATTTTATTTGCAGCGTAGTTTACAAAAGTACACAATATAGATAGCACATATATATATTATAAACACAGTAAATTTCTTAACGCTGATATAACTTCATCCAAAGCACTAAGTAAACGGTGATCTTCACACTAGGCAAGCCTGTATCGTGAAGATCTAGAAAGCATTTTTTGAAAACTTCATTCAGAGAATATCTCCAGAAAAAGAAGAAGAAATCGTTTCACCGAAAAAGAAAAACCGGCGATAAGCAGAAACGAAGTAATTTAGTAAACAACGGGACGGCCCAGTCCGTCTACTTTCATCGAAATAATATTTCTTCAGACAACCATTGAAAACCAATATAAAGTGACATAATAAAACCCCGGCCCGATAAGAAAAGACCCTTTTGAAGGCAAATCGGAATATTATGAAAAATCTGACTAAGTTTTCGTACGCACAAGACACGGATATGCAGCGAATTTCTATGAGTCTTTTTGACGTGATAACGTTTTATAAATTGATGAATGCCAAAATGGAAAATAGTAACGTTCCGTGTAGCGTTCCGTTTCCGTTTCCGTCAAAAGTCAAAAGTCAAAAGTCAAAAGTCAAAAGTCAAAAGTCAAAAGTCAAAAGTCAAAAGTCAAAAGTCAAAAGTCAGAAGTCAGAAGTCAGAAGTCAGAAGTCGATGTCGAAGTCATAAATGATTATGACGTTATCACGTAAATCTATCGTCCGTAAACCGACTTTACAGACAACCAATTTTTTTTACATAGACACTTGCGTTTGACAACTGTCTCACATGATGTTAAGTGATGACGGGGTCTAGGATATAGCAAGCAAGTCTAGAAGGTACCTATTCACTTGTGACTTGTCGAAGTCGGTACAATGCTCACAATATTTTGATAATAGTTCCTTCTAAACTATCATGGTACCGACTTACACAAGTTATTTCACACTCTTATAATTTGAGTGTTAAGTCAGTTCCATTTTTTGGGAAAATATTTTTTGACTCGTTGCCCGTATCGTTGCATGCTTCTTCTGTGTCATTATGATTTCCTTTGTCATAGACAAAATCTTCTTGAGGTAATTTTGTTAATAACACTGATGGGGTTTGACACAATATTAATGTACAAACATGGGAATCACTCACGTTATGAAACACGTAAGTAATTTCCGTAGGAGGTTACTGAATTCGACCGTATATAGAATTTTTTAAGTGTATTCGCGGATAACTTCGTCGCTTATGAACCGATTTGGATGGTTCGCTTTGTTTTGATATGAGTATACTTTCGAGGTGGTGCAATTTAAATTTAATTAAAATCGTTCAAGTGGTTTTTGAGTAACAATCCAATAACTGAAAAAAGCTACGTCTACATGGATGATTTTCTTATTAAGGGTGAAGAAATCGGTGAACATACATAAAGACATATAGTTCGAAGAACCGATGGCCGTTGGGGCCGAAAGGTTCTCGAATGGAGACCACGGACTGGCAAGCGCAGCATAGGACGGCCACCGACTAGGTGGACAGACGACCTGACTAAGATCGCAGGCAAGGGCTGGATGCGGGCCGCTTCCAACCGGTCCTTGTGGAAATCAATGGGGGAGGCCTTTGTCCAGCAGTGGACGTCCTATGGCTGAGATGATGATGATGATGATGACATAAAGACAATAATTGATCCCGTGAGTAGCAAAGGTCATTTAGCACAATATTGTAGTTACTTTTGAACTATCATGGTACCAACTTCATCAAATTATTTTAAACTTTTGAGTATTGAAGACGGTTCTATTTTTTGGTAAACATTTTTGTATACATTCTTTAGATAAGTGGTCTTTTTCTTATGGTCAAATGGTTATAATTAAAATCGCAGCGTCTTTGCACCCTGTGCGTACACAATCCCAAAAATGTTTTAAATATTCTCAGCTGAATAGGTCCCTGATTGAGTCGATCCTTTGAGCTCAGGCACCCACTCTCGATTTCTTTCATTTGTCTCAACACGCCATGGATGTTCTGGAAGCGCTAGAATTTTATAGACAAACTATTGTTTACTTCCGTGTGTTCTGTTTTCTAACGAACTTCTAAAACGGAGATTTTATTCCTTGATTTTATGTTTAAAGCTACTTGACAATAAATGTCAGAAGAGTCATATTCTAATGATATTGTTGCAGATAACTTACGGGTTCAATACTTATACAATATCGTTAAATTTTTAGACTTTTTAGTTTTTTGTCATCTGAAGTCAGACACAGTTCAAGCGCATGTGTCATTCTCGCGAAAACTTCTGACAAAAAAAAAGACGTGTGGCACTCGGGGACTGCCGCGGTAAAGCTATTGCATAGCATTTTTATCAACTTATGCAATTAATATATTAATAACTTATGCAGTAACGCCAATACAACCAATGCCACCTAGAGGCGAGTTGCTGAACTAAACAAACAAGCGTGATATTTCAAAAGTCATTAAAAGTTCTGCTATTCATCGATAGATGGCAAAACTAAAAAGTATCACCGCTGTGCTGGTCGGAGTGGGGGGTGTTAGGTTATTTTCGTTACGGAATTTCTGGATTCGGTCTCCACGCTCAAGGCCCGCGATAGAAGCTATGCAATAGCTTAAAAATAGCTGAAAATATTTTTTCACTAACAAATTATCAAATGAAATCAAATGTAGCTTATTCAGAATAATCTTCATGAACTGTTCCCATTAAGTAGTATTTTATAAAGTTTATTAGATATGTAAGCCATTCAACAAAATAAGCTGAATATAGATTTATAATTCACTTTTGCGCATATGGTCAAGCCTTAAAGACAAACTTAAATCTTGTCTCTGTCCCGCCTGGCTAGCTCTCACCCTCAAGTTTTCAAAACCAGAAACAGTGTGTTCACATAGCTGTCCTTATGAGTTAGTTTCTTTTTTAGTTAGCTTTCTGGTGTGATTCCACTTTCGACCACATTAAATAAGGCAGTATTCAAACGTAACTGGCCGGTTGGCGCAGTTGGTAGCACTCTGTCTTCTGAGGCGCTGGTCCCGGGTTCGATTCCCGGACAGGTCAAACATTTGTGTGTATGAACACGTCTGTTTGACCTGTGTCTGGGTGTATATACGTATATAAGTATATATATCAGTCAACTGGTTACCATAGGACAGGCTCTGCCTAGTTTAAAAAAAACACTCAATGGATCTATACTAATATTATAAAGAGGAAAGATTTTATTGTTTCTTCGTTTGTTTGTATTGAATAGGCTCCGAAACTACTGAACCGATTTGAAAAATTCTTACACTGTTGGAAAGCTACACTATCCCCGGGTGACATAAGTGATATTATATTTTCAAATAAATTTGGGATCCTTATAATTTTCAATTTTGATTTTTTTTACTCGTGCGATACCGGGACATACCGCTAGGAATGTATATAAAGCAAAAAGCATCACATTATCAAATATAAAATTTTCCTTTTCGTCTTTTTAGGTGTGTCATGTTAACCACTTTAGTGTACGTGGATGCCAATTTGAACCTAATAAAATTATTTTTTCTTTTGTTGACAGGCGAAAACCCAGCGGCCATGCAGTCCTCATCACAAAGCATCACCTTCAACATTTCCACTATTCTAGCCCTCGTGATAAAGATCGTACTACGGTGACATTCGCTGTTTCTGATCTAAATATAACATTTACCCATAAATGTACCCTTACATCTAAGAAATAAGAATAATTTTTTCGTGACAAGAGACAGACAGAATTAATGAAGATGTTCCCATTTTGACATGAAGATTATTTCAAATATACAATCTTTGTAATCGCTAAGAACAGCAGATTTTCATATGGAAATGTTTAATGTTGTTAAGGTTTAATTTTGGAGTGTTTTAGAACAATGAAGATGCTTTGTTTAAGTTACTTTAGTACTTTGGCCTCTTTAAGATAATGTGTTTTAATTGTCTCTCGCGATTCTTAACGTGTTGAATTTGTTTTGTTTCATTGTATAAGTTATACTATAATTATTATGTATAGTATATAAAGACTACGACTGTAAGTACCCACGTTCATTAACCGATTTCAAAAAAAGAGGACGTTCTCAACTCGTAATTTTTTTGTTATTTTTTTTTTGTTTTGTTGTTTTTTTTATTATGTTTATTACCTCATAACTTTCGACTGTGTGAACCGATTTTGCTGATTCATTTTATTATTATTCCCAAAATAATAATATTAACACAAGAATTATATAAATAATAAATTCATATTAATCGTCATCATCATCTTAGCTATCAGAGTCATGCCACTGATGGACATATGCCTCCCCCATTTATCTTCATAAGGATCGGATGAAAGCGGCACGCATGCAGCCTCTTCCAGCGATCCTAGTCAGCCCATCTAACCACCCTGTCGGTGGAAATCAATCCTAAGCTGCGCTTGCGCTTGCTGTTGAAACTATTTTAAATTGTAACATCTTTATATTAATATCACACAGTTTTTTAATTAATATTTCTGATTTTTTATTTCTAATTTCTGATTGCTAGTCCGTGGTCTCCACTCATCGACTTCACGACTCCCGCAGCCATCACTTCTCCGAGATATTTGCATTATAAACATAGTACAGTATTTAAGACAATTTAAAACATTTTTTTTAAAACGGCAGCTGTTTATATTTAAATAACATATTACTACAGTGCAGCTACTAAAAGTTGCCAGCCTATAGATAGCTAAAAAGCCGCTACCAGTTGGCAGTATTCCCAGGAGTATTTATATATACGAATACATTGATAAAACTCATTTATTTCAGAAGTAAATATATATGAGTATTTTTGTGTTACGAATGATTGGCCAAGGTATTGTAAGATTTAAAAAAAACACGAAAATGTATGATTACATACTGAGTCTATTTTGTAATGTTCGATTGTTTTTAACCGTTATGCAAATAACGAATTTGTCGTATTTTTTGCGTATACCTTGTCACGGGATAGTCATGCGTATATATTTCTAGTGTAACGTCTAAGGTTGTGTGAACGATGATGTATGTTTTGTTATGATCACTATACAAACATAAAATTTAAATTGTATAAAAATGTAAACTCACTTCACTTTTTACATCGTCTCGAAATGTAAATTAACACCAACATAATTATTGTAAAAGGAAAACTATAATTACGATATCTATTTTTTTATTGTATAAATGGAATTGAAGTAATCTTTATCCTACTAATTTTGTAATTACATAAAATCCTCAGATTATCTCAGATATAATTACAAAATGATCTCGTTGAAGTATTATGCCATCCAAAAACGGATGAACATGTAAATGTCTTTCTGTTTGACTTTGTATTATTATACATTATATTGATAATTTTACGGCTAAAATTCAGTGTTATAGGTTTGCCTGCAGCATATATGCTGAGCTTAATCTTTAATGGAGTGCACATGACAGTATCGTTAAGTTCTATTTTCAATAGAATGTTTTAGTTTAATGTTTTATTTTGAAAATGATTTTACTTTTCTTTTATGTACCTTATTTTTCTTAGTCGAGTTCGTAGGAATCTGTATGCAATTGTTTTTCAACAGCAGTTTAAATATATTAAATAAAAAGATCTTTTATTTATTTTAAAAAATCCAGGAATATGCTTATTTATTAATAAATATTATCTGTTTTTTGAACTTAAGTTATATACATCTATAATAATATCATACTATTCTATCTTTATGTTAACATTTCTTATATAAGTGACAAATCACTATAAACAGTTATAAGTTACAAAAAAACCATTGTAAATACGTACACTAGAATTATTGTGATATATTTAAAAGCTCAGTGTCATTGTTATATTGTAAATATTATTATTGTATTACAATAATTTTAAGTCATACGACATATAAATATAAAATTACTGTTTATTATATTGTTTTTATCTAACCCTAAAATGCTGTCAATCAACTAAAGATACAATACGGTTTTAGAAATTAAAATCTACATCATCATCGTCAACGTCTACTGCTGGACATACGCCTCCCCCATTGATTTCCACATGGACCGGTTGGAAGCGGCCCGCATCCAGCCCTTGCCTCAGGTCGTCTGTCTACAATATCGGTGGCCGTCCTATGCTACGCTTGCCAGTCCGTGGTCTCCATTCGAGAACCTTTCGATCCCCAACGGCCATCAGTTCTTCGAGCTATGTGCCCTGCCCACTGCCATTTTAACATGCTAATCCGCTCGGCTATGTCGGTGGCAATTGTTCTTCTACGGATCTCCTCATTTTTGATTCGATCGCGTAGAGAAACTCCAAACATTGCCCTCTCCCTAGCTCGTTGTGCGACTCTGAGCCTGTTCAGAAGGCCATAGTCAGAGACCACATTTCAGTTCCATAAGTCATCATTGGTAACACACTGATCGAAGGCGAAGACTTTAAAGATATGACAAAAAAACATTATTTAAATGCAAGCGTAAATGTAATTTAAATGTACGCCCCAAAAAATGTAAATAAAATAATTAATATTTCAAAGCGTCGAAAAATAACTCAAAAATTAACTCAATGAGCAATGAATGAAATTATTATAATATGTTTAACAATGCGTTAAATGTTAGTGCATTTAACGTATTGTTAAACATATGCTAAAGTAAATATTCTTGGTCGAGCGTGATAATATCTTTGACCACATCGTCACTGACCATCAAGTGATATAGTAGTCAAACTCTAGATCTATACAGTATAAAAAAAATAACGTCCATTCGTCGTCCACGAGCGTCGCTTGTGAAAACCGCGTCTTGGGCGCAAAATCAGTGTTCGCTCCCTGTACCTACCTACCTATCATCTACCACCAAGTTTGGACCACTATAACCAGACACGGTGTGTTCAGGCAGCAGTGCGAGACAGTCTCGAGGTCAAAATTAAAATCATTTGTTTATTTTCAAACAAAAAACAAATGTCATTTCTTAGGTCTAATACAAATTATATCCTGTACAAATTTTAGCCTGCGAGCAGACGTGCAAATATTTAAATTATTATAACCTAAAGTCTACCACTTCGTTTGACTTTATCACTTCGCCGTGGCGCAGTGGTCATTGACATGACCGGGGCCCTGGGTTCAAATACCGGCAGAGACAAAAATTTGTGCTATGAGTGTAGGTGTTTTTCCCGGGTCTTGGTTGTTTGTGTGCCGTGATGGTGACTGTCCATGCCTCCCGCGACATAAGGAGTCCTAGTGCAGGGGTGTGAGTGTAATAAAAAAAATTAAAAAATGACCATTGAATCGTCACTGGTTTTTTTTTTTTTTTTTAATTTCAAAATTGTTCAAAATTGAACCATGCTAGACTCTTGGAAATGTTTCTTAGTGTTATGGAGTAGGTACTCAAGAGTACAACGTGATTTCAACGCTGAAATTTAACCAACATTTTTTTTGGAAATAATTTATTTATTTATTTTATTTTTATTTATTTATTAACATTCACACAACGTCTTCAGGTCCCAAACTAGGCAGAGCCTGTCATAGTACAGCAAGAAACCGACTTCAACACTCAAAAGTGTGAAATAACTTGTCGAAGTCGGTATCATGATAGTTCACAAAAGTAACTATCATCACAATACTGTGCTCATGGTCAAACATATTTTTTTCACCCTTTTCAGTGACCTTTGCTACTCACGGGATCAATTGTTATTGTGTATGTGCACCGATGTCTTCAACCGCAACTATAATATCGTCGAGATATGCGTAGCACTTTTCAGTTGTTTTGTTTACATTGTTTTTATTAACATTCTTACAAGGTCTTCAGGTCCCAAACTAGGCAGAGCCTTTACTATGGTAATTATTATTATTATTAGTCATTGGAGTGTAACTCATAAACCGCTTGTCCGATTTTAATGAAATTTAAATGGAACCACCACGGAAGTATCTCTTTGAGAGATTAATAACAAAGAAGCATAATCAATCAAAAAAAAAATAATTTTCAAAATCGTTCCATAAACGACGAAGTAATCCCCGAACACACATAAAAAAAATTGCGGTCGAATTGAGTGACCTCCTTTTTTTGAAGTCGGTTAAAAATATTCAACCGTTGCGCTCAAAGTAACGTGAAAACATAATCGACCCGGGTAGAACCGCTGGATTCAGCTAGTTATAAATAAGAGTGCAGCAAGAGTATTGCGGTACATCGACTACGTTGTTGATTAGCTAAGAGCTTGCTGGTATTACCGCCAATACAATACCTGTAATATGTCACAGAGACAATAGTTTGGGAGGTAATGATAAATTTAGTTACTGACGCACGTAGTAAGTAATTGTTTTACTAAATTTTTAACGTGAAATACGCGCATGTCAATATTTTTACAATTGAATTACCAGATATCTTTAGTTCAGATAATTTAAAGTAATTAGGTTTTATTACTGCTGGCTGGTTAGCTATAACGCTTGAGCTAAAAAATAATTAATATAACAATAATTATGTATATATGACCGATAACATATTGGTTCGAAAGTATTGAGTGTTATAATTTTTTTTATCACATTCAAGCTCCTGCACTACGATTCCCTGTGTCACGGGAGGCATGGACATACACAAACAATTGTTTTTTAAGGGAAATTCTGAGATATCTCGTACAGGTAGGACATTAACAGAGGTTACGGTTAGAATGAGCGGGTGGAGAGCGGCAAATTAGCCAACAGAGGTCACGTGATACTATAATACTAGATGCTAGAATAAATTTACAAAATACATTATTATCAAACTAAAAAGAATATTGTAATAAAATTACATCGTTTCTTGACTATGCTGCTGATAGTGATTCCTTTGTTCGACTAAACTAAACTAAAATTTCATAAAAATATAATACCAATGTATGTGTATTTTGTGACTACAAAGTAAATAGCTAAGCATTTTCGAATTCTTATTCTTCTTATTTTAGTTGATTAATTGTAACTACAAAGTAAATTGCTAAGCCTTTTCTGAATCTTATTCTTCTTATTCTAGTTGATTAATTGTGACTACAAAGTAAATAGCTAAGCATTTTCTAATTCTTATCCTTCTTATTTTAGTTGAATAATTGTAGATACAATGTAAATTGCTAAGTCTTTTCTGAATCTTATTCTTCTTATTCAAGTTAATTAATTGTGACTACGAAGTAAATAGCTACGCCTTGTTGACGCGCTTCTGTTTGGGGTTACATTTTTTATTTCACAATACATTTACTTAATCTTTTTGAATGTATGCTCAGCGGTCGGAACATCTGCTGTCAAACTGACGGGCGCTGGTTCGATTCCCACCAACGGCTTGAGCTTCTGATAAAGGTTTTCACACCGTTATCAAATTCCCAGGTGGTAAAGTGTATTTGACAGTACCCTTATTTTAATCAATAACAGGTATCCGGCTCAACGTGCCATCCAGAGCACGGACGTGTTCAGTTGAAAACAACACTAGCGATAACCCATTCAAGGTGTGAACCATAGCATACGTTGCTTAATCAGTTTAGAAAAGCAAACTCTGCTGCTATCCTTCTAATATTATAAATGCGAAAGTTTGTGTGTATGTGTGTATGTCTCTTACTTCTTCACGCTAAACCGGCTACACCGAATTCGAAAAAATTTGGCATGGAGATAGTTTAAGCCCTGGATTAATATATAAGCTACTTTTATTCCGGAAAAAGTTTAGTTCCTGTGGGATAATTGAGGTAGCGGGAAAACCTTCCACGCGGCTGGAACTGCGGGCCGCTACTAGTAGCAACATATAGGAGTGTTTGTAATGATAACTCTAGGCCATTAAAAGTATTCCATCTTTACCGTGTGGATTCTGAAATACTTTATTAAATAAAGATCTGGTAGTAAAATTTCAATATGAATTCAGCCTGTGGCCTATGGTAATGCGAAATATAGCTTAATATTCATAACTAAGAATCTGTACGCGGCTTTATTGATCTGACTTATCTGAAAAGCATGTCACGTCACACCTCAGGCTCGGATCTAAGTCACAGTGCAGTAGCAATCAGTAGGGTATGTTTGGCTCATCTGCGGCTTCTTAAACTAACTATGTAACGAATTCATAAAACACGGGATTTACTTTCCTAATAAGTCAGAGTGTTCTGACGATAGTTTGAACGAAACACTTAACTTATAATGCGAGTGATTTCCGTGTTTTATACATTCATAATGTGTCAAAACCACGTCAGTTTTAGTAACACAACTATTTGAGAATAACGTAAAACACATAGTTTTTATTCTGTTTTTAATAAGATTTGAAATTGATTGAATTACTTAAAAATGACAGATAGTCGTCGTGGCTCGGTGATTAGTGACACTGACTTCACATCTTCGACCGTAGGCTCGACTGTGTGATTTTGGGTTTTGGATATTTGTGTAATAAGTTTGTTCAGGGAATACTAGTGTAGGTGGTAAGTGTGTTATTAAAAAAAACACGAAAGTCTGTGGATTTTTAATCAGCAATAAAGCACATGACCGCTTATGAAAGTACTCTAAATCATTAATATATGCGTTAAGCATCAGCAATTTACAATATCGTTGATCAAAAGAAAGGATCATGGAATTCGAGCTTTGTAGATAGCTTCTATTATCTAGGTCATTCGATGGACTATGCAAATAAATCTTACCGAATTCATATCTATTTTATTTTTTTATTATGATAAGCTTGCGTTTGACCACTATCTCACCTGATATTAAGTGTCAACGTGATTTAAGATGAAGCACGCAAGGCTAGAAGATACGTTTACACTCGTAACTTGAAGACTCCAGGATTATCTGGAAATAAAAACCTTGCACTTCCTTAAAATAATGTAGCACAAAAACAACATGAACATGTACTTTTATATCGCATGTAATAGTGACAGCTTTGGTAAATTTTCCATTTTGTAATTAACTAATTTTTTCCTGTCAATATTGAAACGTTTTGTTTAATTTTATTCATATTTCATAAAAAGTTTGACGCTCGCGTTGCTTATTCAAAAATGGATCGCTACAAGCCTGTCATTGGAATTAAACATTATTTAAGTATAAATTCTAGGTCAAGTGTGATTACATCTTCGACCACATCGTCACTGACCACACCATCAAGTAAGAAACGCTAGATTTATAAAGTATAAAAGAAAAATATGTACATAGCAGTAATGTGCAGAGTCAAAATTGTTAACGTTTTATTGACAGTTGACATACTTTAATTTACGCACTGTGGTTTCAGGCATCTCTGTGGAAAAGTCATTATATTTAACGGTAATTTTCATGGGGTTTGATGGCAAAGAGAGTGTTGATAAGATATTTTCACCCTTATATCCTTGTAAATAAGGTTTGTAATTATTCGAATTTATGTTTAGGGTATAATGATTATGCTCTACGCAGGTATTGAAGTGACTTTTGGTAATTTTAATATATTTTATGAACAAAGGTGGGTTGTTTGTAAAAGTATTTTATTAATTTAACCTTTTGTGGACCGAATAAAAAGGCCTCAGTGGCAATATTGGAAGATTGTGATCAATTGCTTGATGTATTTGGAATTGGACAATACCTACCTGTTGTACCTATCATATATTTCTAGTGAAAATTGATGGGGGAGGCATATCACGCATTTTAAGGTTTTTTTTTTTTTTTTTTTTACATATTACAAGTTTGCGTTTGACAACTGTCTCACCTGATGTTAAGTGATGACGTTGTCTAGGATTTAGCACGCAAACCTAGAAGGTACCTATTCACTCGCGACTTGAAGACTCCAGGATTGTAATATCGGGAAACACAGACTCGGGCAACGAGTTCCATTCCTTGGCAGTACGCATTAAGAAAGTGGAAGCATAACGCTTCGTGCGTATAGGTAGTATATCTACCATATAGCGATGGCGAATTGCCGTACGTCGAGTCGACCGATGATAGAAAGGGGATGGTGGAATGATTTATAAAATGTTTTAGTATGTTCTTCTTGTTACATTCTAGTAATAATCAAAATATTTTAAGAGTATTTTTACTAGATTGTATTTTAGTGAAGTTATAACATTGGGTCCTAAAACTTTTAAGGTTATGAACCTTGAAAATATTATTTTAAAAATATGATATCTTAAGTGCCAATGGCGGACATACGCCTCTACAATTACACGCCAACAAACACGATAATTATTTCAATTTGCCATATTGGAGGTTTGCCCATACCTAATCACCACGCTGGATGGACAAAGCCACAGGACAGTATTCTACAGTGGTCGGTTCAGTCCTACTAGCAGACGAATTTTCCCTTATAATAATTTGAATGTAATAACTTGTCATGTTGAGACATTGAGTTCTGGTGTTTTTTCTCTCTGGCATCTGGTTGTTCTAGAACTCTGACCTGGATTTAATAAAGAGCTTACTTTATCGTCTAATACAATCACAGAAAAAAAAAATACAGGACACAAAACAATAATGATTAATTTTGATCGAAATATCTGTAAGTAAACCAATAACCGAATACTTGAAGAAATAGCCAATTCTTTTTTAATCTAAGAGAATAGGGTATATAAACTTGCTATGATACTTTGCGCTTATATAACAAACTATTATGTATCATCGAATTTTAGTATTTAGTATTCGATCACAATTGCCCGTCTCGGATACCACCGAGAATACGAATTCAAATCAAATCAATTCAAATGTTTATTTGCGAGAATACATTAATAGCATATAAAGGTATTAAAAGTATATATGAACACCGGCGTAGAGTAGCAAGCCTATCGGTTTTCTATCGGGTGCATTTCGGAGAATGTGCACTGGAATTACACAATCTGATTCCACCATCGCCTTTCTATCATCGGTCGACCCGACGTACGGCAATTCGCCATCGCTATATGGTAGATATACCACCTATACGCACGAAGCGTTATGCTTCCACTTTCTTAATGCGTACTGCCAAGGAATGGAACTCGTTGCCCGAGTCTGTGTTTCCCGATATGTACAATCCTGGAGTCTTCAAGTCGCGAGTGAATAGGTACCTTCTAGGTTTGCGTGCTAAATCCCAGACAACGTCATCACTTAACATTAGGTGAGACAGTTGTCAAACGCAAACTTATAATATGTAAAAAAATATTTAAAAAAATATTTGGTCTATGTATTCAGCCTGCAAAGTGTGCAAATATAAATGTGCAAATGTCAAATTAATATCGATATTAAAAATATTTAATATTATTACAAAACGGCAAGAAATAAACACATAGCAATTACATAAAATTATTATAAATGGATCAATTCTTTTACACTATAAGAACATTTTTATAGTGTGAAAGATTCTTTTTGATTATTATTTTTCATCCCTTCTATTTGAAAAACAACGATTGGAACTGCGCTTTATTGTCATTAAATTACACAAAACATATTGAACATATTAATTTGGCGGACTATAGAAACTGTCGTTGTCATCTATTGTATTCTTAGCCATATTGAATGGTGAACGTATGACGGCTAAAAGAACTTAAACAATACATAAATATTTACCCTTTTGGAGATCATTTCAGCCTAATAATATAGCCGTGGTGGTACCGGCCTAGAATAGTACTTCCCCATCTCATACCGTGGGTGTCGTAAGAGTCGGCTAAGGGACCACGTACCAGAAGGTAGGCAGCAGTGCCTTCTGAGGATGAGAAATTATACTGCGCTCGCTAACCTGCCTGCCAAGCGTGGCGAGTATTGGCAAATCCCTCCTACATGGGAGAGGACGTCCTGCAGTGGACGTCCTATGACTGATATGAATATGCCGTGGTTGCTAGCCAGCCAGGCACAATACCACTACCACACAGAAAGCACCATACCATCATCGCACTAATATTATAAAAGCGAAAGTTTATCTGTCGTTTGTCGTTGGTATGATTGTTACTCCTTCACATTGAAAATGCTGAACGGTTTTGCATGAAATTTGGAATGAAAATAGCGTATACTCTGCGATAACACATAGGCTGATTGAGGTAGCTAATACCATAATCCACGCGGGTGAAACCGCGGGCCGCAGCTTTTGTAATAGAACAGAACCATAAAACACTTAAGGCACCGCTACTACAAGCACTCGAAAGTCTTATACGATGTAGTTAAGAATTTTCTTGGGACGCATTCGTGTTTATAATAGGATATATGGTCCCCAATGCCCATTAAGATTATCCTATTTTCCTTCGCTAAATAGAATTTCCTTGTACACCAGGGCGAGCAAAGCAACAAGAAAAAAAATGTACGAACGAGGATTCCCTTTTATCCGAAGAATGGATTGTGGCCGGAATTCTGAACGAATGGGCATTTTTGTGTGGGGCAAATTAGTTTTTGATGAACTAACGGAAGTACGTAGAAACGGGCAGACGGGGTACTCTATGATGTGGTTAGATAATTATGTGCGTAATGAACGCTTACCTCGTAAGGACGAATAAATTATATTGCTCTCACAAAGGGTTATTTACAAAACAGTTAGCGCCCCGCGGTTTCACCCACGTGGATTACAGTTTTCCTGCCACCTCAATTATCCCACGGGAATTCTATACTTTTTTCGGGATAAAAGTAGCCTATGGGTTATTTCAGGGTCTAACCTATCTCCATACCAAGTTTCATAGAAATCGGTACAACTGTTTGATTGTGAAGAAGTAACAGAGGTTTTTGGGCTATTTGCTTATCCACGGGAAAAACAACTATTTTCGTAGTGAAAAATACTCTAAGTGTTATTCCAGGGTCTAACCTATTTCCATACCAAATTTTATACAAATCCGTTCAGTAGTTTTTGCGTGAAAGAGTAACAAACATCCATCTATCCATCCATCCATCTAAACTTTCACATTTATAATAATAATGGGAATAAGGCGTTTTCTAAAAAAAACTAGCAAGCAGCATATAGTAGCAATAATAAAAGTACCTAATAGATGGCGCTATATAGTTTACGAAATAGTTCTGCCACTGTCTAGATAACTATGGCATCTGTTTTCTCTTACTTGTATATGACTCAGGTGTTTATTGTTAATTATGATTTGTTTATCGATCTTGGAATACAAATACAAATTTCTTTATTGTTATAAAACTTCGTACATAATAGCATAGGTGGCCCTGCCTGCTGCTTTAGCGTTAGCTGTGTTGCAGCAGTCAGTGTCTTCCCAAGGTTGGCTTAGTTAACAATAAAAAAAAGGAACAAAAACAAACTATATTACAACAAAAAAGAAGGAGACCTCAGTCAAGTGCATGTACACACAACCGTATGTCAGTTACTTTAAATAGTTTTTAAACCGACAAAGTCATACGAACGGAAATAATTGACATTAGTATTAGGAATATTCGTTAGAATAGTTACTGGTGAACACATTAACGTTTAGGTGCTAGGTTCACCCTTAGTGGTCAAACGCTAGATGTTGCAGCATAAAAAAAAAGATTTTCAACATGCTCATATTCTAACTTTTGTAACCAATCCTTTACAGTAGTTTTTAAATTGTATGAAGACATATTTTTTACAGGTGTTTTAAAGTCAGTCAGTCTGTTATATAAGATAGGTGTCACATGTCACAAGTCACATGTATATATGTATATGGAATATTCGCATGTATATTGCTTCTCTCAATTGTCTTCTTTTTCTTATATTATTCTCTCAATTGACATAACAAATACATTTCTGTGACTATTATGTCATGTATTAAATATTTTCGAACTTGTTTTGTTTTTTAGAAAACACCTCATTATAGTTATCAAAATCTATGGGCCTTGTGAGCAGGCTTACACAAAGAGCTACGGAGAGGGCTATGCTTAAGGTTTCTCTACCCGATCGTGTCAGAAATGAAGAGATCCGTCAAAGAACGAGTCACTAACATAGCTTAGTGGATTAGCAAGTTGAAGTGGCAGTAGATATGAGAATTATTATTATTATCGGGATATTTATCATGTAATTTATTTCTTTTATTTGCTCGATATTTCGGCACAGTTTCGTGAGCCATGTTCACGAGTCAACGAAATGTAAAGATTTTTTTCATGCGACTATTTTATTTCTAAAAACTGGCAGTGGTGACAGATGTGCTTGCACTCTGTATCATACAACATAACAAATCAATTAAATGTATAAAAAATATGTAAACTCTAAGGCTTTTCTTTCACCTTCGCGGCGTCTTCTCTGTTACTGTTACTACTCTATTACTTCTCTGTTACCCAGTATCAGAGAAGACGCCGCGAAGGAAAGTTCTACGCTCTTGTCGCCGCTCGGACCTGAACCACTGAAGATGTCGACCGCAGTGATCGACGAAACGTCTGGAACACAAGTTTCATATAGACTACAGCCAAACAGCCCGGAAGCAATACATACAACACGTATAAAAATTAGTAATTAGCAATTGTTTTGAGGCATGTCATCCGCAAAGTACATATTTTTGTAATATTTTAAATCAATACGTATCAGCATTACTTCAGGAGCTTTAGGATACATCAGACTTGTCAAACCCCTCCTGCCTGTAAATACCCGCAAGACTCTTTAATGTCATCGGCAAGACTTAAATCCTTAAAAACTTTATATAAAACTCAATCCCAGCTACTTGATCCCAACTTACGCACACCAAGTAGGTATAAAATACGAACTCAAACCAAACGTTCCTTCGGTATAATCCAGACAACGAGTAACGAACCAACTATTGTTTAATCTTTGGTAGATATTACTTAACCTAATATCTCCATGTTTACATACGAGAACATATAAGTAGGCTAAGCGAAGATGTGTATCTTACAAACAGTAGTTCGGATGGATTATGTACTGTTGTTTACAGTACCAAAGGTTTGTCAATTTATCTAAATAACCTTAAAAAACTATACATGGATTATTTATTTACAATAATGAAGAATGTTAAGTTTTCATATTATTACTTAACAAATTGTGTATTTATTTAAGTAATAACATAATTAATGTAGGAGGCAAAGATTACGCTGATAAATGTAAGAATCAATGGAATTTTAGCAAGCAACATAACATCGAGTTTATTTTAAATACACAATAAAAATAAAATATAAACTGCACACTAGCAAAATCTTCTCCCTCGTCCGGTCAGTTTGCAAAGATTTACAATTAATTCAGTAGTAATAACTATAAAACAATACATATAATATTGAAGGTTTTAGAGATTACAATTCAAATACAGCAGTAACGCAAGCATACCTTAAAAAAACTTTATAACGCCTAATTATACATAAAAAAACTTACGTGTCATGTTCACCTCATTAAAACAATTTTACAATTGACAAGGACTACAATTACTATATTCAAGAACTATTCTATATTCTGGAACAAAAAAGCTCTCAGAGCTAACGAGACTTCACTTAAAAATGCAACTTTAGGTACTGTCGCAATCTTCGTCTATAGCACTAGGGGTCAAAGCAGATTATTATAGCACATCCTACCACACAGTCCTGTGGATGTTTGCCTTAGATCAGTGCTGTTTGTGGTACCTATTACGCCTCTTATTCCATACCCTGGCTGGCTATCGAATTGGAGTAATTAAATGGTGACCTAGTTTCTCAAGAGCGTGGACTGGGCCAATGGATGATAAGTAGTTATGAGCAGGCATCTAAAACTTACAGGGAAATGTGTAAGATTACAACAAAAGCTAGATAGTTTCCAATGAGGGTGTGTCACCAGTGATGGCGTAAATATGAGCCTAGTAATCAATCTCAAGGTAGCACAAAAAGCTATAGAGAGGCTTTGCTCGTGTTTTCTCTCAGATTGAACCAAAAACTAGGTCATTTGCAGAAAAATTAAAGCCACTGATTTGGTTTAAAGATATTTGAGTGGAAGCCAAGATCATTTCAAGCGCAGAACAGGAACGTCTATCAACAAGGTCCACAGGCAATCTAATAAAGACAATGTTTGCTGGGTAACTTGACTCATCATCATCATCATCTCAGCCATAGGACGTCCACAACTGAACATATGCTTTCCTCATTGATTTCCACGTAACTTGACTAATTAAAGAATAATAGTACTTTGTGTTTACCTTGCGTTAAATTGGAGAGACATATGTCCAGCTGTGGACTACAACAGGCTGACGATGATGATGAAGATCTAGTTACATACATTACTACACATTCATAACACTTCCAGAAACACAACACACACACACGCTATACAAGTAGTTTTTATATAATATGCTGTTTAAATTATGTACTTGACGTAAGCTAAGTCTTTTCTGGGAGAGGCCATTAGCTCCTGAAACACAGTCCCACTAGTTCAGGAGCCTTTGGGTTCACTATTTGTTTCAAGTACATCATTTATGTCAATAATGTATTTTTGTATTTGTATTATGTATATGCTGGGTGTTTTCCATTGATCATTGTGGGCGATCAGAATCAGTACTGCAAATACGACATAATTTTCATATCTTGAATCTAAAAACTTACATAATTTAAAAGTATCATCTCTAAATTTTAATTTTTTTTTTTTTTATATCAAATTGATTATTAGTCAATTAGATTAAGAACTACTTACATTATTTTCATTTAAAAATAGCCAGTCTCGTGTCGCACCTGGAGCAAATGACCTGGCAACATTAGCGTCATGTCTTTGCTGATAGGTACAGGACCATAATCGGCGGAAAAATTCTATTACACAGCCAGCTACGCATTTCTTTTTTCCAGAGGCATATATGTGGTGTGCTATATATTATTACAATAATATACTGTATGTACATTATGTATATACTAGTAACGCCCGCAGTTTGACCCGCATGGATTACGGTTTTCGGGCAAACTCAATTATCCCACGGGAACTATACATTTTCAGGGATAAAATTAGCATATGTGTTAATCCAGGATATAAACTATCTCCATACCAAATTTCATCGAAATTGGTGAAGCCGTTTAAGCGTGAAGAAGTAACAAACATACACACATACACACACACATGATTACACACAAACTTTCACATTTATAATTGATTGGTTACAAAAGTTAGAATATCAGCATGTTGAAAATCTTTTATCTAAAAGTAACTGACGGTTGTGTGTACATGCACTTGACTGAGGTCTCCTTCTTTTTTTTGTTGTTGTAATATAGTATGTTTTTGTTCCTTTTTTTTATTGTTAACTAAGCCAACCTTGGGAAGACACTGACTGCTGCAACACAGCTAACGCTAAAGCAGCAGGCAGGGCCACCTATGCTATTATGTACGAAGTTTTATAACAATAAAGAATTTTGTATTTGTATAATATTAGTAGGAGCAGGATATGATAGGATTGTGTAAGTTAAAAAATAATTAAATAATATGAAATAAATACTGTGTATAATAATATACCTTTAATACAGATTACAGCATGGTAATGCCTGAATCTACAGAACAATATAATAAAAGTCACTAAACTAAACATCTAAACTACAAAAAGCAATCAAACAACTAAATTAAATTTCCTTAATTAAGCAGCGGACAGAAACGCGAGTTAAATTAATATGCTTTTGGGGGAAAGCAAAAAAAAACGGCCACCGGAAGTGGGTGAAAACCGACGAGACCGGAAACGGAAAGGAGAGCCAGTTCGTTGAGTTCACTAATTAACTGGTACTGTATTTGTGATTCCACTTTTAGATGTTATTTTCTATTTAGTAAATTTTATTCAGAAACTCACTTTGTTAGGAATGTGCACTTTGTGATTTCAAGTCGCTAATTCTGTGACTAAATAGATTATGGTAGGGATTCGATTATTCAACTGAACTAAACTAAAATATTGGTAAATTAGATAAGTTATTATATGGTTAAGATAAAGTGTTAATTAGTATGAGACTACTTACAAACATTAAAATTATTAAACTTGCGGGTAGTTTTAGGTAAATTAAGTACCCACTTCTTTGGTGCCTACTAAAACTACCCACAATTCGCCAACAATGGAATAAAACTCGTCTAATATTAGTGAGAGCGTTGTAAGAAGTTATACGAATTTGAATTTAGTGTAAGTAGAATACGAGCTATTTTATTTTGAGGAATTTTAGTAAATTTTAGCTAGTTCGTATTAGGGCCAATGTTAAATTTAGTTCTACGTTGGGTCGAACGACAAACTGAGGTCGGGAATTTCGAACATAACATTTTTTGTAGTAAATATTATTTTTTTGTACGTTTATACTTTATACGTTTGAACACTGTCTCACTTGATGGTCGATGACGATGTGGTCGAAGATGTTATCACGCTAGACCTAGAATGCTCGCTGGCTCTCAAGAACTGCTGCCTGAACACACTATGTGTTTTGGTTATAGTTTTTCAAACTAGAGGGTGGTTGGTGGCTAGCCAGCTACGATTTTTGATATTTTGATTATGATAATTCGGTAACTTTCATTAATTAACAGTAACTATGTATATTTTAAATTAAATACAATTGTAACCAACTTGCCAAGTGTAACGTTTCTTGTTATAATATGGCCAATAAATATTTTGAATCATTGAACTTAAGTACTTACCTACTGGGGTTTATTTTTATAGTGTTTTAAACCATGTAATAGTGTTCCTTCATAGAGTTACGAAACCTTTTAAATGTTCAAGCTAAATAAATTCCTCTATTCTTCTAAACATTATCCCTCTTACTAATAAACGTTGCATAACCTCTGCATAGTTATTCAGTGTTTTGTCTTTGTCGCTAATGAGACAGTTTGACGTAGAGAGAACGGAACAAAACACTGAATTACTATTCACAGCGTAATCAATGTTTATTAGTAAGGGAGTTAATCCTGAACCTACAGAAACCACATTTTAGTTGGGTTCTGAATAAATCTGAACTTTTGATGTAATTGTGGGGGCGTATTCAACCTCTGCCCTTTGGAGCTAGGTATTCTGCACACTGTCCTTTTCGAATTCGATTAAACTGTAAGAATATCCAGTTCAATTTCAGAATTACAAGAATCTGGGAACGGGAAACGGGAAAAATTGTGGCGGTATATTTTCAGAGTAGATCAGTACCTAACGGAAGGTAAGTAATTGAAGGGAATCCACGAGAAATCATAGTCACATAACGTTTGCTTTTAAAGATTACTATCTCACTTGATGGTCAGTGACGAAGTGATCGGAGGTGTAAACACATCTAGAATTAATTTTATAGTTTTAGTATTTTTATAATTTATCATCATCATTAAATTTTGAAGAATTAATATTGGCTGTCAAAAAATGCTGCCTAAGATTGTGTTTGATGGCAGTTTTTCGAAATCATCGCTGCATACCCCAGTCAAATTAGATCAAAAAGGTGCCAACATAGCAATAAATGTGTACTCATAGCAAAAAACATTTTTTTAAAATACAGGCAATTTTCCTTCCTTTTGGTCACAAGTAGTCTAAATTTAGGTCGCCGGGGTACCAGTGACCTAGACAAGATGCTTCATAGCGATTCTCTTTCTCTAAACGCTTCCGCTTCAAAGCTGTCGTTTATCGAAATGGCATTTGTCTACGAATTAGGTCTAGTAGTTTTTGTAGTAGTTTCGGCGCGGCGCTCAGAAGAATAGAAACGATTGTACATTGTCTACCAATTTTGTATTCGCTATCATGACCACGTGACAAATCACTGAGTGAATCGTGTGTCAATCTCATAAGTTATTTATGTTTTCTCTCAGCGTTACCGCTCGTAGATTATTACTATTACTTTGTCTAGACCTACCGACACGTTACGTCATCCGCCATCTTGAATTTAATTTCTTTTTATTAACTGAATAACCTGTTTATTTATACAACACATCGCTCATAGGAGCTATGTATTGTTGCCCATAAAGTAAGGTAAAATTTCATAAAAATAATTTTGATTGTGCTAGCTTAAAGCTAACCTAACTATCATACCATTGCAAACATAGTTATTGACCACATCTTCCGAACGTACACTAACAAAACGGTATGATAAAACAAACTTTATTGATCCTTTTTTCTGAAAACGTAAGTTACACGACCTTTGTTTTCTCTAAAACTCTATTTATCTATAGATACCTAGTTCGTAAGCTGTTCCGTTTAGGTACGCGTTTGTAAAGTGCATTTCGATGTTAGCAGGATTGAGCGTCTAAGGTGACTGACGTGTAAGATATAAAGATTTTGTGACATCGGTGAATATACCTACACTACAATGACAATTGATCATGGGGTCAACACTCAAAAGTGTGAAATAACTTGTTGAAGTCCATGGTAGTCCTAAAGTAACTATCAAAATATTGTGCCCTAGTAAGAAGTTTTGTAAAAGTTAATTTTCATAACAAAACCTACAGTTCCCCAAGATTCGTCCTCACGTTATGGCTTCGAATTCTCTCAACCAATTTATCTGCGCACGTCCCCAGAGCAGCGGACCTGAACGACCCCTGACAGATCAAGGATAAATGTTCGCCCGAGACGCTGCCGTGTTATAGCCTAATGCTTGTCTGTTTTGTACCGGAGGGAGTCGCATTACAATTGGTAAGGCCCCATGGAACCTTTACCCATGTTATGTACACCTACGTATGTATGTGCGAGTACTTACATATACCTTTGAAACGGATTAACTTTGAAAAGGACATTTTGAGGTTGAGACTTTCGTGAGTTTTGTACCACGTAACTGGCAAGGTAGCTAGCCATGATATTTTCCGGCAAATTTGCTACAATATTACTGTAAAATGTACTAGGCTGTAAAGGATTTGCCTAAACAGTTAACGGTTGGGCCCAAACATCGACAATCTAACAACTGCGAATGAGTTTGTAGTCGCGATAAAAACTTTATTATAGCATTTTAAAACAAGTTTATCAACTATAAAATACTACTTTAAAAATGGACGCGTACTATAGTATTCTAATTTAACGTATCCATGAAATATTTCTTTAAAAATAAATTTAAGTACTTAACTGAACCTAATTGTAATGAAATAACTATGAGACTGCCGTGCGCCGTGGTCGTACCGGCCTAGAATAGTACTCCCCCATCTCTTCGCGTGGGTGCCGTAAGAGTCCGCTACGGGACCTCGTATCAGAAGGTGGGCAGGAGCGCCTTCTGAGGATTGGAAATTATACTGCACTCGCCAATTCGCCTGCCAAGCGTGGCGAGTATTGGCAAATCCCCTCTATATGGGGGAGGCATATGTCCAGCAGTGGACGCACATGGCTGAGAGAAGAAGAAAAACTATGAGACTAATCTGATAGTATAGGTAATATACCGTATTTCTTATGTTTTCAAAATGATACATAAAAAAAAACGTTCGCAAAGAATCTCCATACCAAACATACACACATACACACACGTATACACACAAACTTTCGCATTTATAATAATAATAATAATAATTTATTCCAATAAACAATATACAACTAATCTAATACACATTTCTTAATAACGGAAAAACAGTTTTTTTATGTTTTAGATACAGTGATGTCCAGCAAGTTCCAAACTAAGCGAAGGCTTGTGTCTTGGAACTATTGAGATGCGGCTTTTCTTTGTATAAAATTAAACTAAACCTTTGTTGGTGCAAAACAATCTACGAGTAAGAATTATGGAAATGAATTAATTCATGATTACATTCTAGAAAGTTATGTGGTTTGATTACATTAGGTAGGTACTAGACAAAATACATTAAGAATATTGAATAATAAAATAATATTGAAATTTATAATATTAGTAGGATAATATCTGTCCGAATATACCCAGGCGTAATGATGATTAGGGCCAACTATTTAGTTTATTGTAAACCAACGTGAAACCTTTGACAGGTGGCAAACGGAAAGCCCTTAGTTCAAACGTCGTAAAGGTAAGTTTACGACATCATGACGCATTAATACCCTTTAGGGTCATTTCACTGGGTTTTAGGGCCAAATATCAACATTAAATTACTGTGCACATAATTCTACAAGGGTCACGTTCCCTAAATTGTACCTAACGTTATGAATTATGGAGGCTTTTAAAGTTTATAAGCGTTAGGTACTATTAAAAGTAATTACCTCGTTGAACTAGTTACCCATTCAATACCTACATTATTTATATTGATAAACTAGTTTTTTTAAATTGGAATAGGCAAGCGTTTGACCACTATCTCACCTGATGTTAAGTGATGATGCGGTCTAAGATGGAGCACGCCTGCCTAGAAGATACCAATTCACTCGTGACTCGAAGATACCCAGGTTGTAAGTTTGCGGAAATACAGATTTAGGCAACCAATTCCATTCGTAAGCTGTACGTACGCACTATGAATCTGGAAGCAAACCGCTTCGTGCGAGAAGATTGAATGACTACAATGTATGGATGTCGCAATGCCGTCCGCCTGCTCGTCCTTAGATGGAATGAGGATGGTGGGATGAAGCGATGATAGCTCAGCGGGGGGAGCGTCGGCTGTCAAACTGACGGTCACTAGTTCGATCCCCAACAACAGCCTGAGCTTCCGATGAAAGTAACACCGTTATCAAATTGGCAGCATAGTGGTAGCTGCGCCTAGCTAGCTACCACCCTCAAGTTTAAAAAAATGTCACCAAACACATAGTGTGGTTAGTCCTTGAGAGCCCGTGAGCATTCTAGATCGTGATAACATCTTCGACCACATCGTCGCAGACCATCAAGTGAGATAGTGGTGGAACGCTAGATCTATCCTACTAATATTATAAATGCGTAAGTTGTGTGTATGTTTGTTACCTCTTCACGCTCAAACGGCTACACCGATTTCAATGAAATTGGTATGGAGATAGCTTATACCCTGGATTAACACAAAGGCTTATTTTCATCACCACGCGGGTACAACCGCGGGAAGCAGCTAGTATGAAATAAAAAAAAGATAAATTAATTTGGATGAGAATTCGTAAGACACTGTCCGAATTTTAATTTAAAATAAATTGACAGGAGCCGTTTCCGAGAAAGATTGTAGATATATTCAAAACTAGGTAAGCCTCACGTTGACTACGGTTTTCCTACGCGCCTACACAGTTATTCCACGGGAAACTATGTAGCCATGTTACCTTAGCGGTGGGAGCGTCGGCTGTCCAACTGACGGACACTGCTTCAGTCCCCAATAAGGGTTACCTTCACCAGCTTCCGGTGAAGGTAACACCGTTATCAAATTCTCAGTAGGTTGGATATGTTCAAGTACCCGCCTGGCTACGTGTGTGCGGATATTCTGTAGTACTGATGAATTTTCGGCGAAGGTATCTTTATCAAATCAAAGGCATGGTGGTAGGGCTCCAGTTTAAAAATCTGTTACCTAACACGTTGTGGTCCAGCAACTGGAAAGCCAGTTAAGATGATAAATTTAGCGTGACACCTTCTATGACCACCTCGTCACTGACCATTATTTGTTGAGTGCTCAAAGCTAGATCTATTTAATAAAGTGTACAAAAATTATGTAATACAACACATACTTACTTCTTGAGTAATTAAGTCCAACCAGGTCAATCAATGTTCTATGTAGTCACTACCTGGATGGTAGCCTGGTGGCCGCTACGGTTATACAAGTAGGCTATAAAGGTTTAAATATTTAAAGTAGTCTTGGCTATTACTTTTTATCGTCTATTTAATTCCACCACCTCCGTTCTATAATCTGTCAACCGGACACCTCTGTATGGTAAATAGACCACAATTACGCATGTAGCGTTTTGATTAAGAATATGAATAAGAATGCGTACTGCCAAGGAGTGGAACTCACTGCCTGAGTCTGTGTTTCCCGATAGGTACAACCCTGGAGTCTTTAAGTCGCGAGTGATAAGGTACCTTCTAAGTTTGCGTGCTACACCTTAGACCGCGTCGTCACTTAACAAAAGTTGAGACAGCGGTCAAACATAAGCTTAACCTTTCAAAAAAAGCATGGGAATTTCTACACTTTTACAGTTTTCAATTCCAAAAAAGACTAAAAGTCGTTTCATATATTTAGACCCAGCCAAAGTTGCGTGATGCCCTTGCCACGGTTTCTCTTAATGTTCAGACCCAAACCATTTTACAAGTCACCAAAATTCCTTACATTGAAATTATGTTTAGGCAATGGCAACAATTAATTGCATTTAGTGTTGTAAAATATGTAAAAGTCATCAACATACATAGCAATTATCGTTAACTCTTCACTTGATATTTTCGAGATATTTAGCTTTACATGATGTTTTCAATAAAATACTTATTTGAATTTTATTTTTACTAATCATCACTTAACATCAGGTGAGACAGACATTTGACAGTTGTCAAATGCAAACATATATGTAAAAAAAAGAAAAAAACATTAACATTCAAATAAACAAAATCTGATTACACTTTTTTTTACTTCTATAGTTGAGATACAAACTTCAATATATATATATAATATCCTACTAATATATAAATAATATCCTACTTCTCATAGTGTTATGGTTTGTATGTGTTAAGTATATTTAATCCCAGTGTGGAATCTGCTCAGCGGCATATAATTAATTTGGATAGGCCCTGATTTACTTGAATATTTTATATATACTTTTAATTACAAAATACCAAGTGGCTGGGGGCTTACTAGATTTTAGGGTTAGGTAACGGTAGAATAATTAATTTTATTGTTATTAAAGGTTTAACAATAAAATTAATGATGCTGAAATGATCCAAAGCTAGCAGACATATTAAAAAACAATGAAAACTGTCATGGTGCACATAGTGTGTGTGGCACTCCTTGAGAACCAGTAAATATACTAACCATAATGTGATTACCTTCAACTACATATTCACCAATCAACAAGTGATATAGTGATCAACACTTATTCTGCAAAGCATAAAAAAAATTAGAAACCTTGAATGAAAAACCATTAATTATCTCAACTGATTAATAATTATGAAAATAAAAACATTTTTAAAAAGCAATTACATATCTGCTAGATTACTTTCTCCTGTTTTACTCTCTTTGAATAATGTACTATTTGCATTTTTGTTAATCCGAACAATCTTCCCTTGCATCTCTCTAGGGATGCCATGTTTTATCAACATGTGTTTCCGAACTGTCTGTGCTTTCGCATATGTAACGTTACACACCTTACACAAATACAGGTACATGCGATCGTGAATGTTATTGCAATGAGCCAACATTTCACTTCGGCGATAGAATTTACGTGGACAATAGTTGCATGGAACACTTTTCTCTTTGTGACATTTAAGGTGATTGCTGTAGATTGCTTGGCGACGAAAGCTTAAGCCACATTTTTCACAAGTGAACGGCCGCTCCCCTGTGTGAAATCGAATATGTTCAATTAGTTCAATACGTCTCCCTGCTTTAAAGGAGCAGTAGTCACACTCGAGGCATGGACCTATGCCATGACGATATATCTGATGTTGGGTCATTTCCGCTAGCACTGGAAATCCTTTGCCACATTGATCACATATGTACCGACAAACCCCATGTCTTTGCATGTGATAGTCATAGGTTGCCGGATTCGCTAAAGTCTTCTGGCAAATGTTACAAGTAAGATTGCGTTCCTGAGCTTTCACCTTTCTGTCTACAACTACTTCCCTTTTAACCTTTCTCCGTTTATTTTCTTGTTTGATTTTCGATGAAACTAGCTTTTCAATAGAGTCAAGAAATGTGTCTACATTGTCAGAATCACTTTGAGGCTCATTTTCTAGGTTTGCGTCATCGTTTTCACACATATTTTCATTACTATCGCTTGTATTTTCTTTTACAGTACAAGTATCAACTTCAAATTTAATATTAGGTTGGATATCTTCAATTTTGAGAAGATATTCTTCAGTGAGAGACTTCATATCTTCTTCAAAGCGAGAAGTACTGGCAAGAGGTGATGTGCGCTTTAACTCTTCGGGAAAATACTGACAAAACAGCGTGTATTGACATACAACTTCTTTCACCATTTCGCCAGATAAATTTTGCTTCATACTGAAATTAATTAATCTTGTTAATTTCTTATCACTTGTTCCACACTGTAGCATAAATGCATTGAATTTTCGAAGCGACTTCGTACATTCCTTACATATTTTTGAAGGTATATAATCGTTTTGCTTCACTACTATTTTGGTCAACTTCTGGAAGGATTCGCCATAGAAACTGAGCCCGTTTTCACTTGCATTATCAGTTAAAGGTATCATATTGTCGATTTTATCGTGTTGTAAACAAATACGGCATATTGTATTGAAAGTTTTATCGTAATTCCCCATTGAATTTCCAATCTATTTATTATTTTCAATGTTATTGTTACCAATGGGCAATCGTATTTTTGTTTACTACACAGACATACAAATACACTGACTGTCACTGACGTCTGTCTGACAGAAGTACAGATACCGTGCGTTCGAGATGGGCTCTGGAACAGTTAAAAACGCATCAAACGCTCTCGTCCCGCGTTCGTTTTAGCACAGGTAGAGTTTTAACTGTTTTCGTTCACCGTTAGAGATGCATGAAAAGTGTTAAAAACGCTACCGTGAACTACCATTTTCATTTGACCAACCTCTGAAGCTGGGTATTTTGTGAGCGTTTTTTGACACCTATGAGATTGACAGCTACACTTGATTTGAATAGCTAATATGATAAAAACAAACTTGAAATAATGAGTCATTGTACTGTTTTCTTTCTATTTCCATTACGGAAATGTAATTCTCATTATGATTCAAGCTAATATTATAGGTACTTATTGAAATATTTTGAAGTCATGAATATTCAAATGAATCGTCGTAGGTACTTGACAGCTCTCGTGTATATGACGTGATGCGTCGTCGTTGGGAAAGATCGTTTTTGCCACAAATTCCACATTACCAAATCGAACGCTTGTTCAGTTGTACACTGTTATTTATGCAACTGGTCCATGTCGAACTCTAATTTTATTCTGCTTTCTTTGCTGCCTTTATTTGTTCTCCGTTTTGGCTCCGTATTTCATATGCGCAGTCAGTATCAATATCACGGTTGGCCCTAGTATGTATTTTATCTGATCTGTGGGTTGGCCACAACAGTTGGTCCATTTGGTCCATTTCGTCGACGTCTTAAATTAAATTAAATTAAATTAAAATTCATTTATTTCAGGTTACTATGACCCATACACATAACCAATTGAATAAAATTAAATTAAATTAGTATTAAATTAAATTACAATAAAGCTAAATTAAATTAAATACAATTAAAATTAAAATTAATTAGTCAAGAAAATTAAATTCAATACATATTCAACTCAATTCAATTCAATAAATGATGTGTATTTTAAGCTTATCAGCTATTTACATCGAGGGAGCCGAGTCGTCCACGTCCGTAGGAAAATACTCCAAACATCTAAAATTCTAAAAGTGGCTTCCAGGTGGTGCTAAACGGATGACTAACAGGTGGTAGCCTTCAGTTGGGGTTTGTGACCAATCACTGGTTAAAGAATATAACCGTGCAATCCGTGCATACTTGTATGACAGATTAATATTGTACCGTATCCTTACTATTACTACTACGAGTTTTAACATAAAGTAGATTTTCTATTTACTGTCAACCCTTCCATTCCTTAGATTCTCAGATTTCATTTGCACAAACAACATAAAATTGTAAATGGCTAGAGTATGACATGTTTTATTAGTAGTACATATTTATAAATGTAAATAATATGTAGGGTAGGGCCCTTCTGTACGAGGAAAAAGGTTCATAGGCTGGCAACCCTGAGGCTGTGCTAATTCTAACTTCTAAGCCCTTTTATGTCCATGAGTATGATGTACATATTTCTGAGAAAATAAAACATTGGAAATTGGAATGGAAAACTGTACCCAGACGTTCACGACAATATGTCGGGTTTGTCTGAACCATGGTAAGGCTGAAACAATGGTGTCTCTTATTGACTGTAACGATGACAATGGACTCAGCCCCTACGGCATTTCTTTTGAGAAGTTGACCAATGTATCGGTCAAGCAAAATGTCTATATGCCGATGAAAATATGTCAAACATGCAAGAAATCACTTGAAACAGTTGCTACATTTATGATTATGAGTGAAACAAGCGACGAAAAGTTAGGAAAGCTTATCAGGTTCAGTAGAAAACAAGATTTGGATGTAGAAATGGTGAAAGAAGTTATACGACAGTACACCCTATTCAATCAAAATTACCCAGAAAAGCCTAAATCAGTTACCAGCTGTATTAGAACTTCTTATTCTACACACATGGATACAATTACTGGTGAAAATGTTAAAAAATCTGAATGCCTAAGAATCAACGAAGAAGTAGATTTGCAAAAATTATCTGCTAAAGGTGGTGATTCTTTAATGATTGATAAAAACCATGAAAACTTACAGCACAGTAATACAGACAATGTTGACATATTCTTATACTCCATCCAAAAGTTACTTACAACAAGCATCAAAGACCTCGAAGTTCAAATAAATAGTAAGCCTATGCTGAAAAAAGAATCAAAACAGAAAGTCACAGAAATAGATTTGACTTGTCACACCTGCAACAGAGTCTTAGCAAACCCGGCAACATATAAACACCACATGGAAAGGCATGGTATATGCAGATATGTGTGTGATCAATGTGGTAAAGGCTTTCCGGTAATGGCAGAACTGAATCAGCACCAAATCTACAGACATGGCATAGGATCAACACTGGAATGTGATCAGTGTTCATTCAAAGCAGCGAGACGTCTAGAATTGATAGAACACATACGTATCCACACTGGAGAGAGGCCATTTACGTGTGAGAAGTGTGGTTTGACATTCCGTCGGAAAGCAATTTACAGTACACATATGAAATCTCATGGAGAAAAGACAATTCCATGTGATCATTGTCCTCGTAAGTTCTTACGACGGAGTGAGATGCTAGCACATTCAAATAATATTCATAATAGAGTCTATGTATTCTTATGCAAGATTTGTAATGTTACTTATGCAATGGCTAAAACTGTAAGAAGGCACATGTTAACAAAACATGGTATCCCAAGACACTTGCAAGGAAAAGTGACTCGGATTAACAAAAGTGCAGATAGTAATTTTTTTAAGGACAGCAAAGGAGATCATGCTGAATTTGCAAGATAACTTGTAAGTTTTTTGATTAAATGAGAACAATTAAGTACTTATTTAAAATCTTTTATTTATTTAACTAGTAGTTACTAGGTATGTGGTCTCTAATTTTAATTGAAACATTTGAGATATTTTTTTTTCTGTTTCATTTCTATATTTTATTACTTTGGTACACTCTTCATCCTACCATAGAGAACTATTTTTCTTTTACACTGTTTCTACGGGTATAACATGGTACTTATGCGGAGTCGATATCAGGATCAACAATTGTTTCAGGATCTTGAGTATGATTTACATTACAATCTTGAGTATGGTGCGTTTGTCACAACTTTCAGTTTTGCACTGAGTGCGATTAGTTTATTTAAAAATTGAATTTCTGGTTTTAATACTAAGTTACTTTAACACTATTTGTATATTGCATTATCTATGTTAGTCCTTAGTCTATTCTTGCTATTATTGTTTTAGGATTTAAAGTGCATTTAATTACCTTATTGATAAATTAGATCCCTACTGTTATATTGATACCTGTTTGACAGCTATGTGATTACTCAGGTGTCTCCGTTTTTGATGTCCATTTTCAGATTGTGGTCCCTTATTTGTTTCCCAGTGGTCTGGGCTATTCGCTGGAAGAAGCGTCGAATGGCGTCGGAGCTGTTGTCGGTGTAATAGGTGCAAATGGTGGTGTCTATTGAGACCGCTACCACTGCATGCGACACACTCCCCAACTCGGTGTCATCTTACCCCCCACTACATCTACCCCTTATTCCCTTGTCTGTATAACGATGACATTGTTGTATGTCAGTCGCTGAGTCTCATGCACTGTAAGTAGATGCAACCCTTCCACTGTCCCGTATCCTCCTGGGTGACCACCAAGTACAAAACAATTTCTGGCTGATGGTCTCCAGGTACAAAACACTTCTTGGCTGATGGTCGCCAGGATGTTGGAATTGCTGTACCTTATCTTGAATGAATTATCTCCATTGATGTAAGGCACCTCAAGACAATGACAACCTTATCACACTCACCAAGCAACCTCGCAGCCATTATAATAGGTGGTTCATGTGGGCTTTGTCCACAATGAGACTATTCTCTTTATGTCTACTGAACCCGATGGCTAAAACGAAGGTTTTTTTGTGATTTTTGTGGGCTGGTGGTTGTTTGGTTGTGGGCTGGGTTGCAATGACTGACCATTTTAGAATCTTGATGAGTTGCGCTAACTTTTGTAAAGACATGCCATTGTACCTTTGGTGCATTTTTTTAGGCAAAAAATGATCAAAAGTTAAAATATTTTAAAATTTAAAGAATAAAATTAAAGTTATATCTTTTTGTATATTACTTACGAATGTTTTGGTCCTATTTAGAACTGTAATGAATAGCTATGTTACTTACATACTTACGTACTCCGGTAGGAACTCTTTTTTGACACTGTCTGTGCTGGAAGAGACGAACCTGTCCTGTCATTTTCGTACTGTCTCTTCCCTGATCTTTCTCTTGACGTAAGACAGGGGAACCTTGCCATAATCTGGTTCAGAGCTTATGTTCATTGCCGTGGATTTGGTTAGTTCACCTGCCGTTTCTCTTCCCGCGGTCCCAACATGAGCTATAAGCCGGAATAGCCGCACCTGTCTGCCTTCCGCACTTATTTTCTTGATGCTCTCCTTCATGATTTTGGAGAGGGGCTGGGTCAGTTTTGGGCTTGCCAGCACGTCGAGTGAAGATCTTGAGGCTCTCAGTATGTTGACAGCTTTGTGCTGGTCTTCGTCATCTGAACCGCCCTTTAAAGAGCATACGTTTTGGTTTGGAAAACACCGCATGAAGGATCTAGGGTGAAGGTGGAGAAACTCAATCCTTTTTCCTCCACTCACCACGTGAAGGCTGCGCCAAGTTTTTCCTAGATCTTGCTGCCGCCCGTGTAGACAGACGTACGGACCGGCAATTTATTAACTATCATTCATGTCATCATCAAGAACTCATTGCCTAAATCTGTGTTTCGCAACACCATCTGGGTATCTTCAAGTCAAGAGTGAATAAATATCTTATAAGCAGATGGGATCCATCATCATCAGAAGAGATAGTGGTCAAACGCTTGCCTATTTATACTAATATTATAAAGAGGAAAGATTTGTTTGTAATGAATAAACTCAAAAACTACTGTGCCGATTTCTAAAAATCTTTAACCACGAGAAAGCTACTTTCACCCTGAGTAACATAGGCTATATTATATTTTTTTCTTATAAATTAGGAATCCTTAGAATTTTTAATTTTCAAATTTTGTACCCATGCGAAGCCGGAGCGGACCGCTAGTACATATATAATATAACAACAGTGCTGCCTTCACCGGCAGCTACAGCCGTTGGTGAGGATCGAACCAGCGCTCGTCAGTGTGACAGTCGATGTTATATCAGCTCCGCGCACACTTTATATGTGAGCGCGGCAAATGCTGAGTGTACGCCTTTTGTCCTCAATTATTGTATTGATTCCTTTTGATTTTTTTTCTGTGTTTATGTGTATTAATTTATGTGGCAATACTGTAGTTGTGAGACAATAAATATAGTTTGATTTGATTTGATCATAGGCTATCATCGCTTCAAAATTAAAAAAAAATCTGAATTGATCGGTTTAGATTGGACAAATTCGGTACGAGTGCTGTAAACGACTCTAATTATTGATCATAATTAAACAAAAAAAGGTAATTAAACTGAAAATGAGGAAAGTTTAGAATTTTTTTTACTTTTTCTCTCTGAAGTTTTTATTAACCTTTGTTCCTTACTTATCCTTAATCTTCAAATTTAAATTATTTTCATATAATCCGAACCAAGCTTACTTTTCCTTGAAAAGTAAGTACAGTCAAGTACAAAACTAACTAAGCATAAAAATGAGGTAACAGTTTGTGTGGTTAATGAGCTAGTTATCTAATGGGTAGATAACCCAATAATTTCAAACACTAGTCTACTTGAATAATGTTGAGGCAATCGCACGCCTGTCAAAACAAGAAAGTGGTTTACACATATGTGTGACATGTAATTATGTCGAAATTGAATTTGTATTATTTCTGTGACGTATTTTTTAAATAGCTAATGATGATAGGCGCAATGTAATTCAACAAGGTAATGAATTTGACATGTTGACGTATAATTTAAGAAAATATGAATAGGACGGCCACCTTCAACGTGGACAGACGACCTGACTAAGATCGCAGGAAAATGCTAGATGCGGATCGAAGTCCCACAAAACCGATTTTTGTCCTTCAAAATTTGAACATACGTACCAACTTCCCGTGATGATTATCCAATGACAATAAATTCTTGCACTTGACAGTACCTTCCAAAAAATATTGCTCAGCCGAGCAGCTAAATCCAAAAATCCCGTGAAAGTAAACATCCATCCATTTGACCTTGGCGTAAGCTGAAAAGCTGGATTACATCCGGCTGATCTTAAGGTGTATTCACACTGTGCTAATCCGGATAAAAATGGCGTCGAATTTGTCTTTTTGATCAAGAAAATAGAAGAAAGGTTTAGTGATTTATAGGATTATTTATATCTACCTACGATAAGTTAAATTGCAATACCATTTATGTCGATTACGATTGAATTTAAGTACACGTTTGGTTAATAATTCGTTCGCAATTTCTCTTTGTAACTGTGCAGCAAGGAGTTGTTGTTAACCGACTTCAAAAAAGGAGGAGGTTCTCAATTCGGAGGTGTCCCGTTTTTTTTTTTTGTGTGGAAGCTGGTGCTTCCCGTGTGGTCCCATTTAAATTTCATGAAAATAGGACAAGCTATTTTGAGTTACACCGTAATTACTGAAAAGTGTGGGTGCTTATAGATAGACGATATTATAGTAGCGGGTGAAGACATCGGTGAACATACCTACACCACAACGACAATTGATCCCATGAGTAAAGAAAGTCACTGAAAAGAGTGAATAAAAATTACCAAAAATGGAACCGACTTGAACTACAATGAACTAAATGATACTTATTAAAACTATACTTGAACTAAAATGTGTGAAATAACTTGTCGAAGTCGGTACCTTCATACCATGAGCTCAATATTTTGGAATTAGTTACTTATGAACTATCATGGTACCGACTTCAACAAGTTATTTCACACTTTTGAGTGCTCAAGTCGATTCCATTTTTTGGTAAAAAAAAATGTTTTGGCTTACACAATTAAGCTATGAAACGGCACTTTACTTATTACATACTCTGGCCGCGGTGGTACCGGCCTAGAATAGTACTCCCCCATCTCTTCCCGCGGGTGCCGTAAGAGTCGGCTAAGGGACCACGTACCAGAAGGTGGGCAGCAGCGCCTTCTGAGGATTGGAAATCATACTGCGCTTGCCAACCCGCCTGCCAAGCGTGGCGAGTATTGGCAAATCCCCTCTATATGGAGGAGGCATATGTCCACCAGTGGACGCAAATGGCTTTACTTATTACTGCATTACAAACTGCGTCAGATAGTGGAATGCCTCAATTATTAGATTGAGACATTCCACCGTTGTGCTTCACCATTGCATTTAAATCCACCAAGCATCTTTACCTATAGGTATATATCAATCAAAATTATTATATTGAGGCTTCTTTCATTGGGCTGCTTTGTTTTGTCTCACATCGCTCTATTTTAAAGAAACACTGCTTTCATCAAATAAATGAGAATCAAAAAACAAGTGAAGTCAACTCCATATTATTTTATTTAAAGTTCGTCTGAAAGTATCTAACGCGTACCTGCGTTCTTTTTTTATATTTATTATCACTCTTGGACTCCTGCACTAGGATTTCCTGTGTCGCAGGAGTCATGGACACACAATCACACACACAAGCACCCAAGACCCGGGACAAACATCTTCACTCATCGCACAAATGTTTGCCCCTACCGGGATTCGAACCCAGGGTCCCGAAAACAGAATTCATATCAATGACCACTGCGCCATGGCGACCGTCAATGACGTTGACTGTTTCATTATCCATAACGAACCCTTACAAAAACCGCGTAACATGAACCAAAAGTATAAAACCTCATTTTTACTGCTTGCTCAAGTAGGTACTCATTGCTAACCCCATCACAAAGTACTTTCCGCAGCGTTCGTTTACTTTGTTACCCATCCACTACGCAACGTACACGTGGCATAACTTTGATTTACAGTGACAAATGTGACAATAGACAAACAGTGCTCTCGTCATTTTTTATATGTATTTCCCGTCGTGTCAAATTCCCGAAGCGTGAACGGAATAATGATGTGTGTTTTGTGTAGTAAAATGTTTGTCAGCCACAGAAGGGTATGTGTAAATGTCACGTTAGACGTGTAAAGTCACATTTTAAACCGAATTCAAAAGAAGAAGGAGGTTACTCCATTCGACCGTATTTTTTTTGTGCGTTCACGGATAACTTCGTTGTTTATGAACCGATTTTAATTCATTTTTTATTTTATTATTATTATTATTTATTTATTAACATTCACACAAGGTCTTCAGGTCCCCAACTAGGCAGAGCCTGTGCTATGGTAACCTAATGACTGATATATATACTTATATAGATATACACACCCAGACACAGGTCAAACAAACATGTTCATGCACACAAATGTTTGACCTGTCCGGGAATCGAACCCGGGACCAGCGGCTCAGAAGGCAGAGTGCTACCAACTGCGCCAACCGACCGGTCATTGTCAGTTTGATAGAGTATACTTTCGAGCTAGTCCCATTTAAATTTCAACAAAATCTGTCCTACGGTTTTAGATTTACACGGGAAAATGCCACGCATACGTGGATGATATTATAGTTGGGAGTGGAGAAATCGATGAACATACACATTGACAAACGATTCCGTGAGTAGCAAAAAATTACGGAAAAGGACGAAAAAAAAAATTTACCAAAAAATGGAACTGACTTCAACAATTAAAAGTGTGAAATAACTTGTCAAAGTCGGTACCATGACGATAGTGACTTTTGTGAACCGACTTCAACAAGTTATTTCACACTTTTGAGTGGTGAAGTCTGTTCCATGGTATTTGTTTTTGTAATTTGAATTTCTGTAACTCACCTAATTAGGTTGCCTACTACAGGCACCTAGGTACCTACCACCTGGTACCTAGGTACAGATACGTTTTTCATATTTTATACAAGTTTTATATAAAAAATGTGAAGTTTTTGGGTGACAAGTTGCGTTATGGTCTTTTTATCCCATCAAAAACATATAAAGAAATTTGAACTGATTCACTGATTAAAATAATTACAGACAATGTCTGTTTTATCTTCTGCAAAAAGTTTTATATTTAATATAGTTTCTTAAATTGGAACAGCCAAACTATTTATACAAAGGGTATAACGAAGGATCAATTAAAGCTCAAGATTTAACTTAAATAGTTTGTACCGACAAACTAACTAACTTTTGCCTATTAATTCAGTAATTACAGTTCAGTTGGGTACCTACTCTTAATTGTCCCTTCATTATTCAATACTGATTTTAGGTTTATTTTTTTTACCTAGCTTAAACGGCTGCGGAGTGTCTAGAATATAAATTACATTGATTAGAACACTGGTAGTTGTATCTCACCGACTAAACTAAACTAAACTAAAATTGTGTAGCCTAAAATTTTATTTGCACTAAAATTCGTATAAATGTATATACTCTTTCTATATACTCCTTTCAACACTATCCTACTAATATTATAAATGCGAAAGGTTGTGTGTATGTGTGTATGTTTGTTACGCTCAAACGGCTGCAACGATTTCGATGAAATTTGGTATGGAGATAGTTTAAACTCTGGATTGACACTTAGGCTACTTTTATCCCGGAAAAAGTATAGTTCCCGTGGGATAGTTGAGGTAGCGGGAAATCTTTATCTATATAATAACGCTACTAGTTATTATATAGATAAAGATTACTTTTTAGCCTCGCATGGCAATGCGCGGTATACCACTATCATGTATGAAAACCTATCATCAAACAGGTTGTAAATGCTAATGTTTTTTAAATATGTTTATTTTACAATAAAATATTATCTATCGAGTTTTATGGTTCATTGCATTAACAACATGCTAGGCGGAACTTACTACGGCTAACGGATGAACCAAATCGATGAAATTTGGTATGGAGATAGGTTAGACCCTGTAAAAACACATAGGGTTATCGAGGAAAAAGTATGGTTCCCGTGAGCTTATAGAGGTAGCGGGAAAACCGTAATCCACGCGGGTGAAACCGCGGGGCGCAGCTAGTCTGTTAATATCGGAGAATGATTATGAAATGATTAGAAGAGTTATTGCTGAAGTTTTAAATATTATGTATTAATGTACTTATTTGCTTAATTATTCTTAACTTATTTTAAAATTGTGGGCTTTTGAAAATCGAAATAGAAACATTTTAAAAACCAAGAAAGCTGTGTAAAGAAAAACTTGAGTTTCTAGTTCACGGCGTCCACTGAAGGCCCTTTTAGTTCAAATAGCGTGACCCATTTCCGGTCACTTTAGTGCTTTCACTCTTATGTATTTAGAGCTTTTGCTGGCAATAGATTTAAGTCTTTAAAATGAAAGATAGGAACAGTTTAGGAAAAATTAGCATGGACATCCTTGATTCAGCGATACGCACGCGATTTAATCGACACACATGAATAGTTAATTATACCCGTGAGTTTAAAATTTTGACCATTCTTAATGGTACCACGTGACGATCTACGATGTGGTCTCAGGAAAAAGCACGCTAGACCTACGAGTTTATCCGTCTTATTACAAAACATGGACCAAGTGTTGAACGAAAGTACATGGCTTAATACATAGACTAAGTGAAAACCGAATTACAAAGCTATGTTTAGCGTTGATTCGGGGATCGTCTATGGTCTAAAGATAGTCCCTCGATGATCCTAGTTTAGCGATGGTAGGTACTAGCTAACGCACGAAATGTCATTGGTATTATAATTGACGTCTTGAAGTGTCATAATTCATAATGCAATAAACTTTGTACATACATTATATAACTTAGATAATATTCAAGGTATGATTAATTTCAGCCCATGGACGATCTGTGGTATTAACTGAGTAGTTTTGATTTGTCGACGATTTGTAGTACAGTCAAGGACTAATTTCTTAGTACCATAACAAACTGACTTTATAGTTCAGGTTTGAATCCACACTAAACTTAGTCCATGTTTTGTAATGAGCCATTAACCCCCTTATTAACAAACATTGATTAAGCTGTGAATAGTAATTCAGTGTTTTGTTTCGTTCTTTCAACGTCAAACTGTCATATAAGCGATAAAGACAAAACACTGAATAACTATTCAGCGGTTATGCAACGTTTATTAATAAGGGAGTTAGGGTTTAACAAGTGCTGACATTACAGAGGCTTGCGGATGTTTACAGGCGGAAGGGACGGGAGAAATCCTGCTGTGTTGATTTAAAATATTACTTATGTACTTTACAGATGACCTAAGGGCTCAAAAAAATCTTATCACGTTTTACACTTTTTAATTAAAAAAATAAAATTTAAAAAATTCCTTTCTTCTGGTGTAAGACAAAGTTCAAGCGCATTTATCGTTACCGCAAGAATATTATATATATAGGATATAACTGTATAATATGGTCGCTAACGAATATTCTCTCACTAATAAATTAGCAAATGTAATCATATTTTGTTCGATCAGAATATCCTTCTGAACTATTATCATAAATGGTATTTTTCAAAGACTTTTAGACATGTAGGACTTTTACAAAAATCAGCTGAGTAGACTCAAATTGTCTATGGTGAAACTTTAATTGGCTTCCTTGGACTTGGCTGAAGACACTGGGTTTGGTGACAGTTTATAGCAGACTTCCAAAAGAAGGGAAGATCATCGATTAGATTGTGTTATGTTTTTACTTCACAACTACTTCAAACTACTTAGGAGCCGATTATCAAAAATTTATTTTTATTCTAAGGCTAAATTCTAACCAAGCCATTGGAATTCGAACCATAAGAATAACTTGAAAATCGGTCGGTAAGTATTATCTAGGTTCAAAATACCAAGGAGAACCTTATACCATGCAATAGTTACATAAAGCAATTGATGGTGTTTTTGTTATTTACTAGTGTTTATATTTAAATTTTATATTCTTATTATTATTTATTGTTAATATTCAGAAAATATCGATTTGATTCACGGATAATAAGGCGAACGACTTCCACTGGAGAAGATACGATAAATAAGCCTTAGTTTTAACTAAGGATAAGTGATACGATAAATAATACTTAGTTTAAACTAAGGATTCTTTATTGTATCTCCTCATGCCTTACACGTTCTTGTAGAACAACCCCAAGTACAGTCATCTCCATAGCTTGTGACCACTTGCTTACAGAGTCCATAGACAATGCTTCACACCTACGAGCCATTGCTTCAGCCACAGATACACATATTAGATTTTCATTCATGTATTTTACAGATTGTATATCCGATATTTGTCTGCCCGTATTCTGATACGGCCCTCAATTACATAAAGTCAATCCGCCAAACCCAATGCCTGAAAGGGAATAATATTTGATGTGAATGCGGATTATCCGGGAGATTATACTACCCGGATGTGATTGTGGAGGGCTCTTAGTCCCATTAATTTAATAATCGTCTTGGGCACAATGCCGCAGGGGCCCTTTTTAGATTCAATTTAGTTTTTATTAAATTTTTAAGGTTTTTATATTAAGTTAGACTATTCCATTGCTATATGTACGTTATTTGTTAGAAATAAATTATTTCATAGTATTGAAAAAAAATAATTATAATCTAATCTCTTGCTATTTGCGGTGCCTATAAATGATAAAGTTTCTATATACTAATTAACAAAGAACAATTTCATTGAGACAGTCAGGACGAATTGTTTACATTTACATTTGTTTTAATGAATGGCTGCGCCCCGCGGTTTTACCCACGTAAACTATGGTTTTCCTATTACCGTACCTTTTCCTTGAATTTTCAAATTTTCTGCGAAATTCTCTTCTATCGAGATATATATAATAGATATTATATCTTTTCGTGAGAAAAGAACTATTAACTAAACTATTCTAGAGAAACAAAAGGCGGACTTATCGCTTAAAGCGATTTCTTCTAGTGAACCTTTTGTTTTAGAGGATTTTAACTAAAAGTAACGGTGGCATGCTTTCACCATTTAATGAAAAATAAAAATATATAAATGGATATAGAAGATATAAGAAAGTGAGCGTATTTTTTAACCAAGTTCAAAAAAAGAAGGAGGTTATTTGACCGTATATATTTTTTGTTTATATTATATTTGTTACGCTTAGCGCTACAATGGCTGAACTGATATGAACGAAATACAGAGATGCCTTATACCCTGGAATAACATAATCATTGGATAATTTTATCTCAAAGTCCTAGGGTTTTTGATAGGTAATGCAAAAATTAAAGCTAGAAATGTATTAATATATCAAAAGCTACAAATTCTAACGCTGCATTCTAAACTAAATAAAACTGAGCAGACGCGACATCAAAATTTTTGGTCAATTTTTTTCAAATAGGTTTTAGGGTTTGTTAATAAAATTATACATTACAAATTCAATTAAATGTGTCATTAATGGTGTTATGGTAAACGTTTTTTTTTATACTCTATGGATATAGCGTTTGACCACTATCTCACTTGATGGTCAGTGACGATGTGGTCGAAGATGTTATCACAATAGACCTAGAATACTCACTGGTTCTGAAGGACCATATGTTTGGCTGTCACCAAAAATTTTTTCAAAATTGAGGGTGGTAGCTAGCCAAGCGGGTACTCGAAAGTACACTACCATCATACTGGGAATTTACAAACAGTGTTACCTTCACAGGAAACTTAAGCTGTTGTTGGGGATCGAACCAGTGCCCGTCAGTTTGACAGCCGACGCTCCCCCCGCTGAGCTATCATCGCTTCTAAAGTTATCGATACCTATTATAGTATTGATTGAAAAAAATAAACTTCTAGGAGGCTTTTTGCATAGATGATCATAATATATTAACTAGAGATGGTACTTCGTAGATTTTTTTTTTTCAATTACGCTTACCTAGTATTTCTAGTGTTAATTTTTTAATGGTCTACAACATTTATTCCATGACAATTGTAATAACGCGGCTGACCCTTGATTCAGGGCGACCTCAGGCTGACAGCAACGCCACCAAGCGTTCTACAATTAATGAAGTTACAATTTACCCAGACACGGCCCAAGTCAACCCTCCCGATAGGGCCGTGGAGGCTTCAGCTTTAAACGACAGTAAGGGTGAAAGACCAGAACTTCTACGCCACCGGCAGCAAAAGATTTCGTATAAATTATTTATTTTATTTATTCCATATAGATCTGGCGTTTTACCACTATCTCGCTTGATGGTCAGTGGCGATGTGAGCGAAGATGTAATCAAGCTAGACCTAAATAAATTCTTTATCTAAGATATATCATAGGCCCAATAACGAGTCAACGAGTAAATGTCCTCCAATTGCATTTATTGGCCGCTTCTCTTTGATTCATCCGAAAATAAACCAACTTCTGTTGAAATAACTAGCAGTGTGCCCTTATGTAAAATCCTACTTACTCGTATATTGTAAATGCGAAAGTTTGTGAGTAGGTCTTGATGTATGGATGTATGTTTGTTACTCTATCACGCAAAAACTACTGAACGGATTTGGATGAAATTTGGAAGACAGATAGCTATACATCCATATAAACCATCGCATTTATACTTTAGTAGGATCTTGACAGAGAATAAATAATATTGTGTTTCATGAATCTCTTTCCAGCGACCGGGTAGCTTAGTACATTGAGTTACTGCTTATGTAAACCTATAGCATTACCTTCAACTCGGTAACGGACGTTTAATATTCAAACATGAGCCTAGTTTAAAATTTAGCTAGTTTCGTAACTCCTGGAGTACGCGGGGTTTGAGATATTGTTGAAGTTTTCCCTTGTAGTGAACAAAACCACTACAGTGAGCAACAGAGTTGATACCTATAAGATTGGTTTCATAAACTCGCACTTAGTTACTTTTAAGAGTATAACACACACAAGGTACCTACTTACTTAAGCTCTTTAGCATAGTCAGCAAGTGCTATGTTTCATCGGCATTTGTACGTATCTACGTTACATATTCAGGGGAGTAACAATTCATTGCGAGTTTTATGAAAACCTACTCAGTGTCAAGTTTTCTAGAACGTCCAAAGACAAAATTCTAAATTTATATTAGACAATAATATTGAATTTTGTGCATCATAATGAAATAATGATGAAATAAAGAAAGCTTTGGTCTTTATAGCTGACATTTTTTTTTAAAATATTTCGGCGCCGCACCAGGTGGCGAACTGAATCGCACTCCTGTCGCGGCTCCTCCTCAGCTGCGGCGTCGTCCAACACGGCACCGCTGCCTGCCCGCCTCAGTTGCAGTGCTATACAGCACCGCAATCTACCGTCAAATCGACCGCTTCTCGTCGGTGTAAACATCCATAAAAAAAGGGATATAAATTAACTTAGGTACATATACCATATGTATGAGACATGCGGTGCCTGACGATGCATGGAATGTTGCGTCAATTTCAGAGAGTTAGGCCAATAACCCGCCAGACTTGAGGATCATCACGACCTACACTACCCCCAAGACCGTAACCTCCACCCATCACGGGATGAGTAAGGCAGGCCTGGGCTTAACCAAAACAAGCAGCGCGAACGCTACAAGCATAGGCATAGCAACTATTTAATAGATAACCCCAGACCCGCCCAGATTGTAGGTGCTAGCTTAACTGATTGTGACTCCTTATCTTGATGGGATACCTATGTACCGCGTCCAATACAACAACACATTCAGGGCGGTGCTGAGGCTGCCCCGATTCGGCAGCGCCTCTGGCATGTTTGCAGAGGCGCGCGCCGCCTGCTTCTATGCTACCATGCGCAAGCGGTGCGCGTCCCTGGTGCGCAGGGTCCGGGCCAGCTCCAACGCTGTCCTAACGATGATCGCGGAGCGAACTGATTGCCCTTATATCCGGCATTGCTGCGGCTTACGTGACGCCGCAGTAGCGCCTGAAAGAAGGTATTAAATTGTATTGATTATGTACTACTGTTATTATGTTCATTTATTATTTTTTGTCTGTGTTTAAATTGATATCTATTTTATTTTATTTTTTGTCTATGGGTGTGTAATTGCCTGAAATAAATGAATTTTATTTATTTACTATTTATGTGCGGCGTAAGCTGATGTGTCTGACGTCGCGCGAGGATGCGCACCACCCAACCATGGATAAAGCACTGTATAACACACTGATAATTCTTCAGCCTGTTATTAACCCCTCCGATAGGAAATAGTTAATATTCTATAATGAATCCGGCTTTACTTACGTTTATAGTCGAAGTATTTTGACTTAAGTTTCGGGCGCACATCATCAAGTGAGTTTAAACAGCAGTTAGTTTAGTTTAGTCAGTTTTAAACTGGCAGTTTAACGCTCCCAGATTGCTGCGACCACTGCGGGTGGCAGCGTAGGTATATAAACATGAGTAATGCCAAACACTTAATACACACATATATATATATATATATATATATATATATATATATATATATATATATATATATATATATATATATATATATATATATAAAACAAACATTTTAAACACTTTATAGGTAATGAAGATTTCATACTTAACAATTTTTATTTTTATGTTAGTATAAGATTTTATTGTGTATCGCATTAACGCTATGGTAGGCAGAACTTGTACTACTATACGACTACTATAAGATGTTTGAAGGGCCGCCATTATACAGCGAGCTATATAATATGATATATATACAATAAAAAACCAAAATGTAACCAACTGATGAAATATGTTATGCCAGACTTAACCAAACATTTAAATATAATTTGATAATGTGTGTCATCATGTTAATAATACATATTCTATTATATATATATATATATAATAATGTGTCAAACTCACGAGAATTTCCAAGCAGAAAATACTAATTTTTAAAGTATAGTACTGATAATAATCGCCGAATTGAATAGATTTCATGAGATATACGATAAAGCCTCAATTCGAAACATCAGTTCTACCAAGCTAGCTATAAAGCTCGTTCCTCGACATAAATACTCTGTGATGTTTGAAGTGGGGACCCGCACTATATTATATAGGATTATCCTGTCACGGGATCTGAAGCGAAGCCTGAGCATTCACCTTGAGACGTTTCTGCGGATTGAATACGGATGATACGTTTTGTGAACATGTGAAATGACATGTTCGCAAAACACTTCATCCTTAGCAAGTCTCTTTAGTAGATTCAGTTTATCTTGCAGAAAAATCACAATGTGTACAAATCGTGAAATAAAAATTTTTGACGTGATAACGTTTTATAAATTGATGAACGCCAGCAACACAAATAAAAAATAGTAACATTCCGCGTAACGTTCCACCTGAGTTTCGTATTACATAAAATAATCAAAGTCAAAGTCAAAGTCAAAGTCAAAGTCAAAGTCAAAGTCAAAGTCAAAGTCAAAGTCAAAGTCAAAGTCAAAGTCAAAGTCAAAGTCAAAGTCAAAGTCAAGGTCAAGGTCAAAGCCAGGGTCAAGGTCAAGGTCAAGGTCAACGTCAAAGTCAAGGTCAAAGTCATAAATGATTATGACGTTATCACGTAAATCTATCGTCCGTAAACCGACTTTACAGACAACCAATTTTTTACCAATAAATGAAACCGACTTCAACACTCAAAAGTGTGAAATAACTTGTTGGAGTCGGTACTATGATAGTTCACAAAATTATCTATCATTACAATATTGTGCGCATGGTACCGACTTCGACAAGTTATTTCACACTTTTCAGTGCTGAATTCGGTTCCATTTTTTTGTAAAAAAAATTTTCAGCCTTTTCAGGCCTTTCCAGGTGTAATATAATGTGAATAAAATAAATAATTTAAAACAAAATAGTATGTCAAACTTTGCAGCCGTATGTCAACTATTTTAAAAGGGGTTTAGTGTGTTACTCTCTTAGTCTATTCAGGTAGATTTGGGTGTATATTAATTAACCGTTGGTGTTTACTAAACAACCTTAAAACGGGACGAGCTGGGATGGGAGAATTAATTGATTCGTCTGGTAACATTTTAGTATATTTGTTATCTTTAGGAGCTGAATTTGAAATGAGACTAGAGTAGGGTTAGCCTTAGAGAGAATAAAATTTATTTCCAGTTTTAAATAAATAAATTTAGAAGGATTGGAAAAATATATTTAATTAAAACTGGCCATACATTTTATTCTCTCTAGGGCTAACCCTACTCTAGTCTCATTTCAAATTCAGCCCCTAAAGATAACAAATATAATATAAATGCGAAAGTTTGTGTGAGTGTACTCGTATATGTGTGTATGTTTGTTACCTCTTCAAGCTCAAACGACTACACCGATTTCTATGAAATTTGGTATGGAAATAGCTTATACCCTGGATTAACACATAGGCTAATTTTAACCATCACCATCATCACCAGGCGGGTACAAGTGCAGGGCGCAGCTAGTATTTAATAAATTAATTTATTATTTCACATACAGGATGTTTATTCCTCTTTCACGCTGAAACCGCTGAACGGACTTGCATGAGATTTGGAATAGCTTACAATCTAAAATAACAAATACGCTACTACTATTCATCCCCATACTACTATTTCCGCAGGTGCAAGCAGGATTTGTCAGAGGCAAAGGCACGCGTGAACAAATACTAAATGTCAGGCAGTTAGTTGAAAAATGCTACGAGTACAACGTACCAGCCATCCTGTGTTTTGTGGACTACAGCAAGGCGTTCGATTGCGTAAGTTGGAAATCGCTGTGGAAGATTTTGGCTGAACTAGGAGTTCCGCAACATCTCATTACATTGCTTCAAACTTTATATCATGGGAGCCAAGGAGTCATCAAAATTGATAAGGCAATATCCCATCCTTTTCATTTCAAAAAAGGAGTACGCCAGGGCTGTATTCTATCACCGATTCTCTTCAACGCCTACGGAGAATACATAATGAGACAGACATGTGATCAATGGGATGGAGGCGTGTGCATCGGCGGTGTAAAGATTACCAACCTTCGCTACGCTGATGACACCACTTTGATAGCCGCTAACGAATCCGAAATGTCGTCGTTTTTGAGAAAAATGGAAGAAGTAAGCGATAATTTAGGCTTATCTATAAATAAATCAAAAACCAAAATTATGGTGATAGACCGTGCAAAAACCCTAGACTTTACTGGCGTACTAAAGCTAGAGACTGTCGACAGCTTTATCTATCTGGGATCCCACATATGCAACAATGGCTCCTGTGAAACGGAAATAAGACGTCGTATTGGGATGGCTAAGAATGCGATGTCTCAGCTCCATAAAACGTGGAGAGACAGAGGGATATCACTCAAAACAAAAATAAGACTAATAGTGCACACCCTAGTATTTTCTATTTTTATCTATGGAGCTGAGACATGGACCCTAAGATCGGCTGATCGCAATCGCATCGATGCCTTTGAAATGTGGTGTTGGCGAAAAATGCTGCGAATACCTTGGACAGCACATCAAACCAATGCATGCATACTCAGAAAGCTGAAGATCACGACCAGGCTGTCAACCATCTGTCTTAAAAGAATCCTCGAGTACTTTGGGCACATTGCCAGAAAGGAAGGTGACAACCTGGAGAAACTCATGGTCACTGGCAAAGTAAACGGCAAAAGAGCTCGAGGTCGCAGCCCGATGCGTTGGTCTGATCAAATCCGCACCACTTTGGAAACATCTGTCCACGATGCAATACATATCGCCGGGAATCGGGGAAGATGGCGTGACACCATTCGGAAAAGGGTCATAGAGGGAGGAGGTCACGACCCTCAGACATGAGGAGTACGACTTAAAGAGGAGGATTCATCCCGAAAATATTGAATGTTGGAATGACGGGAAGACACAAAAAATCGTCAATATCACGCACCCTTGCACCAGCAGAGTGCACCTACGCGACCTACTGCGACCTACGGCGACCTACTGCGCCAACCGGCCAGTCCATAAAAGTCCAATAAAATGATATTAATATTTAAAAAATCAAAAAAATAATAATATCATTCTCTAAATGAAAATAAATATATTCATGTTTAACTGCACACCTCTCCATTCGTTTCTGTCATAGGTGCCACAGATTAAATAGTAGTAATATGCATCGCGACGACTTGACGCCTTGGTTTTCAAATGTCACCGGAAGCAATCTTAATGAGTGTTCAAAGAACGTTGTTTTCTTCAAATTCGCGAGCGAAGCTAAATTAAATGTAGGCACTTGCGTATTTGAAGTTTGAAATGAGGAGAGGTAAGAACGGAAGGAAGTGTTTGTTTTGATCTTTAATCGGGTAAGTACCTAGGTACCTATTTTGATAATCATTCGTTAGATTTGGGAAAATACTCGACACTTAATTTTGACGTGATAACCTTTTATAAATTGATGAATACCAGCAACACTCATGAAAAATAGTAACGTTCCGCGTAACGTTCCACCTGAGTTTTGTATTACATAAAATAATCAAAGTCAAAGTCAAAGTCAAAGTCAATATCAAAGTAAGTCAAAGTCAAAGTCAGTCAAAGTCAAAGTCAGTCAAAGTCATAAATGATTATGACGTTATCACGTAAATCTATCGTCCGTAAACCGACTTTACAGACAACCAATATTTTTTTTTTTCGGCCAATAGTCCTCCACTGTTGAACATAGCCTCCCCCATTTAAGGGGGGTTTTGCCAATACTCGCCACGCTTGGCAGGCGCGTTTGCGAGTGCAGTATATCTTGTGACCTTCAGAAGGTGCTGCTTCCCACCTCCTGGTACGTGGTCCCTTAGCCGACTCTTACGGCACCCGCGGGAAGAGATGGGGGGGTACAATTCTAAGCCGGTACCACCACGGCACTTTAATATCTGATTTTAATTTAAAATTGTCCTGTTAAGGAAGTTTGAATTATTTTATAATTTTATATGATCAATTCCTAAAAACACAGTTTCTTTATTTGGTGTTATATTGGGTTGATTTATTTCCTTTATGCTGTTAATTATCTTCACCTAGTTTGAGATTTATGGTAGGTAAATTAAAAAGTTATCGTATATCTAGTACCTTATGCTTATTGTATATAAAGGACATTAGTAGTGTTTTGTGTTTGAACTTGTTACTTTTCAGGAATAAATGTTGATCGATTGATTCATCTTCATTTACGATTATTAATATCTGTTGTCGATCGAGGAATTCATATATTCTAGAAATATTTTTTTTTTTTAGATAATAAAAATTACATTTCATTTAAGATTTCCACTACTATCTGGGGTAGAAATATAATGGCTTAGTTGTAATTTTCATCAAAATAGAGCCCGACACTTAGTACTTAGTTTTTACACTAAGTCGTTTCTCAAATACATGTAGACAGTTAATCAATAGAATAAAACTTTAAATATTAACTAAAATAATGACTAAGAGTTTCTTCTGAATCTTTCTATTGCGAATGAAATGAAATAAAACACGACGACTCCATTCAAACTCTGTTCGCAGTTTCCCGTAATTACTGAAGCGTCCGCACCGCAATAGTCGTATTGCGGAAATAATACACCTTCAACTGAGGAGATGAGAAATATATCATTTAAAAGTATATATAAGTACTTACATATAAGTCACGGAGTGTTTCAGATACTCGGCGTGTAAAATGAACTTTAGGCAGTGACTATATACTGTGCACATATTCCAAAAAACTTCAAATAAACATAAATTACTTAGGGAGCGTAGCATTCGCAATAATGCCAAAGGTTTCATCATTTTGGCACACATATTCAGTTTCAAACGCAATACTGTGAAGTGTGAGTGAAATGAACTCACATTCTGAAATTGCTTGAAACTTTTTACGGTCGTTTTTAAACATAGTTATATATAGCTAAGTACTTACATCGGTATACACAGAATCACCCGTTAAACTTTTAATATTACACCTTCTCCATTGTTTCTCTGTTCTCGTCACCGTAATTACTGCAAACGCTGTTCGGGTCGACTTGTAGAAAACTATATATTTTGTCGACGTTGCTATTTCGCTTCTGCACTTATTGATTTTCAATTTTGTTTTGTATCTAACCGTTCGAAGAGCTCTGTGCTGAATAATATTGTGTTAAGAGTATTTAAGAAATGCTTCAAACAATCAGAAATTGTGTTATGAATTTTACAGAGGTGTCAATAAATATAAACTTAAAAAATTGGTTGTCTGTAAAGTCGGTTTACGGACGATAGGTTTACGTGATAACGTCATAATCATTTATGACTTTTACTTCCACTTCCACTTTCACTTTCACTTCCACTTTCACTTTCACTTCCACTTCCACTTCACGTCAAAATGTCAAACTAATTTTATGAATGAACGAATGAATTAAAGAAACATAAAAAAGAAGGAAACACTTACGTAAATAGAATGGTTAGATTAGACTATAGTTTTATTTTAATTTTATTCATGGACTTTGTCACTGAGCGACCACAATCGACTATAGTTAGAAGGGATGATAGCCTAGCGGTGAGAGCGTCGGCTGTCAAACTGACGGATGCTGGTTCAATTCCCACCAACGGCTTAAACTTCTGGTAGTCACGGCAACAACATGGTGGTAGGGTACTTTCGAGTACCTACCTGCCTGACTAGCCAGGCTAGATTACAATAATACTAGCTTGGTCCAAAATTTACATAATCAAACTTCACTCTACACATTTCTGTGCCCGTTTCGTAGCTGACGAAGTTGTTAGCGTGCCGTGATCATTTCCACGTTCCTTCTCACTTCTTCATTTAAGGTGCCACGCATACTGCGACTTTTCTAACGCTACCGATTTCGTCGCGTCGTCGGTTTCTTTGTCAGATTTGACGGTAAATCTTCCGCAGCCGCGAAATGACCGCGCTTACGCACACGGCCATTTCGCGATACTTCACTTGTTTCGTTTAATAAATCAATATGAATTGATAAGATGGTACCTAAATGATGTGATATTCATATCGTCTGTTTAAGTAGTAGTACTAATAGTAGGTACCAGGTAGTACTATAGTACAACCTGAAATCAGAAATCAGAAATATTTATTGAACAACTGTGTGATATAAAAATAAAGATATTACAATTTAAAATAGTATCAACAGCCTGCCCAGTTTGAGCATTCAACAGTGGTCTGTAATATTATATTTTTTATATACAAATGTTATATTATAAATGTTACAAGTTTTACATACTTTACTACTACTTAATTTTACATACTTACTTGCATACAAAAATTTTATACTTAATCGCAATTACATAAATTACAGTTGCACCGAGAATAATCATTATGGAAATTCTTTTATATTATAATAGGTTTTGGAGATCAGCCACAATTTTAATTTACGCCGGCTCGTTGTCTAATACCTTTATTTCAGTAGGTAATCTATTGTAAACATAGAGAGCCATAACATATGAACTGTTCCGAAACGTTTTATTATTAACCTGTGGTACAATTATATTATATTTATGCTTAGATCTTAATAAAAGCTGTAAACTAAAACAAGAATGAGATCGATGAGAGTTTGATCTTTATCAGAGTATTATAGACAGTCGGATTATATTTATTATTGTATCAGTGCGGAATTAAATGTTTAAAAAATTACAAAAGGCCACCGAGCTGTGGATCCAATTAGGATATACAAAACATTCATAGAATTATAATAACTGTTATAATATTATATAGCTTATATAGTAATAACTTACAAACACGATGTAATAGTGTAGATAGAATAGAATAGGATAATATTATTACAGTATCATATAGTGTAAACTGACTTAGTTTGTAATTCACATAGCTGTTATTTAGTTCATCTAGATTAATTTCACACCTGTTGTGTAGTACGCATGATAGCAAAAAATCAAATGTTATTAAATAAACGTACGGACCGTTGAGTCTAGTGTGTAGTTTTCTCAATATAAAAAAATAAACATTTATAGAGGTAAAGCCAGCGACTGTAACTAGCTACGTCATAACCTGAGCTTTAACTAATAGTGTGGTTTATTTTTCGGAGTATTTGAATACAGTGCTTAGAGTGCATACACCCGGTTTAAAATTGTATTCACAGAGATAACGTTATATACACGCTACCAAAAATAAACCGCAAATTGTACGCAATTGTACACCACCTTCAAATGGCGAATGTCAATCGGTCAACTAGAGAATGGAATACTACTGTGATTGGTCAATTGAATTTGACGTTAGCACACAAGCTGCACTACCTCGTTGTCTTGAACACCGTATTTACGCTATAAGAATGCTACAAATGACGTCACACCACAAACATGTACAGAGATTGTCATATTTTGAACCGACTTGTAGCGTGAATAATTCAAGTACTCTGAATACTCTGAATTTTAAACCACAGCATAAAAATACACATGAAAGTTGATCGTCTGCTTCGATAAAGTCGTGTGTGGCCGAGACCTGCCACAAAAAGTCGCTGAGTGCTCGACCTACCTTAGACATGCTTTTGCTTTTTGTTTTACTTTCTGGGATTTGTCTTTATACTAGTTTGACGTTATGAGAGTAAAGTTTCATATTCTCGAATAGTGAGTGAAGCACGTATGAGTGTGTTTTACTTGGATATTTACGAAGAAAGTTGTAAGAGCCCGCGAGTCTTAGAAGTCTTTGCGCGTAAAATGAAAGTTTTGTAATTGTTATTCATTTTCTGATATTGAAAGCACAGATAACGCTAGTGAAGCGGAAGTCGCCATTCAGACTGGATATATATACAGTGTTAACTATTTATCATGATTATAGACAGATTTAAGCACTCTTCATGAAACGCAATAAAATATAATTGTCTATACCAGTAATATCAATATTGTCAATATAGAATAGAATAGAATAGAATAACGTTTATTGTGCACTAATAACTAGAAATACATGTAGGGCTAGCAAGTACATAATAAAGGCAAAGAATTATAATATGTTTACTCTATATATACGTTATGATATAACAATATTATGCACTTAAGGATGTGTGGTCAGTGCACAAAAGGAGTTCGTTCAGCATAATGCTACAATCACAATGCAGTGTTGCAGCGCTGATTTTCAACTTACTCCTTAGGATGCTCGTGGTATAATAGTACATTATCATATGGTATAATAGTACATTATCATAATATCATCATCATCAATATATGTAGCAACAATGTGTAACAATATGCAGTCAGCGTCAGCGAGCACGCTGTCAGCGATCTCTTCTAGGCAACATTAAGATGTAGAGAAAAACACTAGGACAAGGTTTTTGTTGTTAAATACATTTTTAAATGTGATATACACATATCTAATATATATAAATCTCGTGTCACAATGTTTGTCCTCAATGGACTCCTAAACCACTTAACCGATTATAATAAAATTCGCACACCATGTGCAATTCAATCCAACTTGAGAGATAGGATAGTTTAAATATCAAATTATAGTCGCAATTTTAATTTATTGCTAATTATTTGTCTGTTATTATTTGACAGTCACAATTATCTGTTAACTCCAAATGACTCTAACAGATGTCGATACCTTTCGACTGGGTTGAGTAAGTAATCACTAGATGGCGCCACATGGCCACAGCAACGCGTGGCCGGGTCAGCTAGTTGTTTATATATATTGTATATATAAAATAAAGGTTTCGTAGATTTCAGCAATTAAAACATGATACAGCTTCCGATGGAGATAGCCTATACATTTCCGAATAATAAGTTTTCTTGGAGCAAGCATTTGACCACTATCTTACCTAATGTTGAGTGATAAAGCGGTGCCTACGACGGATTACGCCTCACTGCCAAAATGTAATAAATAACTTATTGTGAATTATTATTTAATTACATTTATTGACTTGACACAGAATGATCAACCTTCACTTCCGAATTGATAAGTTATGCGTTGTTTTAGTAGCTTCAATATAAGTGCCTAAGACAGCGGGTTTTATTTTATAATCCGACACGACTTAACCATTTGCTAAATTTGAGTATTTTCAGTTTAGTAACAAAGTGTTGAATGTCGTTTATGTCTAATAAACATTTTAAAAATAGGTCTAAAAAAATGGCGGTGTAAAATCAGCGTGTTTAAAAAATAACAAGACCGAAATTTGTTGCTTTTTTATTGCTAATTAGTTGCTAAAAAAATTTTTTTTTTGCTCAAACCTATCGTGAAAAATCAGCAATAACGCTAACTTTTCATTAAAATAGCGTGAAAATCACTGGACATAAAATGATCGATCAAGTGAATAGGGTTCAATTTGTTGCTAATTTGTTGCTGAAAGATGGTGAGAAAAAAAATTAAAAAAAAAAAAATTTTAATTTTTTTTTTAATTTTTTTTTTAATGCCAAAATAAAAAATGTCCACGCCTGATTAAGACTCACCTTTCCGTGGAAAAAGTATAGTAAAAATTTGTAGCTGCTCATACTAGAGCTACTCTGAGTACTAAGAGTCAGCAACAAAATAAAAACCGGAAGTTAAGAGAATTTGGAGATAGGCTTAGGAAAAAACCGGCCACGCCAGCTTAACTTTTGATTTTTCCGTAGAAAAACTATTGTAAAAATTTGTTGCTGCTCATACTAGAGCTACTCTGAGTACAAAGAGTCAGCAACAAAATAAAAACAGGAAGTCAAGAGTAGTTGGAGATCGGTTTACGAAAAAACTGGCCACGCCAGCTTAATCTCGACTTTTCCGTAGAAAAACTATTGTATAAATTTGTTGCTGCTCATACTGAACCTAGTCTGAGTACATAGAGTCAGCAACAAAATAAAAACCAGAAGTCAAGAGTAGTTGGAGATCGGTTTAGGAAAATACCGACCACGCCAGCTTAACTCTCGACTTTTTCGTAGAAAAACTATTGTAAAAATTTGTTGCTGCTCATACTGGAGCAAGTCTGAGTACACAGAGTCAGCAACAAAATAAAAACCAGAAGTCAAGAGAATTTGGAGATAGGTTTGGGAAAAAACCGGCCACGCCAGCTTAACTTTTGACTTTTCCGTAGAATAACAATAGAAAAACAATAGTTTTTGTACGGAAAGATCGAGATTAAGCTGGCGTGGCCGGTTTTTTCGTACACCGATCTCCGACTACTCTTGACTTCCGGTTTTTATTTTGTTGCTGACTCTCTGTACTCAAAGGAGTACCGACGTGGTCGGTTTTTTCGTAAACCAATCTCCAACTATTCTTGACTTTCGGTTTTTATTTTGTTGCTGACTCTATGTACTCAGACTAGCTCCAGTATGAGCAGCAACAATTTTTTACGATAGTTTATCTACGAAAAAGTCGTGTGTTAAGCTAGTGTGATCGGTTTTTTCGTAAACCGATCTCCAACTACTTTTGACTTCCGGTTTTTATTTTGTTGCTGACCCTGTGTAATCAGACTAGCTCCAGTATGAGCAGCAACAAATTTTTACAATAGTTTTTCTACGAAAAAGTCAAAAGTTAAGCTGGCGTGGCTGGTTTTTTCCTAAACCTATCTCCAAATTCTCTTGACTTCCGGTTTTTATTTTGTTGCGGACTCTTTGTACTCAAAATAGCTCTAGTATGAGCCGCAACAAATTTTTACAATAGTTTTTCTACGAAAAAGTCGAGAGTCAAGCTGGCGTGGCCGACTTTTTCTTAAACCTATCACCAAATTCTCTTGACTTCCAGTTTTTATTTTGTTGCTGACTCTTTGTACTCAGAGGAGCTCTAGTATGAGCAGCAACAAATATTTACAACAGTTTTTCTACGAAAAAGTCGAGAGTTAAGCTGGCGTGGCCGACTTTTTCTTAAACCTATCACCAAATTCTCTTGACTTCCAGTTTTTATTTTGTTGCTGACTCTATGTACTCAGACTAGCTCCAGTATGAGCAGCAACAAATTTTTACAATAGTTTTTCCACGGAAAAGTCAAGAGTTAAGCTGGCGTGGCCGGTTTTTTCCTAAACCTATCTCCAAATTCTCTTGACTTCCGGTTTTTATTTTGTTGCTGACTCTTTGTACTCAGAGTAGCTCTAGTATGAGCCGCAACAAATTTTTACAATAGTTTTTCTACGAAAAAGTCGAGAGTTAAGCTGGCGTGGCCGACTTTTTCTTAAACCTATCACCAAATTCTCTTGACTTTCAGTTTTTATTTTGTTGCTGACTCTTTGTACTCAGAGTAGCTCTAGTATGAGCAGCAACAAATGTTTACAATAGTTTTTCTACGAAAAAGTCGAGAGTTAAGCTGGCGTGGCCGACTTTTTCTTAAACCTATCACCAAATTCTCTTGACTTCCAGTTTTTATTTTGTTGCTGACTCTATGTACTCAGACTAGCTCCAGTATGAGCAGCAACAAATTTTTACAATAGTTTTTCTACGAAAAAGTCAAGAGTTAAGCTGGCGTGGCCGGTTTTTTCCTAAACTTATCTCCAAATTCTCTTGACTTCCGGTTTTTATTTTGTTGCTGACTCTTTGTACTCAGAGTAGCTCTAGTATGAGCCGCAACAAATTTTTACAATAGTTTTTCTACGAAAAAGTCGAGAGTTAAGCTGGCGTGGCCGACTTTTTCTTTAACCTATCACCAAATTCTCTTGACTTTCAGTTTTATTTTGTTGCTGACTCTTTGTACTCAGAGTAGCTCTAGTATGAGCAGCAACAAATGTTTACAATAGTTTTTCTACGAAAAAGTCGAGAGTTAAGCTGGCGTGGCCGACTTTTTCTTAAACCTATCACCAAATTCTCTTGACTTCCAGTTTTTATTTTGTTGCTGACTCTATGTACTCAGACTAGCTCCAGTATGAGCAGCAACAATTTTTTACGATAGTTTATCTACGAAAAAGTCGTGTGTTAAGCTAGCGTGATCGGTTTTTTCGTAAACCGATCTCCAACTATTTTTGACTTCTGGTTTTTATTTTGTTGCTGACCCTGTGTAATCAGACTAGCTCCAGTATGAGCAGCAACAAATTTTCACAATAGTTTTTCTACGAAAAAGTCGAGAGTTAAGCTGGCGTGGCTGGTTTTTTCCTAAACCTATCTCCAAATTCTCTTGACTTCCGGTTTTTATTTTGTTGCTGACTCTTTGTACTCAAAGTAGCTCTAGTATGAGCCGCAACAAATTTTTACAATAGTTTTTCTACGAAAAAGTCGAGAGTTAAGCTGGCGTGGCCGACTTTTTCTTAAACCTATCACCAAATTCTCTTGACTTCCAGTTTTTATTTTGTTGCTGACTCTTTGTACTCAGAGTAGCTCTAGTATGAGCAGCAACAAATATTTACAACAGTTTTTTTACAGAAAAGTTAAAAGTTAAGCTGGCGTGGCCGGTTTTTTCGTAAACCGATCTCCAATTACTTTTGACTTCCGGTTTTTATTTTTTTGCTGACTCTGTGTACTCAGACTAGCTCCAGTATGAGCAGCAACAAATATTTACTATACTTTTTCGACGGAAAAGTCGAGAGTTAAGCTGGCGTGGCCGGCTTTTTCCTAAACCTATCTCCAAATTCTCTTGACTTCCGGTTTTTATTTTGTTGCTGACTCTTAGTACTCAGAGTAGCCCTAGTATGAGCAGCAACAAATTTTTACAACAGTTTTTCTACGAAAAAGTCGATAGTTAAGCTGGCGTGGCCGGCTTTTCTTAAACCTATCTCCAAATTCTCTTGACTTCCGGTTTTTATTTTGTTGCTGACTCTTTGTACTCAGAGTAGCTCTAGTATGAGCAGCAACAAATTTTTACAATAGTTTTTCTACGGAAAAGTCAAAAGTTAAGCTGGCGTGGCCGGTTTTTTCCTAAACCTATCTCCAAATTCTCTTGACTTCCGGTTTTTATTTTGTTGCTGACTCTTAGTACTTAGTGTAGCTCCAGTATGAGCAGCTACAAATTATTACTATACTTTTTTTACGGAAAGGTGAGTGTTAATCAGGCGTGGACATTTTTTATTTAGACATTTAAAAAAAAAAAAAAAAAAAAATTAAATTTTTTTTTTAATTTTTTAATTTTTTTTTATACCATCTTTCAGCAACAAATTAGCAACAAATTGATCCCTATTCACTTGATCGATCATTTTTTAGCAACTAATTAGCAACAAAAAAGCAACAAATTTCGGTGTTGTTATTTTTTAAACACGCTGATTTTACACCGCCATTTTTTTAGACCTTTTAAAAATACCACTTACGTTTAAAAATAGCACTTATGAGAACATTTCATGAAGGATAATTCTGATTGAACACAGTTTAATTTCTTATGCTAATATATTAGTACAACAATATTTTCGAGCGACTATATTTTCTTTATCAAAAATTCTCGTGGTAACGACAAATGGGCTTGTACTGTATGATGAAATTATTTATTAGGAGTACCATAGAAGACACTGAGTCCAATGACACAGGGAATCTAGTTGGTTAAAAGTTTAAATAAAGTAGATATTCTTATCTCGTACCGTTATCTAGTTCCCAGCATGGTGGTAGCATACTTTCGAGTACCTGCTTAGCTAGCTACCACACTCAAGTTTGAATAACTGTCACCAAACGCATAGTGTCAGGCAGCTGTACCTGACGTCCAGTAAATCCAAGTTTAGCGTGATTACACCTTGGACCACATCATCACTGATTTTCACATCAACCATCAAGTTAGATCGTGGTCAAAAGAAACCATTGTCGTATCGACTAATCGTAGTCGTTGATTATAAAGAAACCATTGTCAGTAAGGTCCGGCACATAAGGAATTTCATTATGCCTTCAGCATACAAGTATATCACCAAACTGTATGTCCACGGCTCTATCAGAATTTTGATTAAAATTCAATGAATTTATCGTGTCAAGCATCCCATTAAAATTTATAACCAATTTGCAACCTTATCACGGAGCATAAGGGTGTGTATTTATCAAGCAGTTTCCGTAAAAGAGAGCACGGTAAAGAGTGCATCAAAGGCGTTGGTAGCGTGATTGCGAACCGGTTTACTGAAATTTAATTTTTTTGCAAATGTTTTCAAAGTTTTCTAAAATGTAAACAACGTTAGTGCACACTTGTGTTTTTTTTTGGTAACTCTATTCAATTTTAGGTCCATTAGTAAAGTGAATATCGTGTCTTATAATGCTCACTGTACAAAGTGTGCATACATTTTTATCTATTTTATGGTAAATGAGACAAAAAATGAATTTTAAAAAGTTGAAAAATAAAATAAATTAAGTGTAATTTTGTCATAAGATCAAAAAAGGCGCTTTAGCCTGACTAGTCATCCTACAATTTATGTGTATATAATATCTTGACTGTGTCTTGTTTTATATATTATATAAATATATATATTTATATCAGTCATCAGGTTACCATAGCACAGGCTCTGCCTAGTTTGGGACCTGAAGACCTTGTGTGAATGTTGTCAAAAAAATATATATTATATATATTTTAAAAATCAGTTAAATTACGTAAGGTAATTTTTGAGATTTTTCGACCTCTCCCTTTGGTGAGATGTCGTGAGATTGGGTGAGGTTCAGCTTGACCCCCCCCCCCTTAAACACCTCACGTAATTAATGGACGCCCCCTTACTTTTTTCCTAAGACAGCAACAGGAGAAGCACGAAAGCGCAGTTACAAAGCAGCCATTAGCGTTTACCCATCCAAGTGCAGAGTACCCACCTACGATTTTTACTGAGTTGGTTATTGTAAGTGGACAGACGATTTGACTGAGATCGCAGGAAAGGAAGGGTCGTGGTCCGCTTCCACTGGTCTTTGTCGAAATTGATGGAGGAGGCTTGTCCAGCAGTGGAAGTTCTATGGCTGATATAATCATGATGATGATTTTTCAGTTTCACATTACAGATGTAAAAACGTGTGTGGTAAGGTGCCGTGGTGGTACCGGCCTAGAATAGTACTCCCCCATCTCTTCCCGCGGGTGCCGTAAGAGTCGGCTAAGGGACCACGTACCAGAAGGTGGGCAGCAGCGCCTTCTGAGAATCGGAAATCTCACTGCGCTCGCCAACCCGCCTGCCAAGCTTGGCGAGAATTGGCAATTCCCCCCTATATAGGGGAGGCAAACGCCAGCAGTGGATGTCCTATTGCTGAGAAGAAGAAGATGTAATAACGCTTGTTAATAAATTCACATGGAAATATTTTGTAATGGTTAATTTGTTTTTGACATTTAATTACCCACTTCAAATAAGAAAATTTGTTTAAAAAGCTGCTTCTTTGGATACAATTTTTATTATTTACTAGTAGCGTCCCCCGCGGTTTCACTCGCGTGGATTACTGCTTTCCCACTACCTCAATTTTCCCAAAAAAACTATACTTTTTTGGGATAAAAGTAGACTATGTGTTATTCCAGGGTCTATTCTACCATACCAAATAGCATCGAAATCAGTTAAGCGTAAAGGAGTAACAGAGGACTTTGAATTATTTGCTTATCCCACGGGAACAGCAATTATTTTCTAAATGAATAGTAGCCTATGTGTAAATCTAAGGTTTAAACTATCGCCGTACCAAATTTCAGCGTGAGGTAACAAACATACACACTTACATATAAACTTTCGCCTTTATAATATTAGTAGGTATCACATAGAGAATAGAGCGGCCTCTGGCGGCGATAAGGTGGACAAAAGTCCTGACTAAGATCGCAGGAAAGGGCCGCTTCCAACCGGTCCTGGTGGAAATCAATGCGGGAGGCGTATGTCCAGCAGTAGACGTCCTATGACTGATATGATGATGTTGATAATAATCACATAGTTATTTGCTCTCCAATCTAATCAAGTGATAAACTTCTGAATAATAAATTTTAACATAATTTAATTTGGTGATTCGTAAAAGAGCCCACAGTACCTTTTAGAAAAAAACCATAAAATATTTCATTGCAGCAGAAAGGCTAAAAGATTTTCAAACGAATAAAATAAGTACCATCTGGATCACAATATTAGCATTGATAACAAAACCGCATCAAAATCGGACTATTCGCTTAGTAGCGACGATGCCAGAGACCGACAGACAGACGACACAGAGACAACTCAAACTTATTTATAACTTATAACACACCTCTCTTTCCGTAGGGCGTTTAAAAATTTAACGCTGTAAAATTAAACACTTTGAAATTGCATTCGCTTTCCAATCGACTCAGTAATTAATCGAATTTACTCAAACTGTCCCACATTAATGACTCAATACATCAATCGAGTTGAAAAAAAGTGTTCCGAGAAATAAATGGGACAGGAGGCCCGATTTTGCCTTTCGGAAATTGGGACTTTTTCGAAATTTCCCGAAATAGGATGAAATAATGTACAGTCGGCCAAATACATAATACTGGCTTCTACCTTGCGGTTGAAGATCATTTGATATCATAGAACAACAATTTCTCAATAATATTCTGACTCATTCTCATCGCTATTGTGAGTCAAAAACTTTTGTCAAAAGTGGTGAACTCTTTTCTTTGTCGACTGTACATCTTTTGTATATTATTTTGATTATCAGGCACACACCTTTATAAAATTAAATTATCGTAACTATAGTAAAGAATACTACCTACTACAATAATATTTGAGCAATCATTTAGGTGTTACCAGTCAGATTGTTTATATTCTGCAATCCGCTACCAATTGGCAGCGTACCCATAAAGCGATAATGTACCCTTCAAACTAAAATAGTAAGTTGCTTGTTCTTTGCGATACAGTTTACATTAAAATTAAATAAAGTGTGTGTTCAATGTGTGTTCAATCAATTTCAAGTGTTTCTTACTTGAAACCTAAAGAGAGAATGAGACGCAAGAAGTAGTTTTCGTTTATTTAGCTATTAGCAAATGCGTACCATTTTTTAATCCGGTTAACTTCAAAACTTTGTTTTTTTTATGTTTGTTACTTTAGAACTTTCGACTGGATGAACCGATTTTGACGATTCGTTATTTTATTTGAAGCTGGTGCTTTCCGTCTGGTCTCATTTATTATATATTTTATCAAAATCGGACAAGCGGTTTTTGAGTTACACTTTAATATCCAAAAAGTGTGTACTTATACGTAGACGACATTGTAATAGCGGGGGAAGAAAAGAAGCAAAGGTCACTGAAACTAGTTAAACATTTTTTTTACAAAAAAGGTAGCCGACTTTAACACTCAAAAGTGTGAAATAACTTATCGAATTCGGTACCATGAGCACAAAATTTTGATAATAGCTATTTTTGAAATATCATGGTACCGACTTCAACAAGTTATTTCACACTTTTGAGTGTTGAAATCGGTTCCTTTTTTTTGATAAAAATTTTAATTATTGACTACAAAAAAAAAAAATGCAATTGACCTTAACGACTCAAAAATGTGAAATAATACTAATACTAAGGCTTGATTTGACTTAAGGCTACCATTTGCTAAGTAGTCAATTTTGAGTATTTTCAGCTATATTCTGATACAACAAAATTTGATTTCGTTTGCTAATTTATTAGTGAAAGATATTTTCTAGCAATCATATTTTTTTTGCCAAAAATTCGGTGACGATGAATGCGCTAGAACTGTCTTATACCAGAAGAAAGGAAAATAAAATGTCTAAAAATGTGATGAGTAATATTTTTCTGAGGTCATCTGCAAAGTACATAATTATAATTGTAATATTTTAAATCTACTCGAGTAGGAATTTGTCCCACCCTCTCTGCCTGTAAACACCCGATAGCCTCTGTATTGTTATCAGCACCTATTAAGCCCTTAACAAGTATTTTAAATCGGTTCACACATGACAGCTATTGTAAGCGACGTTTAAATATTCAAACATAATATATGCTAAATATCAATTATTAAGCGTCGCTTACAGCTTCTGAGCTGTAAGCGACGAGTATGTTAACAACCATAGAGTATATAATAATATACATAAGACCCTTTTCAGCAATATTAAAACACCTGAGCATGTTCAGCACACTTTTATCGCTAAACGTGAGATGACTGCTCGCTCAACGACGATTTAAGTGCTCCCAAAATGTCTATACAGGCATTTATGTGCCATCGAAAGTGGTTAAATCAACTCGGTGCGCTAGGTATTGCTAAGTCTGCATCATCAAGAATACATTAATGATAATATTATAAAGAGAAGATAGGGTACGCTCTAAGATCATTATGTAACCAGTGTCCTAGACAAGATGCATCGCTTCATAGCGATTCTGTTTCTCTGACCGTTGAATGTTCATTCTCGTTGTTCATGTGTTTTTTATTAACATTCACACAAGGTCTTCAGGTCCCAAACTAGGCAGAGCCTGTACTATGGGAACCTGATGACTGATATATATATACTTATATACATATATACACCCAGACACAGTTCAAACAGACATGTTCATACACACCAATGTTTGACCTGTCCGGGAAACGAACCCGGGACCAGCGGCTCAGAAGGCAGAGTGCTACTAAAACTTACGTATATTCAAATTCCCAGCATGGTGTAAGAGTACTTTCGAGTACCCGACTAAGTAGCTACCACCCTCAAGTTACAAAAGCTTTCACCAAATACCATAGTGTGTTCAGGCCGCAGTCCTTAAGATCCAGTAAGCATTTTAGTTCTAGACTTAGAATGCTGTGATCACATCTCGACCACATAGTCACTGACCATCAAGTGAGATAGTAGTTAAATGCTAAGTACTATATACTATATAAGTACTATACAGAAAAGAAATGATTATTAATGAATTTGGGTCTAATATTGTTCTTTAGTCGAGGGGTCAAAACCATAATTAAAACAGGCGCTAATGTTAAATCTAAATTAAACATCGACGTTAAACTCTTAAAACAACGTCGTTTGACGGTCGCCGTGGCGCAGTGGTCAGTGACATTGACTTCTGTGTCGTCGGGACCCTGGGTTCGAATCCCGGCAGGGGCAAACATTTGTGCGATGAGTTTAGATGTTTGTCCCGGGTCTTGGGTGTTTGTGTGCTGTGATTGTGTGTGTCCATACCTCCCGCGATACGGGGAATCCTAGTGCGGGAGTCTGAGTGTGAAACAAAAAAAAAAAAAAATTACAAATACTTGTGTTTGTTTTACATAAAAATCTTTCAAGAGTTAAACAAACAGCGGGCGAAAAGGAGTGGAATTTTCTAGATCAAAACAAGATAAATAAATGAAGCGCCGGTGTCTAGCCGCTTCGATAAACAAGTCTGCACGTAATATAATTAGGCGGTAGGTGAGCCGAGTATAGATGTCAGTGTATAGTTGGTAGCACTCTGCCTTCTGAGCCGCTGGTCCCGGGTTCGACCGGACAGATCCAACGTGTGTATGAACATGTCTGTTTGATCTGTTTGATGGTAATACAGGCTCTGCCTAGTTTGGACCTTGTGTGAATGTTGTCCCATATTATTATTATTACATCGTAAGTGGTAAAACATTGACTACAATTTTATTATGTACACTATTATTTTTTAATTGGAAATACTCGTGAGTTTGACAAATTATTATATATGTGTTTTTCGACTTCACTCATGTTTATAGTCGAAGTTTCGAACTAGGTTTCGTCTTCAAGCTTCTAAAATTTATTATATATTATTATATTCATTAAAAAACATTAATCGTCTCTTTTTCATCTTTTCAAATGTGTAATATTGTATATTACCTAATCAGTACTTTTGTAACATAATAAAATGTACCATATCATAGACAGAACAAAGTGTGTTTTCAATAAAGCCTATTTTTATCTTAGCCTCGATCGATAACTTGTAGTAGCTGTTTTGAAGTGTTCATTCATTGCGTCGAATTGCTTGCATTGAAAATATGTTTGTAAAAATAGGTTTGATTATTAAATGATATTAAATTAAAAATGTAATACTTAGTCCTTAATTTCCTTATACCAACATATTAGGTTATTTAAGTTTTAGTTGTCTAACATATCTTGGATTTTTATTCTATTTCTTCTAACCACCTTGTTTAATAATATATTTATTAAGTTATGTCATTTCAGGATGCTTGTTGCATATTGTTATGTATTGCTTTGATTATAGGAAGTAGCTTAGCAGCCGTAACACAGGTGACCGTAGCACAGCTGCTAAAGGCCTTTTATATTGTTTTCACATACATATGTATTTTTTTTTTCTCTCAGCCATTTGCGTCCACTGCTGGACAAATGCCTCTCCCATGTAGGGGGGATTTGCCAATACTCGCCACGCTTGGCATGCGGGTTGGCGAGCGCAGTATATAATATAATATATGTATAATATAACAATACATATGTATTTATCTATCTCTTTCCATGTATTCTAGTAATGTATAATGTATTTGTAAGTGTTTTGTGCAAATAAATAACGAATAAAAAATAAAAAAAAATTACACAAGGCATATTGTGTGACTTTTTATGAATGTTCATAACATATGTGTACGTACTCATTTTAGTCAAAATGCAGAGAAAAAACAGTTGACACGCGTGACCAAGCAAAGTGAGCGCGAAACTTTATAGAGGTCATGACTGATCCAGTGACGTCACTGTGTTTGTCGGTGACGAGTTTGAAAACGTGTTAAATAAAATTCCCCAGAATTTCGGGAATTTAAAACCTTCTCTTTATTTAACATTCTCAGCTGTAAACGAGACTTCTGTATAATATATTTTTCAACGAGAGTTTGGTGACGTATCAAGGAGAGTTATGATTTAAATCGATCGTTTTATGTATGCATGTAAGTTATTATTATATATTTGTTATATTTGTATATTATTATATATGTTTTATTATTATTATCATCATGTGTATCAATAGGATATCCACTGCTGAACATAAATCTCAGTTTAAGTTTTTCTATAATTTTTGGTCTAGGCTGATCATCATCATCTCAGCCATAGGACGTCCACAGCTAGACATATGCCTCCCCCATTGATTTCCACAAGAACCGATTTAAAGCGGCCCGCATCCAGCCCTTGCCTGCGATCTAAGTCAGGTCGTCTGTCCACCTGGTCGGTGGCCGTCCTATGCTGCGCTTGCCAGTCCGTGGTCTCCATTCGAGAGCTTTTCGACCCCAACGGCCATCGGTTCATCGAGCTATGTGCCCTGCCCACTGCCGCTTCAACTTTGATTATAATGTTTTTTTATACATTATACTATTACAAATACAAATAACAAACAGAGAGATCTTGAATGCATACTTCTGGGTCGCCTCGGATACGGCTCTAACGATTTCGATTAAAGTTTATGCATGGATAAAAAATATAAGGTTCTAGTATCAGGTTTGACTTTATATGTGACTTGCCTGAGAAAATGCCGGGTGAAGCTCTGTTGCCTAGTAGTAACTAAAAAACTAAGATACTTTAACTAATAGTATAGTTAAAGTATCTTTTGACCCTCATAATTTTTATACAAAAATATATAAACATTTATTTAACAACATGAGCTTATTTTTTTTAATCCATTCTGCATTATTATTGAAGTGAAAACTTCATTAGGCTCTTTACACTGTTTTTTACGGGTATAACGTGGTACTTACGCGTAGTCGATATCACGATCGACATTCCGGAAGAAGCCGAAACAATTGTCGATCGTGATATCGACTACGCGTAAGTACCACGTTATACCCGTAAAAAAACAGTGTAAAGTAATTATGAACGTGAGTTTTAATTTCATTAGGCCCGTTGAGCACTTTTTGGTTGAAGTTGAAGCGTGAAAGTCATGTCATCGTCACCGCATGTTAGCTTAGATACCACGGAGTTTTCATTTCTATCGGCAGTCCCCAGAGTATACCCCTTTGCTTTTTTTATTGTAATTCTTATTCCTGCGACGCTACAAACTGTGTATGTACCAAGTTTTAGCTCATTCTGTTCAGTATTATGAGCTATGTATTGATACATCAGCGATAAAGTCACGATCGCTTTTATATAACCAACTTTAGTATGATTATACATTTTATTAATATATTGTTATTGAAACTGACGTAGTTTTGACACATTATGAATGTATAAAACACCCGAGTTACTTACGTAATAAGTCAGAGGGTTCCGACTATATCAGTACTAGGCGAACCGAGACCGCGTCCGCGAACGCCCCGTCTTCTCCTTGAAAAAGAACAGCGAATGTGGTTGGAACTATAGTCGGAACTCTCTGACTTATTACGTAAGTAACTGTTTAATACATTCATAATTTTATTAATATCTTTATACTACACTTTGTCTCGAAATATCAAAAGAATAAAGAAGACATTAGATGTAATAGTACAGGATTTCACAACACCTACTTTTTATTTTATTATATTAATTTAAAACGAAGCAATATTGTCTTTACTTTTGGACAATCTCATCAAGGCTTATTGTACGGCCTACGTGCAGTCTAAATGTTTCAATTTGGCGCTAAAGTACTTTTATTATAAAGCCTTTTTAATAAAGGCCGCGGCAAAAAGCATCACGAATTCCACCAAAAGTTGATTATCAAATCCTCTTCAAACGCTAAAAAAGTTTTGCGCGACCTACATCCCTAGCCTCCCGGCATACATATCATATAATATACAAAGAAAGGATATGTCACATGTTACTTTGAAAAGGACTATTATTTTTGGTTCTAGAATACGACATCGGGGTCTTCTTGACGTAGTCGTCAAGGATGTACAAATCCCAAAAAGCCCGCGTAAAGTTTAAATAATACGAGGCACGTCAGTTATAACACGATATAACATGATCAATGCAGGGTACATTTTTTTAAATTTTTTCCTAACTTTTTTTGCCTCTACCGGCATTTACAGCTTCACTGGAGGGGGAGTGCAGGGTACATTTTTTTTTTCTAACGTACTAATGCTGTTTGCCTCTACCGGCATTTACAGCTTCACCGGAGGGGAGGCGAGCACAGATGGTGCTCAACCCGGGTAGTGCAAGGTAATTTTTTTTTTTTTTTTCTAACGGACTAATGCTGTTTGCCTCTACCGGCATTTACAGCTTCACCGGAGGGGGGGCGAGCACAGATGGTGCTCAGCCCGGTATTTGTGCGGTCGCAGAAGGCGCACCGCCTAGTGAGGCTAGCGCTGACGGCGCTGTGCCACTAGGAGAGGACAAGGCGACTAGCTCAAGGGCACCACTGAGGTTCGGACCTCGGCTTGAGCTGTCGCCAGGACAGGGAGTTATCGGATCGAAGTGCAAGGTAAAATGTTAACATGTTTATTTGTAGTCATTCAAAACCAAACGCTTGCGCGTTTTAACGACGTACAGCGCCATCTATGCTAATTTGTGGAAACTAAAATGGTGAACAGTTTCATGCGTTCTAGATGGCGCGTATTACTTAACATAAACTTTGCACATTTCAACACTGGGTTTTGACCGGTATCATATATCATCATCTATTTGACAATGTATGCGGATATGGTCTATAATGTGATAGTTGGCTTTGTAGACGCAACAGGACGGGCAATGTAACTGACTTATACCGGAGGGTTTAGCAGTGATCACAGGTTTCTACTTTGATTGAGATCATTGAGAAGGTTCTCAAATAGGTTGGTTTAGAAGTGGAACATTCTTTAGCGGCGTTTGCACTTTTGTATGAAGAAAAAATGTTAAACTCGCGCCAGATCAGCTGACACTGATCGAAAACTCGTAAGGCGCGTGACGTCATCGACGTCGTCGTCGAAGACGGATGGAAAGTAGACATAATGTAATATAAATTGTCATGTTTGTGTACGATAGCGCAATAAATGAATGTTGCAATTTACAACAAAAATGATAGTACTAATTATTATAAATTAATTATTATATACTAATAAATAAAGCAATTCATGCGAAATGATTCCATAACCATTCCAAAATATTCAAAAATGCACAACGTTTCACTTCTGCCGGCACTTCCGGAGTGCAACCCGATGCTTTTTTATGTTAGTTACTTATAAAGTACATTTACAATGCAATTAAAAGAAATTACAGGTGAAAAAAAGTATAAGTATTGGTTCCATAGAAAGTTTATAAATTCAGACTTTGCTCAAATCCATATGAACAAGATATTAAATACCTACACAATATTTTTTTAATGGTTCTATTAAAAAAATTGGTTGTCTGTAGTCGGCTTACGGACAATAGATTTACGTGATAACGTCATAATCATTTATGACTTTGACTTTGACTTCGACTTCGACTTCGACTTCGACTTTGACTTTGACTTTGACTTTGACTTTGACTTTGACTTTGACTTTGACTTTGACTTTGACTTTGACTTTGATTATTTTATGTAATACAAAACTCAGGTGGAACGTTACGCGGAACGTTACTATTTTTCATGAGTGTTGCTGGTATTCATCAATTTATAAAACGTTATCACGTCAAAAATATTTTAATTTATCCTAATTTTCCGTTCTGTGTCTGCCCCGGGGTTGTGTGCAGAGCCCGTAAATGAGATGGTCGATATTTGATCGCTACTTGCAGCTTCAAGAGATACAAAAAAGTAATAAGCATTAATGTTAATTTACTTAATTATACTTTAATGTAATTTACCATTCGTTTTAAGCCCCTACTACGGGTAATGTGAAGTTGTTCTCGAGCCCTCATCCACAGATATCATATCGCGGCATGTCGGCCTCATTTTCATATTTAGCCGTCACTTACATATATTAAACGGGCAGCGGGACGGAAATTGGTACAGTACTAAAAAAATGAGCAGTGTCATTGAAAATACTTTTCAGGTTCTGAAAAATGACAACAATGTAAAAAATGAATGATATATTTTCAAAATACCTTTAAGATTCTCAAACATTTTTTTGTTTTTGGGACTAAATGAATTGGGACCAGAGGAAGAAAAGAAGAATATTTGCTGGCCAGTCAATATATAGCAAATATATTGACTGGCCAGCAAATATTCTTCGCAGTATCTCAGATGCTCATTTGTGAATTGGAGGCACCCAGATTGTTTGTAAATGAAAACAGACTTAGGTAATTAATTTCATTTTCAATCATCGATCTCATAACAACAGTTACCTTGCCTTTGTCTGGCCGGTTGGCTCAGTTGGTAGCACTCTGCCTTCTGAGCCGCTGGTCCCGGGTTCGATTCCCGGACAGGTCAAACATTTGTGTGTATGAACATGTCTGTTTGACCTGTGTCTGGGTGTGTATATGTGTATTAGTAAATATATAAGTATATATCAGTCATCAGGTTACCTACAGGTTCTGCCTAGCTTGGGACCTGAAGACCTTGTGTGAATGTTGTCCCATATTATTATATTATATGTATTAATATGATTTAGTCATTACTTAAATAGGAACTACATAAACATAATAATATGATACCATAACATCTTTATCTGATACATGGTGATCTAGACAAAAACTAAAACTGGAAATAAATTCTAATTCTCTCTGGTAAATAAATAGGATGTTGTAAAAAGTTGAACCATTTAGAGTAGATTTTCGTTTGCTATCCTGAACTATATATATGAAGATGGGATTTGTGTAAATATACCTGCCTATATAGGAAGGTAGGTAAAGATGTAGGTATGTAAAGATACGAACACTCAAATCACCTCCATCCATTGAGGAAGTACTTCCCTCTGAGCCTAAAGAGTTGTTGGCCTAGGGACAGTTGCCTTACCTTGCGAATTCGATTGGCGCGAATCAAGTTAGATGTAAGTACTTGATTAAGATCAGCGCCCTCTATTGGCTTACTGTTGTATCGTTATTGTATTAATTATTGATACTTTGAGTTACGTGGCGTAGATTCTAGGACTGATGAACTTCGTAAACTTACCATACCATACCTTACCATTATTATAATTAGCCGTAGAATATCTATCACTAAACATAATAATGTCTTTCTGTTGATTTTCCCTAAAGGATTCATCGGAAAAAGCTGCAACTTATACCACTAATCCTTTGGGTCATTGGTTTCGTCTTAAATACTCTTTACCAAGTTCTTCAAAAATAGTCAGCAAACTATAATTACAACTAATACACAACTAAACAGAAACCTATAGAAGTTCGTTAACGCTTAACAACGTTAGTAGTAAGGATATACGGGTTCTGGCTCACTCCTCAGCCTTGAGCCAGAAGCCGGACCGCGGGTGGCTCAAACTAAAAAAAAAAAAAAAAAAAAAAAAAAAAAAAAAAAAAAAAAAAAAAAAAAAAAAGTAAATCGGGCACGCCGGATCGATCTGTGCTATCCGTTTTTTGATATCTCTTCAGGATTCCGAGATAGTTTTCAGGATTCTGCATCTCCAATACCCCTCATTACCATTAGGCTAATTACGGTCCGCGACGCGCGCTCGCCAGCAACCCTCATTACCATTAGGCTAATTACGGTCCGCGACTCGTGTTCGGTCTCTCTTTGTGTGAATCATCAGCGTCAGCCTTGAGCCATAAGCAAGGTGGCTCAAACTAACTAAAACATGCTACTTTTGCTTATTGTACTTAGGTATTTGTTTCTATGATATCAATAACAACAACCACAAATTCTTATATATTGTATTTCTCTTTATTCATCTATAAAACAGCATTTATACATATTATAAAGTATTACATCATTCACCATTGTTTGTGAACCGAATAATCGAATAAAATCATGCATTCTCTTTCCGACGAATTTGTAGTACAAATACATCAAACAGTACTCGCCACATACTGAAGTATAATCATTTTGCACCCTCTTGCTGTTAAAATCCCACACTCTGCAGGTTCTATTCAGAAAAATTCTATGAGGTCCTGTGGGTGGTCGGCCGAACGAATCAAAATATTGACCTACTTTGTTTTTATCTATGTGTATGGCTACCCAGTGGGAGCCAGGTTGTGTATCTGAATCCAAATTGCTAACTATATACGCTGGCACTTCGATATGGATTGGTAATCTGTTTGCTGCATATACGTTATTTTGTATGGAGGGATTAATTTTTGATAAATGGTCCTTAATCTCTATTGTGTTCATACTATGTAAACAAAACTACGTCCTGCACTTGTGCTACCTTGTGATCCTAATCGTCGAATGAACACCAGGCCACTACTTACGTTAGTGTTTAAAACATCTAACCTAACCTAACCGACGATTGAGCACCAGGGCACTTCTCACATCGATATTTTAGATACATGATCCTTAATCTCTATGGTGTTCATACTTTGTGAATGTTCAGTATAACAATTTATATAAAGAAAGCTTTAAATAAAACATATGAGCTATGTTGAGTATTTTATTTATTGATATCATCCTTATATCTACAATACAATACAATTTTATCTTAACTACTATAATCTACGATCACGTTACGATTTTTGTCTATTTCAATTACATTATCGAACTCAGCATAAACAATACAGTTGATAGTTTGAGATAGAGACGTATCAAAACGAACTTCTAATCTTACGCTACCATTTCTTATCAGATTCCAATGACTTAATGAGTTAGCTGACAAGTCAGGAGTTAAGTCAAAAGCTAATAGACAAAAACCTTTAGCATATTGCTCTCTAGATATTCCATTGCCTTCGTTAAGAAAATGTATGCCCGTTCCTGAGAATAATGTATGATAGGCGGCAGTGAAAGTATTATTCTCGAAGGATGGTTGTAACGCTTTAGAAGGTATTTGTTGACCATCGATATATAAACAAAATGAACTCATATCGAAATTTTCAAAATTAAAGGGATTTTTAGTAAGGCTACCATTGAACGCCGCGTTATTAACGAACCCGACAATACATCTTTTAGGTATTTGCCCCAAAAATATATTATCAAGTGTTTTTCCCTGAACCCCCGATGGTATTGTTAAAACTTTAACTTCGGCTCGAGTAATAGGATATTTAGCTGTAGTGGAGGCTAAAACTTTTTGATGTGCAAGTAAAACCGTTGGATTTATTCGAGCTCTACGTACAAAGAAAGTTGCATATTTGTCCTATTACTTCACATTTGCATTCTTGTGTAGGTACTTGTGAAACGTTAATCGTTATCATTACAAAATGACCGCTATTAGTAATTGGATTGACATTCTAATGGTTTTGTCATATCACGAAACGTTAATCGTTATCATTACAAAATGACCGCTATTAGTAATTGTATTGACATTCTAATGGTTTTGTCATATCACTAAACGATTATTAATGATTATTTATTTAGTGTATCATCTTGGTATATATATTCGAAATCGATGTAGCGCTCTCAGAATTATGTGAGCAGTGAAGTCTATTATTTCTGATATTAAAGTGTTGTGAGTTAAAAGTTTTCAAAATCAACAATGGAGGTAAGATTTATACTTTATTTTTATTTATGTATTAGCATTTATAAAAACTGTGCAAAGCAGGTGTTTGTGAAAAGTCAAAGAGAAGTTGCATGTAGGTACGTTTATTTAACGATAACTTGATTTTGAAGCATTGATAGCCCAGTGTTAATATTCATGGACTTAGGGTATATGTTTTGAGTGTTGTGACACATATTTCTATCACATCGTGATACCAATTTTTGTGAGTTCTTGTAAGAATCTATGCATATCATTTAATATTATTGCTATTTCTATTTCAGAACACATTTAACGAAGAGAATACTTTCAAGCAATATTATTATCAACAATTGTCAGACGAAGACAGCAATGATAATATAACCATGAACATAGAATCTTCAAATTTAAAAAGAAAGAGGGAGCAAAAAGAGAGTTTAGATGAATTTTTCGAGTTTCCCAACAGCAAGAAGAAAAAACAGTGTTCATCAGTGTCAAGAGCTCAGCCGGATGGTGGCATTGCTTTTATTTCAACAAACAATGACGATGCATCTAAGTCACAATACATGATTAAGATTGATGTTTACGAATTAAGCAAATTGACAAAAATACCCAACTCGCAACATTGGAAACATGCAAACATACGAATCAAATATTATGCTGACGACAAGAACAAAAATTATGAGAGTATTAAAAATATAGTCTACAACATTACAAAAGAAATATCTAAGCTGGATACATGTAGAAAGTTGTATTTTAACAATAGCTCATGCTAAATAAACTTTAATTCTTATATTACTCATATTACTCAGAGTAGTTAATACTTTGTCCGTTACAATACATATTTAGCTAATTGGATCAACTCATCAGTGTTAATCTCCTTGCATTTAATACCATATTCTAAAATATAAATAGTCAATGTAAATCAAATGTAAGCACCATTCTTATTTTAACCTTGGTATAGTCACCTGCAAGATGGAAAACGATCAAGCTGTTTGGTTAGAAAAATCAGAACTATTTGATTCAACCTATGACAATGAGCTATACCAAATTTGCATAGCAGCGGAAAACGATCAAGCTGTTTGGTTAGAAAAATCAGAACTATTTGATTCAACCTATGACAATGAGCTGTACCAAATTTGCATAGCAGCGGAAAACGATGATAAGTAAGTAAACTCGAGTCATAATCGTGTAAATATATTTCGTATTCAAATGACTTTCTATTAATATTTAATTACTTTTTCAGTCAACCAACATCATCATACACAGTTCAAGTGGGGCGAGGAGGAGCTCTCAAAAGAACTGTTGGCGCTGATACCATGGGTAACGATGCAAAGCGACAGAGGCTTGAAGAACCTACATCTTCAGCTGACTCTAGCCATCAGCATCAGAGGCTTGAAGAATCTACATCTTCAACTGACTCTTCCCATGACTCAGAAAAGGTACACTGCAACTCATGTGATATTCTAGTTACTAGAAGATACTATACGAACCATATTAAGAGCAATATGCACAAAAATAATGTATCAATATTGCATAGTTCTAGAGATAATATATCGATAATAGATTCGGCTTTCAGACAACGCATAATTTCTTACAAAGTTAAAAGTAAAAAACAACCTGATATACTTTTTGAAACACCAGAACTGTTTCTTAATTCAGTTAGAGACGACTTATGTTTTTTAATTAATAAAGCTATAAAACAACATTATAGTTTGAAAATAAACTTTGTATTACATGCGGAATTTGTACAAGAAACAAAACAATTGGCTAATTCTTTTGATTTTCAAACAAGTAATTTCTTAGTTACCCAAGCAGATGACTTAGACATTTTTATGTCAACCTTACGCGACACTTTAGCAAATAAAATATGTACTTTTGAGAAGAAAGATAGTGGTTGGAGTTTGAAAACCATTAATTACATTGAGTTAAATATTAATAAATTTAACCCTCTCCGTGGTACTTCATATATTGATCTACCTAAAGATATTAAGCTTAAAAAAGCAATAATAAATGTCAAAAACTCAGATAATTTATGTTTTAAGTGGTCGCTGCTTTCAGCATTATATCCAGTTAAAAAAAATTCAGAACGGCCATCATCTTACAGCATTCATTCAAATAAGTTAAAATTTAATGGAGTATCATTTCCAGTTAAGTTGACGGATATAGCGAAAATCGAAAAACAAAATGATATAAGTATTAATGTGTTTGGTTTAGAGTTTGATACGAAAACAAAGAAACATTCTATTGTAGGTCCACTTTGTTTCACAAAAAGTCGTAAAAGTACTCATGTCAATTTATTATACATACAAAATGGAACGAATGGCCACTATTGCTATATCAAAAACATGTCGCGATTAGTAAGCAAGCAAACATCTAATTTGAATGTTGCTATTTACATTTGTGATGGATGTTTGATACGATTTCCTACCAGAGACAGGTTAAGTAAACATCAACAAGAAGACTGTTCTCACATTACAACAAAGTTACCAAACAGCGAGAAAACATCAAAAAATTGGTTTGGGGAACCGTCATCAAACGACACATTAAAATTTGATAATTTTGAAAAGAAAATGAAAATTCCTTTTGTAATCTACGCAGACTTTGAGGCATTTTTAAATCCTATACAATCATGTCCCAACGATTCATCTAAATCATACACTAATAACATTCAAAAACATGAGACTTATAGTTTTGGATACTATATAAAATGTTCATACGATGATAGATTATCAAAGTATGAGACATATTGTGGTCCAAACTGTGCACAAGTATTCATGGAACGTTTGTGCAATGATTTGAAAACCATATGTAAAAAAAATTGTTTCCAAAGATCCCCGAAGTCCCCATCAGCTGATCATACCAATAAGATATCTAATTCGAAAACATGTCACATATGTGAAACTAATATTACTACTGAAGAAGTTCTTGATTTTGATTGGCAAACGGGAGAATTGAGAGGAATTGCACATGAAGTATGTAAGAACAAGTTTCGTGCCCCCCGTCACATTCCGGTATTTCTACATAATTTAAGTAATTATGATGCTCATTTCATTGTCCATGCACTTAATTTTGTTGAAGGTGAAATTGATATAATTCCACAAAACAAGGAAAAGTACATCTCGTTTTCAAAACATCTAACAATTAATAACCAAAAAGTTACCTTAAGATTTGTTGATTCCTTCAAATTTTTACCATGTAGTCTTGACCAGTTAGTTAAAAACCTCAAAGATGACGAATTTCACGAACTCAAGAACGTCTATCCAGTTAAAGAAGATTTCAACCGTCTTCGTAAGAAAGGAATTTATCCATATGAGTTCATGACTTCATATGACAGTTTAAATTCAACATCTTTACCGAATCGAGAACAGTTTTATAGTTCACTTACTGATACATGTATCTCAGATGAAGAATACAACCGTGCCCAAGATGTTTGGCAACACTTTGTTTGTCGTAATATGCTAGACTATTCTAATTTATATTTAAAAACTGATGTGTTGCTGCTTACTGACGTGTTTGAAAATTTCAGAGATATTTGTCTTAAAACATATGGCTTAGACCCGAGTCACTATTACACTGCACCTGGGTTAAGTTGGGACGCGATGTTAAAACATACAAAGGTTGAATTAGAGTTGTTAACTGACATTGATATAATTGCATTTATTAAGACTGGTATTAGAGGTGGTGTATCTCAATGTAGTAATCGTCATGCTAAAGCAAATAACGAATTTTTAAATGACTTTGATAAAAATATACCTACTTCATATTTAGCTTATTTTGATGCTAACAACCTTTATGGATGGGCCATGTCTCAATACCTACCTGAAGGTTGTTTCGAGTGGGTGAGTCCAGAAACAAATTTTAAAGTTTCTGATACTTCTGAGTATGGTTTTATTCTTGAAGTTGATCTTGAATATCCTAAGGAGCTTCATGATTTGCATTCTGACTTTCCATTGTGTCCTGAAAATATTTGTGTAGGTGAAACAAAGGAGAAAAAACTAATCCCAAATTTAAATAACAAAATAAAATACAAGATTCATTACAGAAATCTAAAACAATGTCTAGCATTAGGACTAAAATTAACTAAAATTCACAGAATACTAAAATTTAAACAAAGTCCATGGTTAAAAAAATACATTGATCTAAATACTGAACTAAGAACAAAAGCCGTGTCAGATTTCGAAAAAGATTTTTACAAATTAATGAACAATTCGGTATTTGGAAAAACAATGGAAAACATTGAAAAACGAGTAAACGTTAAATTACTTACTCACTGGGAAAATCACGGTAAAAGTTTGGGTGTTCAAGATTTTATTGCAAAACCTGAATTTCATAGCGTATCAATTTTTTCTCAAAACTTGGTGGCTGTACAGTTAAAAAAAACTAAATTGTGTTACGATAAACCAATTTATTTAGGGTTTTCCATTTTGGACATATCAAAAACTCTGATGTATGAGTTTCATTACGACTATATGCTGCATAAGTTCGGTGATAAAACGAAACTATTATACACTGACACCGACAGCTTAATTTACCAAATTTTTACAAATAATTTTTATGAAGACATTAAACCTGATCTCTCTTCACGATTCGATACGTCTGATTATCCTTCAGACAACATGTTTGGTTATCCACAAATCAATAAAAAGAAATTGGGATTTTTTAAAGATGAAAACAATGGAAAAATAGTAAAAGAATTTGTAGGGTTGAGATCAAAGATGTATGCAATCCAATGCGAAAATAAATTAACAACAAAAGCTAAAGGTGTAAATAAAAGTGTCACAAGAAGGATGACAATGCAAATGTATAAGTCCTGCTTGTTGAATAGAAATATTTATCATGATACTATGTATAGATTTCGATCAATTAAGCACACTATATTCACACAGCAAATTAATAAAGTTTGTTTATCATATAATGACACAAAAAGATTTATATTACCTAATAATGTTGATACAATAGCATGGGGTCATCATAAATTAGGGTAAGATGTAAATATAAACATGTAAATAGTTTGTAATTATTTTTGTTCAAGTTGAATAAATAGTGTAAGATATTTGTTAGATGATTAAGATGATGTATTATATAAACTATTATGTATCTTTAAAACATGATTTGAATTGATAAAATGATATTCAAATAAATAAATCAAGTATGTCAAAGAAATGTCTTTTACTTTATTCCTATACCTAAACCAGTTCACACGTGTGCTAAGATGTTTCATTTTGTTCATCCGTTTACTGCAATAGTAGCCGGACCAAGTGGTTGTGGAAAATCTAATTTTGTTACTAATTTCATAAAATATTCAAAAGATATTTGTAGCACCCCTTTTATGCAAATAACTTGGTGCTTTGACGAAATGCAACCTTTGTACAACCTAAAAAATGTAAATTACCATCAGGGTATTCCAGATCTCAGTATGTTTGATGGTAAAGATGCAAATCTTGTAATTATTGATGATCTGATGAGAGAATCTGATGGGCGAATTGTAGATATTTTCACCAAAGGCAGTCATCATAGAAACTTGAGTGTATTTTACATTACTCAAAACTTATTTCATCAAGGAAGAGGACAAAGAGATATTTCACTAAATTCAAGTTATATCATTTACTTTAAAAATCCACGTGACAAAACACAAATCCGGTATTTGGCACGTCAAGTAGCACCGGAAAATCCAAAGTTCATAGAAGATGCCTACAAGGATGCCACCAAAGAAGCACATGGATATATTATGGTTGATTTGAAACAAAATACTAGTGATCTATGTCGTATAAAAACTAGTGTCTTTCCCCCAGATCATTATTGTCATGTATATGTACCAACAAAGGGGTTTAAATATGCCAAGAACCAGCAAATTCCTATCATTTTCAAATAATGTCGCGAAGCCTCAAGACGCACAAAGAATTGTTATCTGCACTGCATAAACTAAAACCAAAATATAGAACAGCTCTTTTAAAGTCATGTGGTGATGGAGAAATAAACTGCATTTGTGAATGCATTCATAACGTCTTGCAAGGTAAGGTGTCGATTGAAGAAAAAAATAAGAAAAAATTAAAAAAACACAAATCTCTTCTTCGCAAGTTAGTACGCAAAAGCACAAATAAAGTAAGAAAAAATATTATCATACAAAAAGGTGGTGCATTTTTACCTATAATATTGGGTTCAATACTAAGTGGATTACTTGGTTCTTTTATTAAGTAAAGAAAAATGGAGCATGCTAAAAAGATGTTACTTATTGAACCTAGCATGATAGAGAAACTAAATCAACACAACAGTGTAGATGATCCAACATCCAGATTAGATATTGAAATGAAAAACATCTTAAATACGAATATGGATGATAGAAAAAAATGTATCTTATACTTACAAATACTGCAGAGATATTTACATTTCAATGAAGAAAATCGACGACCTGTTGAAATACCGATAATCTCTAAGAATGCAGAATTATTAGAATCAAATATAAAAGATGAAACTGTAGCTAAGCATCTAGTCTCTTCTCAGATACAGAACGAAGAAGAAAAACTTCAAGTTAGCACTCAAAACAGGAGTAATATTTATTCGTCAAATCAAATACTCAGTTGTATTCCAAAAACATATGCTAAAAAAGGTGAATCGTTGTTAAATTTGCTTTCATTGAGTAAAAAGAAAATTCGATGGGACGATGATGGTACAGTGCTTATAGACAATGAGAAAATTCCAGGAAGCAATATTGTTGATTTAGTAAATGATATACTTAGGCCACTCAAGAGAAGTGATCCAATAGGTTGGGAAAACTTTGCAAAGACACTGAAAGATATTAAAATACCACTTACTTACTTAGGGAATCCAAAAAGAATCAATTATATTAATAAACTACACAAGAAAGAGCTTGGCGAAACTTCAACAGATGAAGAATTTGGTACTCCCTCGGATAACTCGGATAAATACAGAACAAAAATTCGTAAGAAACTTGACTGGGAGAAATGGACTCCATACTAGAGGATAGTGAATTGGACCCCATACAACTTATAAATCAAATATATTATAACGCTGCACATCCTGCTGGTTACAGTAGCATAGAAAAGTTAACAAAGGCAATGAAAGGTAAAATGAATAAAAGTGAGGTTAAAAAATGGTTGCAGTCTCAAGAAACGTATACGTTGCATAAACCTGTACATAGAAAATTTCCTAGGAATAGATATATATTATCTAATATTAACGAGCTCTGGCAAGCTGATTTAAGCGATATGAGGACTTATTCTAAATATAATGAAGGTTATAACTACATACTTTGTGTGATTGACGTATTTTCTAAATTTGCATATGCTAGAGCCATTCAAAAGAAAAATTCTGTAACTATTAAGCAATGTTTCGTAAGCATATTTAATGAAGCTAATACTACACCTTTTCATATACAATCTGACAAAGGAACTGAATTTGTATCTAAAGATGTGCTGTCATACTTCAAAAGTAAAAAAATTAATTACTATACTACAAATAATCCAGATATTAAAGCAAGCATAGTAGAGCGATTTCAAAGAACACTTAAAATGAAAATGTGGCGGTACTTTACTCATAACAATACTTATAGGTACATAGATATTTTGCAAAATTTAATATATGCTTATAATCATGGTTATCACTCCAGTATAAAAATGAGTCCAGCTGATGTCAACTCAAGTAATATAATAACGGTTTGGAATAACTTATATGATAGAAAAATCAATACAAGGACCTTCACTATCTTAACTCCAAATTTTCATGTAGGTGATTATGTTAGAATTACTAAATATAAGCATGTATTTCAAAAAGGATATGAATCGAATTGGAGCGATGAAGTATTCATTGTCTCTTCAGTAATAGATCGCTCACCATGGGTGGTTTATACATTAAAAGATTTACAAAATGAACCAATTGTAGGAACGTTTTATGAACGTGAGCTCCAAAAAGTTACGTATGACTCTACTTCACACTTCAAAGTAGATAAAATCATTCGTACTCGCTTATCTGGTGACAGAAAAGAAGTGTTAGTCAAGTGGAAAGGTTATCCAGATAAATTTAACAGTTGGATTTTAGCATCTCAATTAAAACAAATATGATAAAAGAAAGTTTTTATTTAACATTGTTAAGCAACAGTTCTACGGAATATTTCCCAGAAAACAAAACCACGCTTTTCTCAACTAAGTTGCCAAAGCCTATAATACTTGAAGGATCATGGTATGTCGGCGTCGTTGAGTTTCAATACCCATGTACGATGTTTACAGTTCAAGATCATGAAAATGTTGTTTACATCACAAAAAAAATGCAAATGCCTCAAGAAATACAACCTTCTCTTGTGTACTACAAAACTCACATTCCAGCTACAAACTATGACAATATTAACCATATTTTAACAGCATTAAACAACATAAAAGAAGACATAAATTTTCGTTATGATGTAATATCAAAATTCGTGAATGTGACAGTGAATGATGAAAACATAAAATCATTAACATTGTCAACTCAACTGTCTCTTCAGCTTGGGTTTGAACCAAATAAAAATCTCGTTGGCAAGGGCTTTGGAAAATGTCCAGCTAACTTACACTTAGGGCTGCCGTCACAATTATTTGTTTATTGTGATATAATCGAACCACAGATTGTTGGAGATGTGATGACTCCATTACTGAGAATAATACCATTAGACCCTTCAAAGTATATTTATGGAGCTAATAAAATGCATGTGTTTTCACCGCCTCACTACTTACCAGTAATGCGGAGAGAGTTTGATACCATTGAAATAGATATAAGATCAAACACTGGTCAAAAAATACCATTCCAGTTCGGAACGGTGTGCATTAAACTACATTTTAGCAAATTATAATGTATTCTCAACACAGCAAAATATCTTGTCCTTATGAACATTATTATTCACGTCAAGCTGGATCCGGTATTGGAGTAATTTACAAAGGAGTCCCATATCAGCGTGGTCATGGAATCGGTAGCTTTTTGGGAGGGTTGTTTAGGTCAGTTTTACCATTGCTTTCTAGTGGGGCTCGAGTGATTGGCAAAGAAGCTTTAAATGCAGGAGTAGGTCTTTTATCTGATATGGTTAGTTCAAGACCTATGGAAGAATCGATCAAATCACGACTTAAGGAGGCAGGCTCTAATTTGAAAAGGAAAGCCGATGCCAAAATTGATCGCATGAACATGACTGGTTCAGGGTATAAAACAAAGAAAAAACATCACTCTTCTCTCATTTCACCATCGACCACTAAAGCGAAAGCTACTAAAAAGAATAAACTAAACAAAAAAATTAGGGACATATTTTCTTAAAATATTTTTATAATGTCTTTTTTACATAGTCATTCCTGCGAGTGCATTAAGTCAGAATTAGATTTATTTGCTTTACCGTCTACACAAACTAGTATAGAAAATGGAATGTGGATACATTATAAACCAATTTCATCTCTTGCTGATGATGGACCCATAGAATTTCAAGTGCCAGGAGCAGGTGATGACTACATAGACTTATCTCATACGTTGTTACATATAAAAGCGAAAATATTAAACCAGGACTCTTCAAAGCTAAATTCATCAGCTGTGGTGGCTCCAGTTAATAACTGGATGCATTCAATCTTTAATCAACTTGATGTTTATTTGAATCAAAAACTCGTTTCTCCACCAAATAACACATATGCGTATCGTGCATACATAGAAACTCTGTTGAATTATACCCCCGCAGCTAAAGACTCACATCTAACCTGTGGTCTTTGGTATGAAGATACATCAGGAAAAATGGATTCAACTGACGAAAGTAATAAAGGATTCACAAAACGTCAAGAATTTGCTGCTGAGAGTAAAGAAATAGAAATGATAGGACATCTGCACGGTGACTTATTCAATCAAGAAAAATTTTTGATCAATGGCGTTGATATGGCTGTTAAATTAGTGCGATCAAGAGAAACTTTTAACTTGATGGCTGCCTCGAATGATTTAAAGTTAAAAGCACGAATTTTGGATGCAACGCTTATTGTACGTAGAGCTCGAATAAATCCAACGGTTTTACTTGCACATCAAAAAGTTTTAGCCTCCACTACAGCTAAATATCCTATTACTCGAGCCGAAGTTAAAGTTTTAACAATACCATCGGGGGTTCAGGGAAAAACACTTGATAATATATTTTTGGGGCAAATACCTAAAAGATGTATTGTCGGGTTCGTTAATAACGCGGCGTTCAATGGTAGCCTTACTAAAAATCCCTTTAATTTTGAAAATTTCGATATGAGTTCATTTTGTTTATATATCGATGGTCAACAAATACCTTCTAAAGCGTTACAACCATCCTTCGAGAATAATACTTTCACTGCCGCCTATCATACATTATTCTCAGGAACGGGCATACATTTTCTTAACGAAGGCAATGGAATATCTAGAGAGCAATATGCTAAAGGTTTTTGTCTATTAGCTTTTGACTTAACTCCTGACTTGTCAGCTAACTCATTAAGTCATTGGAATCTGATAAGAAATGGTAGCGTAAGATTAGAAGTTCGTTTTGATACGTCTCTATCTCAAACTATCAACTGTATTGTTTATGCTGAGTTCGATAATGTAATTGAAATAGACAAAAATCGTAACGTGATCGTAGATTATAGTAGTTAAGATAAAATTGTATTGTATTGTAGATATAAGGATGATATCAATAAATAAAATACTCAACATAGCTCATATGTTTTATTTAAAGCTTTCTTTATATAAATTGTTATACTGAACATTCACAAAGTATGAACACCATAGAGATTAAGGATCATGTATCTAAAATATCGATGTGAGAAGTGCCCTGGTGCTCAATCGTCGGTTAGGTTAGGTTAGATGTTTTAAACACTAACGTAAGTAGTGGCCTGGTGTTCATTCGACGATTAGGATCACAAGGTAGCACAAGTGCAGGACGTAGTTTTGTTTACATAGTATGAACACAATAGAGATTAAGGACCATTTATCAAAAATTAATCCCTCCATACAAAATAACGTATATGCAGCAAACAGATTACCAATCCATATCGAAGTGCCAGCGTATATAGTTAGCAATTTGGATTCAGATACACAACCTGGCTCCCACTGGGTAGCCATACACATAGATAAAAACAAAGTAGGTCAATATTTTGATTCGTTCGGCCGACCACCCACAGGACCTCATAGAATTTTTCTGAATAGAACCTGCAGAGTGTGGGATTTTAACAGCAAGAGGGTGCAAAATGATTATACTTCAGTATGTGGCGAGTACTGTTTGATGTATTTGTACTACAAATTCGTCGGAAAGAGAATGCATGATTTTATTCGATTATTCGGTTCACAAACAATGGTGAATGATGTAATACTTTATAATATGTATAAATGCTGTTTTATAGATGAATAAAGAGAAATACAATATATAAGAATTTGTGGTTGTTGTTATTGATATCATAGAAACAAATACCTAAGTACAATAAGCAAAAGTAGCATGTTTTAGTTAGTTTGAGCCACCTTGCTTATGGCTCAAGGCTGACGCTGATGATTCACACAAAGAGAGACCGAACACGAGTCGCGGACCGTAATTAGCCTAATGGTAATGAGGGTTGCTGGCGAGCGCGCGTCGCGGACCGTAATTAGCCTAATGGTAATGAGGGGTATTGGAGATGCAGAATCCTGAAAACTATCTCGGAATCCTGAAGAGATATCAAAAAACGGATAGCACAGATCGATCCGGCGTGCCCGATTTACTTTTTTTTTTTTTTTTTTTTTTTTTTTTTTTTTTTTTTTTTTTTTTTTTTTTTTAGTTTGAGCCACCCGCGGTCCGGCTTCTGGCTCAAGGCTGAGGAGTGAGCCAGAACCCGTATATCCTTACTACTAACGTTTCGACATTTTCACACAAAATATAATTTATTCAGTTCATTAGCATAACAAACTTCCGCAAATCTAACGCCTCTGTTAGTTTAGGATTCAGGATTAGTTTGCATAGAGATAGTTACGACGTGTTTGTTAATGTTTCAAGGAAAAATGTTCGGCCTTGATTGGGACCAATTAAGTTACGAAATGGGCGAGTTGGTTAAGATTGACGTAGCAGTCCTTGGACACTACGTCTATAGTTGTAATTTTTAGACGTACGCGATTCGAACACATTGTTAATAAAACAATCGGGCTTGACATTGCACTGCAACTTGGTCGAGTCGTCGAGGTAAATAAATTATTAAATGTTTTTCTCGCGATCGAGCCCCGATTGATTTATTAATAATACGTCAATAGTTCTTCACTACAGTTAGTTCAGTATAGTGATAGTTTACTTTCAAAAAGGTTTTTGAAAGTAAACTCTAACACCCTAGTAATAAACAACAATAAAAAACTGTCTGCGAAGGAATGTGTAGCAGCCCTTTACTCCAGACCACGCACTGGACAGCTATATTTTTATTTAAAAATTGCAGTAAGAAAGCCGAGCAGCTGATTTACTAATAAGTAAATTTTAAAAAAATAGTATTCATTACAGGCATAAAAAACCCATAAAAATAGTAAACAATAGCAAAAGAGAAGCATTTCAAAGTTGAAGGCGACGCATCATTCAACGCGTGTCCAAGCCCTTTACAAATGACATTAAAAGAGAACGACGCTTTATTGATAAATATTTTTATTTCATTGTAAATAATATCGATCAGGACTTTGATGACGTAAACATAGTCGTTTATTAACAGTTGTCAAACGCAAACTTATAATACGTAAAAAAAAAAACCTAGACGTTTGTTCTGTCTTCTCGTTAACCAAAGAGTTTACGTATTGCTAAAAAAAAACCATATATACGGTCGAAATGAGTAACCTCCTTTTTTGAAGTCGGTTAAAAAAATACGATTTTATTTTTCCATTTTTGTCTAAAAATGTAGGTACCCTTGGTTCTAAATATGCCAATTTTCTATTGACACTAAGGCCATTTGGTCCTTTGGCCAAAGTATGAAAATAAAAAAATAAAAAAAATAAAAAAAAATTGTTGAAACCAAAAGAAAGTAGATAGTAACCCGAACTCGAGTTGGTGAAGGAGTAATTTTTGGTCTTGATTGAGCCCAATTAACTAGGGGAAGGATAGAGTTGAGGTAAAATCAAAACATACTAAGACGCAGTCTTGTTTATCGCGGTTTTTAACCGACTTCAAAAAAGGAGGTTACCCAATTCGACCGTATATATGTTTTTTTTTTATGTGTGTTCGCGGATAACTGATGGTAGAAGCACGTTATCTGGTTACCAACTAAATGTATGTTCGCATTTTACAAACAATCTTCGATAATTGTTTTAAGGACGTATTTTTTTCAGACTCAAACCCCCGCAGTAGGATTCCCTGTGTCGCGGAAGGCATAAACACATACAATCACAGTAGACAAACATTCTAAGCCCGGGACAAACACCTACACTCTTCGCATAAATGTTTGCCTCCGCGGGATACCTCCAGGGTCCCGGAGACACAGAAGTCATGTCACTGACACTGACCACTGCACCACGGCGACCGTGTTATTGTAAATATGAATTAATAAAAGCCCGGTTTTAGTCTTTTCATTAGTCTTGGAGTCCCAAAATAGGTTTCAAGTTTTAATTCTCATCTCTAAACTTCAAAGGCCTTTATTGGTCCGATAGGAATAAATCAAGCGGACTCTATCGGCCCATTCGACCTTTGCGGTCTCGGTCGAGATTAAAGCATTTCACTGTTTAAACTAATAAATTAGGTGCCGATTTATAAAAGGAAAATCTGAGGTTCTTGGGTAATTGTTGTGATTTCCTTAATCAAGGCATTTTTCAATAGATTATTTCAGTAAGCAGGGGTTAATAATCACGAACGTAATATTTATCTGCTTGTAACAATGTTGTGCTTTGAAGGAGCGAATGCAGTAGTGGGAGCGTCGGCTGTCAAGTTTTTTTTTTTTTTTTACAACATTCACACTAGGTCTTCAGGTCCCAAACTAGGCAGAGCCTGTACTATGGTAACCCGATGAGTGATATATATACTTAAATACATACTTATATATATACTTTTTTTTATACATATACACACCCAGCCACAGGTTTTTTTTTTTTTTTAATTTTATTTATCAACATTAACACAAGGTCTTCAGGTCCCAAACTAGGCAGAGCCTGTGCTATGGTAACCTGATGACTGATATATACATATACACACCCAGACACAGGTCAAACAGACATGTTCATACACACAAATGTTTGACCTGTCCGGGAATCGAACCCGGTACCAGCGGCTCAGAAGGCAGAGTGCTACTAACTGCGCCAACCGGCCAGTCAAGTTATCGGACGCTGGTTTGATCCTTACCAACGGATTGAGCCTCGGTAAAGGCGACACCGACATCGATTTCAAGCATGGTGGTAGAATACTTTTGACTATCTGCTTAGCTGGCGTGGAGGCTAGCCTAAAATTAAAAAACTGTCACTTATCACATTATGTGTACGGGCACTGCTCTTCGAGAGCTAGTAAATATTCTACGATTAGTGTGATTTCTTTCGACTTCATGATCACTGACTATCAAATGAGATTGTGGTCATCTATAGATGCATTAAAACATCTGCAGTGAATCTCTTTCATTCGAATTCAAAATAAGAGCATGCTCTCTAGTCTCTTCGTCTTTCATAAGAACAGAATTACAAAAAAATATTTTTGGTCCAAATTTAAGTTTTCAAGCGTTTCTTTTCATTTTCAAGAATAATATATCTACCTACAATGATATTATATGTAGTAAAACATCATTGCCTACCTATTATTCTTCTTGTAAATGAATTTTTTTTGACATTAATCAGTGGTTCACAGTAGGTATATTTTTAAACTCAAAAAGATAACCACTTGAAATTAGAAGTCGGTCATAAAACATACAGTAGTATAAGATTGTTTTAAAATGTTTCACTTAAGCTTGATAATTCAACTTGATACTGACTATAATACACATAGAATGCGAAGCCAAAACAAGGAACAAATAAAAATGATTAAGCCCTGTTTGATTTAATAACAATGTGTTCGAATCGCGAAAGTCTAAAAATTACAAAAAAAAAAATTACAAATAAAAATGTTGTTATGGAAACTGACGTGGTTTTGACACATTACAAATGTATAAAACACGGGAGTTACTCACGTAAAAAGACCACCGAATGTCGTTGAAACTATAGTCGGAACCCTCTGACTTATTACGTGAGTAACTCCCGTGTTTTATACAAATAAAAATGTATATATTTACATTTAGGTGTTCGACGAACCGTGCAGTTAAATATTGGTGAAAACGAACAAGTAACTGCAATAACGACTAAACTGAATGAGCCGTTGCCGACCGCTGCGGTCCGTGGCGTGGTCGCAACGCGCTCCACCGCATATTACGATCTTTGTTTTAATTTGTTGAACATACGTAATACAAGTCTTTCGGTACAAGTCTTTTAGTACTGATTTCTACAAATTAACTCCTGAAATACTTTTGACCTTAAGCCTGAGTGTGATAAAAAAAACAATAATTTATTTTATCATATCTCATAGTGAAATATAAAGATTAAAAATTTAAAACAAAACTTGAATGACAGTCTTTACAGACAGCTCTTCTATGGACAACTGTATCATAATGTAACTTTTTTACCATTATGATGCAACTGCAGCTACAATGCAGTATTTTTAACTTTAACACTCGTATTTTAAGAACCCTTATGAAACAGTTTCATAAACTACTAATTTGAGTATGAAAACTATTGCGAGTTTTAACCATCATTGTAATCTAAGAACCGACTAAGACTTAAAGAAGACCTAGTCGTTTCTAAGATTACAATTATTATTGATTTTGTAACTAAATAATTTTTGAGTATGTTTCATACAAGAAGTACACCTACGACACCGATAGTTATAACACATTGGCAGTAGCTTGTTCAACTAAACTCAAATAAAATTCTGGAAAATAGGTTAAGTTCTTATATGGTTACAATAAAGTTCCAATTCAATAATAGCACTAAAATTAGATCGTTTACTAAAAAAGAAAAAAAAGACGGCCACCGAAATGTTGGACAGACCTCCTGAATAATATACGCATACCTACTGGGTACCTGAAACAGGTGAGAGCTGGATGCGGGCCGCTTTCATCCGGTCCTTGTGGAAATCAATAGGGGAGGCATATGTCCAGCAGTTAACATCCTAATCAAATCAATTTATTGGTAATAGTGCATTATTTCATGTCTATAATAAATATAAAATAATATCATTCCGATACTCATTACAATTAGTCATTTTAAAACTGAATATAAATCAATAAAAATGTATCGTAAAACACATACATAGTAATATAATACAGTCATTTCAAATTAATAAATTATTCAAAACTATAGAATGCCTGCTCGATTAGCCAGCGTTTTAGTTTATTTTTAAAACCACAATGTGTGGTTGCTGTAGTGATGTGTGCTGGCAGCTTATTATATACTACTGGACCCATAACATGCGTAACTTTAGTGGATTTCGTAAGTGTCCAAGCTATGCCCACGAGCTTGTCCCTGTTCCGTGTTCCTATGGTTCAGATGACGTTCAAGATTTAACTGATAATTTAAATAAACAAATCTTGTTCAAACAAACAACACCCCAATCCCATTACATCCCAATCAATCGTCCAAGACGGAAATGACTGTTAGCAATTTAACGATTAACAACCCAAACTGGAAATAACTGAATAAGCAATTAACGGTGCAAATAAAACGTATAAATCCGTCAACTGTGCAAAGGAAATTTATCGATGAATAAAATCTGTGATCACGGAACGGCCAGACGCACTTTGTTCAAATTGACAATTAATTTACTGACTGCTTAGATTCTAAGATTGAATGATTGTAAATGTCGCACGGAGTGTGAAAGAGAAAACTTAGAACTCTTGTGTGTACCTCTTCAACAATATTTATTTAACTTTATAGGAGGACTATTTAGATAGTTATGAATGTAAAAAACACGGGAATTACTCGCGAAATACGCGAGTACGCGTTTCGCCTAGTACGCGGGACGCGTACTAGGCGAAACGCGACGACGTCCGCGAGTATTCTCCTTGAAAAAGACCACCGAATGTGGTCGAAACTATAGTCTGAACCCTCTGACTTATTTCGCGAGTAATCCCCGTGTTTTTTACATTCATAACTATCTAAATGGTCCATCTATAAAGTAAAATAAATATTGTTGAAGAGGTACACATCCCGGCGGGGGCAAACATTTATGTGTGAAGGATGGAAGTTTGTTGAAGGGACTTGGTTGTTTGTTGTAATGTCATTGTGTCTGCCTATGCCTCCCGCGACACAGGGAATCCTAGAGCGGGGGTGTGAGTGTAATAAAAATACAAGCCACTGCACAAAAATATACAATTTTGGTTATCTTTGCAAATAAGAATTAAATGAGCCTGGCACACAAAGTTACTGAATAAACAATACGTTAAAATAAGAAAATATGCCTAAATCATTCAATTCGGCTCACGACAGTGAGAAATAGCAAGAAATCTCATCTACATAGGTGACAAACTAACACACAAGAAGCGACTGTACCGGCGAAAGAAATACTTTCATTCCTTATATTTTGTTAAAAGCAGTATAGGATTTTATTGTGACATGGTACGACACTAGCAAGGCGTATCCGTGCATCAGGACTGACGCGTAACAAATGAGAGAGGGCATCTGCGCTCGCATACTTTAAGTATCTGTGATCATATAGTAATAGGAAAGCGTATATTGACTTTCGATTATCGACTATCGATGTGACACGAACGCCGCGACTTTTAACAGACTTAAAAAAAAACTTCATCTCATCATCATCTCAGCCATAGGATGTTCACTGCTGGACAGAAGCCTCCCCCATTGATTTCTACAAAGGCCGGTTGGAAGCGGGCCCACATTCAGCCCTTTCCTGTGATCTTAGACAGGTCGTCTGTTCACCTTGTCGGTGGCCATCCTACGTATGCTGCGCATTTCAAAAAGTAAAAAGAATCATTTGTGTTTTGACGTGATAACGTTTTATAAATTGATGAATATCAGCAACACTCATGAAAAATAGTAACGTTCCGCGTAACGTTCCACCTGAATTTTGTATTACATAAAATAATCAAAGTCAAAGTCAAAGTCAAAGTCGAAGTCGAAGTCAAAGTCATAAATGATTATGACGTTATCACGTAAATCTATCGTCCGTAAACCGACTTCACAGACAACCAATTTTTTTTTTTAAATTATGTGTTATCCTCGGACATCCGCCATATAAGAAATAAATATAAAAAATGGTTTATTAAATTGGTTCAATAGAAACTCCGTTTCTCAGTTCAGTCCATTTCTTAATTTTCATGAAAATATCATGTATCATGCATTTGTTCGTATTGCTACATTAAATAATTCATTTCACGTTTTGTAACGCCTTGACTTGTTAGGTTTGAAGAATTGTCAAACAAGCCGGGCATTGTATAGCCGTATGCAGACTTTCATCTCCTTGCTTAGGCGAGATATTATGCTTGTCTGAAAATGTTTGAATTGTGAAAATCAGAGATCTCTGATATCAGATATGTGAGATTTCTGATGATCTGTTATCACTTATTTAAATGCAATCGTGATCAGAGAAGAAAAACCAATATAGAAATTAATTGTACTATTTTTCCTCAAATAGGGCTCATCAGTTGTGTAATAATAGATTGGCTTTTGTTTTATTCATTAATTTCTGGTCTAACTACTGACATTTATTGCTGGACCTATAAGTTCCTATTGATATTATAATATTTTATGTAGTTGATATTATTTCACGATAAAGATGATTGAATTCTTTTCTTTGCTTATGTGTCATATTATTGTTGAATTTAATTCATGCTATTTATGCTAGATATTAACCGTACTGGTTTAACACTCAGAAGCAAGGACTTTGAATCAAAAACACTCTTTGTGAACTTGAAAATCAGCTTTATTGCTTTAGTTGCTATTGCTATATATATTTAGAGGTACAATCTTACTTAATAAAGCCTACAGCGGCACGATACAAGTTACTCAGACAAATTTCGGAAAACGAATGGCGGCATACTTCCAAAATGCGTTGTCTGTTCGCTTACCCCCACTGTTATACTCTTGCTTGTGATTGGTCAAGTCCTTGAACAAATCACAAGCAAGCCGTCGAAGTCTCGACCGATCAAACGAAATCAATACAATCTACTTTAAATCTTACAACTTTATAAGAATGAACGTAGTTAGTCGAAAAATATATAAATAACTAAGATATAATTTAGATAATTATAACAGCTCGGCCATCCGATTTTCAACGAGTCCCTCGTTGTTAAGTATAATTACAAAAATATTACATTACTCTTTTCCACCACATAAACTATAAATGTATCGTATATTGAACATAATTATATTTTACCACATTAGTGCTTAATTACTCATCTTGACTATACAAACTTAAGTTCATAGTTCAAAGTTATTTATTGGTATAGGTATACAGGTCAAATTAGCATTGAAATAAATAATAATAATAAATAACATTTGAAAATTAACAATATTATATATAGACATCAGTACGTAGTACTAGTTACAATTAGTTATACAATAAATTTCAGTCATATTATGTCACAAAATAAGAATGACAACGTACAATAAAATAACAAATAATATAAAATAATATTTTATCAAATTTCAATATGTCACGAATATGTGACAGTGAATCATTCAATCTTTTAAATTCCTCGTAACTATAAAACCTTTGGTTAATAAGCCAATGCTTCAATCTTAGTTTTAATAATGCATTTGTTTAAATAAGTCATCAAAGTAGCACATTTCAGTATTTAAGTCTCGAATGCAATTGTATTAATAATATATTTACATGACCTATGATTGAAACTGTATGTTTTAACAAAACAGAAGTACTGCTACTACCTACTTTTAAAATTTATAGTTATATGAATTTAAATGACCATATAAATATGTATTATCTTTGAGGAGATATCGGTTGCCTGATATCCCCAACTTAAAGTACTTTGTTATCAGATTAACAGTAAGACATTTATTTATTTACAAAATAAATTAATTAACATTACAGTGGTGCATTGCATTTAGTATCTAAACAACGCTAACTTTAGTAACTTTACAATAGATAGAACTCGTCAATGTACCTACTTATTATACCATAACCTTAGTTAACAAAAAATGCTTATAACTTAACCTCATAATGTGTCGGTCAAAAACCTTGACCAGCACACCTATACCGATGTACAAATTGTTAACATGAGAGGCATCCGTTACCTGATACCCCACACTGACCCATCGATACTTTACTCTAACCGATGGATCAGTATTTACAGGTCCATGACGTTGACCAGCAAATATTCCAGCAAGTAGTACACGGGATATTTTAGATGATACATGACATTAATCATCCAAACTTAAAACCACATAACCTTTGCATTTACTATGCACATTTATATACTAATATTACTTAAAGTGGACCTTGTAAATTCATTACCTGCTTGTTTAACTCTGTGTACAATATTTATCTTCATAACTTTATTAATAGTAAACATTATCTTCACTATCCATACATCTCTTCCCAACTCTCATATTCAGATCCGCAATCATTATTCTCGGGTCTACTACCACGTCACCTTCTTTAAAGCAAGTTCTACTTTCTTTTTCGTCTATATCTATTATACCGTTGCTTATCCTTGTCCTGTTGCCTGCTCTTAATTCATTACACATTCAAGGCTTTCTACCAGAAATTCACTCCAAGCTTAGTATACCTATTCTAAACCCGTGACGACCATTCAAACACAACTTGCGACTGCATCAGACACTTTTCAGACCAATTCAAAAGTATTGCTAAATGTAGTCAAGCCCTACACGAGTAAATAGTTCAAGTAATCCGTACGTTCTAAGAACTAGACTTCATGCTCGATCTAATAACGATACTTCCCGCTCGTTTGACAACGACAGTTCATGGGGCGGAACCCGCCACGCGCCATAAATTAGTATTCACATCGGTTGAAACCATGTTTTGAACATTAAACCACAACAACTGTCTTTCTAGGACATGGCTGCACCTGACCCTGAACTTTAAATCTCCCGATTAAGCTACTTCAGCCGGAAGTAATATGAACATGATGAAGTAATGTTTCGTAGTAAGAACAATGAGATTAAGTATAAGAAACTATTTAGTTCACGCTTCATCCGATTTGATACAAGTAAAGCTACCCCTTTTCTGTTTATAGCGCGTCCGACCTTATCGCACAGGTGCCCTTTCAATTTAAGAATGCATATCAAATAAATACACTCGCGCATATTTATGTCCAACGCAATAGTTCTAACAACATGAGTGAGTAGTCTTTATTCCCTGTCTTCGTATTCTCCATTATACATTATATATAGAATGTATAATTATATACATATATGTATATTATGTATGAATGTACATATACACAATATGTATAGAATTTTTCAGTTAAGACGTTACAAAGCTGAATAAGTTTGGACATTTTGACGTTGATATTCATCTACCGCGTAGATAGATGATTTATCCATGATCCACCGGTTCATTAGTTCGTAACTATCTGTCATAGTGACATTATCTTTTTTTAAAAATGACACGACCCTAATAATATCTACTTTAAATAATACTGAGACGATATAACCCTGTCCTTTTATTTAATAATGATAACACATTGAATGCTTCGAAGAGGGATTTCAAAATACCAAAACGGTGTGTAAGAGCCATAAGCAAGGCATGGTATCTGGGCGGTTGCGAGCAGTTATTTGGTCAATGTAATAGTCTCTCACTTCCATGTATGTGCATTAGGGATTTATGCATATTTTTAAAAACTCATCTTAAGTTCTTTCAAGAACGAAATGAAATTATTCCAAGACAGAGACGAACATCAAGTTTACAAACCTATGTTATACCAATCTCCTTGTCATAAAAGTATTTACATTACTATGCATACGCATTGCGACATTTAAGGTAAATCCCGATTAATCTTAATGGACACATCGCGCGCGCAGCCTTTGCATGAGCCACGGGAAGCTATGGTTCTAAATACGAAATACTTGATAACTCATATTAGATTCCTTCTTATTATTTAATTTAATGTAGGATCGTATTCATTTTATGGATTCGGGAGTTCTTAAGTAGACTTATTACAAACTGGGACTCAACGTCGTAGGACATCTGAATTTCAAATTTCTAATCATATCTAAAAAAAACCTCAATACACACAATATATCACGCATATCGAGATTCGACAAATTGCTATCCAGCACGCACAATAACAAACATAACGCCTTAACTCTGTACTGTCACAAGCACACACATCGCTTCATACCTACTTATTATCAGAACTCGCTAATCACTATAGCTACCTAAAGTATACCAACGTGTAATGACTTGTAAGACCCAAGAATAAGTACACTTCACTAATAAAAATTTCAAAGATACCTCTACCCTTGACTTTAACACAACGTAAACTAATCACGGCTCTTTATCTGTACAGTATAATCACCGAACTCAAACGTTACAATCTTTTCCTTCATACCAAATCGCAATATTTTAAGTCGGCTTATAGTAAGCACAACACATAGTTACACTATTCATTAGAGACAAACGTTTAGCGACTGAATCAATTAAAAAAACATTGCTGATGAATAGATTTTGTATAGATACGACTTATCGCTAGCTTGACTTCGCCTATTGCGCCCCACCATGCTATTCATTACATATCTGTTTTAGAGTAGTTCATACGCATTGACTAAAGCACACTCATAGGACAATAGTCGTTAACCAACTGTCACGACGCTTCTTCATTTCTTTACTAGAACAACCTATCCCTTGGTAGACAATAATAAAAGTGTCCGAATATTATTTTTACAGTCTATGTAACTCATGAATGCGTCGATTACAACCAACACCTACATTGTACAAATTTTGACATTTGTTTAATATATCTTGTATAGTCGCGACTGTTACGTGCTATTCGAAAGAAACACACACACACTTGTACACGTTAAAAGTTTCTCGGAAAACAATTTACCCAAAATGAACTGTTAATAGTTTTCTAATTTCGGCAATCGTTCAATTACTTCAACAGAAACAGCGAAGCCTACGCAAACTCAGAGTTAAAAAAAAACCCATTGAAGTAGATAAATAAAACTTTTACTACGCTAGACACAATCGTCTTTGACAACTTTTATATTATGGTTAGATATCGATGTCGAGCATAACAATATCAGACGTATTTTAGTCACTTTGAACTGTAGGTTCCGTATGCCCATATAAGCAAACACTGGCAAGGGGACACATTTGAGGTTCGGTTTTCATAAAGACTGTATATATCCATGGTTTCTTTACGGTTCTATTCATTTATTTCTCATAAGGATACACAAGAAAGTTCACTTACAGAGAAATGCATTATTTTAAATGGCTTATTCGTCGTCAAGCGTAGCCGAGTACTTTAATATGTATGCTAAATGCATATTTATACAAATAAAAATATATAACTACTCGAGTTCATTGCAATATCTACATGAATTACACCTACATATAAACATTTAAAACAAAATACCGACATGAGGATATTCTGACAATGCGACTACAAAAACAAGATGAGTTGACACCATGAACCTTTTCTAGGTTCGTGGTTGACACATACACGACTAATTGTAAGCAGTTACTCTATAAGTTATTCATTAAGGCCAATTAGTCCTTGATCATAAGAATAAGATGTATTTCGTTACATAGGTAAGTGTTTGATTAATGAGAGTTTTTGGTGCACATAAAGAAGATCAACACTTAAGTTTAATGAGGGGAAAATCTTTTAAAACATGGGTTTTTTGATAACTTTTTGAAAGTATTCAGCGAACTAGTCTCTTTGATATCCTATGGCAGTCCATTTGGTTGAATATGAGAACATTATTATTATTATTATACCTATCAAATGTTACATTTACCTGGAATAAGCGACTTGAAAATTATTATTTTTACCAATAAATATCTGTTTCTCTATTTGTTTCTAAGCAATTACCTTCAATCGTAAGTAAATAAATCTTCATGCGATCAGCGCACATAATTTCAAGAAGAATACAGTGTCATCGACTTATACACACATAGTTTAAATAGTTAATAAATGGTTTGCGAAATCATGCGCCTTCTTAATACCTATGGTCCAGCCAAGGACATTAGACTTAGTAAATTGGATTAATCTCACTTGGTTAGCAAGCCGCTTAGCCACATGGGTGTTGAAGCTGCATAGTTTGTGTAGCCGACAGTCCGGCCCCCAAGGCGCCCGCTGCGCCGTCAGCTCCAACGCGTGCCTATGATGAGCAGGCACCCGGCGCCATTTCACCGCGCCAAAACAGCATGCGTTCAGCGGCCGGTTGCTCGTGTACCAGGTGAACCCGCCTTCAGCTTCAACACGTGCCGATGAGAAGCGGGCACCCGGCACCCATTCGCCGCGAGCTTGTCCTTCTTGAAAAGCGTGACCGGGGACGAGACCGACTAATCGTCAGTCGCGATTGTCTTCTTCTCGAACGCCTGGACCGCGACCGACGATGACGGCTGCCACGGCTGCCGTGACCGCGTACGCCTTCCACCACTGCGTCGGCCTCATGAATTGCGTCATGACATTTTAGCGACGGAGTCAGCGTCACGCGAGAGGTTCGCCTTGGTTCGTCACGTCCTTATAAAGAGCTAAACCTTTGCTCATCCATGCCTCGCGATTTCAACATGTGAAAAAAAAAAGAAACACCCGAGTTAATAAACCGCGCTATATTAGACAAGACTTTACAAGATTTTTATTGACCTGCACATACTTTGTTATAGACCATCTAACATGTCAATCTCCAGGGGGTACCCTGGCAAGATTAACATGCCTGACTAACCATATAAACCTCCGGACTGTCTCCGTAACGGTAAATATAGTTCGGTCGTGAAGTTTTTCAAATAGGACAGTCGAATCATTTAAAGAGGGTAAACGTATAGAATGCACATCGAAAAGAAAAATTCAATTAATTGAGCAAAGTACACTTACGTTTCTTTTTCGATCCTTGTGTGGGCACTAAGTTGCTTTCCCACTTCTGAGATATTAACCGTACTGGTTTAACACTCAGAAGCAAGGACTTTGAATCAAAAACACTCTTTGTGAACTTGAAAATCAGCTTTATTGCTTTAGTTGCTATTGCTATATATATTTAGAGGTACAATCTTACTTAACAAAGCCTACAGCGGCACGATACAAGTTACTCAAACAAATTTCGGAAAACGAATGGCGGCATACTTCCAAAATGCGTTGTCTGTTCGCTTACCCCCACTGTTATACTCTTGCTTGTGATTGGTCAAGTCCTTGAACAAATCACAAGCAAGCCGTCGAAGTCTCGACCGATCAAACGAAATCAATACAATCTACTTTAAATCTTACAACTTTATAAGAATGAACGTAGTTAGTCGAAAAATATATAAATAACTAAGATATAATTTAGATAATTATAACATATATAACAAAAAAAGTAAACCTATGTAATAAGTTGTAAACAACCTATTTAAAAAAAATAGTTCCGAGTCACGTTATCTTTTTCTTCAAATGAGATTATTTAGAAATGTAAGTGTCGATAAAATGAACCTATCGACAAAACCCTCTCCCTAAACCTGTTTCACCTGTCACACGTTCGCATCGTTTACACTGTTTGTTTCTACCCGCAAAAGGGATTAATCTTTAGAGATACCGATAATAAGTTGCTTTGTTTTTTTGGGCTCTATTTCGTATTCTATTCTATATAAATAAAAAAAGAAAAAAAAAGGAAGACAAACAGACATAAATAAAATAAACGTTTGATTCCAACTCCGATAGTTGTTTGTAATTTCTATTTTTTTTATTTCGTGAAATGAAGTTATTTTCTATGTACAGACTTTTCGAAGTGACCAATTCTTTAGCGGCGTTGTGCACTTGTTTATAGAGAAAAATGTTAAACTCGCATCAGGTCAAGTGACACTGTTAGAAAATTCGTAAGGCGCGTGACGTCATCGACGTCGTCGACGAAGACGGAAGGTGAGTAGACATAATGTGATGTTTGTGTACGATAGCGCAATAAATGAATATTTTATTTTACCATATAAATGATACTAAATACTTTTATAATGATTAATAACGCAATTCGTGCAAAATTATTCCGTAACCATTTCAAAATGTTAAAAAACGCATAAGTTAATGTTCAAGTTTTCACTTCTGCTGGCGCTCCCCGAGTGCAATCCGTCATTTTTTATACCATAAACAGGATAGCTTGTTATCAAGTGCAAAGACCAGACGATAAGACTGCAATTTCTTGAAAATAAAAACATATAGATTTGCTTGTCACCAAAAACAATTTGAATGTTACATTTATTACCTGACGCTTAGAACTGATTTTACAATGAGTTTCATTAACATTAATCCATCATCGTAAGAGTGAACACGACGCTTGCGAAATTACAAAATCACCTAAGCAATAATTATCAAAGGTAATTAAGGGGAAGTATTTTTGTATAATCCTACTAATATTAAAAATGGGAAAGTTTGTGTGTATGTTTGTTACTTCTACACGCTCAAACGGCTACAACGATTTCGATGAAAAGTGGTATAGAAATAGTTTAAGCCCTGGATTAACACAAAGACTACTTTGATCCCGGTAAAAGTATAGTTCCCGCGGGATAATTGTGGTAGCGGGAAAACCGTAATCTACGCGGATGAAACCGCGGGGCGCATCTACTTAATATATATTTTCAGAATAAGAATTATTTAATGAATATTATTAATGTAATTAATGATTATCAATTTAAAAGTTCAAAGCCCATACGAAAGTTATATTAAATACACAATATTTAGTGTTGATGCAACGAAATTAAATGAATCCAGGCTAACATGGGACGAGAATCTCTCGTCCCGACGTCGTTTGATCACTTTGAACATAGATAAAATCGTGCAATAAAATTTACAGTACTACCGCGTTCGTGACGCCCCGTATTCTCCTTGAAAAAGACCGCCGAATGTGGCCGAAACTATAGTCGGAACCCTCAGACATATTATGTGAGTAATTGCCGAGTTTTACACATTCATAATTTGTTTCAAAACCACTTCTGTTTTGATGACAAATCAAGAAGTAGAATTGTATAATTCCATTGCACATTCGCCGACACACATCATACAGGCAAGTAACTATACGCTGATGTTCAATCTGCCAGCTCTGAAGCCTATGTTTTACCAGAGAGTCCTAACCAACAATAGATAGATAGGTACACAGAGAATTATTTATTGTGACACGAAGACAATTACAAATTATTGGCATTTGAATTCAAATTCAACTCATAGAGTGCAATAATAAGCGGCCTTATCGCTTAAAGAAAATTGTACCAGTCGTTACAAAATTAATCAGTAGAAATTTGACAAACAAGCTCCTTTCCTAGCGCTTATGAATGCTTCGAAATGACGACCCTGTACAGAACGTCATACTTGGAATTATTTGTATATGTATCTAAAGTACCTTTATCTCCTCGTGTAACAATGTAACCCTTTCCCCGTTTCGCCATCTACCCTTAACTGCGCCCGCCCGCTTCATTACCTTCTACGGTTTGTACAAAACAAGCGTCGTCATGTTTTGAACTTTTTGCGAAGGTTCATGCGAGAAAATGTTTCAGTTCTGTTGAATTGAGGGTCACAGATTATGGGGGTTCGAGATTAATAAGCACTTAAATAACTTGCAAATAAATGTGTTATTTTTAAACGATAATAAGTAAAAACATACATGTTAAGTAGTTATATGTAATAGTATGGAGGACCTGTAACCCTGTAACACAGTTAATACTAGTACAGGGTTCAGGGCTATCCGATAGTGAAGTATAGTCATTCTATGAACCTTTTTTTGTTAGATTTAAGAATTTGTATATGTGAATGATTGTACACTGTATTTAGTTGAAATAAATTATTATTATTATATTATTATTATTATATTATTATTATTATAGTATTTTAGTGTATCCTTCGTCAGTGGAAGCCAAAGTGTTATATAAATTGTTGGAGTTAGCTTTAGCTAAACGTTGATTTAAGGATTTATTATGTATATCATTGTGTGTTGTAATCTTACAGGGCGGTGTGGTCGCTCAGCGACAAAGCCCTTTAAATAAATTTTAAAAAAAAATGTAGTTATAATATGTATTAAGATTATAATTGTTTAACAGGTGTCGCTGACATAACAGAGGCTTCACGGGTGTTTACAGGCGGAAAGGGCGGGAGGAATCCTGATGCGTATAGACTTAAAATATTACAACAAATTACATTGATGACGTAACACTGACTCAAAAAATTAATGATATTCCTATTTTTAGACTTTTTCGTTTTCTTTTTTCTGGCGTAAGACACAGTTCAAGCGCAATTGCGATAACCGCGACATTTTTGATTAAAAAAAATGTAGTCGCTCTTAAATCTTTTTCACTAATAAATTAGGAAATGATATCATATATTGTTCAACCGAAATTAACTTATATGAATTGTTTTCATAAGTGCTATTTTTGAGTTTATTATACATGTAAGACAACATAATAATTTAATTAGACAAAATTTAGCACTATTATATTACACTACTAGCGGCCCGCTCCGGCTTTGCACGGCTATTAAATATATAGCCTATATCAATAATGGATGTTATTTAACATATAAATCTTCCTCTTCAATCACTCTATTTATTTAAAAAAACCGCATCAAAATCCGTTGCGTAGCTTTAAAGATTTAAGCATACATAGGGATTTAGGGACAGAGCAAGCGACTTTGTTTTATATTATGTAGTGATTTAGCATTATGAAGGGTAAGAGGGACGAAAGATCAGTCAGTGTGTTTCCCAATTCGAGACAAGTACGCCATCTAGTTTGTTTTTATGTGTAGATAAATGATAAGATGGTACAAGATAAATTAATTCTTAAAAAATATGGAATTTTGTTATAAGGATCATAGTAAAATTCATACTTTAAAAAAAGAGCAGTGCACATGGACTTTTATACATTCATTATTATTATTTCCCATTAAAATATGGTAAAATGTGATCATTATACTGGAAGTTATGATTCTTACCTTTGAATCAAAAGGTCTAGACAGAACCAGGCATGAATAACATAACAAAAGTATATTTTTATTTACTGCCAAAGTACGGTAAGTATCAATAGTAGATTGATGATTTATCCCAAGGGAGCAAAATAATATTTTACGGCGAGGGCGCTATTTTGAATCCAGAGCGGAGCGAAGGGTTCTTTAGTAGAATCCTAAGCGCAGCGATACTTTGCCCGAGGTAAAAATATTCTTGCGACCGTGTGAAAAAAAAAAAATTATAATAATAATAATAACTCTACTGGGGCCGCTCTATCATCACGGATAGGACTATTGTTGCCAATAAGCCTGATATCGTTTTGGTCGACCGGTCTCAACGCCGGGCAGTGCTCGTCGACATCACCATCCCGCATGACGAGAACCTCGTAAAGGCTGAGAAGGACAAACTCAGCAAGTACCTTGACTTAGCTCACGAGGTAACCGCCATGTGGGATGTTGACTCGACGATCATTGTCCCGATAGTCGTTTCGACGAACGGCTTAATAGCGAAGAGCCTCGATCAACATCTTAAGAGGCTCTCGCTAGACGGTTGGATCAAGGGTCAGATGCAGAGGGCGGTACTCCTTGAAACGGCGCGTATTGTCCGGAGGTTCCTCACTCTGCGGCCCTAGCCACCGGTAGCTTGGGCCCTGCCCCGCTGCTGGCGGAACTCTAGGTTTAGGTTTTTTATAATATCTTTATTAATTTTTGTTTTTGATATTTATACTGTAAAAAAACTAAACCTAAGAAAGAAAGAAAATAAAGAGATAATAATAATAATAATAAAACTCATAAACTTTCGCCTCTATATGTAAACTCTAACTCTTTCACGGCCGGCGTTGCATGTTGTATGTATTGCTTCCGGGCTGTTTGGCCGTGGTCTATGAGATCATGGTCTATGAGGTCTTCTCAGTTTCAGAGAAGACGCCGCGAAGGAGAGTTCTACGCTCTTGTCGCCGCTCGGACTGAACTACTGAAGATATCGACCGCAGTGATCGACGAAACGTCTGGAACACAAGTTTCTCATAGACCACGGCCAAACAGCCCGGAAGCAATACATACAACATTTCGCCTGTATAGTTTATCACTATCATTAATTACATTATGTTAGAACAGAATGTCTTCTCATTACTTCCTCAAAAAGTCCGTCAAAAGTATCGCTTAGATAAATATAAAATTGTTAAATATGTAATAATAGGGAAACGTAACGGGCGCGACCATTCAAAATGCTAGTTGATTGCACACTGATTTTATTACAGAACGAAAGGGGCGCGGGCGCAGCCGCTTGACAGTACATCGCTATAAGTACCTAACTTTAGATATATAACAAAAATATAAGCAGTACATCAAACATAAAAACAATTTTTCTAAAATTTGAATTAATATGGAACATTTCGGACAGTTTTTAAAATAAATGTTTAAATCTAAGCCAGTCAGTCGACCAGCCGTTAAATATTTTTCAACGTTGAACCGTCAGTTGGTAAAAGTTTTAATTGCTGTTAAAATTAATGCTCAACTGTAAAATACTGTTGGAAACGCACGGCCCTTTATTTTGCTCCTTAATTTATATAAACCTTTTGCATTAATATATCTTTAATGTATAAAAGGTACCGTGGTGTTACCCGCTTAGAATAGTACTCCCCCATCTCTTCCCGCGGGTGCCGTAAGAGTCGGCTAAGGGATCACGTACCAGGAGCTGGGCAGCAGCGCCTTCTGAGGATCGGAAATCATACTGCGCTCGCCAACCCGCCTGCCAAGCGTGGCGAGAATTGACAAATCCCCCTATATGGGGGAGGCATATGTCCAGCAGTGAATGTCTAATTGCTGAGAAGAATATGAAGAAGAAGAATGTATAAAAATCTCGTGTTTGTTACTGAACTACTCCGAAACGACTAGATTGATTTCTTTTGCATATATGGTAGATTTAAGAGTAGATTGTAAGATCACCCTCCTACCCCCATCCCCATTTTTTTGTATGCACAAATATTCAGATAATTTAATGATGATACGATTGAATGAGATGTATACTATACACCGACATGGTGACGACCCCAACGGCCTTCAGTTCTTCGAGCTATGTACCCTGGCCACTGCCACTTCAACTTGCGCTTGCTAATCCGCTGGTCTTACCTGGACATAAGTTCTTCTACGGATCTCCTCATTTCTGATTTTATCGCGTAGAGAAACCCCGAGCATAGCCCTCTCCATAGCTCTTTGTGCGACTCTGAGCCTGCTCAGAAGGCCCATAGTCAGAGATCACGTTTCGGTTCCGTAAGTCATCACTGGTAACACGCTGTTCAAAAACCTTCATTTTCAAGCAGTCTGGTATTTTAGACGAGAGGACGTCGTGGAGTTTTCCGAACGCTGCCCGCCTGAAATGGATTCGACGATTAACCTCTTTTTCGTTATAAGCGTTATAGTTACGCGCATAAGGTTACACGTCGTCGTAAACGTAAGCCATAACGATACGGCCTATTTTACAACGGTTCCAACTAGTCACTAGATTCATACGATAGCCTGTTAGCGATAGCATCCTTGTCAAAGTCGAGAACACTAGCCCTGGCCCACAATATGCAATTCACAAAACGGTGTTTGACCGGTGAAGTGCTATCGTTAAAGCTGTACAGCTGACAGGTTAGCTATGAAACAATCATTCAGCCTTCGTGTTTCCATTTTGATCGTACAAATGTTATGCCACTCTCGATATTTGATAAATGAAGTGTCAGTTAACAGTTTGTCGCTTGTATTTTGTGGAAAGTTACGTTATTTATTTTATGCAATAGGTTTACGATTTAACCGATGTAAATATTGGAGATAAACATAATATGTTTAATTTTATATGCTTGTACTGCTGTATATATTTTGGATGTAGTCGTTTATTGCATATATTTTTAGTTAGATTACAATTTTAGCAAGACTTATTAGAATACTAATATTATGTAATAATTAAAATATTATCTTTTTAAGACTATCGTAAGGAAAACATTAAATACTTAAATGAGAGCTCCGGGAATTATAATTGGAGTGAAGCTAAGTGACAGGGTAAAGATGACATGAGGACAGACTATGTATTCCTAAGACAAGACTCGTCGACCCAAAGTCATGGCATATATACTGCTACTAAATTAAAATACCAAGAGTTCAAACGTAAAATCAAATATTTCTTGACTAGTAATGCATTCTATAAATTAGATGAGTTCGTGGATATGAAACTTTCAGAAAAGTCTTTTCAGTGATTTATAATTATAATTAAAATGCACTTGCTCCTTATCGATATAATCGAATGATTGACGTCAATATTTCCACTTTCATATGGACCAGTCTTTAAAATATATATTATTAATTAATCAATTTAATAAGTAATTATAAACATGTATTGACTTGCCGAAAATAACGAATGTTATTATGGTTGATAAATAATCTGAATCTGAATCTGAAAAAGAAGAGTGATAAGGGAGCGTTGTGGTGTGAACGAAGATGTAGTGATGTAAGATAGGGGAAAGTATGTTTAGATGGTTTGGTCATGCAGAGAGAATGAACGAGGAGATTGACTTAGCAGGTATACATGGGTGAAGTGAATGGTAGTGTTGGAAGAGGGAGGCCTAGGCGGACGTTCCATAATCAGATTGAGGAAGTTCTACGCCAGGTTAAAAGTACTCTAAACCAACGCTCTTGTATGAAAGATCTGACGAGCGTGGATGAAGGATGAAGGGATCGTAGCAATTGGAAGGCTGGGATCTCTGCCTATCCGTACGGGAAAGAGGCGTGAATCTAATAATACTATATATTTGTGTTTGTATGTAAGATGGTGCTAGGATTCATTTTAATATCCACTTGACTATCTACCGCCCATCCTTAATTTGAGATTGAAAACTATTATATATAAAACTATCACGACTATTTAAAAATCAGCGTGAGTCTTCCCGTCATATTCCCGGAAATTTTCTTTGTAAAATGCTATATTGTGGTTATCTTTAAATGTGTCGACTGGCCGGTTGGCGCAGTTGGTAGCACTCTGCCTTCTGAGCCGCTGGTCCCGGGTTCGATTCCCGGACAGGTCAAACATTTGTGTGCATGAACATGTTTGTTTGACCTGTGTCTGGGTGTGTTTATGTATATAAGTATATATGTCAGTCATCAGGTTACCATAGCACAGGCTCTGCCTAGTTTGGAACCTGAAGACCTTGTGTGAATGTTAATAAATAAATAAAAATAAATTGTATATTTATTGTATTCAGTGAAGTAGAGATGACAAACCTAAGGATTACTTATTATTTACTTACAAACCTAACTATTTGACAAATAAAATAATTTACTTAGTTTTATTAATAACATGCTTAAGTTTGAAAAACTGTCAATGATAATACAATGTATTCAGGCAGCTGTCCTTGAGAGCCAGTACATATTCTAGGTCTAGCGGGATTACATCTTCGACCACATCGTCACTGACCATCAAGTGAGATAGTGGTCAAAACGCTAGATCTATACGCGTTGCACTCCGGGAGTGCCGGCAGAAGTGAAAACTGGAGCATTAACGTTGTGCATTTTTAAATATTTTGGAATGATTAGGGAATGATTTCGCACGAATTGCTTTATTTATCAGTATAAACGTACTATCATTGATGTCGTAAAATGCAATATTCATTTATTACACTATCGTACACAAACATGACAATAGGTATTTAAGTTTATTGATTTTATGTACCTACACATAGAATTAACATGATGACATTTTGTTTGAAACCATGAAATCGTTCCTCTTTATAATATCGGCGCTTTGATAAGCGCACTAAATAATACTTTTAACATAACGACTTTAACAAATAAAATTACCAAAAAACGAAAATGTTCCTTATTCGTAAGACGTTTAAGTTTAAATTTCTACGGTGGTTTTCTTTCCCTCCGTCTTACGAATTCCATGACGTCACGACCTGACGTCCTGACGTTCTGACGCGAAGTGTCCTGCCGCGGGTTTAACAGTTTTTCCCCATATAAAAGTATATAACGCTGCTAAAGTAGGTTTCACTTTAAAAAATTTATTTCAATTTTAATTTCAATTTTAATGTGATAAAAAACGTACAATATACAATTACAGATTATCACACAGTAAGGAATTCAAGATAACATTATTTTAAGTATACAATAATCAATTAAATGTATTATGAGATCAAATTAAACGAATGTCAAATCAATGAAATGTTACCGAATTACGAATAGTGTCAATACTAAAACATATCCCACTGGTCTTTAAGACTCTCACAATACCTTAATAAGACAGACTGAATAATATTCCAATTGTCACACATTAAATCAATTTCGGTGTTGGCACCAAGGAGTGAATTGAAATGGCGTCGTATACGAATTAAAGGAGACTCTGAACGTGCTACTGTGTTATCCCGAGGGACATGAAATAGCTCATGTCGCCGACCACGCGTGTACATCGGTGGAACATACAACACACACATGAGACTAAGTAAGTGTAGGCAGTCTACGGTACCTCTAATAACCTTAGAGCCGATGACGAGTTGGTCATGTACTCGCCTTACTTCCAGTGAGTTGTAACCGAGCTGGCCGAGCAGAAATCGCGTCGGATAAAGGAACGGGTAGTACCCATACATTTTCTTGTACAGTGAGCGTAAAAAAGTTTTCTGTACCTTCTCTAGCATCCTGGTGAATGTGATCTGGTGAGGATTCCATATGCAAGAGCTCGATTCTAGTTTACTTCTCACAAGAGATTTATATAAATTGGCAGTTATTTGAGGGTTTAGAAAGTCTTTAGCGTTTCGCAGAACGAACCCCAACCGACGGAATGACTCTTTGGCGAGGACCGTTATGTGATCATGAAAAGTCAGTCCGCGGTCAAAAACAACTCCAAGGTCTTGAACACGGTCTACTCTGTTTAAGGATACATTATTCAAATGGTAATTATAATGAATAGGATTCTTCTTTCGGTCAAATGTCATAATATTACATTTATCAATATTAAACAACATTTTGTTTGTTATACTCCATTCAAAAATTAAATTAATATCATTTTGTAACCTAAGGCAGTCACTTAGAGATTTAACTTCCAGGTAAATTTTTAAGTCATCAGCATACAAAAGACAGTTTGCGGAAGTCATAACTTTAGGTAAGTCATGTACCATTATCAAAAACAGGAGTGGACCGAGGACTGATCCTTGGCTCACTCCAGATTTGGTGTGATAGGGCTCAGATACGTATATACCATGACGAACAAACTGTTTCCTGTCCCTCAAAAAATCTGCGAAAAAGTTTACTAGGCCAGGTGTGAGACCGATATCTGACAGTTTGCGTAAAAGTAAATAATTGTCAATTTTATCAAAGGCCTTTTCGAAATCAAGATATATTACGTCTACCTGTAACCTGCGATCCATAGCGTTAGAGATATAGTCCACCAAACATAACAAGTTAGTGGTCACGGAGCGCCCTGGTCTGAAACCGTGCTGTTCGTCTCCTAACTGCTGTTTCGCCTGTCTGTAAATTTCAGTGTGCAAAATGTACTCAAAAATTTTAGCAGGCGCACATAGTATCGCTATAGGTCTATATCCTTCGACTGTAGTCGTATCTTTCGTTTTGGGGACAGGTGTAACTCTAGATAACTTCCATTGTGTGGGATAATTACCATTTTTCAGGGAAAGATTTATGATATGTTGTAGGGGACGAACTATATGATCTTTACAACATTTAAGTACAAATCCTGGTATGTTATCAGGCCCTGCTGAACACCCTGACTTTAACTTATTCAAGCCACGCTCAATATCTCTAGGATAAAAGGTAGGTATATCAATATGTCCCAGAGGAACTTGGTCATGACATAAATTACATAAATTGGTGTCGAATCGAGGTGTGTCAGGTAAGAAAACGCTAGAGAAATATTGTGCGAACGCTTCCGCAGCTTCCTTACCGGCACAGGGGTTCCCATGGTAGGAAACACAGGGTTCGAATCCACCCTTAGACCTTAGACTATGTACATGGTTCCAAAATCGTTTAGGCTGCGACAGCAGATTTTCTTCAACAAATGCCATGTACGCTTTATAGGACAAGGATATACGCACTTTCAAACTAGATCGTAGTTTTGAGAACAATTCATAGGAAGCATCACTTTTCGACCTTAGCCACGCTTTATGCAATCGTTCTTTTTGCCGTATATCATTTATAATATGTTTGTTAAACCACACTGGATACCTATGACATTTATTTGCCTGTCTCTTCTTTTTGGGGACTGATAGATCAAACAAATAATACATGATACTATAAAAGGCATTTGTTGCCACGGACACATCGTTAGAGTCGATGACGGGTGCCCATGAAGTATCAGATAGACGTGATTTGAAAAGAGGAAAATCCATTTTGTTGAAGTTCCAATCGCGTGAAAAATCGATATTGCTCGGCTGCAAACGGTCAGAGGCGCTATCACGCAATCGTAGACTGACGGTTATCTCGAGCGGAGGGTGATAGCGGACCTCGACAGGTACAAAGCCGGCGGAAGCCTCAGTAACGCATACCTGCTGTGCGCGCGAATCAACACACTCCCGCGCCAACACCACGTCAAGTATACCACCATGAGCATTAAATATATTATTATTATTTACTAAGTTACAGTAACTCAAAAAATAACAGTAATAATTTTTCATATTAATAGATGCGCTATTCATATTTAAGTCACCAATAACTAAAAACATGCTGCTGTTTTTCAAACTAGACACAAAAGATTCAATGTTGCAAAATAAATTCATATAAACAGAGTCAGCTGCTTGTGGCTTAACATAAACCACGCAAACAGTTAACGATGTACCGCAGTATGTAACAGTAGCCCAGATATCTTCTCCGCATTCGGTTTCCAGATCACGCCGTCGTCTCAGAGTAACACCAGCCGGGGCCGCTAGTAGGACTCCACCACAAGCACTTCCCCGATCCCGGCGTAACAGCATCCAGCCATCCGGCACAACCTCTGCATCTTGTACTGAGGCGTCCAGGAAAGTCTCCGTTACAGCAACCAGCAAGTGATTGGACGTTAATATGCTGGGGTACCAGTGCTTGCGTAATTTCGTTTTCAAGCCACGCCCATTTTGGTAAAAAATGTTAACGAGCTTAGGTACTGCTGAACACGGCTCATTGTGCGCCGACTCCATCGCGAAACGTTCGCTTGCTTATGTCAAGCGTTCGTTTCTTGTTAAAATTGATCCACACTTTAACTCGTGCATTTTCTGGCCATAAATCGACGGAAAAACATTTCTCAAAACAGTCCTCTGGTACTCCGATCTTGAAGGACTTGTAATTATTCGCCGTTTTGAGTTCCTCCACTGTAACCACTCTCTGTGGGCAAAGTTGTTCCAAGTATTGCTTGACCTCATTAGCACCAGACAGCATATTCCATAAATGGAAATGCTTTCTTATCTCAGCCGCTTTGAGTGACGTCACCGCTGGTCCCGCGGTGCAGCGCAGGGAAAATGATGCTGGCTGCTTTTTACTACGTACCTCCGTCCATTTTTCATTTGAGGACGAGGACTTCTGTTTACCCACATTCTCCTCCATACATTTCGTAACAGGTACCTCGGCATGCGTAATGTCAGATGTGTTGACTACTTGGTCGCAACCCTTATCAGGCGAATAAATCAGTATATTATTTCGCTGTTTCCGGGTCAAAGATTCATGTATTTGACCTGGAGAGGAAGCGTAATCACACACACCTGCTACTTTACTTTGCCGCTTGGTGGATTCCGTAAAATTGTTCGGCTGAACGACAGATTTGGATTGGGGTAGTCGAGAAACGTCAATAAACGTCGATAAACAGTCCTTGTTAGTAGGACACACTACGTTGCATGCAGTGATAGCTGCCTTCAGGTCACATATCTCGTTCGCTTGAGCTTGAATTACTGCAGTCTGATTTAATATCATGGTCTTCAAGGCACTTTGTTCACTAGCCATGTCATCAAGACGCCTAATAATGATTTCCACCGTCTCGGTCGACATTTGAATCACCGACATTGTTGTTATAACGAATAATAATATCCACATAGACTATACGAAACCAACGCGATCGTCCGCTGTCACACAGACGCGTGCGCACGCACCGAATGCTCGGCGTAACTGATAAAAAATATTATGTTCTAATGTTTGATCGTAGCTACGCTCCGTCTATCCACCCTGATGAGAGTCAGGGTATTACATTCTTCGTATACGTCTTTATTAAGTGTCCGTATATTTCCACTAAAGATTTCACTCACTCCATACAGTTGACATTTTATTTATAGCATCGTTCAGCTTAGCCCGGTTTTTTAGATTAGGGGCATAATTTAGGTGAAGCTGCTGAATACATTTTGTAAAGTGGTCGAGATCCACTGAGCTGCAAAGATAAGACGTTTAGCCATGAGCAAATCTGATGGTTCCGGGGAAGGGTTTCGCCTTAAGCGTTGAAGTTCTTACATTAAGGGTTTTTTGACCTATGAAAGTCGAAATAGGGATGATCGATATTCATCGATGGTGAATAAACATCGATGCTTTGAGATCGTTGTGTTGACTTCGATATCATCGACACATTGATGTTTTAATAATAAAATATGGAAACGTCAATTATACTTTAGAGCCATCTAGCGTCCGTTAGATGTACATTTAATACACGCTAGATGGCTATCGTACATCGATACTTTTGATTCAATGTTAGGTTGGATGGGTTGATCGGTTGTAGTTTAATATTTAGGTATAAGTGTGTCCACTCAGGCCGCCGCCATATTCCATAGTGAAGTGCTTCCCTCTGAGCTAGATGTTCATGTTTGGAACTAATTTAAAGGCTATTTTACCGTGAACAATGCGTTTGTCCGATTCAGGCTTGCACTTGAGATCAGCGCCCTCTATTGGCTCGCTCTTGTAGTAGTAGTATTGTATTGGTTATATTGTTGTCAAATGACGTGGTGTCACGTAGTTTATTTTTTTTGTTGTAAATAAATAAATTCAAAGCACATAACCTGATCCGAAGGTCGAGGTCACTTTTTAATCAATCTGAATTTAATAAGATCCGGTAATTTTTGACCCTTAAACGTAAGAAGGATCTACAAGGCACAAAACAAGTCGTATCTGGCTGAGGGTTCTGCGGTAATCATCCCTTGTTATCCGGACAGTCTTGTACAATATTGAACAAAAAATAGTACGATCTAAAAAAGTTTAATAAAACACCAAAACTAACTTGTTTTAAATCAGAAATATTTATTCAACAACTGTGTGAGATAATATAATATACATTTTATAATTTTAAATGGTTTCAACAGCCTGCCCAGTTTCAGCATTCAATAATGGTATAGTATTATAATTCATACTTAGGTATATTATAAATGTTACAAATTTTACATACATTAGTATAAATATTAATGCTTAATGATAATTACACAAATTACAGTTGCACCGAGAATAATCATTTTATATTTCTTTCATATTATAAAAGCTTTTGGAGACCAGCCACGATTTTAATTTACGCCGGAACAGCTCATTGTCTAATTAACACCTTTATTTTGGTAGGTAATCTATTGTAAACATAAAGAGCCATAACGTATGAACGTTACCGAAACGTTTTATTATCTGTGGTACAGTTATATTATACTAGCTGTGCCCCGCGGTTGTACCCGCGGGGTGGACCGTTTTTTATCACTGAAAAACGATGATGATGATGATGAAAATAAGCTTATACGTTAATCCAGGGTATAAGATATCTTCATACCGAATTTCATCGAAATCGGTGTAGCCGTTTGAGCGTGAAGAGGTAACAAACATACATACAAACTTTCGCATTTATAATATTAATAGGAGTATGATTACCACTATTGCTTGTGCTATGTTCACGATGATTTTGAAGTACCGTATGTGTGTGAATAGGTTTTTATATGAATCCACCCTCTTCTGTACATGTCTGTGGCGCTCAATTATTGTTGTGTTGCTATATTTTTTTGTAACTACCTACATATTTGTGTGCACTTTGTCTCATCCACCTTGCTGGCTGACTTCTTACAAGCATGCATTTGACTTAGATAGTCCTAGGGATTCATGACCATAATATCTGATGGTCTCATCATCTCATCTCAGCCATAGGACGTCCACTGCTGGACACATGCCTCCCCCATATAGGGGGGATTTGCCAATACTCGCCACGCTTGGCAGGCGGGTTGGCGAGCGCAGTATGATTTCCAATCCTCAGAAAGTGCTGCTGCCCACCTCCTGGTATGTGATCCCTTAGCCGACTCTTACGGCACCCGCGGTCTGCTGGTCATGAATGATGATCATGTTCATATGATCATCAAGTCAAACATCAGAAAGAAAAAAATAAAAAAGTCACATGTAACCCCCAAGATACGTGTTATGACTTAAAAACACCTGAACTGAACTATAACAACAACAAAAAGTAACGAGTAACTCATACTATGTTTCATATGAACATTACAGTAGGGCTTTTGGTTATTCTTTCTACCTATATTCACATCAGACAATGACACTAAAAGTATCTAAAATAAATGTGAACTATAAAAGAGGTCACCGATATGAATTTCCATCGAAAGGGCAAGTGGAATATAAAACTGGTCCCCGATATAACCACGCGTGGAAGCCTCTTGAAATCTGAACTGACAGTGTGTCATATCGCCTAGCGCTATCCCCAAGGTCCCCGCTTGTTAAATCGAAGCTTAAGTTATAAGCGGTGGCGGTATTTGCCTTTTGATTATCCAGACTTTTAACCCGTACTTTGGTTCTTACGTGTATGTTTCACACAATTATATTATTATTACTATTATTTTTAGCTGATATGTCATCTAGTTACCATGGACTTACATTTCCCTCGTAATATCTCATTATAGACATTATTACCGTTACCAACTTTAACATCTTTTTCATCTTTAACATCAGACGCCGCGGAGGAGAGTTCTACGCTCTTGTCGCCGCTCGGACCTGAACCACTGAAGATGTCGATCGCAGTGATCGACGAAACGTCTGAAACACAAATTTCACTTAGACCATGGCCAAACAGCCCGGAAGCAATACATACAACATGCAACACCGGCCGTGAAAGCCTTAGAGTTTACATACAACTTTAACATCATTAAACACTTCTATAAATATAAAATTAGTCCAAGAGTTCAAATTGAATGTACGTACTTTAACATATTATAGGAATGTTTGAAGGACATCCACTGCTGGATAATCCATGTGAGTACAGAGGACATGGAATGTCGGAATGTCGGACGTCCGGACGTCCTATGGCTGAGATGAGGATGATGATGTATATGGGATGTTATTAATTGTTATTAAGTTAACTGTAGACTTGGGCGCCCAAGATACAGGCCATGCCTATTTTGACCGCTGTACAAGTCTTATATTCATTTGGCTTCATAATTTTGATAAAATAATGTTCTGATATTTATGTGATGATTGTCAGAGAATAAATTATTACTTACTGATTTTATAATGTTTGTTTTCATTGTATTAAGAAAAAAAAGATAAAAAATTTTTCAGTAAGGGTGGCATGTAGCATTTTAAGTACCCTGCTACTGGTAACGAATTTAGAGTATTTGAGGTATCGCGATCAGCTGGCAACATCTAGTACATTTACGTTTACATTATTTTTGCTAAAAATATTAAGTATTTTAAAGAATATTTATTATTTTCACCAATAGTTCCACAGCAATAGTATTTTCATAAAATTCAGCATCATCTGACCATAATGATTGGACTTCTTAGCTCTATTTCATATTTGGTATCAAGTAAATAAATGTTTTCGTATTTAATCGCTACCTCTTTTACTTTATGCCAACCCTTTATCTCGACTTCAGGATGATTTATCGCCTAGGCCCACCCGTTTCATCCAATTTAGAGAAAACCCGTCATAAAACACGCCAAGTAACATGATACAACTTGGTATAAAACTGTATATTAAAAGCTTAGCAGGTAGTAGTAGGCTTAAGAATAATCAGGGTAATTAATTATCCTTCAACACGAATCTGTCAAATAGAAGGATGTTTTGTATGGCGCCAATTTATTCTATTTAATACGATACCTGCATGTCAGTCGTGACATGAATAATATACATATTTTCAACAAAACCTTAAACAATCTCTTGATTTTCAAAGCATCATCGTTATTATACTGACATTAGTTAATAATTTCCTTAATGACAAATAAATTATTTTGAATTAGAATGTCAATTCAGAATTTGATTAAACATTTTAATTAATTACTACTCGTTGTATCCTTAATAAATAACTATTTGTCAATTGTCATTTTTACAACTACTTTCGAGTTAAGAAATGTAAGTGTATGAAGCTAATTTATGTGGTCCACACCCGAGGTCTTATTAATATTACCATTGATGTAAAAGTATAAAAATAAACTTTAACTATGTTCAATAGATTCTTTAATATATTGAGAAACATTTCACCAATTTTAATGGGAACAATTTGGAAGTATGTACATCCATAAAGGATAAAAGTAGCCTATTTTATTACAGGGTTTAATCTATCTCCGTACCAAATTTCATCGGAACAGATGTAGCCGTTTGAGCGTGAAGGAGTAGCAGATTTTTTTTATTATTTGCTTATTCTACGGGAACAGCAATTATTTTCAGGATGGAAAGTGGCCAGGGTATTAATCTAGGTATGTATTGCTTACGGGCTGTTTGTCCGTGGTCTAAGTGAAACTTGTGTTCCAGACGTTTCGTCGATCACTGCGGTCAACATGTTCAGTGGTTCAGGTCCGAGCGGCCACAAGAGCGTAGAACTCTCCTTCGCGGCGTCTTCTTTGTTACTGAGTTACTTTTTTGTTTACCAACTGAGCTATTTATTTATATTTGTTGCCTTTTGACATGTAAATAAATATTTACCAATAAATTGATAATTCCTGATTATTCCTTGTCTACTCGTATAAGGACGATACCTGAGGATGGCCACCGTAACCATGGTAGCAACATGTTATTCTAAATATTTTTTATCAATTAAATTTTTCTTAAATAGCTGCGCCTGCGCCTATTTACTTGGATGGTGATGATGATGTTGATGAAAGGTAGTCTATGTGTTATTTCCGGACCTGAATTATCTACCCAATTTTCATCCAAATCCGTCTAGCCGTTTTTACGCGAAAGAGTAACAAACATCCATCCATCTATCCATCCATCCATCCAAACTTTCACATTAATATTAGTGGGATGGGATTTTTACTATCCCTATTTCATAGAGCCTTTAATGGGTAGATGTATGGTATGTATATTAATATAATCATAATAATATACATATTATTATGTATCATCGTAACAATCTACGTGTTCTTCTAATCTCTTTTGTTGCCCTCTCTGATCCATACATCACAAAGCCCCGCACTCGGATTCCCTGTGTCGCGGGAGGCACCATCACAACACACAAACAACCAAGACCCGGGATAAACATATACACTCATCGCACAAATGTTTGCCCCTGCCGGGATTCGAACCCAGGGTCCCGGAGACGGAGAAGTCATGCCACTGACACTGACCACTGCGCCACAGCGACCGTCAATTAGCCCTTGAGTTTCAAGGGCATTCGTAGATCACATATACTACCTCCGGCCGTGGTGGTACCGGCCTAGAATAGTACTCCCCCATCTCTTCCCGTGGGTGCCGTAAGAGTCGGCTAAAGGATAACGTACCAGGAGGTGGGCAGCAGCGCCTTCTGAAGATCGGAAATCATACTGCGCTCGCCAACCCGCCTGCCAAGCGTGGCGAGTATTGGCAAATCCCCCCTATATGGGGGAGGCATACGTCCAACAGTGGACGCACATAGCTGAGAAAAGAAAAAAAATATATACTACCTCCTTATTTCTTTGAAATGTTATTAAAACGTAGCAACCGTTCACGGATCTTAAAACAGGAAACGGCCCGTCATGAATCCTACTTAACACAAAATTAAAAGTAACACTTCAGTAATTTAAATTGTGCTTATTTTTTAAACTCCATTGAAGGGCCTCTTGTTGGCGTGTCCTTTTCAGAACGAGTGTCCTATAGAGATTAATTCGTACGGTCGGATCTTCCTTCGGAAAGAAGACGGCTCCCCCCAGATTCGCATATCAAACGAGACTGATTTGGAAAGGCTGGCATCTCTGTGACTATGTATGTGTATACTCTGTAATACATTTCTTCCACCCGGACTTTGGTACCTTCTTATTTTTATAACTATTAAGTACGTAGATTTTAATTTATTCTCATTATTTAATTATATTTGTAACCTCTCAACATTCACAAATAGCCTCAACTTGAGCAACTTGTCTGAAAAAAACCTACTTTCAAAAAGACACTGTATTCTAGAATATATATCTGCATGTGTTCACACACATACTACATGTTCTTGCAAATCTACCTATAACAGATTTACAATTGTGCTTATCATTACTACCTGCAGTCAACAAACAAAGAGCTTTCTCCAACTTCTCCCCGTCCTATATACAATTCACCAAGCCAGATCAGACAACCGGACTCTGACCCTTAATATAAATCTAACAGATACTATGCCTGCTTCTGACATTCTAAATCACCTGTTCCAAAATACTGAAACGAGATTGCTTGCAAACCATGCTGTATTAAAATCAACTATTAACCAACATTCGTTACCGATCCCTACGCCATTTATTTGTTCCTGTGCATTCTTCTACACACCCCTTCTACAAGCCCCATCCCACTCACATTTACATATCAGCAAAATTGTATATAAGCATTCCCTCATCGGTGCAAACTCGTACGTCAATCTTAACTTATACACAGGTGTTCCTGTGTGTATTCATCCTGTTGTAATAGATAAAAATCATGATGAACAATATTGATCTATTAAATTGCATCGATGAGACCAACCTGATAGACAATTACAAAGCTGATTCCCCGGAAGAATGTACACTACAACTAGGCGATACTTCGCGCCAGATAACTATAATCTCCCAGAACATAAGGAGTATTCGAAAAAATTTTGATAAATTTCTTGTTTATTTAGCTAGGCTTGCTTTTTTACCTGATATCATAATTTTATGTGAAACTTGGATTGACGATAGTTTAAAAAAAATTAATCTCCCAAATTATACATTCCATTCATCGAAAGTGTTGAGAAATCAAAATGATGGTATAGTGGTATTTGCCAAACTAGGACTCGATATCGTCATTAATGAGCCACTGTTTCATGACGGAAACTGCCTTGTTATCAATATTAACAATAATCTCTCGATTATAGCCTTATACCGTAGTCCTGCCATCGACAAAACTGAAAACTTCCTGAAATCTCTAGAACATACTATTACATCTCTCCATACAGAGTCCTGCATAATAACCGGAGACGTTAACATAGACATTAAACCATCTTCAACTGATCGTAAGCGGAATGCATATTTAGACATCACATCCTATTACGGGTTTATTCCAGGCCACACCACCATCACACGTGAAAAATCACGCACTTGCATCGACCATGCCTTAATTCGCACCAAAAACAATGCACGTGTTATTGTATGTGACACAGATATTACCGATCACCATGCAGTGCTAACTGGTATTTTTAGCAGAAACGAAAAAATCACTAGAGAACCTAAAACTATTTCTAAAATTGACTACAAAAGTGTGACTGCTGTTTTGTTAAATATCAACTGGGACTATTTTTATAACATAACAGATGTAAATTGCGCTACTGATTACTTAATCAATCACATTGCACAAGCTACGCAGTGCCACACTACCACAACCAGAGTCCGTAATTCTAAAACTATCTTCAAGCCCTGGATAACCAAGGCACTTCTCAAAAATGCACGACGCAAAGACTGGCTCCACTTAAAAGCAAAACAGTCACCTGATAATCTAACACTGCAAATGAAATTCAGAAAGTATAGGAATCACTATAACGCCACCATTGAAACTCAGAAACGTAACTATGAAGCAGAACAAATTCACTCTCACAAATATAATAGTAAAAAACTATGGCATACCGTCAAAGATATTTGCAACATCCAAACAAATAAGTCCAGTCCTACCGACCTCCTAAAAATCAATAAAACTTCAGTTTTGGACTCACTAAACTCTGCAAACAAATTCTTTTCCTCAGTGGGCAGTGATCTTGCCAAATCCATTTTGTCCAAGACAAACAAATCTGAACAACATCTTGCTGACAACGTGTGTTTGGAGAAATCTCCTGCACAATCCCTCTTCATGTCGCCAACTGACGCCTTCGAAATTAGTAAAATAATTTCGTACTCCAAATCAAATTCAGCGCCAGGGTGTGACCTAATAACGAACAATGTGCTCAAAACTTCTCAAAAAATCTTATCACCACTGATTGCGCATATCTGTAACCTAAGCATGCTTCAGGGTGTAGTACCGGACAGTTTCAAAATTGCTGATATCATCCCAATTCATAAATCTGGGTCCACCCTGAATATTTCCAACTATCGCCCGATTTCTCTCTTACCCTCGTTATGTAAAATTCTTGAAAAAGTGGTTAATAAGCGGTTACTAAGCTTCTTGGAAGGAAACGATATTTTTTCTCCTCACCAATTTGGCTTCCGAAGAAACAAATCGACTGAAGATGCTGTTTTGGCCTTAGTGGACCAAGTCACCAGTAAGCTGGACTCATCTAAAAAAGTGTTAGGAGTGTTCCTGGACTTAGCCAAAGCTTTTGATAGTGTGTCTTGGCCAATCCTACTAAGAAAACTGGAGATTCTAGGAATACGAGGAACTGCTCTGCATTGGTTTCAATCTTACCTTTCTAACAGGAAGCAGCGTATACGTATCTTAAATCAGCACAGTGACTACGAATATGGCTCATTTGGCGTGCCACAGGGTAGTGTGCTTGGGCCTACCCTGTTCTTGACCTACATCAACGACCTCTGCCAACTAAAGTTAGCAAGTACTAGTGTTTTCGCTTTCGCCGATGACACAGCACTAATTTTCTACGGCGAAAGCTGGCAAGAGGTTGTCGATGTGGCTCACCAAGGTTTGACTCAAGTAGCTAACTGGCTACATGAAAACCTACTTACGCTCAATGCCAGTAAGACCAAATACATGACATTTCAAAACATTCAACGGACCCAACCAAAGGATGTAAAACTTAAACTTCATTTCTGCGGTACTCACTCCTGTTTATCCTGCACCTGCCCTACTCTTGAACGCGTAAGCCATCTTAAATATCTGGGGCTAATTATAGACTCAAATCTAACCTTCGAAAATCATACCAAAACACTACGAGCGAGACTTCGGAAAATGCTGCATATTTTCAAAAGGTTAGGTAGTGTCGCCGACGAAAGAACCGTACGTACGGTGTACATGGCTCTCTGTCAGTCTGTACTGACTTACTGCATTGTCTGTTGGGGCTCTGTTGTTAAAACCCGGCTGAAAAAAGTTGAGGTTGCCCAGCGAGCAATTCTAAAAGTAGCCTTTAAAAAACCATTCAGATACCCAACAGTACAGCTATACAAAGACACAAAGTTCCTGACAGTCAGACAGCTGTATGTTATGGCAGCAGGTCTCCGTTTTCATAAAAGAGCGTTATCCGATGTCAAAAAAGCAACTAGAAAATCTCGATCTAATACTTGGCCTATCCCAAGAGCCAGAACTTGCCTTGCAAAACGCGGTTATTCCTCCCTAGGTCCAAGGCTATATAAAAATCTCGACTGCAAGCTCAATATCTTGGATATGTCACGATACGTTTGCAAAAAGAAAATCACCACATGGCTACTAACCCTAGACTATGATGAAACTGAAAGTTTTTTCAATACATGACACTAGGGGGCCTGCTTTCCTAAAGCGTTCACTAGATTTCTTCCTTTAGTAAATTTTAGTCCACTGTTATCCATTTTTGTCCAATACATACTTTGTCTCCACACTAATTCTGCATAAGACTAGCTGACAAACATGAATTCTAGATAAGCAGGTAAATACTTCACTATAACAATTAATTTTAATTATATAACGCGCTCGCTACCGCTTCTCGCTTACGCTTATGACAATACTCTCTCCCTAGCTTGACGTCACGATGCGGCCTCATGCGCTCGAGTCGAGCAGACGCACTTGCTTTGTGAGAAATTGAGTGGGGAGGAAGCGAGCGCCAGTCGGCCGGCGCGCGCTGCGCCATGAGGCCGCGCCGCGCCCATCGATGCTAGGACTTTTAATTTTATTTACTTGCTAGGAAATTACTAATAACAAAACTTAAACAAACCTTCTTATTTTTCATACTTAAACACTTCGCTCTCAAAGTCACTTAACCAAATTGTTTTATATACCTATTAAGGAAGCTTGCTTCCTTGTGAACTGCTTGTCGTGAATGCAGGCCCCTACCAACCTACCTCTCTTATTTTACACATTTAAAACTCACACACATACTTTCGTTATTTCTGTGCAGTACCTGCTTATATCCCCCCTTGCGTATCGGACTCATTCCTAAATATGATAAACTCATCTTTGTTTGTTGACTACACGCTGTTAAAATACACTCTTGAACATCTTTCAACTGCAGGTACATACTTTTATTGTATCCGTTGTATATACCATATGCTATAACAATAAATAACTAGTAATTAAGTAGGTATAAGGTTATGTATGTATAAAAATTTTGGCCTTATCTATCAAAATTTAATTATTATTTTTATTTATTTATTTTTTCTATAATTTGTAAATAAGTAGAATACGATTTTCGTAAGACTTTAAGGAAGAGCCTGTACTCCACGACACAGGTTTAACCTAGTGTGGAGCACAGTGCCCCCCGAGTTTAGAATAAGTTAGCTTCGCCTAAACTCGATGTATCCTAGATTTAAGTTTTTCTGTGCCTAAATAAATTATTATTATTATTATTATTATTATTAAGCTTCATATTTTTTCGGCACATTTTGGCCGAATACCGAATATCTAGATTTTTAAATCACAAATTTAGCTCTTAAAAGTGTTAAAGAAATTGTTTACTTATTATTGTGTTGTTACTTCAAAGATGTTCTAGGTATTTTTCACTTTTGTTTCACAAAACATATTTTGGTAATTATGTAATTTTGTGATTATTTTGTTTAAATTAAATTCATAAAACACTATTTTGGCTTTTTTGAGTCCTTGCATGCTAGACTTGTTCAAAATCATTATCTGGGCTAACTATGGCTTTGGATTGTTCTGCTGATTCATTTTTGACGTGATAACGTTTTATAAATTGATGAATGCCAAAATGAAAAATAGTAACGTTCCGCGTAACGTTCCATCTGAGTTTTATCTAGATCTAGATAATATAATCAAACTCAAAGTCAAGGCCAAAGTCAAAGTCAAGGTCAAGGTCAAGGTCAAGGCCAAGGTCAAGGTCAAAGTCATAAATGATTATGACGTTATCACGTAAATCTATCGTCCGTAAACCGACTTTACAGACAACCAATTTTTCAGCTTGATATCTGGTTTGAAGAAAAATAATTCAAGCGGGTGAAGGGGTACTATGTTCTATTATCATTCTGCCTAATTAACACACCATTCAAACTGATATTTGAACAATTTAGTTTATTTATGATTATTCGGTCTTGCGCCTAGATGATCTTGATCTTGATCTTGAAGCTTAAATGTAATACTTTTCATTAGTTTTCAGATTTTTTCACCTATAAGTGTATCTCATAGGCTAAACAATGAAGATAAACTTAATTTACGTATATCCTGAGTCAATCGAGAGGCGAGCCAAAAGAATCATCGGCAGTAACTCTTTGGTGGAACATAGGCTTCAGAGCCTTGAACACCGGCGTAGAGTAGCAAGCCTATCGGTTTTCTATCGGGTGCATTTCGGAGAATGTGCACTGGAATTACACAATCTGATTCCACCATCACCTTTCTATCATCGGTCGACTCGACGTACGGCACTTCGCCATCGCTATATGGTAGATATACCACCTATACGTACGAAGCGTTATGCTTCCACTTTCTTAATGCGTACTGCCAAGGAATGGAACTCGTTGCCCGAGTCTGTGTTTCCCGATATGTACAATCCTGGAGTCTTCAAGTCGCGAGTGAATAGGTACCTTCTAGGTTTGCGTGCTAAATCCTAGACAGCGTCATCACTTAACATCAGGTGAGACAGTTGTCAAACGCAAACTTATAATAGTTAAAAAAAAAAAATCCTCCTGCCTCTCACACATCCTGTGACTAAGCTAAAAAGCTTCAGTTTTGTGCTAAAACGTCCAGCGAAGAAGAAGACTTTTTCACTCGATCGAAAACAAAGTTTTATTTTGTAAAGCAGGTAATTTGCGTTCAGCACGACAATCTGAGCTCATTTTACTGACTGACAAACAATACTGTATGTATTTTTATGCAACCCTACCCTTTTGGAAGAATTTAATAATTTATTACATGCTGCAAAAGAGTCTTTTGCAAGAACCAAAGTCAACGAAGAAATGGAAAGTGACAACTCAAAGAGTAAGTCTCTGCCTTAATTAAATATGATTTACCACTTTAAAAAAAAGGTTGTAATGTATTTCTAACTAACCCAATACGTTCCCTCTATAAGGACAGGGGCCTTCCTTCAGAGAGGAATATTGCCCATAATTTTGTCGAAATGCTTAAGATCTGTCTGTAAATTAAAATCGACTGAAACGTGTAAGCCTCATTTTTAAAATGAAATATTGGAACCTTGAAAATTCTGTGCAACAACGAAACAATTTGTCACATCTCTAATTTTTAACTGTTATTAAAATTCGTGTAAAGCTCTTAAAGACGAGACGGTCTTTTATTTAACACCCTGTTTTGTTTGAGAGGGTTAATTATTTTCTCGGGGGAAACGGAAGTAGAGCGAGCATTTGTCGTTTTTAATTTTAAGATAAAGTTTCAAAATTGTACTTTCTGCTCTTGGCCCTATTTTATTGTATATTTAAGATAAACTTATTATGTTTACATAACTTAATATACATATTTACGCAATAAGCAGTATAACAGTAATTATTTAGAATATATATACTATATTGAGTATATATAATATATATACTCAACTATTTTATACATACATACGTTAGAAATTTAACACTATTAAGGGTTTTATGCTACATATTATACTTATTAATTTGGTGCCTCCCGACAGTTTACCACAGTACATTTTAAATGAAGTTGTTTCAAATTGTGCAAGCAAATAACACGAAATGTTTACGGTGAATATGCTCAAGTACTAACCAGTTCATACTGGATTTACATTCAGAACTTCCTGAGCGTTTCACCCTTTCATTTCAAGGTACGATTGTAAACGCTCACTCAAAAACCCAGTTTTTCCAACTCGCAGAGCTAAGACCAGGAAATCTATTATATGGACCCCATCAAACCCTTATAGATACAGAGCTAGATAATCTGGAGGTTAAGGTGCGTTATCGTTTATTAGTTGCGCGAAAGTAAAAACAATCTTTATTAAAATATACTATTCCATTAGGGCATAGCACAATTTTATTAAGAAAGTAAACACAAATATAAAACACCTGCTCATATGCTGGAAAAGTCTGATCAATCTGTATTTGATCTGGATTATATTCTACAATCGCTTTCCGCCGCCAATTAAAAGTGCGACTTCTCCAAATATCTTTAAAGATGAAGTGAAGTAGTTACTACTAAGCACTACATGTACAGAGTTCATCTCTGAATTGACTAAATAATTGGTAAATAGTTATTTTAATGTATGACTTTAGTAGTACTTTCATGTGGTCGCGATTCGCCTAGTACTGTATAGGTACTAAGTACTACTACTCGCGACCGCGTCCGCGAGCGCCCCGTATTCTCCTTGAAAAAGACCACCGAATGTGGTTAAAACTATAGTCGGAACCCTCTGACTTATTACGTGAGTAACTCCCGTGTTTTATACATTCATAATAGAAGTTAATATATGTTACATATTATAACGTCTGGCCTTAATAAACCTCTACTAGAATGACAGCAGTCTCTTAAACTATACCGGAATCACAGAAAATGCAGATGAAAAGTAACAGCAATTTATATTTCCATACGGATGGGAGCTTACTCCTTATTTAGTCTTGAGCTTCGGAACGAAAAAACCGCCCCATTCATTCACTTCACGTGCAGGGTTAAATGTGAGAGTGACGTGGTAAATGTTCTTGTTTAAAAATGGAATAATTCGAACATACGATCAAGAAAGTTAGGTTAGGTTAGCTATATACTCTTTGTTGTTATTCTTTTGTGACGTAATCGCCTCGTGAGCCTTTGAAGCGATGATAGCTCACCGGGGGAGTATCACCTGTCAAACTGACGAACACTGGTTCGATCCCCAAAAGCTTGAGCTTCCGGTGAACACCGTTATCAAACTCCTAGCATGGTGGTAGGGTACTTCCGAATACCGAGTAGACGTCACGTTGGTGACAACGGTGCTTGTACCCCCCTTACGCTCTTACTATGACATGGCACAAACAACCTGCGCTGACGAGCCCGAGTGTATTTTTATTTTAATACACCCTTAGGCCCTCGCACTAGGATTCCCTGTACCGCGGGAGTCATGGACACACACAATCACAGCACACAAACACCCAAGACCCGAGACAAACATCTACAGTCATCGCGCAAATTTTTGCCCCTGCCGGGATTCGAACCCAGGGTCCCGACAGCACAGAAGTCAATGTCACTGACAACTTCACCACGGCGAGCGTCAAAAAAAAAAATATATCCGAGATCTTATTCTTATTCATCACATTTTTTTTCAAATAAATGTATAAAACACGTCTCCCCAACAAAAAGAGGTACAAATGAATTAAACCACAATAACTCTAAGATTTGAGACAAAAAAACGTTGCCTTTTCCCGGTGGGTGGTCGGGAGTCATTTATCATTCGGACAAATGTTGGCGCTCGGCGCGCTGATACGTGAAGCTGAAAGTTTTTCAAGCTAAGTGGTGTGCTTAATAACTGTGATTAACCAATGATATTATATGTTTATATGAGTTAGATGTCGCACAAGCGCGCGGAAACTGAGGCGGCAAAATTAAGTCAATTGTAGTAATTTTCATTGCGACGCGTATTTCAAGCGCAAGTCTAAAAATATAGCTATCCTTTTCTATATTATTTGTACCGTATTATCTGTCGCAGTAAGCATGTTTATGTCGTAAAGGAACAAAATCTGAGCACCGCGCAGTATGAATATACGTCATCTTTAGTAAAACATCATTGTGATTAACCTTGTAAAACAGCTACTTGAATTGTTACTGGGTGCCTTATTTGGAAACTTGTACGCTGAAAAAAGATACTGAAGTTTGCTAACATTCTTCAAATTAAAATAGCTCTTATTCTGTTTATGCTAAAATCCTCATCGCCAGTTGCTTCGACTGCCATCCTCCGACGGTGGCTCCATCGGCGCCACAGCAGGTGACGATCTGAATCACTCAGCTGCAGCACCTCCTCATCTGCGGCGCCGTCCAATGCAGCACCGCTGCCCACCTCAGTTGCAGTGCCTCACAGCACCACAACCTTCCGTCAAGTGAACCGCTCCCAGTGGGCTTGGCGAGCAAATCCTGTAAGAAGCAGTCCCGGCCGAAATACATACACATACATAAATAATTATTTGAAAAAAATTATGAACTATTTTATTAATATCTTATATGTAAATTTATTTATAAATTATGTTTTTTTTTTTAACTTTCACACATGGTCTTCAGGTCCCAAACTAGGCAGAGACTGTATTATGGTAACCTGATGACTGATATATATACTTATATACATATACACATCCAGACACAGGTCAAACAGATATGTTCATACACACAAATGTTTGACCTGTCCGGGAATCGAACCCGGGACCAGCGGCTCAGAAGGCAGAGTGCTACCAACTCCGCCAACCGGCCAGTATTATACCTAACACTAACATTCAAGTTGTAAATGTTTTATAACATGTACCTAATTCAATTACAATCTAGCCTTAAAGTAAATTACTCATGAGCCAATGAGTAATTTACTCCTAACTTTATTTGCTAAAACCAGTAAAATATGATTTCCTTTTCCCAAAGTTCAGTGCCACCAGTCGTGGCGATGTTTATAATACATGGCTTAATATAATATAATAATCCCACTAATATATTAAATGTCAAAGTTTGGATGGATGGATGTTTGTTACTCAATCATGCCAGAACGGATCTGGATTAAATTCGGCACTGAGATAGATTATAGCCTGGAATAGCACATAGGCTACTTTTTTATCACACTAAGACCCTCCGCACTAGGATTCCCTGTGTCGCGGGACAAACATCTACACTCATCGCACAAATGTTTGCCCCTGCCGGGATTCGAACTCAGGGTCCCGGAGACACAGAAGTTATGTTACTGACAGTGACCACTGCGCTACGGCGACCGTCAAAATCTCGGTAAAATGTTTGATTCCCCTGGTATAATTGATGTAGTGGGAAAACTGTAATCCACGCGGGTGAAACCGCGGGGCGCTACTGGACGGCAAATACACAGCCAACGTCAGAAAACTACAGCTAACTAGGGGTAGTTAAAATGTTCAAACAATGTCTGAGTAACCGGTGCAGTGCACACACACCTAATTGCATTGTTCTGATTGCATGTACTACTTTAATTTCTTAGATATACAATATTAGTGACAATTCTGTTGTTAACTAAGTAAACTTGTGTAAAATAAAAGAGCTCAAAAATACGTTCAAGTTTTTGAAGAAAAAAAAAATTGGCCTGTTTTGTATTTGAACCCCCTACAGAATACCGTCCTGTCGCTTTGCCAACTAAGCTATAGTAGCACTCCACTAGCAGTTCGTATTTATTCTTTCCTTTTTACGCCTGAGTGGGGTGTTTTTCTTCTTAAAGTTACGTTCAAATATTTAGAGGAAAATTTGAAAGAAAGAAAGAAAAGAAAAAAAATTATTTATTACTGACAACAACACTACATATAAAACAAAAAGAAAAAACACATATAGGTCATACATACATTTAACTTATAAGTATAAAACGAAACACATTGTTTATTAATCAATCGGGGCTTAAACGTGAGAAAAACATTTAATAATTTACTTCCCTCGACGTTTAGACCAAGTTGCATTGGTCGCTGGTCGGACCACGACCAATGCAACTTGGGCTAAATGTGGAAGTAAATAAATTTCTAAATGTTTTTCTCGCGATCAAGTCCCGATTGATTAATTAACAGTATTTACTATTGTTTGTATAGAGTTGTAAGAAATTCTATCCCTAACGAACGCACGTACCGAGCATTCGCTAGCGTGGTGGATTATGGCCAGCACTCCACTCTAAGTGGAGGACTTGTATCCTATCAGTCGGGTTGGACTTATTATACATTGCAAATAATGTATCCTTGCAGAAACACAGGAGTCAGGAAAATAATTCCACATTCTGAATGTGACAAAGCGAGAAATAAATATCTGAAAGGAAGTGAAAAATTATTTAACGTAGTAAAAAAAATTCTATGATGCCGTCATAGACAACGTCATCACTTATCATCAGGTGAGACAGTTGTCAAACGTAAACTTATAATATGTAAAAAAAAGAGTAAATGTTGGTATATACTTACTCTATACATACGTGCTTATAATTCTGTAATGTAATTTTATTTAAGCAGCGATGTTTTTTTTTATACTTCATAGCATACATCCAGCGTTTAACCACTTTGTCACAAAATCATCACTGAACATAATCAAGTGAGATAGTGGTCAAATATTATTAATAAAATATTTATAAACCGTGGTCCACAAAGGTGAAACCGTGGGTCGCAGCTAGTAATATTTTAAATGCGGAAACATTAGTGTGTTTATGCTGATATGTTTACTATTAAGCGCTAAAGCGGCTGAGTGATTTGGTACCACGTACTACATAGATTTTACACCATTTGCCGTGGTGGTACCGGCCTAGAATAGTACTCCCTCATCTCTTCCCGTGGGTGCCGTAAGAGTCTGCTAAGGGATCACGTACCAGAAGGTGGGCAGCAGCGCCTTCTGAGGATTGTAAATCATACTGCGCTCGCCAACCCGCATGCCAAGCGTGGCGAGTATTGGCAAATCCCCCCTATATGGGGGAGAAATATGTCCAGCAGTGGACGCACATAGCTGAGAGAAGAAGAAGAACTACATAGATTATCACATGGAGTCAAACGCAACCTTATAATATTTTTTTTTTTTTTATCCCAATACTAAACAACCCCTTTGGGAAAGCGAGATTTTTGTGATAGAGATAAAAAGTAGCCCACGCTGATCTTGTCCACATATAATAAATTGGTAAATTTTAGAATTTCAACGTCGTGTGGTTTGTGAACAATATTTACAAATAAAATTTTAAACCAAACTCTCTATTTGACCTCAAAAGCCTAACTAAAAGTAATAAATGCCATTATGCGACCCCCGGGCCCTATGGTTAGGGAGAGAAGGGGAAATTTCATTTGGTTGAAGTTCGCAAGCGATGAAAAATGCTTTGTCCCAGTTCCTGGGATTCCTTGCATAACTATAAGGCCCGTATTCGTAGCTGACATTTGAGTGTGGGCTTTGTTTGCAACACATGATAAGAATGGTTTTTTATGGTCCCTTTGCTCGATACTTACCAACTGCAATGTAACGGCTTACCATTCCTATAAATAGTTCATACAATTAAAGATAGATGGTGCTAAAAAAAATATCTCCTCACGTATTAAGTAATCAATGAAGGAATAAAATTAGTAAACGCTGGTGGAGTGCAGCTATAAGCTATATAGCTTATGTAAGCTATACAGTGCTATAGCTAAGATAGTATTGTCTAATAGTTCAGTAGTTATATCTAGTATATCATTTCTACTTTTCGTATATTATAAATAAGATTTAATTATGTAACAAGACGAAATGCTGTACCAGAAATGTAATCGTTCATTTGTTTTTATATTGAAAATGAAAATGAAAAAAATGAAAATGAAAAATATTTTATTTGCAGCGTTAACAAGTAATTTACATAAGTACACAATATATAAGATAGCACATATATATATTATAAACACAGTAAATTTCTTAACGCTGATAAAACTTCATCCAAAGCACTAAGTAAACGGTGATCTTCACACTAGGCAAGCCTGTATCGTGAAGATCTATATACGATTCTTATAATAACATATACCCTAATGACACCTCCGTGTTATTAAAGAGCAGGAATATAAAGCTATAATATCAAATAACAGATTTTAAAAAGCGGTCTGATTATCAGTAAAATTAATACATATATAAAAGTAATTTTGTTTAGACAAATTAATCAATAATTATTTAGACTTGGTGATTTGCCAAAAATATTAAAGAACTTATAAACTACGAAGTACTAAGACTTAACCTTAAGTACATCCTCCGTGTTATCGTAGCTTAGCGACAGCAACCATTTCTGTACTGTACGCTTTGCTTCCCTAGTTGATTTTGTCTTTATGTCACAGTATTTAAGTACAGTATTGTAAACGTGTGCTCTTACATAAGGCCCAAAGCGATACGCAAAGGAAGTTTTGACTATTGGAGTAGGTAAATGAAATACCCTCCTTTTTAACATAGAATCATATTCATCAGAGATGAGCACGTCTTTGTGGACAGCAAGAGATGTTCTTAAGATAAAAAGTTTTCTCACGCTAAGAATTCCGCTCTCGTTATACAGTTTTACAGTTGAATATCGAAATGGTTTTCTTAACATTACTTTTAACACTGATCGTTGAGCTCTCTCAGCAAGAAGACAAGTTTTTATATTGATAAATAACTTGTAATAAAAATAATTTCTAAAAGTATATAATTATGTATTTATTAAATCAGCTTTTAACACTTATCGAATATCAATACCAAAATTACTACGCTTACTATACACGGGAAGTACCTATTCTAGAAAGCCGGTAGTGTGGACCTGGGAATGCCCTAATCCTTATAAAAAAATCGACTATCATAGTAAGTAAAGGTCGAATCGATATAAATGTAGGGGGAATTTTCAACGTATCGTTATGTCCCCAGTGTTACAGATATCCATAGGTGACGGTGATTGCTTACCATCAAGCGGCCGGTTTGATGTTGTGCCACCTACTCATAAAAAAATAAGCCTGTATTTATGAAAGTTGCTTTTCTGAATAAAAATCTTCTAAAAGTTCAAAAGGTTCAGTTATTTCTCCTACCTCGAAAAACACACAATACAAGGCGGTTATAAAAGCCCCCATCGCAACTCCAAGCCGACTATGAATAAGGGCCATTCTGAGCACAGCAACTGGAGCGGGGCATCTAATAACTGCACCATCTCCGTGTCGGTTAATATAAACACGAGGACGCATATCTTAGCATACACAATGTACATACATTTTGCATATAGAGAGGTAATATACAATGTTTAAGGTCTTACCCACATTCTCTTATCTAATGTATTAAGGTTTAAGCCCTAAAATATCATTTAAAGTTGAAAGATTTTTTCACGATCTTGTCATTAATGTAAATGATGATATATATGCCTCTAATAGACCTTTCTTGGTCTTATTATTGGCAGCACAAAAACATTCTTTATGGATTTTTTTAAACTTCTTTAATAAGTAAAACGATCGGCTTCGAATTATGCACTGAGTACAAGGGTTTTTTAATTATGCAGTTTTTTATGTCACTAAAATCAATGGCATGCTTCTAAGAACATATCTTTGTGTCTTCTTTTCTTTTAGACTTGCCCATGTCAACGCCCCCATCCTATATAATCTAAATATTTACAATAAAAAAACAAATTAAAAAAGCAACGTGTTGCACTCTGTGAGTGCCGGTAGAAGTGAAAACTTGAACATTAACGTTGTGCGTTTTTGAATATTTTGGAATGGTTAGGGAATAATTATGCACGAACTTCTTGATTTATCAGTATAAAAGTACTATCATTTATGTAGTAAAATACAATACCTATTGGTTTATTGCACTATCGTACATAAACATGACAATTATATTACACTAGTAGCGCCCCGCGGTTTCACCCGCATGGATTACGGTTTTCCCGCTACCTCAATTATCCCACGGGAACTATACTTTTTACTTACGTGTTAATCCAGGGCTTAAACCATCTCCATACCAAATTTAATCTAAATCAGTACAGCTTTTTGAGCGTGAAGAAGTAACAAACATACACACAAACTTTCGCATTTATAATTAGTAGGATTATGTCTACTCTGGCTCCGTCTTCTTCGACGACGTCGATGACGTCAGGCATCTTACGAATTTTCGATCAGTGTTACTTGTCCTGACGCGAGTGTAACATTTTTTCCCCATACAAAAGTGCACGACGCCGCTAAAGAAGTTTTCACTTCAAAAAGCCACTACGTAAATAGAACGGCAGAACACTCGGAGCCATTATTATCAAATAGATTAAATAATGTGTATAGCCTACACATATTCAAATAAGGTTATACCAATATACTTTGATAAAATGACTGGCAGGACTGGAATATTTCACGCGAAATGTATTCTCGATAATGACTCTCATCTTACGCTTTTGTAATTGGGAGATTTTATAGCAAAACCTTTTATAGCAAAACCTTTTATAGCAAAACCTTTTATAGCAAAACCTTTTATAGCAAAACCTTTTATAGCAAAACCTTTTAGAGCAAAACCTTTTATAGCAAAACCTTTTAGAGCAAAACCTTTTAGAGCAAAACCTTTTATAGCAAAACCTTTTATAGCAAAACCTTTTATAGCAAAGCTTTTCCTCGCCACGGGAAACGAGACGTGGTGTGTTGGGAACCACAGTTTTTTTTCTGCCAACCGCTTCGGAAAAATGGCGTGTATATATTATGTAGGTGTCTATGAATGTGTTTTATAGAGTTGGTGATGAGTCCGTTCAACTCCATGGTATTTGTATGATTGGAATGTCAACTGCGTTGAAACTCAGTGCGTAATATAAAACCCGAAGATCCTGGTATCTTGAAGTAACGATGGTCTAGCGGTGGGATTACCCTCCCACCGCTAGGCCATCGTTACTTCAAGACTGTCAATCTGACGAACTGGTTCGATTCCCATCAAGAGCTTATGGTGAAAACAATACCGTTATTAAATCCACAGCATGGTCATGGTCTGGTCCTGTCTGACTAGCTACCACCATCAATTTTGAAAAACTGTCACCAAAACATAATGTGTTTAGGCAGCATTCCTTGAGAGCCAGTAGCCTAAACATTCTCTGCTTTATTACAAAACGTGGACTAAGTGTGGATTTAAACCTGGACTACAAAGTCAGTGTGATAACGAAATCGGGGAGGTTGACTCGTGTCACGGGGCCGACTGTCTACAACCGTTTGCCAACAGTTGTGACGGAAACAGTGAGCATGAATGCATTTAAAATAAAGCTAATATAAAGCTAAACTACCACTCATTGAGTCACTGACAGAATTGTTCTCCCAGAAGGAGTGTTTTTGAGTTAGAAATATATAGTGGACTGTATAGAGAGTGCCCACGTGACCTCCAGAAAAATCCGAAAAGTGTCATTTTTGGTTTCCATCATGGAACTGGTGTACGGATCTCGGAAATTATAATCGATGGGGGGTAGGTGTCAAAACTAAAACTGACTAAAACCCTGGGAACCTTTTGGAAAGTTGAAAAAAATTACCCTCCCTATTAAAAAAGAGGTTCCTCCATACAAATTTAAAACGACCGCAGCTCCGGAACCGTTATAGGTAGGTATGGGGGGTTCAAACAAATGTCATAGAGGGTTTGTAGGAAAATTTGGGGGTTTTGTCAAAAATTGCAAATTGGTCTTTCGAACCGGATACCAAAATTCAAGTTGCTCCGATCTGGCTGAAATTTAGTATTTAGGGAGATTTGGGGTCCCTGATTCGAAATATGAAAAAAGTTTTTTGATGACGTTATTAGTTTTTTTTTTTACTGGATGCGGATTTTTGGTGGCGAAACCACATTCTCTTTGCGAGGCCGTAGGCCGAGCTGCAATCGAGCGAGGCCGCAGGCCGAGCTGTGGAGGCGAGGCCGAAGGCCGAGCTCCACCCTAGCGAGGCCGAAGGCCGAGCTGTAGGCCTGCGAGGCCGAAGGCCGAGCTGGCCGTCATTGGGAACAGCATAAAATCATTCCCTTTGTAACTTGCGAGGCCGCAGGCCGAGCCTTAAACACCGCGAGGCCGAAGGCCGAGCTTCAAACCTGCGAGGCCGGAGGCCGAGCTTTCGGCCCGCGAGGCCGAAGGCCGAGCGTGGCCTCCGCGAGGCCGTAGGCCGAGCCGTGTTAGTAACTTACGAGGCCGAAGGCCGAGTTCCGAATGGGGTGTACCTCATTAACGCATCCTATGGAAGTCGCTAACGAGGCCGAAGGCCGAGTCCCGGATGGGGAGTTTTTTCCACATTTCGAGCTGGTCTCCAATGCAACTGCCCACGTCATTTACTACAATTAGAGGTAGGGTCACTTAACAAAAGTCGTTTAAATTCTTTGTGCGATTTTACCCCGACTAAAATTTTAATGAAAAAAATAAAACTTGCATATGGTCACTCTGTTCTCACTTTATACTGAACTTGAAGAAGCTGTCTTTACCACCGCGAGGCCGAAGGCCGAGCTTCAAACCTGCGAGGCCGAAGGCCGAGCTTCAAATCTGCGAGGCCGAAGGCCGAGCTCGAATGAGGTGTAACGCATCAACACACCTTATGGGAGTCACTAACGAGGCCGAAGGCCGAGTTCCGGATAACGAGTATTTTCACATATCGAGCTGGTCTCCGAGGCAACTGCCCACGTTAACCACTGCACTTAGAGGTGGGGTCCTTTAACAGAAGTCGTTTACAATCTTGGTCCAGTTTTACCGCGACTAAAATTTAATTTAAAAAATCAACTTGCACATGGTAACCCTGCTCACACTTTCTACTGAAATAGATGTAACTGTAAGTTATTCGATTTGCATGAGAATTTTATATCTTTTTAGCAACTGCAACGACATTTTTGTTAATAATAATAATGCACAAAGATAACGCGGGCTGCTCGCAGCCCGCGCGCTACCCAAATACTAGTTTAAAATAAAGCTAAAACAGTGGCTTATTGAAAACATTTTCTACAGTATTAATGAATTTGTAAGCAGTTCAAGTGTGACGTAAAAATATGTACTGTATATGACTTCTTTGTATTTTTATTGTATAGATATATATTTATATGTATCTTGTTGACTCGATGCGTTCAGCTAAATATTATTAGCATATGTTATTTCCCTACACACTCAGTGTAGGCTATTATTATAAATAAGCCTTTTGTGACGTGTACTGAAAAGACTCGTCTATTTAGCAATAACCTTATATACCTATATTTAGTGATTCATGACTCAACGATGATCAAGTATTACATATTCTGTGGAAATACCATTAAAAGACCTTTAAATTCAGTTCATTGTGATAAAAGCTCCACAAACCTTTCCTATACAAATATGCGATCTACCGTTTTATTATACCCCACTGCACTTTACCGCGGCAAAGAGTTTTGTACGTTTGCGGTTGAATTCATTAGTGTTGGGAGAGTATCGATAATTTTTATTACTTTCAATAATAACTTTATATAAACCTAGGATTCCTAACACTATGCATATAAATTAATATGAACTATTACACAAGCTACAATATATATTAATCCATGATCTTTAGAAACAAAATTACGAGAAAACGTATGGTCTGAAAATAATTTAATTTTTATGAAGTTCAGTTGACAAAATGTAAACCTCGAACCTCGTAAAGTTAGTATAGCCCTGATGAATGTATTAAATAAAAACACAAAAAAAATTGTATTTAAAGTTGCCTGTCAGTGTTCTATTTTAAACCGTCTGCTTATATATACATAGAATATATGCTATAACATAGAAGCCACAAATATTTAATATATAATGGAAAAAGTGAGTACCATATCATTGAGTATTTTTGAATATAAACAATTTGATGCAAATTGTTTTTTTTGTTTAATATGATGAAATAATTCATGTGTGTCATCACCAACTGTGATCCATCGAAAAACGTGAGGAGCATCAAATAAAAAAAATATAACTTGAACCTATCGATAATATATTACGTGGAAAAGTTTTCCCAGCTCTATCCGGCACGGTATTCGCAGAACGGTTCGCTTGAGCATATGATCGATGGTCTGTCTATTAGAAACGGATGTATATACATAGGTATGTATATACATGTGTATAGATAGGTATGTATAGATTAGAAATGCTTTTTGTGATAAAAGCGACTGTGTTCGTAAAAAGTGGCTCTGTTATTTGAACTTTAAATGAATGCGAAATATTTTGTTTAAGATTATTCGATAGTAGACTTAATTACTTTTTTACTTTTCAATTATCATCATTGTTGCATAATAAACAGGACGAAACTTAAGACACTAAGGCCGTTTTGCGTAAAATAAAATATCCGGGAATCTCTGATCAAATCACACTTTTGTCTGAAAATTTTTGGTTAGTATGTAATATGGCCGTCCTACGCGGCGCTTGCCTGACCGTGGTCTCCATTCGAGAACCTTTCGACTCCAACGTCAGTCAGTTCTTCGAGCTATGTGCCCTGCCCACTGCCACTTCAACTTGCTAATTCGCTGTGCTATCTCGGTGACTTTTGTTCTTCTACGGATTTCCTCATATCTGATTCGATCACGTAGAGAAAACCCGAGCATAGCCCTCTCCATAGCTCGCTGTGCGACTTTGAGCCTGCTCACGAGGCCCATAGGACGGCCACCGACCAGGTGGACAGACGACCCGACTAAGATCGCAGGCAAGGGCTGAATTGGGGCCGCTTACAACCGGTCTTTGTGGAAATCAATAGGGGAGGCGTATGTCCAGCAGTGGACATCCTTTGGCTTAGATGAGGATGATGATGTTGAAGTATTTAAAAATTGTATAGTTTAAATACGCTTAGAATACAGTCACATTTGGTTGAAATTATATGATACGATCTGAATACTATCGGTACATTATCACCATTCTTATATCCATCCTTACAATGCAAGCTAACCTCCGCCGCCGCGCTAGATGTCACCTGCGACCTCTGGCGTAGAAGAAACAATTACCAGTTTTGCACTCACCGCCTGCCGAGTTGGCTGCAAAACATTCTTCCGCTTCGCTAAGGTCCTGTTAGTGTCGTCAGCTACAAGACCGGTACATTGCTTCCCGATTCAATATATATATTTTTTATGGTCGTGCCTATCCGGGAGTGTGTCGCGAGTGGTTTGTAAGATTCGCGAGTGCCGCGTGACATTCGGAAGGACAATAGTGCGCGCCGCCATTGAAGAAGGCGCGTGCGGGCTGGCCTAAATTCCCCTACGCTGTCCCGCTGGAGCTGCTGCTGCGCTGGTGGAACTCGAGGTAGGCTTGCATTCCTTCCTTCTGACATTTTCCTCTTTCTCCACCTTGCAAATCGTGTACCGTTCGCTGCACGCGAAACCAGATCTACAGTCCGCTGTCCAAGGCGTGATCGATTTTAGATCGTTTTTGGCGCGACCAACTTACAAAATGTCGCTTTTATAATATTAGTAGGATGAATAGCGAAAGACCTTCGCTGTTACAAACAGCGAATGATAAACTTCTTGTTAGTTTTTGTTCTAAACTTTTCCCGAGACGTGATCTCACGGTAAGCTTCCTATTTCCCCATGTATCCATCACAAGGTTACATAGAGCGAGTGAAGCCCGGCCCTCACATTACTCGCTTCGACGGGTCCAAGATCACGCGTGAGAGAGTACACTCAGCCATCCGGACGAATGGTAAAGTAACCAGATGGCGAGGCACTTTTCCATAAAGAAATATGTTGAATCGAATCCTTTATTGCACAGTCTGTACAAAATAATAAGCACAAGTATTGCTATCCCTACAGCGTGTACATAATTTTGAATATTTTGACAAATGATCTGAGAATCAAAGTCATCACTTAATATCAGGTGAGACAGTTGTCAAACGCAAACTTATAATATGTAAAAAAAATAAAAAATGTTTAGTAAGATGGTAAGCGTGGGCAGACTTTAGAAACCTCCTCAATATGTTGAAAACTATTTACAACAATCGCAATGTCTTCTATTTATCACTCATTTTTTAAAGAGTATTTCATATGGGGACGGTTACATGACTTGGTAATACCGTATAGATATAGTACCCAGTATAGATTTTACAAGAGGTTTTTCAAGAGAATGTTACAGAAATTGTGAAAGTGTAGGAAGTAATTGTATTATTCACACGATGTCTCATAAAATCCCGCAGGGACACCTACTTAAAATACGTACTTAACATACTTAACGTAAGTACTTTACATACGTTAAGTACGTATGTAAAGTACTTGTACATACGTACTTGACTTTGTGCGTCAAGTACATACGTACTTGACGCACGTCCTTGTCATACTTAACATAATTATGTTATGTTATTAAAACTCACGTGGTTTTGACACATTATACATGTATAAAACACAGGAGTTACTCACGTGATAAGTCAGAGGGTTCCGACTATAGTTTCAACCACATTTAGTGGTCTTTTTACTAACTACACTTACTTTTTATTAACTATAGTCGGAACCCTCTGACTTATTACGTGAGTAACTCCCGTGATTTATACATGCAAAATAATTATTTTAACCAAATAAAGAATATTATTTTCTATTCTATTAAAAGTACTAATCATAATGTACTGAGCATACTTATTATAATTACTTATCAAAACATACTTAACTTAGGTACATAACATACGTACTTGGATGAATGAATGAAATAAGTTTATTTGTAACAATTACATTTAAAACATACGAGGCTTGCCAACAATATGTTAGTTCTCATCTCATTTATTTTAAGCCTGTTATAATATTATTTAATTAAGTACATTATTGTATATTTATAGATGGACTAGCTATAGGAAAACCTTTTAAAATACTGAGCTGTGAGAAACGCATTGCCTTTGCTAAAATATTCATCATCATCATCACCTACAACAGTCCACTGCTGGACATAAGGCTGACCTAATGTACGCTGTAGCTCTAACACTGAACTCTAAAATATTGGACATTCCAAATACTCTACATTTATGATATATCTATATTATGTTATATACAGTACCTATACAGCTTGGAGTAAATTCAAATATTGCCACGTTAGAATCGTTTGAGCAATCAACGCTCTAAAGCTGCTCTAAATTGATATTACACCGACAAGCTCTTTAGAACCTGGATGTTGAGTCTGTGACAAAATTAACGTATTCTCGTATGAACCTAAGTCCAATTTAGAATAGAATGTATGCAAGACGTATTAGAAGCTAAGTTAGCACCAAGAAGCAAATTACCTGATTTAAATAAAAAAAGTTCGCAAGGTTGTTGCCAATGACTATGAAACATGAATAGAACTCGTCGCCCAAATCTATGTTTCCCGATACGTACTATCCTGGAGTCTTCAAGTCACGAGTGAATAGGTAGTGAAACAGTCAATTTTATCTCAAACTAACTGCGCCCCGCGGTTTTATCCGCGTGGTGATGATTGATGATTAAGATGATGAAAAGTAGATGTGTTATTCCGGGACCAGAAGTATCTACGTACCAAATTTCATTCAAATCCGTTTAGCTGTTCTAGCGTGATTGACATAGCAAACATCCATACATCCATCCACCCATCCATCCAATGTTTCAATTTTTTTTTCAAGTTTCCAATCCAAACTTTCACATTTATAATATTAATGGGATAAATTTTCCGCTTCAACGCCGTCGGTAGCAACAGTAGCCAAAATCGATATAGAATAGAAAGAAACTGAATAATATCTGTATAAATGTCATCCATTTTCGCATTCTATATGTCATGTATAATTAATAAGTATCAATATCTCTCATAAAATTAAGTGTATAGCAATACAAATACATCTCATTAAAATCAGAAATACAAAAAAAAACAGCTTTTTATATAATACGTGTGTCAGTTATTGAGCTCTTCTGTAACTAATTTAGCTTTAGAGTCTCTATCACGAAGACCCTCGGAAGTTGCGGCTCTGATAAGCAAACGGGATTGCCAAGAAACAGAAATAAGCGCTTTAGGGTCCAGTCACATTTTCACTTTTACTGTCATAACCAAACTCCACACTCTGCGCCCTCTATCTCAAAAACAGTTCGACGTATAAAAAAGGTCCGAAATAAAGTTTGTCACGATTATTTTTTTTTCTATAATTTTTATAATAATACAAACACGATAAGATGCAAAAAAAATGCGCCCACTCTCTGCGCCCTCTATCTCAGAAACAGTTCGACGTATAAAAAAGGTCGGAAAGAAAGTTTGTTAAGAATTTTATTTATTATAATTTTCATAATAATACAAACACGATAAGATGCAAAAAAAATGCGCCCACTCTCTGCGCCCTCTATCTCAGAAACAGTTCGACGTATAAAAAATGTCGGGAAGAAAGTTTGTTAAGAATTTTATTTATTATAATTTTCATAATAATACAAACACGATAAGATGCAAAAAAAATGCGCCCACTCTCTGCGCCCTCTATCTCAGAAACAGTTCGACGTATAAAAAAGGTCGGAAAGAAAGTTTGTTAAGAATTTTATTTTCTATAATTTTCATAATAATACAAACACGATAAGATGCAAAAAAAATGCGCCCACTCTCTGCGCCCCCTATCTCAGAAACAGTTCGACGTATAAAAAAGGTCGGAAAGAAAGTTTGTTAAGAATTTTATTTATTATAATTTTCATAATAATACAAACACGATAAGATGCAAAAAAAATGCGCCCACTCTCTGCGCCCTCTATCTCAGAAACAGTTCGACGTATAAAAAATGTCGGAAAGAAAGTTTGTTAAGAATTTTATTTATTATAATTTTCATAATAATACAAACACGATAAGATGCAAAAAAAATGCGCCCACTCTCTGCGCCCTCTATCTCAGAAACAGTTTGACGTATAAAAAATGTCGGAAAGAAAGTTTGTTAAGAATTTTATTTATTATAATTTTCATAATAATACAAACACGATAAGATGCAAAAAAAATGCGCCCACTCTCTGCGCCCTCTATCTCAGAAACAGTTCGACGTATAAAAAAGGTCGGAAAGAAAGTTTGTTAAGAATTTTATTTTCTATAATTTTCATTCCACATTTCCACTCCACGTGGAAATTTGTTAAGAATTTTATTTTCTACGATTTTCATAATAATACAAACACGATAAGATGCGATAATGTATTTTCAAACACCTGATTTTAGGGACCTTTGACCTGAATATCTAATGATGGTCACACGTTGTCATAATGTGTTTGTGTTGGTGGAGAAATCGGTGGACATATACAATGACAAAATTGATCCCGTGAGTAGGAAAGGTCACTGAAAAGAGAGAAAAAAAAAACCAAAAAATTGAACCGACTTCTACACTCAAAAGTGTGAAATAACTTGTCGTAGTCGGTGTCATGCGCACAATATTTTGATAATAGTTACTTTTGAACTATCATGGTACCGACTTCGACAAGTTATTTCACACTTTTGAGTGTTGAAGTCGGTACCATTTTTTGTTTATATTTTTTCATTCAATTCAATGAGACGATGGAAATGAGACAACTCGTAATTTCAATTAAGTGTGATGTTTTATTTAATATGAATATTTTAACATTATATTTATTTTTTAAACAAGATTTTACCCGAGTAATAACTGAGTTCACTAAATTAATAAATTTGTATAATACTATCCAACTTCAAACAATAATAAAATATTGGAATACCGACTAATATGGAATGTATGAAAACATGCGCGAACTCTAATTACAGAATTAATCATAACATTATATTTATCAGCTATTATGTTTGTTCATACTGGTACATTTAGGTACTATAATTTTCCTAATATATGAATATAAGCACCAAATCCCCATATAAAAAAATGTCATACAAGCAGACAACCGCCTGATGGTATGCGATCACCGTCGCCTATGATTATCTGTAACACTGGGGGCATTAATATACGTTGCCAATTTTTTTTTAAAGGCTTTGTTAACTGTCTTCTTGAAGAATCCCATAATTGTGTCTACTTGGGCAAACAGAGGTACGAAGCTCGTTTTACATTTTGCATGTGTATGGCAAAAACGATCGGTTGAATCGTACAGTGTGTGAATCTCATGTGTCATTTTGTGGATGAGCTTTTCAGCTATTACGGCTAGTACGGTTTGAAAGACTTGAAAAATATATATAGAAGAACAGACCAAAAATAGAAAAAACAATTTGAAATAAACGCCCGTGTTGTTTGCCGCTTTTTCTTGAGATTGGCTTTATTCATATTGAAACATAGTTTAAGAGTAAGTAGTAGTAGTAAGTAAGAGTATTCCTTGAAGTATTTATCATCATCATAGTATTTATAGAATATACAGAAGTATTTATAGTTTTAATGAAATTCATATTTGGGATTCATACTTTTTAATTATTTGGACATTGATCCCAGTTTATTCCAAACATCGGTTTGGATGATGCGGGCTGATGCTGCAGCTGCTGAAGTGAATACAACTGGCGTAACGAATCAAATAGGTACTTAGTAAATGATGACACAGGAGGTAATGTTTTTAGATTATTCGATTTGGATTTAGTTTTAGAAGTAAAGGAAGTCCTAAAAGTTCTCACTGCATACCGATATATTATTATGCTGACTCTTATAATAAAAGATGAACAAAAAAAATAAACTCATCGCTTGCCTTCATCCAACTATCCTCCGAAACCAAATCGAGCTAAAACATTGAAGGAACCCTAAAAGAGACAGGAATGGTAGGAAATACAAAGATTTTACGTGACCAAAATTCAATATGTTGTATTCTGGGAAACTACGTGATCTGTTTTGTTGAGCACCCTGTGCCGTAGACTTGGAGACGGGGTTTAATTTATTCAGTGATTCGCAGAGGTGTCGACTGATACACTGACCTAGAGGGTCCCTCATCAGTCCTCACCTAGCTTCTGAGTAAGAGCACACTTGCGGGAGAATGATAAAATAACGTAAATAAAATTATGTGCAGCAGGAACTTGTAGATAAAATAAGTTTAACATCTATATAAAGGGGTATTAAGTTTGATAAGAAGATATAGGCACAACAAGTAGCTTAAATTCTTAAATAAGATTGTCTGTCTGTCAATATCTATGACATATATATAATAATAATAATATGGGACAACATTCACACAAGGTCTTCAGATCCCAAACTAGGCAGAGCCTGTGCTAAGGTAACCTGATGACTGATATATATACTTATATACATATACACACCCAGACACAGGTCAAACAAACATGTTCATACGCACAAATTTTTGACCTGTCCGGGAATCGAACCCGGGACCAGCGGCTCAGAAGGCAGAGTGCTACCAATTGCGCCAACCGGCCAGTCTATATAATAACTATGTAAAGGCGCCCCTGGTCACCATAGTTTGGAACTCAGCAATATTGATTGCCAAAATGCTTACGCTACATTTGTTACACTTTAAGTTTGTCCCATGACTTCGCTTGTTACCTATTCAACACAGTTACAATCAAGATAAATGTTATATCTAATTATTGTTCAATCTTGAACAAACGATATTGATACAGAATACAGAATATATATATTGCATATAACTGTGTACATAAGATGGTCAAGGTTACAATGTAAGTTTCAACAGTTTGCCCATTTCGGACGTACAATTTTTATAGTTTACTTTTTACATACATAATATACATTTCGCATACATAATAATGGATGATGGATAATGGATGATTAATTAAATGATACACAATACGGTCCCCGTGGCGCAGTGGTCAGTGTCAGTAACATGACTTCTGTGTCTCCGGGACCCTGGGATCGAACCCCGGCAGGGACAAACATTTGTGAAATAAGTGTAGATGTTTGTGTTCATGCCTCCCGCGACACAGGGAATCCTAGTGCGGGGGTCTGAGTGTGATAAATAAAAAAAACATACCTACCAACAATTCACCAACAACCACCTATACTCTAATGCATAAATCATAAATCTTTTGCCGGGATTCAAACCCAGGATTCTGGAGACCTTGACATCATATCACTGTCCACTGAGCCACGGCAACCGTAATTTTAGTTTAAATTATTATTATAGTTTTACGGTGTCTGTGTTTTTAAGCGAATTAAATCCTACAAATATTATAAATGCGAAAGTTAGTGTGTACGTGTGTATGTTTGTTACTTCCTTACGCTTAAACGGCTACACCAATTTCGATGAAATTTGGTATTTAGATACATCAGGTTCCGGAATAACACATAGGCTACTTTTCATCATCGTCATGATCATCAATCATTACCGCGCGGGTAAAACCGTAGGGCGCAGCTAGTAAATAATAATATAATCAAGCGTTAAAAGGTATTGGGAGGACAATTGAAGGACAAATAAAACACATAAGGACAATTTGCTGTCATATCGATTTATATTGATATAAGTATGTAATTAACTTTTAGCTCTTTAGACATAATATAACGACAATTTAATGGGAGAAGCCACTGGCTCTTGAAACACAGTCATTCTAGTTCAGGAGCCTATGAATTTAAAAATAGAATGTAATATTTATGTCAATAAAATATTTTGTATTTGTATTTGTATCATTGCTAGCAAAAATAAAATTAAAACACATTGACATCTCTTTGTCTATGAGAAGCTTCTGGTCACGAGATGTAAGGCAAGAAAATCACAAGTTAAGCCGATAATGTAACCCCGAGCCCCGATAACTTAGTTAAACCTACCCTACTGATAGATTAGTTTAGTAGTTTCTGTGACATTTTAAGTGCACTTTATCGTTCTACGTTTTTTACTCTGTGTCTATGGGGACTTTAGACTCCTTTGCCATGACGATATATGTGTATCTGCCAATGATGTTTTACTAAAGATGACGTATATTCATACTGCGCGGTGCTCAGATTATGTTCCTTTACGACATAAACATGCCTACTGCGACAGATAATACGGTACAAATAATATAGAAAAGGATAGCTATATGTTTACACTTGCGCTTGAAATACCTACGCGTCGTAATCAAAATTACTACAATTGATTTAATTTTGCCGCCTCAGTTTCCGCGCGCTTGTGCGACATCTACCTCATAATATAAACATATAATATCATTGAGTACTGTAGCTTTTTATATTTGTAAACAAACGCGGGCCTCTGAATGACGTCAGCAAATCTTAAACACTCTAGCACCACTGTGTTTTTGCACTCTAGTCATATAGAAGAGCTGTATCATAATGTAACTTTTTAAATTTATTTCGATATATTATGTTGAATCTATGCTCGGCCTATGTCGGTTTAGTAGGGCATTTGACATTTAATGTACTAACAGACTACGGAAATAACGCGCTGTGTCATTGAATCTAGAATTGAATCGAGATTGATTCAATATGGACGAATTAAAAATAGCAGACTACCAAAGCTGTCAAAATCGCCGATTGTGAGCCGATCATATTGCCATATTGAATAGTAGACTTAGGCCCCAGATTCTTTGTTAAGTCTTATAACTACGTATGACCGTTATATTAGGCAAGACATACAATTTATATTAAATCGTTTTAATGTAATTTAACAGGTATAAGTGACATATAAAAATGAACTATTACTAAAATAAAATATTTATTAATATAGATCCTGTTTTATTATTTAAGTATTATTTATATTACATAAAATAGAATACTATTATTATATAATATTTTTATATTATGTTTTAAACTAAATATTTGATTAAATTCTTGAAAACTAAATATACATTTAAGAGTCATAAGGTAAAACTAATGTAATTATCAATACGATTATATTTTATTTAAATGTTATTTTTCTATTGGGAGTTGTGTGTGATTTCATATAGAATATGAATTCTGGGGCTTCTGTGTATTGGTATGATAAATTTTGAAGCCATTCTACTAAAGCTAACTTAAAGCAACTTAAAGTGAACAATTGTCCCTAGAGGAATGAATGCTCCGTTCTATTTGATTCAATTGAATACGGACAAGTACTGAACCTATTTAAAAATAAGACATGACTACAATAAGTTTCACGTAGTATAAAGTAGCGCCGCCGCGACTAGATATTTTTATTTATTTTATTTTTTTATTTATTTATCAACATTCACACAAGGTCTTCAGGTCCCAAACTAGGCAGAGCCTGTACTATGGTAACCTGATGACTGATATACATACTTATATACATATACACACCCAGACACAGGTCAAACAAACATGTTCATACACACAAATGTTTGACCTGTCCGGGAATCGAACCCGGGACCAGCGGCTCAGAAGGCAGAGTGCTACCAACTGCGCCAACCGGCCAGTCTATCAGTATGGCAGTGTACATCCGGCCAAACTAATTACAACAAATAGACCGGATAATAATATAAAATATAAGCTCGTGTACAATGTATATATGCCTTAAACGATATATTCTATAAGTTTCTGGAAAAAAGATTTTGTATTTGGCACACATCACCACTTACAAGCGTTGCAAGTAACGCCTCTTTAAGGGTATCACGTAAAAGTTTTTTCTATGAGACTCCCAGAAATGTTTTAGACTTAGTTAAATTGGGAAAGCGTATTATTATTTAAATAAATACGTAAGTACAATATTATTATGTAAAAAAAAATACTTATTAATTATTTTTTTTTCTTTTTTTAATGGAATACTAAATAATTTATCAAATCTATATAATATATATGAGGAATCGGCATTATTAAATTATGCCGAACATTTCCGGCCAAAACATAATGTCTTAAATCTTTGTAACAGACCACCGACGTACAACTTTTTATTCTGTTCTGTAAACTACCACCAGACATTATTTGTAAGTAATAACTTTGTACAACACTTGGAATTGTTATAACTTGGAGATCATACATACCTGACCAAACTTTGTCTGTATAAAATGCGAAAGAAAAATATTTTGAAAAAACATAATTCCAGCTACCATACATATTAATAGGAATATTTGCTAAGTCTTGGACGACCTGGCATGGCAATTCATTTTATGGAAAATATATTAACAACTTTAAACCACAGAGTCTATTAATAATTTTATATAACCTCTACGAGAGTTGCAGGCATCTTAAAGATCGCAGCTGCTTATTATTTTCGTGACATGGTTAAAGTTATTAGGTAATGAATAGCTGCACTAGTTTAAGGACAGTGTTTTTTCAGGTGAATTGAAAAAATATATAGCTTTAGTATTTTTTTTCAACTCCTCGTTAATAAACGTCTATTAAAAATAACCGGCTGTTTTTATTTTTAAGCAAAACAGAAAGGAGAACAAGAAGATCGGAAACCGGTGTTGAAACAATGACAACATAATCTCAGTCATAGGAAGACTACGGTCAGACTACGACTACGACTAAGACTACGAATAGAGACCATCTCCATTCCTAAGCCTGTTGGTAACATCCAGCTTCTTCAGTCTTGCTCAGGTATAATATGTTCACCTTGTCCATAGACATTCCGCTTGTCAGTTCATGGTCTCAACTCGAGAACCTGTTGATCTCATTGCCCATTACACATGATGTGTGCCCTGTCTTAACTGTCATTTCAAGTTGAGTCGTTGAGCTGTCAAGAACGTCCGTTTTTCTATGGGCCTTCGGATTTCTAATTTATCTCGTAGAAAACTCCGCGCGTGATATTATGACATTAAACTTGCCCATAAGGTCCATAATAAGTAGTGGTAATAATATAAGAAATATATAGTTTACAATCAAAATATAGAATACATTTAAAGAAACTTTTTTGCAAAACTGTACGCGGAACACAAACATAAGGGTATCAGGTGAAATATCACAACAGTATTCCTTTTATCCTCAGAGTACAAAATCTAACATAAACATTTTAACCTTTCCTATCCTTTCGATAGATACATCTTGTATTCTCAAAAGGATAAAACTTTAATAATATTGTTTTATGTGAAGTAAAACACTTCAAAAGCCAGTTTCTTGGTTTGTAACAAGACGCGGCTCCGCGACGGCCTGCACGGCTGCTACGCTTGTAAACTCACTTTTAACTCACGTTATGCCGTATTCTATTTCAGTGTATTTTTTTATGAATAGTTTTAGGTCAAATCTTGAATATATAAACATATATAAATATATGGATATAAATAAACTTACATAATTATATATGAGACACGCCTATCTAGGTTAGGTTTATCTTCTTAGTCGTAAATTTGATTTACGATTTATTTAGCCTAAATCTGTATTTCCGAAAAAATACGACCTGGGTATCTTCAAGTCACGAGTGAATAGGTATCTTCTAGGCAGGCGTGCTCCATCGTAGACCGCATCATCACTTAACATCAGGTGAGATAGTGGTCAAACGCCTGCCTATTCCCAATTAAAAAAAAATTTAAAAAAAATTCTTGGTAGCAGGTGTGCTCACGGTTACTACAAGACAGACACTAGCCGACGTTCTCCTTGTCCTTTTCCTCCGACGTCGGACGTCGAACAGTATCGCGAGTACATTGCACTAAGGTGACCTAGCCAACCAAGAAATCATCATCATCATCTCAGCCATAGGACATCCACTGCTGGACATATGCCTTCCCCATTGTTTCCACAAGGACCGGTTGGAAGTGGCCCGCATCCAAGCCCTTGTCTGCGATCCTAGTAGCAAACCAAGAAATAATCATATATAATAAATAGAGATTGTGACAGGAATTTAAGATCGAGATGCAATTGTGTTTTATATCTCAGATTGATGTTACTTAGGTTGTTAATGTTGTAATAATGGTCGGTAGCTAAACATTGACTGTGACAGCGCAATAGTGTAAGAACGTGGAATGAAACTTTATACAGATTTATTTTTCCCGTTTTTATCTCCCCAATCTAAAGTAAAATGGAAATAAAAGAAATCAGTACAAAGTTCTTCTACTACTTTACTTAATCAAAGGGAAAGAGCGGAAAAGTTTTGGTACCCACAATTCGAATCGAAACTTAAAGATTAAATACGTAACACTGACACTGACTGAAAATGCACATGAAATGCGAAGCCAAATACAAGAAGAAGAAAATAATTATCAAAAAGAGAGAGATAAATTGAATCGAGTTACAATAGTAGATAGCTGTCTCGCTGTGGGGGCGTACTTGACAGTCGCAGTGGCTAACGATCACTTGAGGGTGGGCGGTAGTGCTTTGCGCAAACGAATCTCAACGCTTTTGTATATTTGAATACTAGACAGTACGAACAGGGAGTATAATTATATACATATAGGTACGTATATATGCATCAAAGTAGGTATATATTTAGTACAGAGAAATAAGTCTGTATGATAAGTTTAATATTACCGTATCATTCCGGAAGTTTTTAAAAATGAGCAGAAAAACCAAGTGTCTTTTTTTAAAATACTTTATAGATACCATTATCTTACTCGATGGCCAGTGACGATGTGGTCGAAGAATTAGGACACTGCAAATAGCTCCTTAGCGTGTGGATTGCCAAATTAGGGTACGCGTCCATTGGCCCGAAATTATGAAACTAAATTATTCCCTACGAATGTATGTAGAATGAGTTTAAAGATAATGATCATTTACCACTACCGTTGTCAGTTGTAAATGCTACTAGCGGTTACCCATCCAACGTATAACTGAGCAATACGTCGATATCTACTTGTTCGGTTGAAGTCGCATGAACCCCCCTACAAGCGCTTCACCGCAGTGGGAAGAAAAGTGTGGACCCTGTAGGCCACGCGAGAAAACCTGCGAGTGCAAATAAAACAGTATAATGCTTTTTTTTCAAAATAATTGCTCTTATAAGTTTTATTAATAGCTTTAAAACAAAATTTACATTACTTCAACTAATTGATATTTATAATAGAATTCATTACATAAATTAACACTTCTGTATGAAAGGTCTGAACAGCGTGGATGAAGCGATGGAAGTGTGTCAGGGTCAAAGCCATTGGAAGGCTGTGATGTTAGCGGCCCTATGGGAAAGAGGCGCGAATTTATGTATGTCATCATCGTCATCATCATCATCATCATCTCGCCTAGCTGATGATAATGACATCCACTGCCATAATGTATGTATCATTACATAAACCCGTCATTAATATTTTGTTAAGTGTATTCAAAAGAACTTAGATTAACATTTACCCAATAATGTTTCCAAAAGGATAAAATTACATAAATTACTTAGCGGAATAGCTATCTCACACGGTCGAGTGGCCCCATTAATGAAGTGGGCCACTGTGGGCCCAATTGGTAAGATGATATTCAGGGAGCATAACGCCCCGGGTTTTTCCTCCTAGCCAGGATTAGTTTGCCTTACATTTCTAACGAGATGGTTTGAGTCATAGGCGCAGAGCATTCATTAGGCATCTTAGGCTTCCATCATCATCATCTCAGCCATAGGACGTCCACTGCTGGACATACGCCCCCTCCATTGATTTCCACAAGGACCACAAGGAAGCGGCCTGTATCCGGGTTCCGTAGAACCCTTTTATGTTCGTTGTTTACTGGCTACACGAAAAGAACAAACGTTTTAATTTTAAATGAAAATGTACATCTTGACTGCTAGTGAAGTGCTACTATAGCTTATATGGCAAAGCTACAGGACTATAGCCTGTGGTAGTGGGTTCAAGGCCCACGAGTAGTCAAAATCATACCTTCCGTTTTTTCCCCCCAGCATGACGCTTATGTGATGAACAAAAAAGTTAATAATAGACTTCAAAACAAGCGATTAGGAAAACAAAAATGTATACACTTGGATAACTAATACATAACTACATAAACTAAAAATATGCAAAAAAATGTATTCAAACAAATTTGTTTTATTTATTATTGAATAAAACTGTAATTATTGTAGAAAAATAATTTAATCATAAGAAAATCAATTAATAACAATTGTTACTACATTGCGATTGCCTTATCATATCAAATGGTTTTGATTATTTATTACTTTATTGTATTCAGACTACTGCTTCAAAGTAGCATATCTTAGGTACTCTGTGCTAGTTAGATATGATTGACTCACCAAAGATTACTTTTTATTATTACACCCTATTATTACCCTTCTTTATTTCACCCTTTTTAACGACCTTTGCTACTCACGGGATCAATTGGTATGTATGTATACATAGTATGTTTACGCGCCCAAATACGTTTTCAGTTTTTAAAAAAAAATGTTGAATTGAGAATTCACCAATTTTTGGAGATTGTATGTATTGTGAAATGATACAATCAAAAAAAAAGATGTCTATGTGAAACTTTTGTTCCAGACGTTTCGTCGATCACTGCGGTCGACATCTTCAGTGGTTCAGGTCCGAGCGGCGACAAGAGCGTAGAGTGTAGTCATCAGTAACAGAGAAGACACCGCGAAGGAGAGTTCTACGCTCTTGTCGCCGCTCGGACCTGAACCACTAAAGATGTCGACCGCAGTGATCGACGAAACGTCTGGAACAAAAGTTTCACATAGACCACGGCCAAACAGCCCGGAAGCAATACATACAACACGCAACGCTGGCCGTGAAAGCCTTAGAGTTTACAATTTTTGGAGACATTTAAAAAAAGCGTTAATTTCACGCCGTATCGTATAGCTTGCACCATACTCCATTGTCGTTTATGTAATCAGAGCGGGCAGTGTGAAGGCAGAGCTCAGCTAAATTGTCAATTTACCGATGTAGCCGCACCGATGCGGTGTTGCAATAGTCGCCGATCCGGACCGATCTAGACCGGTGATATATTGGACATTCTGACGGTGGTGGTTGATCTTTTAGCATATTTTTTTGACGATGAATATGCTAAGAGATGTTAAAATGTATTATTAAATAAAATATTATTATTGAATTGAAAATAGCTCAAACTGTATAAGTAACTATTAAGTTTTAATGCAGATAATTTTTATTGTGAAGTATATGAGTAATATGTATTTAACAATTTGTATAATATTGTGTAAATCTAAGCATTTTATTTAAGTAACTTTTTTAAATGGATCGATGGCTTTATCAAAATAAAATACTAATTACAATACTACAGCCACTACAAAAACATTTGAGTATACCACTAGCTAATGTCAGCCTAAAGATGACTCAAGTACTCTAACCCGCTACCAGTTGGCAGCGTGCCCAGAATGCTAACAGCATTGCCATGTTGAATTGCAGTGCTGATCCGTTGAGCCAAATGTGTGGCAGCATTTTGGTCGAGCGTCGCATCAATCAAACGCTCTGATAACTTTTGGAAAATACGATGAGGCCCAAAAAAAAAATCTTATCAGAGCGTTTGATCCATGCAATGCATGACCATAATTTTAAGTAACTGTATTTTTCCAACATTCGTGGGTTGCGATATTCAAAATTTTCAGAAGTAACTAAAAAAATCTGAGGAGTCGGTACTAATTTTGAGGAACACAGTGGTTTTTTTTATTTTGTATTATATTTTTTATTTTATGGACATTATGACCATAAAATTGATTTTAAAAAAATCACTGAGAATCTTTAGAGTTTTTAGTTGCTCAAAATATTGAATATGGCAATCCACGAATATTTGAACTGTATAAGCTAATGTATAAGCTAACTGTAATAAGTATTTTATTTTAATATAGGCATCGGCTCATTAGATAAGTTAAAATGATATTACCTATTTACTTCTTTTGGATAGATCGTAATATCTTTATAGGATGCATGTAAATAATATGTTAACGAAAAAATGTATCTTAAGATAGTGCTTAAGTAGCCATCTAGGTCTGGAAAGTAACGATACTCGACCACCGAGGCATCTTTATATACCTACGCTTGTTGAGATTTTCTAATGTTTCCTCAGGGATATATTCCAGAAAACGAAAAATCGTCGTAAACCATCAATTATTAGTGAGATAGGACCAATATTCCGTATGAAACGTGAATTTCACTGTGCACGAGTGACATTTTTTAGCTTAATGCGGTTTCCCAATTAATGAATTAGGCCCCAGCGCTTACAGTGTACTTTGGTACTTTGTTTCTATAAACTTCGCCAGTTACACCTATTTAAGTATTTTGTTGAATTGCGATTATCTAACAACTAGCTGCGATCTGCGGTTTCTCCCGTCTGGATTACGGTTTTCCCGCTACCTCAATCCTCCCACAGGAACTATACTTTTTCCGGGATAAAAGTAGTCTATGTGTTATTCTAACCTATCTCCATACCAATTTTTTTCAAAATCAGTGCCGTCGTTTGAGTGTGAAGAATCAAATCGTTTATTTGCGAATTTAGGTAGCACAATAGTTGGTAATCAAATGGTTATGATCAGCTATATTCTGCCATTTGGCGTGCAAATATTAACAAGGTAGGTACATATCTACATATAAAATTTACATTATAAAACTTATCTCTAGAATTAATGTCAAATTTCATTACATGTCCAGTTAGCAGTTAGAAGTAACAAACATACACACAAACTTTCGCCTTTATAATATTAGTGGGATGGGATTCCTTGCGAGTGCCCGCGTGATAATAGCTGTGGGACAAATTTCTGCCCGATTCAGGTTTTTGTGGGTATGTTTTCTCGATTACTCGAAGACGCTTGGAATGATATGAGAAATTCTTACTTTGGTTTAAAGGGTAATACTAATTAATCCTTCTCAAGTGGTCCTAGGGTCATGAGGTTAGGATCTGATAATGGGATCATGGAGAAATTTAAGTCTAATACTTCTAATATGGACTGGCCGGTTGGCGCCGTTGGTAGCACTCTGCCTTCGGAGCCGCTGGTCCCGGGTTCGATTCCCGGACAGGTCAAACATTTGTGTGCATGAACATGTCTGTTTGACCTGTGTCTGGGTGTGTATATGTATATAAGTATATATATCAGTCATCAGGTTACCATAGCACAGGCTCTGCCTAGTTTGGGACCTGAAGACCTTGTGTGAATGTTAATAATAAATAAATAAAATAAATAACAAATAATAATATAGGCATACTTGAAGCAATTTTGGTATATATTTAACAAAATGCTTAGTGATTTTTATTTATTTTAAATAATTAATTTTTACGCAATTATTGCGAGTATTACTGGTATAGATTCACATTCAAGATTAACTCCCTAAAAGTTGACTATTTTCAAATAATTTTATTATTTTCAACACACAATTTTCAAATTTAGTCAAAGCATGGTCAAGCAGAAGTCTCAATAAAAGTAAGTTGAATTCGTACTTTTTCTATCTATATGGAAATTTTAGCCTGATTTTATATACATTTAAAAAACATCTCGCGTTGCTGAGGGTACTTTTGAGGTGTAATTACGAAGGGTCCCAACTCCGTAAAGACGTACAAAACTATTCAGAGTGGGACGTGTCTAGCGAGGTCTCGTAATGCTTGAGCCTTTTCAAACATAAATTGAGCTGTAAGCCTTTCTTGAGGTGCTCAAACTGAAATTACACTGTGTTAGTGAGTACTTTTAAATGGTTCCAACAAGGCTTTCCTATACGATAAAAATGTAGATATAATATTTTTTACCAAAAAATGGAACCGACTTCAATTGTTGTTTAATCTTGTTTAAGTCGGTACCATGATAGTTCACAAAAGTAACTATTATCACAATATTGTGCTCATGGTACCGACTTCGACAAGTTATTTCACACTTTTGAGTGTTGAAGTCGGTTCCATTTTTTGGTACACAAAAATTTTCCACCCTTTTCAGTGACCCTCGCTACTCACGGGATCAATTGTCATTGTGTATGTTCACACTGTATCTCCACCCGCAACTATAATGTCATCGACGTATGCGTAGCACTTTTCAGTTATTGGAGTGTAACTCAAAAACCGCTCGTCCGATTTGGATGAAATTTAAATGTTACCACCACGGAAATATATTCTATCAAATTAAAAAAATTGGTAAACAAAATCGGTTGTCCGCGACGAACAACCGCAGTTATCCGCGAACACACATTAAAAAAAAATTGTTCAATTGAATAACCTACTTTTTTTGAAGTCGGTTAAAAAATAAAAACATATAGATTGCAGTACGTAAGTAACATGTAAATTAATGATACACATGATAATGATATGATGAATATTGATGATAGTAGGTTCACATTGTCCCGTTGCTTATTGCGTTAATAAAGTACACAGCAGTTCACAAAGGAGGATGGCAGAACCAGCCTCGCCCCCGAAAAACGAAATGACAACCCGTTCGTGTATTCTTTGTATATGAAAATTTAGATTATATTTTTGTGGATTCCGTGCATAATTTGTATTATTTATAAAGTTGGGAATCAGAAGTACTTTTATTTTATTTATTTATGTGGCGTTTGTAGTTTTCGAACGCACCCTATACGCATTATGTTTGTTGAATTCCAATACTTACACTCTGAAATTAATTGTTATTGTTACTCTATAATCTGTAGTCAGCTGCTCTGTAGACCCGGACTGCGTTCATAAACACATCCATGCCTAGTTTATTGCAGAATATAATAAGTAATCTGTATCCGTAGCATGATCCATGCAATATTGCTTTCTCTGTCTATGATGCTATAGATGGATAGCGATCCATGGAATGGTTCGCATATAGACGTGTAGTTAGCATACTGATACAGATGATTTTCCATGATAACTTTTTACTCCCAACTTCTAGGAAAACGATTGAATATACAATAAACAATGTATTTATTGCTCTATCGATACATATAAGTTTCATTCATGGACGCGGTTTTTTTCGTCTAGGCTACAAATGTATGGGAGTCTGCCATCCTCCTTTCATAATGACTGAAACAGGATGTTTTTTTTTTTGTTTATTTATATATATCGACGCACTTAACACATACGACGGCCAAGACGTTGTTAAAATGGTACGCTTCTATGTTTTTTTAAAATATTTTTTTATTTACTGTACAGATCACGTTTGATCACTATCTCACTTGATGGTCAGTGACGATGTGGTCGAAGATGTTATCACCTAGACCTAGACCTAGAATGCTCACTGGCTCTCAAAGACAGCTGCCTATGCTGCTACACTATGTGTTTGGTGACAGCTTTTCAAACTTGAGGGTGTTAGCTATTCCAAAGTACCCTACCACCATGCTGGGAATTTGATAACGGTGTTACCTTCACCGAGAGCTCAAGCTGTTGTTGGGGATCAAACCAGTGTCCGTCGGTTTGACAGGCGACGCTCCCTCCGCTGAGCTATCATCCCTTCATATCAGGATGGTATACCGGTAAGATTATATATATATTATATAGATTCATTATTATATTTTTACACATTACCAATTCGATAATATAAGTAAACATAAAAACTAACCCATTTAATAATATTTTAGAGCGACACTATGTTTTTGTAAATGTTATAGAATATTGTAATATATACTTACTGCTATCATTAATTACGCAAGTTAAGTTACTAGTTAGTAACTAGTAACATAAATTGTCCAACAAAATGTTTAGATAAGATAAGATACAATTTTTTTTATTGCCTTGAACAGCACATATTCTAAGGTTTTTTACAAAGACAATGACTAAAACATTACATAATATAAGGCAACAGAGTTACCTTTGCTCAGCATGTGCAGAATTTAGATTCAGCAGGTGAAAATAGACTGCGCTGTTTTTCAGCATATCCCGGACATCATAAAAGGCTATAACAAATTGCAGAATCGACTGAAATGGTTTTAGCTATGAAAGAAGGTTTGGAGAACTGTTAATCATTTTAACCTGTTAATCTGTTTAAATAGTTCTATATAGACTGTTAATACGGGATTAATTAATTACCAAATCTATTCGACAGATCCGAATCGGGGGGCTGGTTATGGTCTTAGAATAACAGTTGTTCGGCCATGTCAAAGGGCCTTGGGAACCCTGAAATCTCTGACATTAGGCTAACCAAAAGCCTATCCGCCAACAAACATTGACTTGTTTTGTGGGAAATGAGAGGAAAGCCAAGTACAGCTCTCAGCTAGGTCTTCTCTGTACCTCGTCGCATTAAGGATGCCATAGTTTGACGCAATACCCATAGCTACATGCTTCTATAAACATACCTCAAGGCCTGAAAATTTGTGGCATCCCCAACTTCAGCCTGAACAAGATTATGTATCTATATTAATATTATAGAGGAATATTCTGATTGTTTGTTTGTTTGTTTGCGTTGAATAGGCTCCAATACTACTAAACCGATTTAAATAATTATTACACTGTAGGGAAGCTACACTATCCCCGGTTGGCGTAGGCTATATCTTTCTTCTAAATATACATATATATATATATATATATATATATATATATTATAAAAATATATATATATATATGTTTTTTTTTTGTTTTTTTTACTATTATAAGTTTGCGTTTGACAACTGTCTCACCTGATGTTAAGTGATGACGTTGTCTAGGATTTAGCACGCAAACCTAGAAGGTACCTATTCACTCGCGACTTGAAGACTCCAGGATTGGATATAACTCAAAGGTGACTGACTGACTGACATAGTGATCTATCAACGCTCAGCCCAAACCACTGGACAGATCGGGCTTAAATTTGGCATTCAGGTAGATGTTATGACGTAGACATCTTTTAAGAAGGATTTTGATTAATTCTACTCCCAAGGGGATAAAATAGGGGATGAAACTTTGTATGAAACTTTGTCAATTTTAAACCGATCGGGCTGAGACTTTGCATGCATAAAGCTACTATGACGTAGGCATCCCCTAAGAAAGGATTTTGAAGATTTCCCCTGAGAAAGTTTGGTTCCCGTGGGATAATTGAGGTAGCGGCAAAACCGTAATCCACGCGGGTGAAACCGCGGGACACAGATATTATACATTAAGGCATCCTTATAATTTAAATTTGTTTCATTGTTGTGTCATTTGTTGAAAGAGCAATGCTCGAGGTTTCTTTACAGGATCTAATCAGAGATGACCTGTTGTAGTTATTGAACTTATCTAATTATATAAACGCTTATAGAAACAAAAAAATTAAGTATCTTAATCAATGATGTTTTACTAAAGATGACGTATATTGATACTGCGCGGTGCTCAGATTTTGTTCCTTTACGACATAAACATGCTTACTGCGACAGATAATACGGTAGAAATAATATAGAAAAGGATAGCTATATGTTTAGACTAGCGCTTGAAATACGCGTCGTAATGAAAATTACTACAATTGACTTAATTTTGCCGCCGCAGTTTCCGCGCGCTTGTGCCACATCTACCTCATATAAACATATAATATCATTGATCTTAATCACAAAATCCATTGAAAAGCCAAATATTTAACTTACCATAGTCTGATCGTCTTGCTGTCAAATCAAGCGTAAATGGGGCTCCGACCCACATCTTGTGAGGTTTTGTACATATGTACATACGTTGTACATATCGAATTGGATGGCTATCTAGCGGTTAGCAGGTAGACGACAGTGTGGCGTACAGTGTCTGGCTTATACTAAAGCACGCCAGAAAAGAGCAAGTGGCGTTTTTATTATATATAGTTAAGATAATAGCTTAACAATATTTTTCAAAATAAAAATGAGAGATGATAAATCAAAAGAAATATAGGTTTAACGATTTTATTGTAAACATATAACGATGTGGATAATGCAGATAGGTATTAAACATTTTATCGCCATTTTCTCGGTGCCTATATCAGATATTATTATTTTTTAAATGAGTACTCTTATCGACTTGGCAAGCCCTTTAATTTAATACCCATATTGAGGGAGTTGTGAAAAAAAATATGTAATCCGCCATTTTGTGACGGCGGCCATTTTAAATTTACAATGGTACTGATTATTCATTGAATTTCATCTGTCGTGGTTAGAAGTATTCACCGATAATTGCATATTTCGACCGCTCATTTCCGAAAATACGGATTAAAAAGCGATTTTAACCAAATATTTGTAACATTAGCTATTTCTTGCATTAATTGCTCTCAAATCCGTCCTTAGTATGTATCAGTCGCATAAAACTATGATTAGTGAAGTAACAATATGCATTCACAAGGGATTAATCTCGACCTTATATTCTGTGCTTGAAGCATTTGTTTATCTATAGTCTCACTGAATATCAAACATAACCATAATAAGTTCATTCATTACCGCGGTTTTACCCGCGTGGTGATGAAAAACGGTGATGATGGTGATGACGAAAATAAGCCTATGAATTAAGATAAGGTCTAAACTGTCTTCATACTAAATTTCATCTAAATCGGTGCCGCCGTTTGAGCGTGAAGAACTATCAAACATACACACAAGCTTTCGCTTTTATAATACCTATTAGTGTGATGCGATAAATTAATAATTATGCCCAGATGAGAAATCGACCTCTGGGAGACCACTAGATAATATTAAATAATGTGTCAAACTCACGAGAATTTCTAAACATTCCTTTTTGTGTTTTTATTAAACACAACAATGTTTTCTATTTTAAAATGTAGCATCTTACGAATTTTTCACACAAAGTACACGTTGAATAAATGTAAACTCTCATGTCCCACGTTTTGGCCTGCAGTGTACATGCAGAGAATATTGTAAGAGAATCGAGAATCGAGGCGTGTCTGGCCGACCGAAACCGCCAGGTGTCCGACGCCCGGACGTGTCACGGAAACGGACAGCTTCGTATAGTGCTTGTTTTATCTACATATACCAAATGGTAATTAATATATTCATTTACATGTGCTATATACAGGTGATGTTTTATGCTATAGGACAAAGCAGTTTTGTGCCGTGGTGGTACCGGCCTAGAATAGTACTCCCCCATCGCTGCCCGCGGGTGCCGTATGAGTCGGCTAAGGGATCACATACCAGAAGGTGGGCAGCAGCGCCTCTGAGGATAGGAAATTATACTGCACTCGCCAACCCGTCTGCCAAGCGTGGCGAGCCCCCAAATCCCCCCTATATGGAGGAGGCATATGTCCAGCAGTGGATGACCAATTGCTGAGAAGAAGAAGAAAGCAGTTTTTATGTGCGCTTAGTGAATTTGTTCATATTAGACATTTTGTATGTCGACTATGGGCGTACCTATAAAAATTTAGATCACAGTTTTTGTCTTTGGAGAAAAAATTGTTTTAAACGGTACAAGAATATTTGTCTCATTATTAAGAATATGCGCATGTTGCATACCTACCGGAGTATGCAAAGCACGCATCCACAAAGCTCCTTGTCTAAAGTGAAATCGGTACTTCAGGTAATCCCTAACTCATGCTAAGCATGGACTACTGCTATAACCTTTGGAAAGGGCCACCCAAGCACGCTTGACTTTCTGGATATATTGCAGCGTATAGCTATCAGAATTGTCAGTGACCCCAAGCAAACTGAAGACCTGGAGATACTCAGTGTGCGCAGAGACATTGGCCCTAATTCTGATAATCACACGAACTAGCTAAAATTTACTAAAATTCTTTTAATTGAAGTAGCTCGTATTCTATTTACGTTAAAATTCAAATTCGCATAACTCCATACAGCGCTCTCACTAATATTAGACGAGTTTTATTCCACTGCTGGTCAATTGCGGGTAGTTAAGTAGGCACCAAATAAGTGGCGACTTGATTTCGCTAAAACTACCCACAAATTTAATAAATACATTTAATTTTAGTGATGTTATTATCGGTTTAGTAGTTTCGGAGACTATTCATTGCAAACAAACATACAAACAAACATCAAATCTATAATAGCCTCTTTATAATATTAGTATAGATGAGTCAAAGCACGGGAGTTACTTGCTATGCAATTTAAACGATCATTTTTACGCTTGTAAAACGTGACACAAGCTTACTCTTCGGTATTCACTAGTCATCTATACTATAGATGTAGGTACCATAGATAAAATTACATAAGCATGGTTAACGATAACTCATAACTATTGGTCAAATTCTGAACAAGTTAAAAAGGGGCCACACACATGAGAAGCAACACTTTCATAAAAATAAAGAATGATCAGTACCGGTTTTCCTAGAAAAGCTCTGACACATACAAAAGCAGTCTTCATTCACATGAAAATTGGTAACCTCCCTTTATTGGATGTCGGTTGATAATATGGCTCTATTATGACGGGACATTGCGACGAACGCCCCGCACTCAATATCCTGATGAAGACTTCTGGAAGAAGCCGAAACAATTGTCAATCGTGATATCGACTACGCATGAGTGCCACGTTTTACCCGTAGAAGCAGTATAAAGTAATTATGAACGTAAGTTTTAATAATTCTAAAAACAGTCGATGAAATTATTTTTATGTCGATAATTCCTGTCTCATTTTCCCGTCCCTAGCAGTCGAGTCTGCCGTTAATCACGGCGTAGTTTTGCGTAATATTTACCGACAGTAATTAAAACGGTCCAGATTGGATTGTGGCCATCGATGCATTTCAACTGCGATTTATATCTCTAATTGGTCATAGTTTTTCCTACTGGAATTGCTTCTTACATTGAATAATTAAGTTATTTTGAAAATCAACTTCTACTATTTGATAGAAAATTAAGATGATCACTGAAATAATTTTGAAAAAGTCTTTATGAAACTGTTCAGGATATAGATTTTAATAAATAATTCACTTAAAAATATAATATTTTAATATAAACATTTTTATGCATGAAAATCTCGTGTCACAGTGTTTTTTATCGAATCCCTCTGAAACGGCTTGCCTGATTTTTATGAAATTATTTGTGTATATTTGATAAATCTTATAATGGGTCGTAAATATTTTTCACCCATCTACGGCCACTTTTGTATCGTGGTTTTACCATTCTTGTATGAGCAAATATTTAAATTTATCTTATTAATTTATTAACTTTCACACAAGGTCTTCAGGTCCCAAACTAGGCAGAGCCTGTGCTATGGTAACCTGATGACTGATATATATATATATATATATATATATACTTATATACATATACACACCAAGACACAGATACAAAACAATTTAAAAAAGTCAAATAATTTAACTGTCAATCCTTGACGTGCAGTAATTTAAATGAAGTGTCGTGTCACTATGACATTTCAATAATTTATATGGAAAAACAACGTTTGCTATGTCAGCTAGTAAAAAAAAATTTTTGACACCGGATCATAAATGCCCTATTTCTTCAACATTAAAAAAAAAACATTCGCACGCACTCAGATCCCATTACAGAAAGTCCAAGACGCAGAAAAAACACCTATACTTACCGAAAAAATGTTTGCCCTGCCGGAATTCGAACCATGAGCCGCGGATATGTAACCAGTGTATCACTGATCACTGGACCAAGATGACATTCATTGATTTGAGAATGGAATAAGTTTTCCTTTTTTAGCCTTTATCTTTTCATTATTTTTTCTTACCTTTTTTACCGACTTCAAAAAGGAGGAGATTTCCCAATTCGACTGTTTTTTATTAATGTGTTTTCGATGATAACTTCGTTGCTTATAAACCGATATTTTTTTTTGTTCGATAGAATGTACTTCAGAGGTGATCCCATATAAATTTCATCAAAATCAGTTAAGCGGTTTTTGAGTTACACTCCAATAACTGAAAAGTACTACGTCTATCTGGATGAATTTCTTATTGCGAGGAATGACAATTGGTCCCGTGAGTAGCAAAGGTCACTGAAATTGGGTAAAAAAATATTATTTTACCAAAAAAGGAACGGACTTCAACACTTAAAAGTGTAAAATCACCAGTCAAAGTCGGTACCATAAGCAGAATGTTTTGATACTAATATATTGATAATAAATACTTTTGAACTTTGAACACCTTCTCAAATCTAAGTCTACCCACAAACCAAGTTGTAAACCATTCATAACCATTGATAGTATCTAACAATAGAACGCGCATTTTCTTACCAAATCACGAGCAGAAGTGCAAGATCTATTTCTAGTTAATAAATCATATCAATTGCGGAGGCGTTCTATGAGTCATTGCTTTGGTCCAATTCAAAAGAAGTAAGTAGATACTATATAACAAAAATACATTTTTTTTAATCTTCCGCGTGTTTTACAGACATTTTTTTACCTTTACCTTATTACTATACAACAAACGGAAAACCCCTCAATTAAATAACTTGGTTAGTTCCAATTTGAGTTTTTATCGAATTTCTGACTAATTTTTATGACAACAAAATAGTCATATTAATTTATTATTATTATTGCACTGTTTTCTCGCAAATATTTAATAAATCGTTCAAAAACGCTGTATGACACACCATGTGTCTACTGTAGAGGCAACTGTTATATAAGCAGGTAATGGAAATTGTGGAATTTCTTCATCTTGTTTTTATCCCACACTTGCAGGGTCGGCACAACATGTTATCCTCTTCCATTCACTTCTATCATCAGTCGGCTTCGGCCTTCCTCTACCTCTATATCAATATTTAAGTATGTTAGGGAAGACAAAGATAAAGATCATATACATCAATAATAAATGTCATACAATATTGGTGTAGCCATTTGAGCGTGAATAAGTAACAAACCTACACGAAAATTTACGCCATTTCACATCATTTGGATATTCCAAAAAAGGGCTACAAGGAAGAGGCATATTTTTTTTCACTAAACAAGTTATTTTTACAAAAACGCAAATCTGCAGGAAAATCTAAAAGTTACAGTAACGTTAAAAGTTATTCTAAATCCTCGATCATAAATCAGACCCCCCAAACTTCACTTTGATTCGAATCATATGGATCATCTGCACTTTGGAACAAAAACTTCGCAAAACTTCTCTCAACTTCTGTCTTGACCCCCCGCCGATATTTTCCTCCAAGTTTAAAGGAAATTGGGTTAGAGTCGTTAATCACCGGAAGTGACGCGGCCACGATGCTCACTTCCGGTCGCGACCTACATAACCGCTTCGGAAGCTTCCTTTGAAAGGCTTCCGTATGTCACCTTAAGTTCATAGATACATATCTTTATTGACCACTATTTTTTGTAAAGGATTGGATGTTAAGGTTACAGACTTATACTAGATTATTTGTTCGTAATGTTAGAAATGAGTTTTGGCCGAAAATCAGTGCTCGGGGTGAGCCCCAATAATACTTTTAGATTTTACCTCATACATTTAATTTGCAAATAAAAGGTAGTTACCTCCGTATCTACTATTTATTTATTTATTTATGAAATTTTAGGACGACTATCAACTACTATAATAAGGCTAGGATAAAGAACTAGTGTAGATAAACTTATCATGAGTGGCCCTCCCTGCCATTTTAGCGTTAGCTGAGTTCCAACACTTAACCGCAGCAATCATTGTCTTCGCAAGGTTGTCTGCATTAACAAAAGAAAAACTCAAAAATCACATTAAAATATTCAACATTAAACAAAAAGCAAATATAAAGTTGAAGAACCTGAAATAAAAAATTCGTGATAGTTTGCTAAAAGAAACTAATTTGAATGAATTAATGAATGAATATAAGTATATTTGCTATAAATATGATAGATAAACATAGTAATAAATTGTAACTATAAAATAAGATAAAACTAGTTTTAGTTTGTATAGTTTAATTTGCCTATCACTTTGAAACTGTGTATCGGACATCCAATTTCCTTGATAAAAGACGAGTCATACGGAAATTATCTCCAAATATGAATCGAAAATAATTTCACAAAGACTGTTTACGATATTCATTATCCACGTATTGTACCAACCGTAACTTCTCAAGTTCCCGCTGTGACAGACATCTGTTCATTACGAAAACAATTTGTTTACGCAAACAACAGTTTAATAAAACTGCGCGAGGGAAATAATTCTTGGGTAAAGTTTATTTCTAGCTATGTTCAACGACAGCTGGTTTTTCCTTGACTTACATACATAAATGTGTATATATTTTTGTTTATTTTCTATTTTTATTTTTTTTATTTATTTATTAACATTCACACAAGGTTTTCATGCCCCAAACTAGGCAGAGCCTGTGCTGTGATCACCTGATGACTGATATATGGTTCATGCACATAAATGTTTGACCTGTCCGGGAATCGAACCCGGGACCAGCGGCTCAGAAGGCAGAATGCTACCAACTGCGCCAACTGGCAAGTCAGTCAGTACCAACTGCTTCATATATGATCTAGTCTTGCTTGTCGTTAACTATCCTATCCTAATAATATAAATGCCAAAGTTTGTGTGTATGTGTATATGTTTGTTACTTCTTCACGCTCAAACGGCTATACCGATTTCGATGAAATTTGGTATGGAGATAGTTTAAGCCCTGGATTAAAACATAGACTACTTTATCCCGGAAAAGTATAGTTCTCGTGGGATAATTGAGGTAGCGGGAAAACCGATATCCACGCGGGTGAAACCGCGGGGCGCTACTAGTTTTAAATAATGTTTAAACTCCGCATGTTTTGAAATTTTGAAAGGACGATGGCTTAGAGGTGGGAGCGTCGGCTGTCAAACTGATGGACGCTAGTTCGCTCCCTACCACCTTGAGCTAACAACGGTGTATGACGGTCGTTGTGACACAGTGATCACTGACCTTAGAACCGCGACAACGGGTTTGAACCCTTGCTGAGGCAAAAGTTTCTGTGATGGGCATTGATGTTTGTTCCCGGGTCTTGGATGTTTTTTATTGTGAATATGTACATCCATATCTCCCGCGACACAGGGTATTCTAGTGCGGTGGTGTGAGTGTGAATGCGTAAAAAACATCCTTATAACAGTCTTGGCATGGTGACTCTGTCAGAAAACGCCGAAAGTCGAAGAACCTCGAGCCCATGAGCCCTCCACATACACAAACACACTCACAATTTTTTTTAGTTCCATATTAGAACTTTTACAAAAGCAATCAGCAACTGAAACTTATATAATACCGAAAAAATGTTTACCAAAAAATATAACCGACTTCGACAAGTTATTTGACACTTTTGAACGTCGAAGTCAGTTCCATTTTTTGGTAAACATTTTTTTATTCACTCTTTTCAGTGACTTTTTCTAGTCACGGGATCAATTGTCATTAAGTATGTTCACCGATTTCTTCACCCTCAAAAAGGAAAATCATCAAGATAGACTAAACACTTTTAAGTTCGATATATATCATTTTTTCATATTACTTGTATTGGAGTGCACAATTTTCAATTTGAAGGTACATATACTCTATCAAACAAAAAAATATCTAAATCGGTTCCTAGAGGACGAAGTTGTACGCGAACACACAAATATATATATATATATGTATATATATACAGTCGAATCCAGTATAATCCTCCTCCTTTTTTCAAAGTCGGCTAAAAATGTATAAACCCACATATGTACAATCAGAATGCGATTGTACTTAATGCGATCAATGCTACTGACCACAGACATTTGGTCAATTCAATCAAATTTATACATAGCGTTTCAGGGATATTTGTGGCTTTTATCCAAGCTCTGTATTTACAGCAGAAATGTATACAAACCGTTCTGTCATGCACATAAATTATCAAAATGTCAAATCGACATGACACCTCAATTAAAATTATAATAAAACTGGGGAATCGTTATATCGACAACACAAAGCCTATTTATTTTATTATAGCTCTTATATAATCTTTTATAAGCTGATTTCTATAGAATATGCTCGCAGTCGTGTATCATAAACGTTACCAAAACACACATTGTGGTAATAAATTGCAAACGCGATGTTTTTACAATTAATTGTTGAAAACTTGTTGTTTATGAGTCGAGTTCTGTTTAGGGTAAATGAGGGTAGTCCAAAGTTATAATTTAGATTTAAAACTGACGCACTCGAAGGATTTCTTTTTATATATTACTTTAGTCGATGGTTGTTTTTTGTTATAAAACATATATACATATATAAGCAGGTTGTTTTTATATCAGTAAGTTTTATATTAGTAGTAAGTATATGATCAATTAGTAAAGCGCAACATACGACTTCCACTGATAAGGTCGACCTGAGGTCATGAGTTTTCAATGATATTTAAATCATAGATGCGGCATTAGCTCTTTGGGCATAGATAAATTAGGTGCACGCACCTAACATGCTTTAGTCAGAATCGGGCTAATAAAGCAGAAATAATGCCTTCCTGTGCTCATCATCACCAACCATGGCCTACATTCACCGATCTATCGCATGTGTTCGACCTACAATCAATTAGACAAAGTAACCTGGTTCTTTTTATTTGTGATATCGCATGATTTAAAAGGAACATGCTAATGTATCGCTTCACCATCGCATCGAGTTGCCTCTTCCGACGGCGTCGTCTAAAGCCGTGCCTGGCAACCCGACGATCTGCGATGAACCAGTACTCAGCTGTCACTCGCGCTGACTAGACAGTTCCGCCGCTATCGACGCCGCGCGTGCGCACCCTCGCAATAACTTAAAATAAATTACAACAAACTCTTCGTGTGTGTGTATATAGAAGAATTGTGAAGTGGTCGGGAAAACGCAGGGGACCTTGCTCCCAGGAATTGGCGACGAGAACCTGCTGCAGGCGTTACATTGGTACGTAATACAATCATCCTTTATTGCAAGTAGCAGGAACCAAACTCCCGGTCTTCCGACGCGAAGAATCTTCTTTTCCTCGCCGCAAAGGTACTGAATGTGATCAACGATCCAGCACCCGCGTGGTGAAAAATAAACAAAGTTTTTAAGTAAACAGATATTTTCCACCATAACCTCAAGTGCAACACATGCACTTTTTTGATCAATTTTTTTCTACGAAAAAGCTTCGAATTTGACCGTTTTTCTTTCTCTATGATTGAAATTGGTAGACTAAATAAGGAGTTAGCAAGCACAGCCCATTCAAGCCCAATACTTAGTCTGTGAAATATTTTCGATACAAATTGGAACCGCGCGCGCGCGGCCGGCTGTGCAGTGCGACGCCATTTTGGGTCCCCAACTGAAGAAACTTTAGGTTTTTTAAAAACGCGCACGACGTATATATTTTATGCATATTGTGTTCACTCCTAGTAGGTTCTGCATAGGACCTTGTTATTTTGTATGTGATTAATGTTGATACTGTATATTAGTGTAAGAACCAGTTTTGTGAACCTATAAAAAAAAAAAACATGCACAAATAGCGTATAAGTTTGCGTGATAAATCCTAGACAACGTCATCACTTAACATCAGATGAGACAGTCAAACGCAAACTTATAATATGTAAAAAAAAAAAAAATAGTCTGTACTACTACAACACAATTACATTGTGTAATAGCACACAACTGATTGTCCCCTCGGCTGTCAATGTATCTGACGTGGTCTTCCTTTTATCGTACCTTCTTATAATATATCATTATGATGTAATTGGTACTTAAATAATTAATTTAATTTCAATTGGTGATGTAGCTACAATCGTTCCAGAGAACAACTTTATTTGAAACACACGCTACGGGAAAAACTATTGCGAAATTCAAGAGGTTGAAGAACTTATTAGTATTACATCGTTTGGGGAAAAATTGGGTGAACTCCAATATACTTCATTGTTTTATTATAATAATATATTGTGAACCTGAAGCAAGCATACAAACATGAGAGTCGATGACAGCCGCAGAAGTATAAAACTCCGTCACAGATGTCAACGCCCTCTACCAAATATATAAAATTCAAGCTTCACGGTAGAGCTTCCAATTTTCATCATCATTGCAAGGTAAATAAAAAGTTGTAATAATAAAACAGCTACGTCATGCGGTTCCACATAAGTGTAAATCATAAAAGCATTGTAGTTATACATTTCCCAGTATTCTCTTTCAACGGTTGAATTTTCAATGCTTCGTTCATAGCGAAGGCCTACCCAAAAATAATTGACTATGAGCCAAACAGCTCATGCGTTTGAACTGTGATATTTATTTAAAAAGTCTTCAGTCTAAAGTTTGCTATGCTTTAAAAGTTGAATTGAATAAAACACATTTCTTCAATCTCTAAATCAAAATATTTCCAGGCGAATCTCCATCCAGAAATATCGATTGACACGCGTGCAAATAGCCAAGCAAAACATGTGACACAGAAAATGGCGTATCCAAAACACTTATCCTCATTAGGATTTACTCGAACGAGGAACGTATTCGGCGTAATCCCGGATCATTATTAGGCTTAATCTGAATCATTAATATGCAATTTGCTTAATCCTTCGTTAGGAAACTTCTCGTATGGGTAATTTGACCTGTGTTCTGAAATTCTTGTGACATTTGTGGAATTAATTTATGAATGTCAGCATAATATGTTCATTATTTCGAAAGTGAAAGGTATAAGGACACCCAAAGCTTTCTGTTTAATTAGTAATTACTTAACTATAGTTTCAGAGCTAATGCAATCTATATAATGCTATGTGATTGTATCTTTGTATTCTAGAAAACCCTTTCAAAAAGCGCAAAAGTATCAAGGCTTGACCATTTGCTGAATAAACAACCTTGAGTGTTGTTCGCTTGTTTTATTGGAGGCCATACATGTTTATAAAACTAAAAAATACAATTTATGAGAACAGTTCATGAAGGTTAATTGTGATTCAACAATATTTTATTTCATTTGCTAATTTATTGGAAATAAAATTATTCGCGCGACTTTAATATTTTCCTTCAAATTCGCTTGAACTGAGTCTTACACTAGAAGAAAGGAATTTAAATGTTTAAAATGTAATAATGAAGACTTTTTATGGACGCGAATGTCAACCGTAACTTCGTCCAGTATGTTTTTTTTATGTTTGTTACCTCATAATAAATAATAAATAAATAAATAACTTCCGACTAGGTGAATCTATTATAATGATTCTTTTTTATTCTTATAACTTTGTAACCTCACTTATATACCAATTTGGTGTTTTCTTCATTTAGAATGATCTAATCTTATTTAATGGCAGCGTGCGTGAAACTCCGCGACGTCTTCTCATTCAAAATACCACAATGCTTGAAAACGAAGATCTTCAATCAGTGTGTGTTCGATCAGTGATGATTTACGGAGCTGAAACGTGGTATCTATGGGCCTCGTGAGCAGGCTCAGAGTCGCACGGGCGGGTCTGGGTTTATTCACTAAATAGTTGCTATGCCTATGCTTGCGGCGTTCGCGCTGCTTGTTTTGGTTAAGCCCAGGTCTTCTTTACTCATCCCGTGATGGGTAGGGAGGTTACGGTCTTGGGGGAAGCGCAGGTCGTGATGATCCTCAAGGCAAGTCTGGCGATCACCTTCTCGCGGTGCTGCCTGTTCTTGGTCTAATTCCCTCTGAAATAGACGTAACTAGACATCGCCCGGCGCCTCGCGTGTCCAAATTGGGGTCGAAAGGTTCTCGAATGGAGATAACGGACTGGCAGACGCAGCATAGGATGAGCACCGACCAGTTCGACAGATAAACTGACTAAAATCGCAGGCAAGGGCTGGATGCGGGCTGCTTCCAACCGGTCCCTTGGAAATCAATAGGGCGGCCTATGTCCAGCTGTAGACATCCTATGGCTGAGATGATGATGATGATGATGATCATGATGATGATGATCTCTCTATAAGTTAAATAGATGTTATACAAAGGTTCCTGTTATACAAGAGGTGCCAACAGTAGTCGATATTAAATAATTATAAACACTTTCCCCTGTTTGTGGTTCAGACTAAAATTTCCTCAACTTTGAGGAATTACATTACCCACTGCACAGCCTTTAATAATAAAATTAGCATTTTCCTTGAAACATACCTCAACGGATTTCGGAAAATTGGACTTAACCAACTGACGGATAGAGAGTTGCAGTAATCTAACTACAGTAATTTTATATGACAGAAGTTTGGATGGATGAATGTTTATTAAACAATCACTCCAAAACTGCCCAACAGATGCTGCTCGGCTCACAGAGGCCGATTTTGACGGCTCTGTTAGTCTCGTATTTTTAATTTGTATCATCATCATCATCTCAGCCATAGGACGTCCACTGCTGGACATATGCCTCCCCCATTGATATCAATAAGGACCTGTTGGAAGCGGCCCGCATCCAGTCCTTGCCTGCGATCTTAGTAGGTCGTCTGTCGAAAAGTTCGCGAATGGAGACCACGGACTGACAAGCGAAGCATAGAACGGCCACCGACCAGGTGGACAGACGACCTGACTAATTTGTATAAATTGGATCAATCTCGATTTAATTCTAGATTCAGTGACATAGCACGTCATTTGTAACCGTACTCTTTTTTTATTTGAAAGCTGGTGCTTCAAGTGTTGTCCTTTTTAAATTTCATCAAAATCGGACCAGCGGTGTTTGAATTACACTCCAATAACTGAAAAGTGCTTACTCATACCTCGAAGACATTATAGTTGCGGGTGAAGACATCCGTGAACATACACAATGACAATTGGTCCCGTGAGTAGCAAAGGTGAAGAGGGTGAAAAAATCATCATCATCATCATACTTACCAAAATACTTAGACTCGCGTTTTCATACTTTTCACCATAACCCAAAAAGTATTATCGCCTTTTACACAACTTTTCTGTATCTCGGAAAACATCTGTCCGGGAAGGGATATGCTGAAAAACAGCGCAGTCTATTTTCACCCGGTGAATCTAAATTCTGCACATGCTGAGCATAGCCCTGTTGCCTTACATGTAATGTTTCTGTCATGTCTTTGTAATAATAACTACCCTTTATGTGTTAATATTTAAGGCAATAAATGAAATTTTATCTTTATCTTATCTTTAAAAAAGTGCAAAAAAGTAGCATGTGTTTTTAAAGAAATGTGGCATTTAATGATAAAATACTGGGATAAAATTACCAAAACGAAAATCGGCCAAAATCACAAGATATTCATAATTATATTTAGCTTCCCGTATTTTACAACTAGTTTTATTCGATTTACTCCTAAAGTATATATTAATAAGTCCAATCTCAAAATACATTCACACACTTTACCATCAAAACACTTTTAATGTGAGTTTTCTTTTATATTTTCAATTTACACTTTTCACTTTATTAATTGTATTAAAAGGACAACGCTGTGAAGCGAAAAACTTGTCTAAAATCCAATATTCCCTGAATTTGAGATATTAACTTCCGTTTAAAATACAATTTAAGCCAGAAAGCCCGACGGGACGGTCTGTAATCTTTTTTCAATACATTTAATCCAATTTCATCCCTTTGTTGCTGTCTAACTGCTCGTAATTCCTGCCGGACTCAATGGACACGTTAGAGAGGTTCTTGAATCTTTCCGTAGAATAAATTTGGGTTTATAATATCAAACTTACTTATTTATCTAAAGGATTTCATTAATCTGGTAGTCACCATATCATTGACGTATTTGCTTAGGTAGAGATTAATCCGAGCGAACAACCAGTGTAGATGTGATGTATCATCATCATCTCAGCCATAGGACGTCCACGGCTGAACATACGCCTCCCCCATTGACTTCTACAAAGACCGGTTGGAAGCGAGCCGCACCCAGCTCTTGCCTGCGATCTTAGTCAGGTCGTCTGTCCATCTTGTCCACCTTATCTATAACTGATAATATGTATTTTAAAATACTGTAAAATTTCAATTCTATTACATATTCGAGCGATTTCTACTTTTTTTAAATAAAGACAATAACTTGATAGATTAATATGCAATATATTTATATGACTAACTAGCAGCGCCCCGCGGTTTTACCTACTCAGTTATGATTGATGATGATGATGATGATGATGAAATGTAGCCTATGTGTTATTCCGGAATCTGAAGTATCTACATACCAAATTTCATCCAAATCCGTCCAACCGTTTGAGCGTGATTGAGTAACAAACATCCATCCATCCAAACTTTCACATTTATAATATTTGTGGGATTTGAGAAAATATGTATCGATTTTTCTTTAATCGAAAACAATACTGTTTAGTTTTTCAAATAAACTATTTATCAAATTCAGCCTAAATTCTGTTTTTATATATAAGAAAATCTTGAAAATATTACATTCAAAAACTAATGAAAATCTTTATTCATATATAGGTATTACAGAATATGCTTTTTCTTCTTTTTTTAATTATTTGCTGAGTTTTGAAATTCGGAGACTTTAAACTACGTTACATTTCTGGATATTATAGCGGGAATAGTAAATACACACTTCTTTATGCACTACTATATACATATATAATGTCAGTTGTCTAACTATTGTGGTTTAATTGATACATCCCGCTGACAGACAGACAAACAGCGCAGTTTTAATAATAAAGCCCGGTCGGTTACACTTTAAACCTTCGGAACCCTATAAAAAGAAGTAAGTATTGCATGCTATTAACATTTAAAATATGAGCACAATTATCTTGCAAGTGAAATTTGTAATTCCTTAAGATACCTAATTAGAGTTTTTAAACCTAAAGTCCTTCGTATATTGCAATGATAATATTCTTATGTAATATATATTTACATACCTACTCAAATTGCATATTTAATTTTAAAAAAATTGTTGGATGACTTGTATAGTACCGATTAATTAACCTATTTTTCTATTTTTGATTGGAAATTCTTGCGAGTTTGACACATTATTATATATTTATGTGGTATCCGGCTTTACTCACGTTTATATTCGAAGTTTCGATTATAAACATGAGTAAAACCGGATACCACATATATATAATATTTTTCTATTGTTCTTTAACCAATACTGCCATTTAAGAGTTAAATAATATTGAAAGAAGGTCTCATTTAATTGGACTAATTAATTAAACTCTACTATTACGTCTAGATACAATTATGATAGGCCTTATTTGTGTCACTAACCTTACGATTAGTAAGTAGCATACAAATTGTTGTTAATTGCATATTAACCTCATGCTTGCTGAGAACAATTACCTTCGTGTAACCCATTTATTAGTTTTAAAAGAATTTACGATAGTGATAATTGTGTAAATGTACTATGGTCACTATAATTATATTGCTGTTAAGTTTATGGCACAATGATAGCTTAACGATGCCAAATGTTGGATGCAAACACGGCGGTGACTGGTTCGATTCCCACCAAAGACTTGAGATAGCAGCAGCTTATTCCAAAAAAGAACAGTTCTTAATTAGCTTTAATGTATGTACAAATAATTACAGGCGGAGTGCCTCCCTAATGCGCAGAGTGCGGGCCAGTCCCAACGCACTCCTGGCGATGATCGCTGATAGATTGGACTGCCCTTACTTGCGGCACTGCTGCAACAGGCATGTTAATTCAGCAGTGCCGTTTGTCAGGGGCTATTGAATTCTTCGTGTGATCTAATTTAATTTTAATTAATTTATATTTGTATATGATTTCTATTGTACTGTGTGGTATTTGTGATCCTATATATGGGTCCGTTTGACCCGAAATAAATGATTTTTATTTTATATATTTAACATTTTCACATTTGAAACATGGGCCGTGTTTGTGTTATTAAACGTTTGAGTTAACGTTAAATTAATATTAGAGAACGTCATCACTTAACATCAGGTGAGACAGTTGTCAAACGCAAACCTATATGTAAATAAAAAAGGTCCTACGTTTAGTTATTAATCTCTCAACAGATGGCACTACTACTTTGTACTGTTTGTAAAAGTTACTTTTGTTTACCGATAATACAACAGATGGCGTTGCTTCCTTAAACACGATATCGTTCGAATCGTGTGTCCCTATCTGCCATTTTAGGAAAATAAATCTATTCACGTAAAACACTAAAATCACGAGTACGACAACTTGTGTTTGTGAACTATTTCTCAGAAGGACAAGTATTGGCAATAATCTACCACGCAAAGAGTATCATAACATTATAGTACCTATTTGTAGTATTTAAACTACCCAAATGACACAAGTGTTACCTATACACATCCCTGAAACCAATGGTAATTCACTACGAGCACTTCTTGTTAGCTCATTCTTCAGAATATATTATAATATAATTGATAATTATGTACTGACTGACTTGACGGGCCAATGTTATGCAATGTAACGAAATTGTTAATAAATCATCTGAATCTGAATACATTAATTGTCCGCGCTTGACAAGCAAATTGCTGTATCCAGGGAAGTATATACCTACAATATATAATAATATGTAGAAGTGCTTGTTTCAACCCAATGTAGGTAATACAAACTCTTTGTTGTCAACCTCCTTCTTCGTTCTAAATTTAGAGACGCGTGTGGCTGTAAAGGCAAACCTAAATCATGAACAGGTGAATAGCTGTATTGTTGGACATTTCGATGTTGTTTTAATACATGGCAACTCATGTCATGTTATGTTCACAGAACTTTATCTTAGCATGGCGTAGACACATTATTTTGGGAGCAAATCAACATGTCGCCTCGCAAGTCTGTTTTTACCCGACTGCGAAAGAAGGGGGGTAAAAACAGACTACAGGGATGTGTAAGCATGCCTAAACGGTTTGTCGTATTTTTATTTGAATGGTGTCAATAGATTCGCGTTAGTCGTGAAAGTGACACTGGGTACATGAAAAAAAATTGTGTTATTTGGCGCCAAAATGTATTCTCAATAAAACTCAAAAAAAAACATAACATAAAATGTTTTCACACGCACAAGCGCGCGGACACTGAGGCGGCAAAATTAAGTCAATTGTAGTAATTTTGATTATGACGCGTATTTCAAGCGCAAGTCTAAACATATATCTATCCTTTTCTATATTATTTGTACCGTATTATCTGTCGCAGTAAGCATGTTTATGTCGTAAAGGAACAAAATCTGAGCACCGCGCAGTATGAATATACGTCATCTTAAGTAAAACATCATTGTTTCAAAATACATCGAGTGTGGTATCAAAATAAAGGATTTTTAACTGTGATTACGAATAAATATATAGAAGTAACTTAAGTATATATATTATACAAGCTTGGAATAGAAAATGCTAATACTGTGAAAAATTCTTCAATTAATTTAATAAAGGTGTCAGATATTGACGCAGTAGGATTTTTGTTTCCTTTAAATAATTATTATACGTATAAAATTAATTTGTAACTTGTGAGTTGTGTCTATTCCACTTTATTTGTCAGTGACGATTTGGTCGAAGATGTAATCATGCTAGACCTAAAATGTTTAGTGGCTTTCAAAACCTACCTGAATACGTGTTTGGTGAAACATTTTCAATGTTGCTGGTGGTAGCTAGCCAGGCATGTACTCGAATGTACCCTGCCACCATGCTGGGAATTATATTATAACAGTGTTACCTTCACCGAAAGCTCAAGCCATTGGTGGGGATCGAACCAGCGTCTGTCTATTTGACAGCCGGCTCTGAGCCATCATCGTTTCAGTATACAAACAAGAAGTCATCCTCCTGTTGTAACAAAAGAGACATTTGTGAACCATTGATAGCAATTTTTTTTTTTTTTTTTTTTTTTAATTACAGTCAGACCCCCGCACTAGGATTCCCTGTATCGCGGGAGGCATGGACGCACACAATCACAGCACACAAACATCCAAGACCCGGGACAAACATCTACACTCGTCGCACAAATGTTGTCCCGCCCCTGCCGGGATTCGAACCCAGGGTCGCCAGAAGTCATGTCGATGACACAAACCACTGCGCCACGGGACCGTCGATTACTATAATATTATCCTTCTGCGCGAAGGTACGGGAGCGACTGTGGCATTGTTCCAGGGGCCTTACTATCAGCTTTGTAAAATCCATTCAAGTTCCAAGCAGTTCTAAAACCCCGCTTAAATATGCCAAAGACAACAATAACCGTTTACCTTTGAGAATATCAATGTTCAAACCATTCACCTAAAGGAGCGTGATGCCGTGGTGATGGTATGATTTCACACTAAGCGGTTTAAGCCAGGTTTTAGAACTGCTCGGATCTTGCATGGTTTTAACAAAGCTGATAGTAAGGCCCCAGGCCTTGTGTAATTGTGTAATGTCGCCGCACTTGGAATGGAGGCAGCCGCGACCGCAGGCGGCTGCACTGCGGCCAACCGACGCCACAGCCGCGATGTCGCCCTCGGTCGCAGTTTGCGGTCCGTCCGCTGTATAAAATCTATCTTATTTAACATCTTTTGAGTCACTTTGATTAAACAACAGAATCACTACCGTCCTGTAATCAATTTTTTTTAAATTTGTATTGCTTGTTGTGTGCTACTATTTAATTGCTTAGTTGGCAAAGCGGCAGGGGCAGTGATCTGTAGTAGTAGACCAGTCTTTCTCAAAGTGAGTGTTAATGCACCTTTGTGGGCTGCGTTTCCTTCAAATTTATTTTTACCTTACCACTCCTAAAAAGGTACCGGGCCCCTCTACTTAGAGGCCTGCTCTAAGCAGAGGGGGCTGGTACCTGAGGGGAACAGAAAATATAGCAGACTATAACTTAATTACCTACATTAATTAATGTCATTGTCATTTTTAGATTTTAAGAGTAAGGTAAAAATAAAATTTAGTGGGACGCAGATAAATAACTGATTTTAAAAGTGGGCGGTAGACGAAATAAGTTTGACAATACCTGGAGTAGACTGTCTGCCTGAATAGTTGATATGAGTGACCTTAAGCTACCCACTTGATTCCACAAACACTAATGATGGCGCGAATCAATCAACCATGAGTGTCAACAGCAATCTACATGGTGACTGTTGAACTTACCATCGAGTAATAATTGAATTAGATAATTGATTGAACTGTAATTTGCAATTGAATGGCAAACAACTTGAGGTATTCAGGGTGTGCTGTTGGTTAGTGCTTATAGAATTCGAGAACAAATTCTTTACACATACAAATATATTATTTCTTAAAGAAAATATGATGATGATACGAAGATATGATGAATACAAAAGATTGAAGCCCTGCCCTCTGTTTTAGTATAAACTGTGTTGCAGAAGGCAGTGTTTTCCCCTAAATATAGGTATGAACAAAAATATACAAAACGTTTTAATGCAGCTTACACGCAGCACGCTTTATTTAATATCTTTCTAACCACTTATGTTCAATTACATTTTAATATGTTTTTACGGTAATTGATAAAAGTATGTATTAATATATAATTGTTTTTTTTTTTATTATTTGTTTTACACTCAGACCGCACTAGCTGTATCGCGGAACGCATGGACACATTACAGCACACAAACAAGCAAGACCCGGGACAAACATCGCACGAATGTTTGCCCCTGCCGGGATTCGATCCCAGGATCCCGACGACACAGAAGTCAATGTCACTGACCACTGCGCCACGGCGACCGTCAAGTATATCTCATCTTACTGTTTATATAGCTAACTGAAGAGTTAGCAGAATCGACTCCACGCTCTGAAAAAAGGTCCGTGTCCCAGAAGTGGAAACGTGAGTCTTAAGTGCAGTCACCGACAGATCATTATAAAGGAGGATGGCAGAACCAGCCTCGCTCCCGAAAAACTAAATGACAACCTGTTCATGTATTCTTTATTTATGAAAATTTAGATTATAGTTTTGTGGATTCCGTGAATAATTTGGATTATTTATAAAGTTGTGAATCAGAAGTACTTTTATTTTATTTATTTATGTGGTGTTTGTATTTTTCGAACGCACCCTATAGTTCTCAAATGTTTGTTGCGTTCGAATACTTACGCTCTGATATTAATTGTTATTGTTACTCTATAATCTGTAGTCAGCTGCTCTGTAGACCCGGACTGCGTTCATAAACACACCCATGCCTAGTTTATTCCAGAATATAATAGTAATCTGTATCTGAAGCGCGATCCATGCAATATTGCTTTCTCTGTCTACGATGCTATAGATGGATAGCGATCCATGGAATGGTTCGCTTATGGACGTGTAGTTAGCATACTGATACAGATAATTTTCCGTGATAACTTTTTACTCCCAACTTCTAGGAAAATGATTGAATATACAATGTATTTATTGCTCTATCGATACGTATAAGTTTCATTCATGAACGCGGCTTCTTTCTTCTAGGCTGCAAATGTATGGGAATCTGCCATCCTCCTTTGAAGATCTTAGCAATAAATGCCAACTTAATAATAAGAATTGAACTTTCTAAGAATATCCGAAGAGAATCCGATAATTCTAAATAAGTAAGGTAAGCAATATCAGTTACTGGAAGCTCAGAGAGTTTTCCTCGCTACCTGCTAGCTCACGCATGCAGATAAACCGTGAAATCTGCCTCCGATCAATTGGTACAAGATCTAAATCGGGATATTTATGTGATCCTTTACACGTGTAAATAAACACTAGAGGTGGAATTACAACTTTAATGACGAAAATAAAAATATTTTTATTATTACAAAAGACTTTCATCATCATCTCCGCTATAGGACGTCCACGGCTGGACATATGCCTCCCCCGTTGATTTCCACAGAGGTTTAAAGCGGCCCGCATCCAGCCTTGCCTGCGATTTTAGTCAGGTCGTCTGTCCACCTGGTCGGTGGCCGTCCTATGCTGCGCTTGCCAGTGCGTGGTCTCCATTCGAGAACATTTCGATTCCAACGGCCAACAGTTCTTCGAGCTATGTGCCTTGCCCACTGCCACTTTAACTTGCTAATCCGCTGGGCTATGTCGGTGACTTTTGTTTTTCCACGAATCTCCTCATATTTGCTTCGATCTCGTTTATAGAAACCCCGAGAATAGCCCTCTCCATAGCCCGTTGTCGACTTTGAGCCTGCTCTCGACGCCCATAGCTAGAAACCGCGTTTCCGTAATAACAAATAAATTACATACATACACTCTTAACATATTATTCTATTGTATATATCGTTTAAAAGAACAAGGGATTTTATACAAATTACATATTTTATCATTCATTATTTTATGCAGTTAAAAAAACAAGCAACAGATTTTTTAAAATGTTTTGGATTTGCGCACAAAATTACTTTGATATCTGATACATTTTTCAAGATAATCAGACGTTTTAAAAAATCTTAAATTATATTATATTATTTTCCACATGAATATATCTAAATTGGTAAATATACAAGTACATGATTCTAATTACAATTACTCGAAGCGATGATAGCTCAGCGGTGGGAGCGTCGGCTGTTAAACTGATAGACGCTGCTGGTTCGATCTTGACTAATGGCTACAGCTTCCGGTAAATGTAACACCGTTATCAAATCATGGTACCATGCTCACAATTTTGCGGGTACTCGAAAGTACCCTATCACCATGCTGGGTAGCATGGTGATAGGGTACTTTCGAGTACCCGCCTATCTAGCTGTTTGAAAAACTGTCACCAAACATATATGGTGTATTCAGGCAGCAGTACTTGAGAGCTATTCTAGGTGTATCGTGTTAACATCTTCGACCATATCGTCACTGACCAACAAGTGAGATAGTGGCCAAATGTATATCTAATCTATACAGGGTTTTTTTTTAAATCTGTGTACGTATTTAGTATTCTGTCTCATCTCTATGACTGAAAAACGGCGTGGATTTACAAGCTAAGTTAGCAATTCTAGGCCTACACATACACATTACACACTGATAAGTTTTATTTATATGCTGAGCTCGGTTAACATAAAAAAATGGATTGAATGAATCCTTTTTATTAAAAAGTGAATATAATTAAAAATATACTCAAAACTAACGTAACTCAAGTTTCTGTTATATAGTATATTTTAACCGACTGTGGACAGACAACCTGACTAAGATCGCAGGCAAGGGCTGGATGCGGGCCGCTTCCAACCGGTCCTTGTAGAAATCAATGGGGGAGGCATATGTCCAGCAGTGGACGTCCTATGGCTGAGATGAACCGACTGTAAAAAAGGACGTTACTCAATTGGACCGTGTATATTTTTGATTTATTTTTTTCATTAATTTCCAAAAGGATCGGTTGTAAGCGGCCCGCATCCGCCTCTTCCTGTGATCTTAGTCAGGTCGTCTGTCCACATTGATGGTGACGGTCCTGTGCTGCACATGCCAGTCCTCGGTGTCTATTTCGAGAGATTCCCGAGAACATTTCGACCACTTCACCTTGCAAATCCGCTGGGCTATGTCGATGACTTCCTTCTTCTACGGATCTCCTAATTTCTGATTCGATCACGTAGAGAAACCCCGAGCATAGCCCTCTCCATAGCTCGTTGTGCGACCTTAAGCTTGCTTACAAGACACATAGTTAAAAACCAAATTTCAGTTCCATAGTCATAAAGTCTGAGTAAAAGAAACAAAATTAAAACGTTTTGTTTCATTATTTCTATCCAAAAATTTCAATTCATGTTTCAGTGCAGATTTCACTACTCAACTGAGTCAAAGGAAATACGGAGATAAACATACGTGCACACCACACAGCTAAGGTTTACATTCGTGTAATAATGCAAAAAAACTTGAAGATGTTTGAACACTGGTTTAAGATACAGAACCAGAACCAGAAATAGAAGACCAATACTCTAATTACTTCAATAAAATGTTCAATTAACGCGTTTGTCAGCCCATTCAAGTGGGGTCTATAGTGTCATCCATTTAATGCTCCCGTAAGCTTCCCTCAGCCAATGAACTCTACTAATGAGCATGTTAAACGTGCAAATTGAATACCGGTGCGCATGCACGGATATCCGGCGATAAATCGATGGATCTGGAGTACCGACCGCGGATTAGCGAGCGCTCTAAAACTGGGCTTAAACGTGGAAAATTGGCCGTGTGTCACACCGTAACAGTGAAAGATTCATTCACTTTATTACACTCAAACCTCCACAGTAGGATTCCCTGTGTCGCGGGAGGCATGGACACACACAATCACAACACACAAACAACCAAGACCCGGGACAAACATCTACACTCATCGCACAAATGTTTGCCGCGGCCGGGATTTGTGATTGTTGAGATTGTCTTACTCTTTTCCTACGTTTAGTTTTTTTTAATGTAGTTTATTAATCTGTGTATTATATATAATATATGATTTTGTCTTTTTAGTCGCTACACTCTTGACAGAGGTCGAGGTCCTGATGTGAGGCATCAGGAGTGGTGGCACGCTTGACAGTCCGTCGCCACTCGCCTCGTACCGCTGCCTTCTGGCACATTCGTGGAGTGGACCGTCCAGGGTCCGGCCAGCGCATGGGTCGTCTGCCGCGAGCATTGGCCTGGAAATTATATAATTATATAGCAAAAAAAACTATACAAAGCGACTTTCACTGCTCATCCGTCATACATTTCGATGTTTTTGTTAAATGAGATTATCATCGATGCGTTGATCGATCAAATTTTAATTATATTCGAATTTGGAAGATAACTCAAAAACCACTTTTCAGATCTTGATAAAATGTAAATGGTATAATATAAGAAATACCAGCTTTAAAAAAGTATAATTAAAATTGGATCACCAAGAAAAAGTTATCGTAAAAGTTACCGAATGTAATTTATGTGTGTGTTACACATAAAATACAGTTGGCTTGAGAACCTTCACTTGTTTCGAAATGCTTTAAAAGAAAATCGTAACCATCTGACTGATCTATAGACCGACCATTCTTTTTAAATGCATTTAAAAACTTGGGCTCGCTCGAGCATCGCATCACCGCGACACTCCCTGTGGGACCATTAGGCCCCCAACCCTGACTACACCCACAGCAGCCAGGGTCCACTACCAACTAAAAAGCCCACGGTATCCGTTTTGCCGCTATAACGGAGGGAGCGCGGGGTCGCGATAGCAATCACCGCGCCATAAACGCGCACAGATCACATATCACACGACTATAGACGAACCTATTTAATGAGTCTTAACCAACCATGATAAGGTCTTGCCAGGCTAAAAAGAAAGAAAATGAATATAATTTGTTGCTCGTACAGTACGGTGTAAACGATGCCACATGGGCTTAGAGAGCATTTTCCGTTCTAAATTATAGAAGGTTTAACAGGTGACGCAGCGGCGCGAAGGAACGACGTTTTGTCTCGTTCACCAATTAGGGCGTATGAAGATTAATTACTACCTAATAAATGACTTACGATGGGATACGAACGGTAAAGAAACTTGACGGGTCTCGAGTCACAAATCTTTAACTACAACACTGTACCTATAGTATGAATGCATAGCACGAACGAATCCTATCCTACTATCCTACGAATATTATCAATTGTATTGTAATTGTATTGTATTGTAATTGTATTGTAATATATATATATATATATATATATATATATATATATTACAATACAATTTTACAATTATAATTGATCACACTTAGACCCCCGCACTAGGATTCCCTGTATCGCGGGAGGCATGGACACACTTAATCACAGCACACAAACACCCAAGACCGGGACAAACATCTAAACTCATCGCACAAATGTTTGCCCCTGCCGGGATTCGAACCCAGGGTCCCGGAGACACAGAAGTTATGTCACTGACACTGACCAATGCGCCACGGTGACCGTCTTTTCGAAATGCGAAAGTTTATGTGTATGTGTGTATGTTTGTTACCTCTTCACACTCAAACAGCTACACCGACTTCGATGAAATTTGGTATAGAGACAGCTTATACCCTGGATTAACACATAGGCTTATTTTTATCATCACCATGATCACCGTTTTTCATTACCACGTGGGTACAACCGCGGGGCGCAGCTAGTATTAAATAGTTCTTAGTGTCTGTACATGTTTGTTAATCAAGGTTTTGACACATTGTGAATGTATATAACACGGGAATTACTCGCGCAACAAGTCAGAGGGTTCCGACTTCAGTTTCAACCACATTCGGAGAATACGGATGCGGTCGCGGTGCGCCCCGTTTTCGTTAACCTTTTTTTTGTGGGTAGTTGTGCTGAGCACCAAATTACATAACGACAACCCAAAATTTCATTAAAAAAAACCATCTAACTATAATATTATCACCCAGTGCTATACCGATTAGGACTTAATCCAGTATTTTTAATAGTATCAAAAAAATTTTGGCCACTTTAATTATACAACGGATTTAGGTAATACCCGTATCCAGACAGATTAGTCCAACTACCCCCTTTTGACGTGATTCATGGTATTAACAATTAGGAGAATGTATTCAAATGTCATGTAAATGAACGCGCGGCCATTTCCCGTATGTGACACAATTATAATTTCCATGTCATGTCCGGCTTTTGATTGACGTCAGCTATTATTAATATTTATTATTCATTTTTATCGTCGGCTGTCAAACAGCCTGACGCCGGATCAGGGCCCATCGAGATCTTGAGCTTCCGGTGAAGCTAACACCGTTATAAAATCACAGCACGGTGGTAGGATACTTTCGAATACCCGCCTGGCTAAGCAACATCCTCAAGTTTGAAAAACTGCCAAAAAATACGTAGTTTGTTCAGACAGCCGTCCTTCAGAATCAGTTAGCATGCTTTGTCTAGCATGATAATATCTTTGACTACAGTCATCTTTACTGAGCATCAAATGAGATTGTGGTCAAACGCTAGATATATACAGTGTACAAAAAATGTCGCAGACAACTAGATTACTGGACTAGGGCTCTTAATCGAACCGCGAATCAACTTACTCTTAGTTGGATGTCTCAGATGTTTTACTCGTAATTATCTAAAAATGATTTCTTGATGTCAAAGATAATTGCGGAGCTTAAGAACCATACACACTAA